>OY288239.1:78679048-79394048 GCA_958450325.1 Agrostemma githago | reverse complement strand
ATACACTATCAATGTAACGAGTTAGTCAAATTCCTTCTATTTAATCGAGCGAACACTGCAAACTTGATTTGCGATACAAGTACCTTGCCTGGTCTCTCATCCCCGGTGAAAATTCGATTATTTCGCTCCATCCAGATACAGTACACCGCTGCCCCAAGAATACTGCAATACCAAGGATGCTTCCAATGCTTCCTCCTCCTTCTAGTCGAACTCCATCGTAATTCAGTTCTTAAATCATTAGAACGGCCAAAAATTCCCAACCAACTTCGAAGCTCTACCAAAACCTCCTGTGCATACCGGCATTGAAAAAATAAGTGCATATGATTTTCATTATTCTCCTTACACAAAATACACCTATTAGTGATGTATATCCCTTTCCCCTTCATCATATCAATCGTCGCTAATTTCCCTTGGCTAGCCATTGAAGCAACTACCCCATGTTTAGGAATAACATTAGGCCCTTTTAGCACTGTCAACCAGTTGCAATTCCCCAACTTTCTCCTAAACCAATTATATGCATCTTTGAGCTGAAATCCCTGTACATTATGCCAACTTTGAATGCGAGCTGCAATTCCTTCAGCCGTTCCTTCTTTTGCCCATATTTCATCTCTAATTTTCAGAATGCTATTGAAACTGGAAGTGTACCTATCTTGTTGCTTTATTTCCCAAATGCTTTGCCGTCCCAGAATATAGCTCGTAACCCATTTACCCCAAATACCGCCTCTAGCTGTCAAAATTTTCCATAACCATTGACTTATTAAGGCTTTATTCCAAGCTGCTAAGTCCTTAATGTCAAATCCACCCTCGTCCCATGGAGCGCATATACTATCCCAGCTCTTATAATACACACCACGATCCTCTTGCCCACCAGTCCAGAAATATCTCCTGCATATCTGAGTCAATTTGCAGCGGACATTACCTGGCAAAATCGTGTTAGAACACCAATAGTTGAGGATACCAAAGTGCGTAGAATTTATAATTTGAATCCGTCCTGCATATGTAAGGCTCTTGGATGACCAGTGACTCAACACAGTCTGAACAGCATGAATTAACCCATTATAATGCATTAGCCTATTATTCACATCATTTAACGGCAACCCCAAGTATCGACAAGGAAATATACCCTGTTTAAATCCCGTTGCTAAAAGAATTTCCTGCTTTATCTCATCAGCTACACCCCCAAAATAAATATCCGTTTTATCCCTATTAACATGAAGACCAGAAATCTTAGCAAAATTATCCAATTCCTCCAAAGCAGCAGCCACAGAAGGCACATCACCTCTAGTGAAAATCATGAGGTCATCGGCAAAGATTAGATGATTTAATCCTATTCTCTTGCATTTAGGATGAAATGAGACCTGCGGCTTTCCCATCATGTGTCGAAGAGATCTAGAAAGAATTTCCATACTTAGAACAAAAATGTAAGGAGATAATGGATCCCCTTGACGAATTCCACTCTTTCCCTTAAAGAAACCATGAGAGTTGCCATTCATCTTAATCGAAAACCAAGATCCCGTGATACATCCTTGAATCCAAGCTATTAACTGAGGTGGAAAATTTAGTTCCAACATCATAGCCTCAATAAATCCCCATTGCAATGAATCAAATGCCTTTCTCAAGTCGACTTTTAAAAGACAACGAGGGGTAATGAATTTCCTTCCATATCCTTTAACAAGAAGCTGAGATAGAGCGATATTTTCATGAATATTACGTCCCTGCACAAAAGCAGCCTGCTCAGGGCCCACAAGTTCATGCATCACCAAATGCAGCCTATACGTTATGATCTTACTTATTGTTTTGTACAAAACAGAACAGCAAGAAATCGGCCTGTAATCAAGCACCGAGGAGCAAATCGCCTTCTTTGGGATTAAGGTAATTAAAGTAGTGTTGGCTTGTTTAACCATTTTGCCTTTTTGAAAGAATTCTTGTACTGCATCACAAAAATCTCTTCGTACTACCGACCATGAGGTCTGAAAAAACCCAGATGAAAACCCATCCGGCCCCGGACTTCTATCTTCACCAATGGAAAACACTGCCTTCTTTATTTCCTCTTCAGTTGGCAAGGAGGTGAGTGCCCCCCAATCCTCCCGCCTTACCTTGAAGCCATCCAAAGTCCCCAAATCAGATATATTAGTGCTGGTTCCCAGAATTTCCTTATAGTAATCAACAAACCCTTGTGCCACATCCTGTAAACCACTCCTTTGAATTCCATGATTATCAATAATTCCTCCCACCACTTGCTGTTGTCTACGTTCCTGCAGCCTAGTATGAAAGAACTTGGTAGAGTCATCATCCAAGGCTATAGTCTCCATTTTTGCCCGCTGTTTAAGTATGCTAAGTTCAGCACGCTTGAGTATTTTCCCTTCCTGCTGCAATTGTCTTTCGGCCTGAATTAGACCCACACTCATTGGATTATGTTGTAAACTAATCTGACACTTCTCTAAATCAGTGTCTAATTCCATAATTCTCTTCCTGATACTCGAGTAATTCTTTCGATGCATCTGTGTAAGAGCCCATTTAACAGACTTTAGTTTGCTAAAAAGCTTGAATCCAGCAGTACCATATACTCTTTTATCCCACGCCTCCTTCACAATATCATTATAACACGGGTGCGCTTTCCAACAGTTGAGAAAGCTAAATCTCCTCCTAGTCCTTACCTCAGGTACAACGGTTACCAAAACTGGGGAATGATCTGAAACTCCAGCCGCTAGGAATTGAACATTAGAACTCGGGAAATCCCTAATCCACTGGTCATTTACTAAAACTCTATCAAGTCGAGAATAAACTCTAGAAGTGGGATCTTGGTTATTAGTCCAAGTAAACTCACATCCTTGACCACCTAATTCCTGCAACTCACAATTAAATATACAAGAATTAAAATCTTCCATATCCGCTTCATCAGGCAAGGTACCTCCAATCTTTTCCTCAATACTTCTGATGATATTAAAATCCCCTATAACCATCCAATTAGTGACGCCTCTACTGATTTGACAAAGCTGATCCCAAAGCATGTCCCTTCTTCGAGCCTCGTTAAATCCATAAACCAACGTGACATAGAACTCCAACCCAGTCGAGAAAGAGTGCACCTTACAATGCATAAATTGATCATGTTTCCTAAGGACAACAACACTTAGCTTACTATGATTCCAAATAGTCCAAATTCTTCCATTATAATGATAATTATAATTACATTCCACTGAATAATCTCTAAACGTAGTAGCTATAATAGAATTAGCTTTAGTCTCCTTTATTCTAGTTTCCAATAAACCAAGCATATCAATACCCTTAGCCTTCATAAGATTAATGACCTCGTTTTGCTTATAAGGCTCATTCCCACCTCTTATGTTCCAAGTACAAATGATCATTAATTATCCGGTGGTACTCCTTCCCCTACTGCAGGGAATATGTCCTCCACTGTCATGTTTCTAGCTGGACTTTCCTCTCCAGGCTGCAGAATTGCATACCTGTTTGGAGTGTGTAGCAGAAGCAATTTCTCGGTATCCTCATTCAAACCACAGTCAGGAGTGGAGCCTTTCACCTTAAGGCCTACCCCGGAGCATCCTTGACGCCTTACAACATGAGTAAAGCCATCCTCAAGATCAGTGTGAATAGCATGACCTAGCCCGTGGCATTCTGAGTCATCTTCATTCACTGGCTGTCTTAAGGGGGACTCCAACTCTGTTGAGGTACCGCCTAGCTCCTCGGGTCCTGAGCCAGTGATAATCAGGCCTCCATCCGACTCTTTCCCAGGGGGTCCTTGATGCATTACAGGGTCAGGATGAGCTTGCATCCGTTCCTCTGAGGTACCACCTATCCCCTGGGAACTCTTCTTCTTTGGAGTATATCTCATCATAGTTGAGACTCCTCCTTCTCCACTTTTCTTAACTTTTCCTTTTTTGCACGAACTCTGAATATGGCCCAGCTTTCCACACAAATCACAATAATATGGAACCCATTCATAATCTATCCTCTGTACAGACTTCCCCAACATTGGAATATTAAGTGTTACTGATTGAGGTAATTCCTTTGACACATCCACCTCTACCATAACTCTTGCAAAAGATAATCGTTCTTTGTAAGTTGTGGTGGTATCAGCGTAAAGTGGAGAGCCCACTTTACTTGCCATCTTACTTAAAACACGGTCAGACCAAAGATAGGGATCAAGGTCAGGAAAAATCACCCATACAGGCACAATAGAAATTCTATCCATCTCATGAGAGAATAAAGGGCTCCATTGCTTCAAGATTAACGTGTTGCGTCCCATATGCCAAGGCCCTCCTCTAAGGATTTGGTCCATTTCCTCCTTATTCCTGAATCGAAAAGAGAACCACCCTCTTTTGAAATATTGAACCACAGGATATACAGTATTCCAGTGTTTGCTGACAAACTCAGTCACCTGTTTTAGTGTGGGTCTTGCTCCGATTACATTCCCCATAAGAGTATACTTCCAAAGTTTTAATTCATCCTCAAAATCCGAAATTCCTATGTCAATTTCCTCAGAATTTGCACTCAACTCATCATAGTACAGTCCCATTCCTTTCTTTTGCTCTGTAACTTTACTTGCCCAAGATGTTTGACCAGTTCCAGCAGCAGCTGGACCAGTTTTAGTGGCTATTAACTCAGAGTTTAATGAGGTTTCCCCACCATTTCCTTCCAAGTCCCCCTTCTGCGTTATAGAAATACCCCCCGATGATCTCATCCCCCCAGAATTTAGTGTCTGATTACCAGCCTCTCGAATTTCAGAATCATTAGCAATTGACTCTGAATTGAAAGTAAATGAAGTTGTTTTAATACCTTTCCTATCATCGCTGTTACCATTTCCCTCCAAATTTCCCTTCTGTATCGCAGAGGTACCCCCCGATGCTTTCCCCCCTCCAGGTTGCATCACTGATTTCAGCGCCAGCTCAATCAGATCATTAACATTAGGATGGCCTTGTTGCTGAGATTCCTGAAGTTGAGACAATTCCTCTGCAGCCTCAGTGCTTACCGAACCCGTACTAACAGAGTCTCCATGATCCGAAGTTTCAGTTTCTTTATGTTTGCGAGGCCTCCCTCTCCCCCTTCCCCTTCCCGTGCCGGCAGTCGAAATCTGCATTTGATGGTGATCGCCAGAGAGGAAGCTTCCTCTAGAGAGAGATTAGAGAGAGATTAGAGTCGTATTATTATTATTATTATTATTATTATTATTATTATTATTATTATTATTATTATTATTATTATTATTATTATTATTATTATTATTATTATTATTATTATTATTATTATTATTATTATTATTATTATTATTATTATTATTATTATTATTATTATTATTATTATTATTATTATTATTATTATTATTATTATTATTATTATTATTATTATTATTATTATTATTATTATTATTATTATTATTATTATTATTATTATTATTATTATTATTATTATTATTATTATTATTATTATTATTATTATTATTATTATTATTATTATTATTATTATTATTATTATTATTATTATTATTATTATTATTATTATTATTATTATTATTATTATTATTATTATTATTATTATTATTATTATTATTATTATTATTATTATTATTATTATTATTATTATTATTATTATTATTATTATTATTATTATTATTATTATTATTATTATTATTATTATTATTATTATTATTATTATTATTATTATTATTATTATTATTATTATTATTATTATTATTATTATTATTATTATTATTATTATTATTATTATTATTATTATTATTATTATTATTATTATTATTATTATTATTATTATTATTATTATTATTATTATTATTATTATTATTATTATTATTATTATTATTATTATTATTATTATTATTATTATTATTATTATTATTATTATTATTATTATTATTATTATTATTATTATTATTATTATTATTATTATTATTATTATTATTATTATTATTATTATTATTATTATTATTATTATTATTATTATTATTATTATTATTATTATTATTATTATTATTATTATTATTATTATTATTATTATTATTATTATTATTATTATTATTATTATTATTATTATTATTATTATTATTATTATTATTATTATTATTATTATTATTATTATTATTATTATTATTATTATTATTATTATTATTATTATTATTATTATTATTATTATTATTATTATTATTATTATTATTATTATTATTATTATTATTATTATTATTATTATTATTATTATTATTATTATTATTATTATTATTATTATTATTATTATTATTATTATTATTATTATTATTATTATTATTATTATTATTATTATTATTATTATTATTATTATTATTATTATTATTATTATTATTATTATTATTATTATTATTATTATTATTATTATTATTATTATTATTATTATTATTATTATTATTATTATTATTATTATTATTATTATTATTATTATTATTATTATTATTATTATTATTATTATTATTATTATTATTATTATTATTATTATTATTATTATTATTAAAACGGAACTTGCATTAAACACCAGAACAAATTACAAGAAGTTAGAGGGAAGCCGAGATACTATCTGGGCCCCCACTCCCTTAGCGATTGCAAAGCTAATTCTAGTGAAAATATGAACTGCGGCACGCGCTCCAGCATCTTGTGATAAAGCGAATTTCAGCATCCGCTGGAGCAGATAATATTTATTATTATTATTATTATTATTATTATTATTATTATTATTATTATTATTATTATTATTATTATTATTATTATTATTATTATTATTATTATTATTTTCGGGTTTTGAGTAAATATGAGATTATTAGAAGTAGACTTCTTAATTCTAACCTAAGATTATTTTGAGCGAGAGTAGAATTCTTTTTATAAACAACACAACTCTACTAATTACTAATTAAATTACTATACTCAACACGGGTAATATGTCATATTATATATAACAATAACAATGATGCATGAGCTTAAAATTGATTGATTATGTAACACGTAAAAATGATTATCATTATATTGATTATTATTGATTCTTATTAGTAATAGTATAAAATAATAAATTTTGATTGAAAGTATAATTCATACTTCTAACCTTATAAGACGGATTTTTTTAATGTACATAAGTTTTTTTACGAAATTACTTTTTTCCTAACGAGCCTTTACTCTATCCTAACGATTTTTTCTAAAAATTTCCCACTATACCCCTTATACAAACTTTACTTTTTACATTGAGATTCAACTGTGCTTCTTTCGTTTTAATCCATCAATTTAGATAATCAATCGTTTCCGAATTCGATTATGACTTCTAATTCCATTACTGACAACGTAAAATCAATCATTTATTTACCAAATTATTTTGCTCATTGTATTGTTACTTATTTAGGGATATTTGTTTAGGGTTTATAAAAGGGTTGGTGGTTGGTGGTTGGTGGTGGGTGGTGATGGTCAGGTGGTGGTGGGTCGTGCGTCGGCGGGCGCAGGATCGGGTCGGGTCGGGTCAGTCTAGGGCGGTGGAGGTGAGGATCGGTGGTGGGTGGGTGGGGTCATGGGGGTGGGTGAGGGCGGGGGAAGGAGGCTGTAACTTTGTAAGTTGATTTCTTTTGTTTTATTTTTTATTTTTATTTTTATTTTTTAAATGTAATTTTTTTTTTTTCAGAATTGCTATTTCATACACGAAGTTTCCTACGTTGTACACATTTTGTCACGTATTTTTCCGTATTTGTCCTTCTTTCTAAAAAACCCTCTCTAATTTCCTTCTACCCCTACACCTAGAGAAATTAAGCAATCACTCCACGATTATCGATCGCAATTATTCGACATATAACAAATAATTTGGACTTCGTTAATTTCTAATTAATACTTTAATTTATATTGTTAATTATCTTGTTGATTTCTAACTATTTCTTTAATTATATTGTTAATTATCTCATTAATTAGGGTTTAGAAGTTTTGATATCCAATCGGTTCATTGGTTACACAGTTGATGGATCTGTGAAAGGGTGGATGACGAGGGTGGTTGTGAGTGGCGGGTCGTTGAGCGTGGTGGATGTGGTGTTGCGGGGTCATCGAGCGCGGTGTATGTGGTGTTGCGCTAGTTGTGGGTTGTTGTGGGTGAGGGTGGTGGTGGAAGGGGGCGGGGATGACGGTTGAGGACGATGATGAGAGCGGCGGCTGATGGTGGTGGTGTAGGGGGCGGGTGGTGACTGGTGGTGGCCTGGGAAGGGTGGGGTTGTGCATTGGGGGTTGGCCGTTGGGGGTTTCATTGTACAGTAACTTTTTTTAATGGATTTTCATATTTGAATGGGTTGCTAAGTGGTTTAATGCATGTAAATTGATTAATGTCAAAGTCAAATTTAACATGTGAGATTCGTTTTAGTATAATAAAACAAATGAGATGGAAAGGATGAATTTGCTACAAGACAAACAAACGAGTTAGTATCGATTTGTAAATAATAATAGCAAAATAAAATATGCGAAATCGAGAAAATAAATATTAATCGAAATCTGAAAAATATCGTTGAAAAGAACGTTGCTTTGTATAAAAAACGAAGTTCGAAAAAATAATAAAAAGGACGGAAAAGGGCAGCGGCATAACAGCCGGCCGCGCGACTCGCCCGGGATGCCGGCGGGTCGCGTGGTGGCCTGTCTCGGGTCCGGTTTTCGAAAATTCGATGTTCGTATTAAATCGCATATGAATATTGCATGATTCGTACTCGACTTAATATTTTCGATATTCTTTATATTCGATAGTTGACTACGAAATCAATATCGAATACCTAGAATAGTTTTGGAAAAGATGTAAATTTTAGAAATCGATCGAAGAATAAATAATAAAACGAACGAAAACGTAAAAAAGAAATCCCGGATTCCAGGCCTGCGCGCGAGTCGCCTGGGCATGGCGCGACTCGCGTGCGGGTCTGTCCGTTCTTATTTTTGTTCGAAAATTGTTATTTTGAACGAAAAGTAAAAGAAAAGAATTTTGACAAAAAAGATGTAACGATTTCTGATATCGTCGAAATCTTAATATAATTCTTTTTGATACTGATTGGGGTGGGCCGCCTGTCAATCAGCCGCCTGCTAGGCAGGCCCCGAGACGGTTCCTGCCAAGGAGTCGAAAGACTAGCCCCCAGCAAGAACCTAGAACAAAGCATAAAACGCTAAAGGTTGGCCGTCAGCTGCTGAGAGCACGGGCCAACCCAGCCTGTCGGAGCTTGGCAGCCCCCTGCCTGAAGACTGTCTGCCCTGGGAAAATCCCTGGCCGGCAGGGTCAGGACCCCCAGGGGCCCTCTCGTCATTTTGCCTAAGGTAATTGGGAATGAATGGATGAGAAGCCGCCACTTGTCACTTCTCTATCCAACCATTCCTCTTTCTCTTCTCTCTCTTGTGGGAAGGTATAAATACCTCCCCATTTCCCACATGAGAGGGGTTGGATTTTCTCTCTCTAGACTCTTACTCCTAAAACGCCGCCTAGTTCCTCACGAGCTAGGTTCGTAAAGGCATTTCACGGACTGACTTAGGCATCGGAGAGGGTTTCCTCGGACAACCTCCGAGGCCCTGTGCGTTCATTGTGCAGGGAGCAGGCCGTTTCCGCCGGGAAGGTCCGATTCAAGGAGTGAGAGGAAGGGGAGACCAAGGGAATCAAACGATCACTTGTTCGTCGTTAATTCAATTATACTACCCGGATCCTAGGCCGGGTGAATTGTTTCCGTGACCGGAACAATTTGGCGCCGTCTGTGGGGAACTTACGGTTGTGCTCACGAGTTACCCACTAAAATCAACCACTCATAATCACAAAATCAAACACAATCATGCCAGAAATCGGTGATGCCAGTACAGGAGCGGGTCCGACAGTCCCGCCGGTGACCCCCCTGTATGGTATGCCGCAGTCGGAGAGGGTTCCTCCTGCTACGATCCTAGCGGTAGGGGGAACCAATCCCCTCGATAGATCAAACACAGCTGTGACACCCGAGTTGGGGACACACCCAGGGCGTGCTCTCAATCTGACTCCAGCTCAGATGGCACAGGCAGCCGCGTTCTTCTCTGCGATGCTGAATCAGGAATTCACACCTGAGGATTTGGTGGGCAGGGTCGCGTCGGCTCCCAGGCAACCGTCCCCAGTCAGCAGGGACGAGGCCGGGGGCACGAGGCGAACCGCCGCCAGAAACGCTCAAAGAAAAGCAAGAAGAACAGCTCAAATGTATACGCATGCGCAAAGGCGCATTACTACTGGCAACCCAGAGCCACCTGTCCAGCAAGCATTCTCCATTCACACAACAGAATCGGCGTCTGGAGGACAGGGAGGCTTATCTCAAGGATTACAGGAGCGCATGAGGCCCAGGGAGCCCATGTCGAAACGCTTAGGGGAAAGGCCGGGAGGAGTTTTCTCCAGACTAACACCTGCAGCCAAAGAGCCGACGGTCCCCGGCTTATCCCAAAGCCTACAATCCCGGCTCAACCGAGGACAACCGCTCGAATCCAGACACCATCAGGGTGAAAACCTCTGCCACTCTCAGAGGAAGAGGCCCAGGCAGATCTCCCCGGAAACGGAGGATGAAGCAGCAAGCAGGCCACCACCAAGGCACCGCTCCCCCAGTACGAGGAAACCGACCCATAAACAATGGGATTCTCACGGTAACCAGTCTGGGGAAAGCAGGTCACGACTGGTGGGCAGGCCCACGAAAACCCCGTTGCACCCTGAGGTACAAGAGTACCCCATTCCAAAAATCAAAATGCCCACCATCAAATTTGACGGGACAACAGACCCTGAAGACCACCTGGCAGCCTTTGAGAGCCACATGGGCATGTATGACGTAGATGATGCCATATGGTGCAAAGTTTTCCCTACCACCCTGGTGGGGCTCGCGCAAGGATGGTTCAGAGACTTCCGCCAGGGGTCGATCAGGTTCTTCATAGAGTTGGGTGAAACTTTCCTCGAACAGTATGCCGGAAACAAGAGAAGACGCCTTACCCGTTTCGATCTCATGACCCTGAAACAGAAAAAGGGTGAGAGTGTGAGAGAGTACATGAGAAGGTTTGATCTATCCTACCAACAGGTCAGGGAGATCGATGATTCCACTGCCGCCTACGCCCTGACAATCTCCCTACTTCCAGGAGAAATGAAAAACCAGATGATCAGGGCCCAGCCAGAAACCTTGGCCATGGCCAGAAAGATTGCTGAAGGGTTCATTCTGCAGGAGGAATTCCACGGCCTGACGGACACCCCTGCAGGCCAAACAAAGCCTCAAGGGGGACCGCAGGGTGGAAGGGGCAGAAGTGAGCCAGGCAAGCAAAGGGAAGAGGGAGACACTCACAAGAAGGAGCGCCCAGTCTACCAACCCAGATTCGACAGTTACACCGCTCTGAACAAATCCAGGGCGGAAATCTTCGAACTGGAAAAAGAAACTGCCAAATGGAACCGCCCAAACAAACCTCGCAGCCCAAAAGGCGACCCCAAGAAGTTCTGCACTTTCCACGACTGTATAGGCCATACCACCGAGGAATGCCGTCATCTAAAGGACGAGATCGAAAAATTGATCAGAAACGGATGGTTAGCCAACTATGCGGCCAAAAATAAGTCTCAGAAGGAAGTGTCTGAGAAACCCGAGGGGTCAGTGCAGAACCGGATGGTAATCCATGTAATTTCAGGGGGCACTGAGGGCCAGCTCAGTCGAAGAGGCCAAAAAAGGCAAATGCGCGAGCTGAGGAACCAGATCTGCTATGCTGAGAAAGAAGGGAGTCCAAGGGGAGTGACATTAAGTATCACCCCTGATGATGCAGGACGGGTGATATACCCGCACAGTGATCCTCTGGTGCTGTCCCTAGAGATCAGCAACCATATTGTGCGAAGATGTATGGTGGACACGGGCGCATACACGAATCTATTGTACAAGGATGCTTTCGAAAAAATGGGCCTGGAAAAAAGGCACCTGCGGCCTGCTCCCGGATCCCTGTATGGATTCAGTGGGGCAGGCGTGCTGCCCATGGGAGTCATCGACTTGCCTGTAACCTTCGGGGAAGGTTCCACAGCCAGGAATGTCAGGGCAACCTTTGTTGTTGTGGACGCAAGGTCTGCCTATAACGCCCTGATTGGCAGGGCCACGCTGGATGAAATCGAGGCGGCAATCTCCATCAGGGCTCTCACCATCGCGTATGTCACTGACTTCGGGCTGGAAGGAAAGGTACGTGGGGACCAGGAGTCAGCAAGACAATGCTACTCCGTGGCCCTGCAAGAGCACGAGAGAGACAGAAAAGGAAAAAGAAAAGACGACAATTCCCCCTGCAGAGAAGGTGAAGTCCCAGTCGAGCACCCGGTGTCTGACCGCCTGGAACCAGGGGGCGAGAGTATGTTGGTAGATTTGGAGCCAGGAAGACAGGTCCTGGTAGGAGCAGGCCTGGAAGAATCCTACCAGGCCGAACTGGTCAAGCTACTGAAGGAGAACAAAGACGTATTTGCCTATTCTGCAGACGAGATGCCTGGCGTTGATCCATCATGCATCGTTCACAAGCTGAACGTAAGCATGGAAGCTCGCCCTGTAAAGCAGAAGAAACGAAACATGTCTGCAGAAAAAGACGCAGCAATCAAGGAAGAAATTGACAAACTCTTGAAAGCAGACTTTATTGAAGTCTACGACTACCCAGAATGGCTGGCAAATGTTGTCATGGTCAAGAAATCGTCTGGCGCATGGAGAATGTGCGTCGACTTTACGAACCTGAACAAAGCCTGCCCGAAAGACTGTTATCCGCTCCCTCGGATCGATCAATTGGTAGACGCCACCAGTGGCTACACCATGCTAAGCTTCTTAGACGCCTTTTCAGGGTATCACCAAGTGTACTTGTGGCAGCCGGACAGGGTGAAGTGTGCGTTCATCACTAGTTCGGGCACTTACATGTATAAGATGATGCCCTTCGGGCTCAAAAATGCAGGGGCTACGTACCAGCGGTTGGTTGATAAGGTGTTTGAGAAACAAAAAGGCAGAAACATCGAGGCTTACGTTGATGATTCCATCGTAAAAAGCAGGGAAGACAGGGAACACCTGACAGACTTGCAGGAAACCTTCAGTTCTCTGCGCGCTTACAAAATGAAACTAAATCCGAAAAAGTGCACGTTTGGAGTCCGCTCCGGAAAATTCCTGGGGTTTTTGGTCAGTTCTCGGGGTATAGATGCCAACCCTGAAAAAATTCAGGCAGTTCTAGACCTCCCTGAGCCCAAGACCATCAGGGACATCCAGCGCCTGACGGGTCGAATGGCCGCCTTGGCACGGTTCGTTGCCCGATCAGCAGACAGAGCCACTCCTTTTTTCAAAATACTGAAAGGAAACAAACAGTTCAAATGGGAAAACGAGCAGAAAGAGGCCTTCGAGCAACTGAAGGACCATCTTAAGAGGCTCCCTACCCTGGCAAGACCAGTAGCAGGAGAAAAACTTTTTCTCTACATTGCAGTAACCAATATAACTGTCAGCGCGGTCATCCTGCGAGAAGAGGCAGGCGCCCAGCAACCTATATACTTTGTAAGTCATGCGCTGGGGGGCAGCTGAGAAGAATTATCCGATGGTTGAAAAAGCCGCCTACGCGGTCATAATTGCGGCCAGGAAGCTCAGGCCTTACTTTGACGCGCATCCAGTCGTAGTCCTCACCGACCAACCCCTGGAAAAGGTGTTGGAAAAATTTGAAAAATCAGGGAGATTGTTGAAATGGGCAATTGAGCTGAGTGGGCTAGGTATATCTTATCAGTCGAGAACAACCATCAAGGCCCAAGCTTTGGCAGACTTCTTGGCTGAGTGCTCCCATTCAGGGGAAGAGGAAGCCCCTGCCCAGGAATGGACCGTATATACTGACGGGTCCTCAACGGCTAATGGCGCGGGTGCAGGCGTCGTACTAACCAGCCCAGAAGGGACCGACTTTGAGCATGCTCTCAGATTCGTTTTCCCAGCATCAAACAATGAAGCAGAGTACGAAGCAGTACTCGCAGGCATCAGGCTAGCTAAAGCCGCAGGGGCAGAACGAATTGTCTTGGCGACAGACTCCCAACTCATCGCCAACCAGATTAATGGAGAATACGAAGCAAGAGACCAAGCAATGGCCACGTACCTGGAGATGGTAAAGGGAGAATTGTCCGACCTAAAATCATATGAGGTCAAACAAATCCCCCGATCCCAGAACAACAGAGCAGATGCCCTGTCAAAACTGGCAAGTTCCAGTCTGCAGGACATCCGGAGATCAGTATGGGTCGACGTTTTACACGAGAAGTCTACCAATCCCTGTCAAACGATTAATGCCATGGAAGAAGAGTTGGAAAGCTGGATGACTCCCTTCATCCAATACAAGAAGCATGGTGTCTTACCATCAGACCCGTTACAAAAGAGGAAGACACAGGCTAAAGCAGCCTGGTTCATACTCATCAATGAAGAGCTTTACAAAAAGTCTTTTACTCATCCACTGCTCAAATGTCTGTGGGCGGATCAGGCCGCTGAGGTATTAGAGGATGTCCACTCAGGGATATGCGGACATCACATTGGTGGAAAGGCACTGGCCCACAAAGCCCTCCGGGCAGGCTACTACTGGCCTACCATGCTGGCGGACGCCAAGAGCCTGACCCAGAAATGCAGGAAATGCCAACTATTTGCCCCATCAATCCATGCCCCAGCCCAAGAGCTCAAACCAATCCTATCCCCCATCCCCTTCGCTCAATGGGGGATGGACATTCTGGGACCCTTCGCGGTGGCAACGGTGGGCAGAAAATTCTTAATTGTCGCCATAGATTACTTCACCAAATGGGTGGAGGCCGAAGCAGTGCCCAATATCACTGAACCGGCGGTCAGGAAAGTGATCTGGCGAAACATCATCACCAGATTCGGTCTACCAAAGATGTTGGTATTTGACCATGGCAGGCAATTCGATAACGATCCGCTGAGAATCTGGCTGGAAAGCCATAACATTTCAGTCGCCTACTCAGCTGTCTGTCATCCTCAAACAAACGGGCAAGCAGAAGCAGCCAACAAACAAATCCTGAACGGCCTGAAGAAAATGGTGGATGATTGCAAGGGTAGGTGGGCCGACGAACTCCCCAGTATACTCTGGTCGATCCGAACCACCAAGAAAGAGTCTACAGGCCAAACCCCATTTGGTCTGGTATATGGCGCAGAGGCACTATTGCCAATCGAAGCAAGGATTCCCTCTCTGCGCTCCCTGCAGTACGACCAGGCTGAGAATGAAGCTGCAATGGTTGAAGCCCTGGACCTAGTAAATGAGCTGAGGGAGGAAGCCAGTACCAACATCGCTGCCTACCAGCAGCGAATGAGGAAAGCTTTCAACAGCAAAGTCCGACAGAGGAGCTTTCAGATGGGCGAGTTGGTTCTGAGAAAGACACAGACGATTGGGAAGTCAAGAGAGCATGGAAAGCTGAGTGCCAATTGGGAAGGCCCATACCAAATAACTCAGGTTTTGGGGCCAGGCACATACAGGATAGCCAATCTGGAGGGACAAGAGCTAAGCGCTCACTGGAATGCAGATACACTAAAGAAATATTACGTCTAAACAAGAATATAGGCAGTTTTTACTTTTACTAAGGTAAAAAGGCGGAGGACGATCAGAAATGTCGACGGCTCCGACCACCCCAATATCAAAAAGAATTTTAAGAGAAATGAGAAGACACAGATTTATACTCGTTGCCTGTTCACACTAGCGTCTTTCACACACAAACGAGCAGGGGGCAATAGGGGGAGGCCCCCCTGTTGCCAAAATTGGGTAAAATGAACCCCCCAACGCAAACCAGAGGCTACCCTGCTTACCCCTGGGCAAGCAGGGGGCAGGCCCCCTGGACTTTGAACGAAAAGCCAGGGACAGGCCAGACTAACAAGGACTGGGGGCAGGCCCCCCAACCTTATATAAAAAACACAAAGAGCCACCCTGCTCACCTCTGGGCAAGCAGGGGGCAGGCCCCCTGGACTTTGAACGAAAAGCCAGGAGCAGGCCAGGCTAACAAGGACTGGGGGCAGGCCCCCCAACCTTGTATAAAAAACGCAAAAGCCACTCTGCTTACCTCTGGGCAGGCAGAGGGCAGGCCCCCTGGACTTTGAACAAAAGCCAGGGACAGGCCAGGCTAACAAGGACTGGGGGCAGGCCCCCCAACCTTGTATAAAAAACGCAAAAGCCACTCTGCTTACCTCTGGGCAGGCAGAGGGCAGGCCCCCTGGACTTTGAACAAAAGCCAGGGACAGGCCAGACTAACAAGGACTGGGGGCAGGCCCCCCAACCTTGTATAAAAAACGCAAAAGCCACTCTGCTTACCTCTGGGCAGGCAGAGGGAAGGCCCCCTGGACTTTGAACAAAAGCCAGGGACAGGCCAGACTAACAAGGACTGGGGGCAGGCCTCCCAACCTTGTATAAAAAACGCAAAAACCACCCTGCTTACCTCCGGGCAGGCAGGGGGCAGGCCCCCTGGACTTTGAACAAAAGCCAGGGACAGGCTATGACAGGCACGATCAAACAAATGAGAAAAGGATCCCTGAATTTTAAAACAGTTATGCCATAGAAAGCAAAGAGAAATATTCCACAAACAAAACCCATGAAGGGTGGAAAGGTCTTTACAAAATTGAAGAAAAAAAAAACCGAGTAGCAAAAAAATTACAGAAAAACCATGAACACTGGTTCAGCACAAGAAAATAAAAAGCTTTCATAAAAGAGAAGGGGCGTCACGCAGCATCCTGGCGAGCGTTGGCGTCTGATTCAGGCTGCCTGGTCACCCGGGCTTCGTCCTTGGCGGAGTAAAGGCTCCGGAAAGCGTCCTCGTCAAAAGTAGGGAACATCTCCCCTATCACCTCCATAACCAATTCCAGAGAGGAGTTGGCGCCGCTCACGAAACTGGCACCCACCGCTTCCTCAGTCTCCGCAGCCAGGGTCTCTTTCTCTTTCGTCCATTCCCCCTTGGCCTGGTCAAAAGCCGACTTTGCCTGCGACAGCTGCTCCTCCAGGACAGTCACTCTCCCCTTCAAATGCCCCATCTCGGCCAAAGATAGGTTAGCACGATCCAACGATTGCCGGCTCTCCTTCAGTTCGGCCTCTAACTTGGAAACCTCCTTCACAGCCATTTCCCCCTGCAGCCTCCAACGATCAGCCTGCTTCTTGGCCTCTTCCAACTCCCCCTCTTGCCTTGTCATTTTGTCTTTCAAAGAGCTTATCAAGGAGACGTCCCTCTCTATCATGGCCAGGCGGTCGGGAGGAGGAGCCCCAGGGGTAACTGTTAGCTCCTCATCACTCAGGCGGCTGAGAGCCGCCAGTTCCGCGGATGCCAACATGACCTTGGAGGTACGCTGGATATATTGAAGCACTTGATGAGAGGTGGAAGTTACCATCTTTGTAAGGCGGTCGGCCAAAACAGCCCCGGAGTCAGAAAGCAGGCCCGATACATCTACACTATCACCAGCCGTGTAGTGGAACTCCACGTTTTCCTCTGGGAAGGGAATACTAGAGGGCTCACGTGCAGAGCGTTTCGCCTCAGGGGTGGAGACATCCGCCTCCAGGTCCACCACGTCGGCACTAGGAGGCTCCCTCTCCCTTTTCCTCCTCACTTCCAAGGGAACACTCTCCTCAGTCCCCTCCGAATCTCCAGGCTGCGTTCCCTGCGAGATCCGAGGGCCAGCCGGAGAAGCACCCTGTTTCTGGCCAGGGGAAGGAGTAGCCCCTGAGGTAACCTCCGCTTCCCCCTCATGAATACTGGGAGTAGGAGTCGCCGGCTTCGACGAAGGCAGCCGGGGGGGGGAGAGGTAATCTTCGACCAGCGGCGAAGTCTTTCACAAGCTTCATGAGGGCCTTACTTCCTTTTTTAAAATTTGGTGGAAGAGAGGGACGCTTTGAAAGAACGTGCAATTCCTCGCTCAAGCCTAACCTTCTGACCTGCTTCTTGGTCCAGGTCCAAGAGTAGGAATCTGCAGGAAAGGAAAGGCGGTCATTTAAAAAGCAGGGAGAAATAAAATCCCTGGAAAATCGTGACAACAAGAAAACCCTAGAACTACCTTCAAGGCCACGAATCAGGCCCAGGGGAAGCAGGTACTCGTCTGTCGTGATGAGCTCCGCATGAGGGAGCCAGAAAACAGGGCAAAAGTTCCCATGTTTATCCGTCACGATCTCAAACTTTTTTATCAAAATCTTCTCCTTATCGCTCAGCCTGACTTCCAGAGCCTTCCCCCCAACACGAGGATGATACTCCTCACGCGTCTCCATGCGGGTATGGACATGGTTCCTAAAATGTCTAGGAATTCTCCACCCCGACGCACTATGAACATATATGAAATTGTTTTTCCAGTCTTTGAGACTGCTCATGGCCGGCCAGACCAAGGCGTATTTTTTCTGCCTCAGCAGAGACCAGTAGCCGGGGGAGCCATCCCCCCCAGATGAGGACACCATTTGGAGGCCAACCATAAAGCGAAGGGCGTCGATGTAAGGCCCTTCGCCATGGAACAGGCAGGTCCAAGTATAGGCCACTAATGCCCTAATGGCCGTTGCAGTTAACTGAGCGATGGCGACGTTCATCCTCCTGAAAGTTTCCTCCAGGAAGGGATGTAACGGGAATCGCAGGCCGAATTCTAGGGCCTTATGGAAGACGGCTACACACCCTTCTGGGGGACAGCATACTGTGTCTTTTTCCCCAGGGATCACCACTGTGTACCCCTCCCCAAAATTATAAAACTGCTCGATGGCCTCAGCCGCGTTACATTCCAAGATCAGGTCCCTATTCTTAGCCTCGGGATAGGTCTGTAAGGGAACCACGTATTTTTCTTTGTCCAGAAAATAGGTCCTCCCTCTCTCCCTGCGGATAAGAGGACCGGCCACCCTGGCAGGGTCCACCTCCAGAGCTTCGTCATCAGAATCAATCACATCGAAGGGAGCTGGGTCGGGTGACTCAGCACCCTCTCCCCTGTGATCGTCTTCCTCCCTGGGGCCAACCCCGGAGGAAGAAGCAACGTCATGACGACTACCGTCACCGCCGCCAGTTCTTCCAAGCAAAGAATCAAAGAAAAGGGGGCGGACTCGCGACATTTAGGCTATAGAAGGGAAGAAAGGAAGCGAGAGATTCGAAAGTTCTAACCTAAAAAACGCCGGTGAAGTTGCCAGAGACGACGACAAGAAGTGATCCTTGCTCCTCAAAAAGAAAACGCTCGGTCAATAAAGGAGATTCAAGAAGTGTTATGGGGAGTAAGGAATCAAGAAAAGTAAAAGAAGAGAGTGAAGGGGGGGAAGGGTTTATATAAAGCCCAAAGAAGTTCGAAAGGCGGAATCCCTGACAAAACCTTCGAGGACCATCCACGTGTCACATACTGAACACCAACTGCTCACCTTTTTCAAGAAGAGGCTCGGTAAACAGAAACGTCAAAGAGAAAGGTCAATCAACGACCTCATTCAAAAAAAAAAAAATATATATATATAATAATAATAATAAAATAATAACTCATCAAGAAATTCAAAACGCACAAAATATTCATTTCATTAAAAACCCTGCAAGGGAAAGCTACATCGTGGGTCGGATACGAAAGAAAATTACATAAGGCTCAAAAAGTTCCAGCCTGACAGAAATCAAAAGCCCTGCCACGCAGGCCTAGTCGTCCCCCAAATATGGGGAATAATCCCCAGGACTGCCTGGGCTCCCAAGAGCCGAGCCTCAGTCCCAACTTGGGGAACCCTGAAAGGGGTCATCAAAAGCCCCATCTCCGTCCCTGTCGCTCAGGCAGCCAAGACCTTCGCTGTCATCAGAGTCGTGGCTGCTGTCTTCCCAGTCCCTTCCAAAGGGAACAGCTCGGGACTCGTCGCAGGCGCGACAGCCTGTCTTCTTTACAGGCGAAGAAGGACCCGACTCCAGGGAGGAATCGGTGTCAGAGTTGGGGCCGAATTGTTCAGGGTGCAGCCATGGAAAACACTCATGACATCCCCTATCATAACAGCCCCCTCCCTGGGAGCAGCGCCTAAACCTAGGCGCAGCAGGAGGTGAGGACCTCCTAGGGCGTTTGCCCATCCTAATGGAGGCCTTCCGACCCCTCCGGCGAAGGCGAAGTCGTGAACAGCGACTCCGGCGAACAGCTAAATAAGCGGTCCGTGCATATCTGAGCCTCCAAAACCCTCTGAAGATGAAGGAAACATATTTGACCCCGCGGCGAATTACACTTTTCTTGATCCAAGTCATGTTTAAAATGAAGAAAATGGAAAGATTGAAGGTGGGATGAAACACAAATGATAAAGGAAGCTAAGGATTTTATACCAAGGAAAACACCGCATTAATGAACGCTCCAACCACCCTGGGAGGAGAGCCACCAATCAGGAACTCTTCACGGTTCCCCAAAATCCGCCCAGAAGAAAAGGGCAATCATTACAAAAGTGCTCTCACCTCTTTGCATTCCTGACAGGAGCAGTACAAAGTTCCATTGGGAAGGTGCGAAGCATTAAATGCTGCAACAGACATGGAAGTCAACCCCCCTCCAAGCAAGAGTCGCCAGCAGAGGAGAAGTCTCACTTCCCTCCTACTGACGAAGGCCAATTGATTGGGGTGGGTCGCCTGTCAATCAGCCGCCTGCTAGGCAGGCCCCGAGACGGTTCCTGCCAAGGAGTCGAAAGACTAGCCCCCAGCAAGAACCTAGAACAAAGCATAAAACGCTAAAGGTTGGCCGTCAGCTGCTGAGAGCACGGGCCAACCCAGCCTGTCGGAGCTTGGCAGCCCCCTGCCTGAAGACTGTCTGCCCTGGGAAAATCCCTGGCCGGCAGGGTCAGGACCCCCAGGGGCCCTCTCGTCATTTTGCCTAAGGTAATTGGGAATGGATGGATGAGAAGCCGCCACTTGTCACTTCTCTATCCAACCATTCCTCTTTCTCTTCTCTCTCTTGTGGGAAGGTATAAATACCTCCCCATTTTCCACATGAGAGGGGTTGAATTTTCTCTCTCTAGACTCTTACTCCTAAAACGCCGCCTAGTTCCTCACGAGCTAGGTTCGTAAAGGCATTTCACGGACTGACTTAGGCATCAGAGAGGGTTTCCTCGGACAACCTCCGAGGCCCTGTGCGTTCATTGTGCAGGGAGCAGGCCGTTTCCGCCGGGAAGGTCCGATTCAAGGAGTGAGAGGAAGGGGAGACCAAGGGAATCAAACGATCACTTGTTCGTCGTTAATTCAATTATACTACCCGGATCCTAGGCCGGGTGAATTGTTTCCGTGACCGGAACAGATACGATATTCGATTATGGAAAAATCGATATCGTATGTTTAAGAATATTCGTTATGAAAATAGTTTTTCGTTAATAACGATATTAGAAAAATAATAAAAGAACGACTCTTGACCCATAAGAAACGGACGAAGAGGAGAAAGGGAGAGAAAGGAAGAAATCGGGTTTGATTACACCCTCAACCTACATGCTCTTGTTGACTCGGATCGGGACTCGTCGGAATGTGGCTAGGCACGGGAGTGTCGAGGCAACGTCGGTTGGGTTAGGGTGGTACGGTTTTGACGGGTGAAGGGTGTCGGGTTTCGGACCGGTTTCCTTCGGGTTTTGAACGTATTATCGGTTTCTCGATGCTAAGGAATTTTATGTGTCGGGATGGTAGAGAGTTGATGCTGAAAAATCGTGTGTGTGTGTGTATGAATTCTATTTTTTCGGTGTTTTTCTGATGTATGTTTGATGTTGGATGCAAGGGGCTATTTATAGGAAATTCCCGACCTTGGCTTGGGAGAGTTTGACTACCGCTTAGGATAGGAAACGAGGGAACTTGAGGGAAATAAGGATTCCGCTTTCTTGTGGAGGAAGAAAGGCAAACCGGCTGGTTTGCTACTGTTTTGGGCTGTTTCGGCCGAGTGTTTTACACTCGGTCGGATGCTCGAATCGGTTTTTGAATAGGACTCCTGTTTGAGCTAGAATTACCGCTTGAGTAAGAAGCTGAGAAGAACGAGAATTCCGTTTTCTTGTGAGGGAAGAAAAGAGGAAAACCGGCTGGTTCATACTACTTGGCCGAGTGGTTTACACTCGGTTGGGTGCTTGAATCGGTTCTCGGATAGGATTCCTACTCGGGATCGAATTCTACCTTAAACGGAATTGTTTATTATTTTTTGTATGGCTGATTTTGTAGAGTTGGAGCCCGAATAGGACGTGTGGTATGTCACGGTCAGCCTACGAGTTTCGGGAAATATCTTTGACCGGGTTTTGACTCGGTCGCTAAAAGACGGTTTTACCCCTGGTGTCGAATTCGACCCAAATTAGTGTTATTTGACTCGAAACGACCCACTGGGCCTGAATTTGAGGTTGGTTTGGTGAGATTTGTACTCCTTAAAATGCCTAGGCCAAATGTCCATCATTTCGAGCCCATTTCCGAGTACGTTAAGGCACGTTAGCGTCCGATCATCATCGGGTGTTTGTCGGGAACTACTATAGACACCTGGCGGTCAAAATGTGGGTGTCTACAGAGCCCTCACTCTGACTGAGGCTTGGACAGGGCGAAAGTCAGAGTAGCCACCAGGTCAATCAAGGATTAAAACCTGGCAGCTTCCGGTCGGGTCGTTTAAGGTCCATTAGACCTGCGTGGAGGGCCCGCCGGCCACAGACTAGAAATGTACCTGAGCCGATGATAACTCCGTGGGGAATTGAACTCGCCGTATAAGACTTAGGTGCGCCTATATATGGGCTCATCTTGTTAAATGCCGCTGGGGAGTTATGTGAATTGCGCGGTCCTGAATTGTACCTGTATAAGTTACATAAAATTTTGCATGCAACACGTAGGCGAAACAAATATGACTCGCGCTGGGGAGTAAAAATGATTTTTGCTGCATTTTGAAATCGAAGTCCTGAAAGCAACTCACGTGCTAGGAGATAGGTTTCCAAAATTGAAAGAGGTGGAAAAGAAATTTGCCGTTTAAATAGATTGAAATTTGACCTTGTCGAAAAGGATTTTTTTTCAAATGGCTAAGTTTTTGCAAATGAGAATTTTGAAAAGAGAGGCCTACCGGTTGACTCGACTCTGGACGCGACAGGACGAGTTGACAGACACGACTTGGACTCTCTAAGGGTTGGACCGTGACTTGGTAAGGAGGTGGGCCACCTAAGATGACAAGACTCTTAAGTTGCGCTATTCCGTAGCCTAGGCGAGTGGCAACACGGTCGAACATCGAAATGGGATAGATATGCTATACGGGGTTGCAGTAGTCTGTAATGAGACTGTTGTAGTCTAGTGTTCTCTTGGATTTTTGATTTTAGGGTACATTTCCAAAGTGGGTATTGCCTCGAGTCCTGACAGATTCTTGTCTTCGACTAAGCCGAGTATTAGGACACACTACAGAAAGGAGGCTAGATTTTTTGAATTTATCTGGATTTTGTGAGTGGATGGAGGTCTTCTGGCTAAAAGAGCCCCCAGGACGACAAAGCTAGCTGTTGAGAACATGACGGTGTCGTGAACGAAATGATGGTGCTTTTTGAATGTGTGTCAATGTGGGTGGTTGTACCTCTGTTGAAAGGCTGCCTACGTATTCACATGTGGTGAAATCAAACCAAGCCGTAGTTCGGTGGATTATGGTGCCTAGTTTATTAGGACTTTGTGTGTAACTAGCCATAGCGATGGTGTAGGCTAGGTGCATTCCCAGTGATGTCTTGATCAAAGGGCTAGAATGGTTAGGATGTAAATCCTGTGACTGTGAGCGTTCTCCGGGATAGCCCCCAGAGGTGATGTGCACTATTTGGGCATGTTCTATGCCGACCGCAAGTTGAGTTCCCGTGTTCGGAGTTGGTAACTGGTTTGAATGAGAAGAATTGGGATGGGATTTTAACGAGTTCTGCTCTCGGGGATTTTAACGAGTTCTGCTCTCGGGGATTTTTTTACGAGTTCTGTTCTTGGGGATTTTAACGAGTTTTGCTCTCGAGGATTTGACGAGTTTTGCTCTCAGGGGATTTGACGAGTTTTGCTCTCGAGGGATTTGACGAGTTTTGCTCTCGGGGGATTTGACGAGTTTTGCTCTCGGAGGATTTGACGAGTTTTGCTCTCGGGGGATTTGACGAGTTTTGCTCTCGAGGGGATTTGACGAGTTTTGCTCTCGAGGGATTTGACGAGTTTTGCTCTCGGGTTTGCGTATGGTGATTGTGAATTCTGTTATGTAAAGGGGAAGTCGAGTAAAATGGCTCGAACTTTGATCGGGATAAGTTTTGATAATGCGAGATCTGATTTCCATGTCTGGCCCTAATGGTTAGGGGTATCTTATGGAGCTTGAATCCTCAAAATTCCGGGCTGTCTCTGGCCTGGGTCTCGGGAAGGTCTTGAGGGTTGTAATGTGGGAAGGCTAAATGTGGTGTTAGTTGACCAGCTCGATTATCTCTTCCTTATTTGATGGCATGAGTATTGATAATTTTGAATTGATCGTTTTCACTACGGTCATGATTTTTTGAATATTTTTTGGTTGACCTCTTAGCCCCGGTCTCGGGATTCTTCATTTGGATTGACCGCTTAACCTCGGTCATGGGTGCCTCTTTTTTGTTTGATAATGACCTGCTTTTTTGTTTTGGCCTTTTGCTTTTTCTTGTATTGGACTTTTTTTTCTTTTTTGTCCAGTTTTTTTTTGTTGGTCAGACTAACACTTAAGGTAGGGATTGGTTGATCTTATTGGATGGGTGTTTATTGTGGGAAATGGGCTTGCCTCCCGTCTTTAACCCAAACTAGGAGATTACCTAGATTTGTCATAGGATTCGATACCGCTCCTGCTAAGGGTAGTTATGTGGCTTTCTATACCAGACATGGAACAGGTAAAGGAAAACACGGGTCTCATTTCCTACAGTCATTGTAGATGTGCCTATAATAGTCACGTGCGTGTGCTCACAGTGTATGATGGTGTTCATCATGTTCTCGGAAACACATAAGGAAATTATATATGAGAAATAGAAAAGCTGATTTTATTGAATTTTGAAAAAGAGGACAGAATACAATTGACTCTGACTCTGACTTTGAAGTTGAAATAAATAGTATATCCTAGACTCGGACTCAAACTTGGACTTAAATCAAATCTGGACTCTTGGATGCATAAGAGGTAGATTGGATGCTTTGGTCATCGGGCCCTGTATAGTCCATGAGAGGCTTTGCAAGTGACAAAGTTTCCAAAACGGGAGTCTTCCCGGCATCGAGGAAGTCTTGAATGAGGTGTTTCAGTTTCCAGCAGCGTTCTGTATCGTGTCCCCTCCCTCTGTGGAATTTACAGTAATGCTCGTCGTTCCATGCTTTGGAGCGTTTTTCCAAAGGTGGGTCGGCTGTTGGGCCTATAGGTAGTATTAGGCCCTTCGGAACCAATTTCTGGAAAGCAACGGTGTAGGACATATCCAAGTGGGTAAATGTCCTTTCCTTTGACTGGTTCTTGATTTTTGGAGAGGTGACTTGAGGGTTACCTCTCTCGGCCTTGCCATCTTGAGGGTATCGGACAGTTTCGTAAGAGTGTTCACCTTTCAAATGGCTCTGTTGGGCGATTGGCTGTCTTACTCGCTCTAGTTGTGTTAGACGGTATCGGGTTCTTACAAGATCCTCTTCGATGATGGTTACCCTGGAACTTAGGTTATCTAGGGCAGTATTGATTTTCGAGAAGATATTGTTAATGGAGCAAGATAGCATAAGCATACTCCCCTGGATATCCCCTTTCTCGACGGCGCGGGATTTGTTATGGTTTGGTAGTGTCTCGTTCATAGGGTCCCTGATCGGAAGAAACGACAGGTGTTAGAACTCGCCTAAACTCGGTTTTGCACAAATGCAAGAGAGAGAGTCAAACTAGGTACGGCCCGGGGGCGGGAATGACTAAGATTCTATGACCGGGCTACTTAAACGTTAATCCAGACAAAGTAACGACTGTGACCTAGACTCGACCACGAGACTCGAGCTGTACAAGGATAAGTCCGAAAATGGGGCGACCGTATTTGACCGTGACGTGTGCTTGGACCAACCGTGGTGACCTAACCCTAGGTGACCCGAGTATTCGTAGCGTGGGTACGACTCGAAGAAGGCATCATAAGGACGCCGGTGTAGGATGAACGTAAGGTACTCTCTAGGGTAACCGTGGTTGACTGCTCTGGTGGAGGGCAGCCCCCTGAGTAAGGCTAGAGACTCAGATGGTGTGACATCTAAGTGACTCGAAAGTGGGATACGTGAGACAACACGTGCAAGACATGATCCTTAGAGCAACCGCGATTGATCGCTTTGCTGAAGGGTAACCCCCGACTGGGACTGAAGACTTCGTTAAGACTCGAGTGAGTGACCCTTAGACGTAAGGACCGTGAACCTCTTGTAAAAGGTTGACTCGGAAAAGACACCTAGACGGGTGACTCGTAAAAGGTGGGTCTCCTTTAGGATCCAGCTATGTGGGCTGGGTCCTGTTTGAAAGAAGGTTCACGTGGGACGTTCCTCGACTTTAGACTCGATTGTGTAACTGGGCCAACTTTTGTAGGAGTATGTCCTACGTAGGTGAGCCTTGCCTTAGTAAAATAAGGCGGACTGGGATAGGGAGGAAACTCGTGATATAAGATCGACGGAGTTTCGACGCTAAAGACTTTGACGACTTATGACACGACCCGACACTGCTAAATACGGGAAGTCCTAAGAAGAGGAAGGTTTTGAAAAAGAGATTCTTTTGGAAAATCCGAGAAGTCTCGGTGGATGGCCCAATTTTTTCGAAAAAATGGAAAAGTGCATCGGGCCATAATTTTGAAAGTTCGAAAAAATCGAGTTTTGAAATGGGCAGAATACCGGCTGGAAAATAGGCTACTTTGAGTCAAATCGTAAATCCTAATTTCGGTAGCATTCCGGGGTTTTGAAAAGTTGAATATTTGGAATTTTGAAACATGAGTATCGAAAAAAAGGAATTTCCGACAATTTGAAAATTGAAGATGAGATCCTGAAGATTTGAAAATCGAAAACGGCATCTCGAAGATTTGAAAATTAAAAATGGCATCTCGAAGATTTTGAAAATCGAAACTGGTATCTCGAAAATTTTGAAAATCGAAACCGGTATCTCGAAAATTTTAAAATCGAAATTGAATTTTGAAAATTCAAAAATTGAATGGTGGATTGGAAATTCGAATTTTGAAATGGATAGCATGCCGGCTAGAAAATAGGCTTGTTTTGAGTCAAATCTTAAGTCTAAATTTCGGCAGCTTTCCGATTTTTTTGAAATTTGAATATTTTCGAAAAGATGCATTTTTGGAATTTCGGAATTTTGAATATCGAAAATGAATTTCCAAAAATTTGAAAATCGAAAACAGGATCCCTACTTTTAAAATTGGCGAAAATGACGTCGGGCTTGAATTTTTGAAAAGCCATAAATTTTGGATTTTTGAAAGCCCGAAGAGAAATTCGGGGAATGGCCCGGTTCTTTTTTCGAAGAAACGGAAATTGAACCGGGTGACGGTTTTGCAAGTTCGAAAAATAGTTTCGAGTTTTAAATTGGGCATAATACCGGCTAGAAAAAGGCCTATTTTGATAAAATCATAAGTCCTAAATTCGGTATATGTCCGGGTTTTTGAAATTGGATATTTTGAAAAGGATGCAAATTTTTGAAAAATGACGGTTTTTGAATAAAAGATGTGGATCAAGTAGCACGTAGTCATGGAAACAGTATAATGACGCCATGTATGCTCTTAAGCTAAGTCTCGGTCAGTCTGTAAGGGTCTATACCAGTGTACACAGCCTATCAAGAATCGGGGCGGACTCCCTAACTCGAGTTGAGATTAGGACATGCCGTAAAACCCATATGAATCGGCTAATGGACACCTTTGACATAACCAGTTTGGACTATATCAACGGTATAGTGGGACGTCGGTCGCGAGTACCGGCCCGGGAAAATGGGGTTTATGCATGAACCGTAAAACTAAAACGCGCATTGTACTAGTCAAACGATTTCTATTCGAGTCTCACCCTGAGGACACCGAAGGTTATTAACTCATCAGAAAATCCCCAGCGGAGTCGCCAAATTGTGGACATGACATAGGTCCACCCCGACGCGGCCACGCGCGGGTTTTGGGGAGGCGAATGAATCTCCATGAGATGGTCAAATGGAAATTTAAATCGAAGTCGGAGTCGCCACCGAATTTTATGGTTATTCGGAACCGTTCGAGCCCACTCTATGTCGTAGTGGGCCGTGTACAAAATACGGCCCATTTCCGATGTCAGAGTTTATTGGGCTCGTCCCTTTTGCATATCGATATAGATGCCGACTGGAGCGGTTAATCGTATATTGAATGACTCTCGTTGCCAATGGTTTCAGACATCCGGAAACCACGGTTCTGAGTAAGGGGTGAGGGTACGTGTTGGGAAGTTCACTAAGAACACCCAACCCCGCCCGCACATTAGCGGCCTCTACTAGGATATCGAATGACGTTTTAATGCGCGCGTTAGTAATACGATGAATGATTATGCAAACATTGTTTTCTAAGCATGTGAAAAATTGAATGGGTTGCTAAGTGGTTTAATGCATGTAAATTGATTAATGTCAAAGTCAAATTTAACATGTGAGATTCGTTTTAGTATAATAAAACAAATGAGATGGAAAGGATGAATTTGCTACAAGACAAACAAACGAGTTAGTATCGATTTGTAAATAATAATAGCAAAATAAAATATGCGAAATCGAGAAAATAAATATTAATCGAAATCTAAAAAATATCGTTGAAAAGAACGTTGCTTTGTATAAAAAACGAAGTTCGAAAAAATAATAAAAAGGACGGAAAAGGGCCGCGGCATAACAACCGGCCGCGCGACTCGCCCGGGATGCCGGCGGGTCGCGTGGTGGCCTGTCTCGGGTCCGGTTTTCGAAAATTTGATGTTCGTATTAAATCGCATATGAATATTGCATGATTCGTACTCGACTTAATATTTTCGATATTCTTTATATTCGATAGTTGACTACGAAATCAATATCGAATACCTAGAATAGTTTTGGAAAAGATGTAAATTTTAGAAATCGATCGAAGAATAAATAATAAAACGAACGAAAACGTAAAAAAGAAATCCCGGATTCCAGGCCTGCGCGCGAGTCGCCTGGGCATGGCGCGACTCGCGTGCGGGTCTGTCCGTTCTTATTTTTGTTCGAAAATTGTTATTTTGAACGAAAAGTAAAAGAAAAGAATTTTGACAAAAAAGATGTAACGATTTCTGATATCGTCGAAATCTTAATATAATTCTTTTTGATACGATATTCGATTATGGAAAAATCGATATCGTATGTTTAAGAATATTCGTTATGAAAATAGTTTTTCGTTAATAACGATATTAGAAAAATAATAAAAGAACGACTCTTGACCCATAAGAAACGGACGAAGAGGAGAAAGGGAGAGAAAGGAAGAAATCGGGTTTGATTACACCCTCAACCTACATGCTCTTGTTGACTCGGATCGGGACTCGTCGGAATGTGGCTAGGCACGGGAGTGTCGAGGCAACGTCGGTTGGGTTAGGGTGGTACGGTTTTGACGGGTGAAGGGTGTCGGGTTTCGGACCGGTTTCCTTCGGGTTTTGAACGTATTATCGGTTTCTCGATGCTAAGGAATTTTATGTGTCGGGATGGTAGAGAGTTGATGCTGAAAAATCGTGTGTGTGTGTGTGTATGAATTCTATTTTTTCGGTGTTTTTCTGATGTATGTTTGATGTTGGATGCAAGGGGCTATTTATAGGAAATTCCCGACCTTGGCTTGGGAGAGTTTGACTACCGCTTAGGATAGGAAACGAGGGAACTTGAGGGAAATAAGGATTCCGCTTTCTTGTGGAGGAAGAAAGGCAAACCGGCTGGTTTGCTACTGTTTTGGGCTGTTTCGGCCGAGTGTTTTACACTCGGTCGGATGCTCGAATCGGTTTTTGAATAGGACTCCTGTTTGAGCTAGAATTACCGCTTGAGTAAGAAGCTGAGGAGAACGAGAATTCCGTTTTCTTGTGAGGGAAGAAAAGAGGAAAACCGGCTGGTTCATACTACTTGGCCGAGTGGTTTACACTCGGTTGGGTGCTTGAATCGGTTCTCGGATAGGATTCCTACTCGGGATCGAATTCTACCTTAAACGGAATTGTTTATTATTTTTTGTATGGCTGATTTTGTAGAGTTGGAGCCCGAATAGGACGTGTGGTATGTCACGGTCAGCCTACGAGTTTCGGGAAATATCTTTGACCGGGTTTTGACTCGGTCGCTAAAAGACGGTTTTACCCCTGGTGTCGAATTCGACCCAAATTAGTGTTATTTGACTCGAAACGACCCACTGGGCCTGAATTTGAGGTTGGTTTGGTGAGATTTGTACTCCTTAAAATGCCTAGGCCAAATGTCCATCATTTCGAGCCCATTTCCGAGTACGTTAAGGCACGTTAGCGTCCGATCATCATCGGGTGTTTGTCGGGAACTACTATAGACACCTGGCGGTCAAAATGTGGGTGTCTACACGGTTTAATTATAGGCCGTGTTATATGGATCCAAAACGGGTTATGGTCAAAATACAGATAGTTTCGAATGTCGATTTTTTACCTCTTTTATTTATTTTAATAGTACTTTGTATTATTTTTATACTTCTTAATTAGCATGTCATATTTCAATTATTTAAACTAATAATCATCGCACAGACTTTATATTTCAATAAATTTTTAAAATTCTTTTATAATTAAAAGATAAAAAAATTAAATTGAATATTAGTTTATATTTTTAATTAAAATATTGAGTCATAGATCAAGATTTAGAGATCTTAACTCTTGACCTACAAAAAAAATGAGTTGGACATGTCGGGTCAGGTTTTATCTTATAGTAATGTTTAGTACTATTTAACACGAGAACACAACTTTTGTCTCCTATGTGCAACTGTACATTAATTATAAGTTACTAAAAATGCTAGATGATTTAAGTTAGATTAGACATAAAATTATATTCAAATAAAAGGATAATATATACGGAGTAATAATTAATTTCTCCCTCCATTTTTTTTTATTAACCTCATATGATTTTGGTACAAATTTTAAGAAAAAAGTGAAAAAGTAAGAGGAAATTGGTGATTTAGTGCATGTGATGAGAGAAAAATACACAGCAAATTAAAGCGAGATTAATGAATGCGTAGTTCGTATTAAAATAAGATTACGTATAATTTGGATTAATATAAGAAGCGCACACACATAGTTGAGATTATTCCCATGAAATAATCCAATTAAAAAATGGAGGAAGTATATATTGAATTGCTAATAGGTTAAAATTAGAGTTTTAACAAAATTTAGGCATAATAATAGATTGGCTAGAATTGTGCTTTAGGCTTTGTAGTTTCTTCTTTCCAACGAGTTGAACGGGTCGGGCCATGTCATGTCCCCAAATTAACAGTTAATTTAGAATTTGGGTAAAAAAACTGGGTTCATAACCCAAAAAACAACAGATTGGGTGAGACGGGTTTGCGGGTCAGGTCGAATTTAAAGCGAGATGGTTGCATGCATGCAAATATATTAGATGTAGTAGAGTCAAATGGTTAGCGAGTAAAAGAGATAGATAAACTCAATGTTCGCAGATGAGTTGTCATGCTCTCCCGGACATATTAATATTACTCACAGGCGCAAGACTTGGTATTTTGATGAGTGTCATTTGTTTCACCCAGGTAACTAATGTAGACACTAGAACTGTCGAGTGAGCCGGGTCAAATACTGGTCCCGTATCGGGTTATGGTCAAAGTACGGGACATCAATAGTTTTAAACGCCTAATTTTTTACTGCTTTTTAAGCAAAAAAAATATTTTTGATATTAAATTTTTATTTATTTTAATACTATTTGTATTTTTTTTCTTTAAATTATAATTTTTAGATTTAAAAAAAAGCAAAATTTTCTTAGCTTGTGTCACTTCTTGATTTCTCTAGGTGTCGTCCCCTTAAAATAAACATTGATAAGCGGTGTCAATCTTCAAAATGACAATGGTTTGAAATAATCATAATCACTTCGTCGCATAACTAATACTCCCTCCGTCTCACTAAAAGGATCACCCCACCTTCTTAGTGAGAATTAAGGTGTATAGAAATGTATATTGGAAAATGAAAGATGGAAAATAAGTGAGGTTAGAATTAATGTTAACCACAAAAATCAGACAAAATAAGAATAAAGCAAAAAATGAATTTTAGAGAGACAAATCAAAAAGAAAAGAGTGATTCTTCTACAGACACGAGGAGTACTATTCTGTATGTTAAAATTTGAGTTTTAGCAAAATCTAGACATAGAAATAGATTACTAGACATTGGCTTTTAGACTAAAGTTTTGTGGTCTCTTCTTTCCAACGAATTGAACAGGCCGGGCTAGATCATGATCCAAAATCGGGTCATTTAGGATTCGGGTTAAACGGGCTCATGCCTCTAAAAACGTGTCAGGTGGATCAGGTCAAGTTTAAAGCGAGATGAAGACATAGATACAAATATATTTAATACGAAAGTCAAATGCTTAGAGAACAAAATACACGGATAGACCCAATGTTCCAAAATGAGTTGTCAAAGACATTAAAATTGCTAACAGTGACCAGGTATTATGATGAGCATCGTTTGTTTTAGCCATGTAGCTAATGTACACACTAGATCTGTCACCGGTCGGGGTATACGGGTTATGCTCATAAATTGTTTCGAACACCTAATTTTGTTACGGCTTATAAAGTAGAAAAATAGTATGTATTAAATTAGGGTCGGGTTTATGGGTCGAGTCGAATTTGACAGGTCTAACCGTCTAAGTGTAGCATCATAACCCGCGTCTACTACTTTTTGTATAAAATACATGCAAACGTGGAGTGGTAATCCTCTAAAATGACAATATGATAATTATTTGAAATAATCGTAATTATTCCATCGTAGTCAATAATTATAAAAAAAAAAGTATTATAAAAGGTTTATTTAGTAACGTTATTGTTACACCCGTGCATCGCACGGGCATCAACACTAGTACATAGTAAAAGTGGCTATAAGTATTATTTCGTTCTCGTAGATGACTTCTCGAATTTTGTGTGGGTCTTCCCCCTTGAGTTTAAATCTAACACTCACCTAAAATTCTTGCAGTTCACGAAATTCATTAAAACGTAATTCGGTCGAGATATTAAAAGCTTTCAGTGTGATATGGGTCGTGAGTTTGATAACACTCCATTTCATAACTTTGCCACACAAAATGGGCTTGTGTTTCGCTTCTCTTGTCCCAAAACGTCCCAACAAAATGGTAAAGCCGAAAGAATGCTACGACGACTAAATGAAATTGTTCTTGTCCTCCTATGTCATGCGTCTCTCCCACCTACCTTCTGGGTCGACGCCCTCCATGCTTCCGCCTATCTTCATAATATCCTTCCATCCACCTCTATACAAAACCGTACCCCTACATCGATTCTCTTCCTCCGGCATCCATCTTATGCGCACTTACGAGTGTTCGGATGTCTCTACTTCCCAAATCTTTCCGCCAACCGCACCCATAAACTCCAAACTCGGTCCACTCGATGTGTCTTTCTTGACTACCCACCAAATCATTGTTGGTATCGGTGTCTTGATCTCACTATGGGAAAACTCATTATTTCCCGTCATGTCACATTTGACGAGTCGGTCTTTCCCTTCGCGTCTTCCCCGTCCCCGTCCACGTCCACTCCCCTGACTACTCGTTCCTCGACTCCGATCCCGATCTCCTCCTATCCGTCTCATTCCCGTCCCCCGAACCACCTACTCCCACCGAACCTACCACCCCCACCCCACCCATGCCCCCGACCCCTTCGACCGGACCGGACTCCCCATCTCCCCCCCACATCAATAACACCCTCACCGCTCCACCGCCTCAACCTATACCACCGTCTCACCGCATGACCACCCGAGCCCAACACGGTATCTTCAAGCCCAAAATCCACATGAACCTTCACACGAATAGAAAACTTACGAGGACTATTTTTTGTTCTAAATTGCGAAAAAAAAATTGAAGAAAACTTGCCAATACGAATAGAATGCCTAATAATGATTGTTAAAATCCTCTGACACGATATAAAATGGACTACAAGACTTGTTTTGACAGATTTCGACACATCTCAAAACACAATCTTATGATTCTTTAAAAGTCTCTACTGAAACCCAAATGACCCTCATAATACACTGGGGCATTTTATTTGGAGAAAATTTTGTTCAACACTAATATGAACCCATTTTTTTTCGGGGCCCAAAAAAATTAAAAAAATGTGGATTATTACTTTTAAAATCGACCGCTTTTGACTATTTTCGAATGCACTAAAATTTGTTCCAAATCACGAAAGTTTTTTTGACAAAAATTTATTGCCAATACAAGTAGAATGGCTAATAATGATTTTTAAAACCCTTTGACACGATATAAAACGGCCTACAGTACTTGTTTCCACTAATTCTGACACGGCCCAACACGCAATCTTGTGGTTCTTTAAAAGTCATTATTGAAAATCAAAAGACTCTCATAATACACCGGGACTTTTTTTGGGTGGGGATTTTGTTCAACGTTAATATGGACCCATTTTTTTCCGGGGCCCAAAAAATCAAAAAAAAAAGTTGATTATTACCTTCAAAATCGATCGTTTTTTAATATTTTCGAATTCGCTCAAATTTGTTCTAATTCGCGAATGTGTTTTTGACAAAAAAACTTGCCGATACGAGTAGAATGTCTAATAATGATTTTTAAAAACCCTTTGACACGATATAAAATGGCCTACAATACTTGCTTCAATTGATTCCGACACGTCTCAAAACGCAATCTTATGGTTCTTTAAAAGTCTCTATTGAAAACCAAATGACCCTCAAAACTGGGGCAGATCTGGGTGAGGGCATGGGCGGGCGACTGCCCTCGCCCAAATCCCAGAAATAATTAAATAGGTTTACCTTTACTAATTGCAATGGTGGTTGTAGCTCATTGGTTGTGATGTTTTTCATTCCCTTTTAAGGTGAGGGGTTCAAATCCCCTTGTCCACATTTAAAGTTTTTGGAGTTTTTCAATCAAAATAATGTAAATAATAAGATTCGAACCCAAAACCTCTCCTGTCGAGTTGATTACAGCTGCACAATTGAACCAATGATCTACCTAATCTTAATGTATCATTATCTTGAAATATTATAATTAATAGGAGTATACAATTAAGTTTTCAACTCCCTTTAATTTAGATAATTCTGGGGGTTATTTTTTAATCAAATACAAATAAATGAGTTAGACGAAGAGAATATACATGTCCTAGTCACTCTGCCTAATACATACAAATTATTTTTTTGTAAGTTTTCTTAAACGAAGCAAAAAAAATTCAAAACCAACGTCAATTTATAAAACACAACTTTGTTTTCCACCAATTACTTTTACTGTATAAATTCACTTATAAAAAAAATTCAAAATACAACCCATAAAATTTTTCAAATGCCCCCCCTATGGGTAAATCCTGGATTCGCCCCTGCTCAAAATACATCGATGAATTTTCTTAGGTGAAGAGTTTGTTCAGCGCGAATATGAATCCAATTTATTTTGGAAGTCAAAAAGCCGAAAAAACGTGGATAATTAATAAACTTCAAAATCGATCGTTTTTAGCTATTTTCGAAATCGGTGAAATTTGTTCTAAAGCCCTAACTTGTTTTGACGAAAAATTGCCGATATGAGCAGAATGCAAAAATAAAGATATTAAAATCCTCTGACATAATATAAAATGAACTACACAACTTGTTTCTACTGACTCCGACACGTTTGAAAAGACAGTTTTATGATCTTTAAAAGTCTCTATTAAAAATCAAATAACTCTCATTTTTATGGTCGCAATTTATTTTGGGACCCCAAAACTCGAAAAATAGGCGGATAATAATCTTCAAAATCGATTTTTTTGGCTATTTTTGAAAGTAGTGAAATTCGTTCTAAAGCGCAGACTTTTTCTAACGAAACCTTGTCAATACGAGTAGAATGCCTTATAATGATTGTTTAAACCCTCTGACACGATATAAAATGGACTCGGACACTTGTTTTGACGGATTCTGACACGTCTCAAAACGCAATCTTATGGTTCTTTAAAAGTCTCTCTATTGAAAATCAAATGATCCTTAAAATACATCAGGGAATTTTATTAGGTGAGGAGTTTGTTCAGCGCGAATATGGACTAGGGATGTGAGTGGGGCGGGTAAAAGACGGATACCACACCGCACCCGCACCGCTTGGGGCGGGTGCGGGGATGGTTATGCGGGTGGCGGGGCGGGTAGAGGAATGAAAATATTACCCGCGATGGGTAATGGGGCGGGGGTGGTTTTAGCATTTTACCCTATCCACGTCCGCACCGCCCCATACCCGCACCGTTCTATACTCGCACCGCCTTAAATCTATAATATTATGGAAAAAAAAATTATAATATAAAGTTTGTACTTAAACTTTAATTATATTATTAACTTTGATTCCATTTATTTTGCAATTTTGTATGTCATTAATTAATCAAACAGTTAATGAGAGTTCTATTTATTTTTATTGACGGGTATCATGGATACCCGCAAATTTGGCGGGTAAAGGCGAATGATGAGTGGATAACGGGGGGGGGGGGGGGATGAGTCCTCTAAGTATACCCGCAAAGCGGGTGGCGGTGAGAACTTTTGTACCCGCGGTAGGTAGCAGGGCGGGTGTGGGTATTACTTTTGAGTGGCGGGTGCGGGGTACCTATCCCCCGCACCTGCCCCTCCCCAATGACATCCCTAATATGGACCCTTTTTATTTCGGGGGCCAAAAAGCCGAAAAAAATGTGGATAATAACTTTCAAAATCGATCGTTTTTAGCTATTTTTGAAATCGCTGAAATTTGTTCTAAAGCCTGAACTTTTTTTGATGAAAACTTGCCGATAAAGTAGAATGCATAAATGTGCATATGTGCATTCACGCGATACTACAAAGCGTTACTTGGTGAGTCAAGGACTGTTGAGGATATTAATTTTGACTTGGTTAGGCGGGGTCCTATTTGTTCACAGGAGCATAAATTAATCTTGGAGGCAAATGTGACACCGGATTAGATCAAGAGGGCTCTTTTTAGCATTCCTCGGGATAAATCGCCGGGTCCGGATGGTTTCTCGAGTCAATTTTTTATTGATTCGTGGGACATTATTGGTGAGGAGATTGTGAAGGCTATTCAGGACTTCTTTGTCTCGGGTAAGCTTTTAAAACAACTGAATTGTGCGAACATTGTCCTGATTCCGAAAATAGGCCTCAAACTGTGAAAGAATTCAGGCCGATTGCTTGTTGCAATGTCTTGTATAAATGTATTGCTAAAATTATTTGTGCGAGAATGACTAAGGTTCTGCCCCAAATAATCTCTCATACTCAAGGAGGTTTTATTGAAGGGCGTAGTATTGTGGAGGATGTGCCGATTTGTCAGGACCTGGTGCGTATGTATAAGAGGGGGCGTATCTCGCCTAGATGTCTGTTTAAAGTTGATATTCATAAGGCATATGACAGCGTTGAATGGAGCTTTGTGGACCAGATGATGAGAGCGTTAGACTTTCCTGACCATTTCCGTCGATTGGTTATGGAATGTGTCGAGACCGTCTCTTATTCACTTTGTGCTAATGGAGATAATTTTGGGTTCTTTCGAGGGAAAAGGGGTTTGAGACAAGGGGATCCTATGTCGCCTTTGTTATTCACGATTTGTATGGAATATTTTTCTCGAATTATGACCTACGGTAGGTTGGATAGGAACTTCAAATTCCATCCGAAATGTGGAGCAATGAAGTTGACTCATTTACTCTTTGCGGATGACCTCCTTCTTTTTTGTAAAGGGGATCAGGATTCGATGGGATTCTTGTGGAGTGCTTTTGCAACTTTTAGCATGGCCTCGGGTCTGAGTATTAGTGTGGGCAAGTCTCATGCTTACTTTGCAGGGGTGGATGAGGATAGGAAGGCCGCGATACTTCAGTTCTCGGGCTGCGTTGAAGGTACGTTTCCTTTTCGGTATCTTGGTTACATATCCAAAGTACTCGTTTAGGGAAGTTTGATTGTGAAAAATTGATAGCCCGTATTATATCGAGGATTACTAGTATTGGAGCCCGTAAGCTGTCATATGTTGGGAGACTGACTCTGGTTCAATCTGTGTTGTCCCAACTTCATAATTATTGGACCATGGTTTTTATCATCCCAAAATTTGTCATGGCTCGAATTATTTCACTATGTCGTAATTTCCTATGGGAAGGAGGTGTAGAAGGAAATAATCGAGCTTTGGTGAGTTGGGAGAAAATTTGTCGGCCTAAGGAAGAAGGAGGTTTGGGAATTAGGGATATGTATATTTGGAATGAAGCAGCTGTCGCGAAGTTGGCTTCGTGGGTGTTTGACCAGCCGGACCGTTTGTGGGTTCGGTGGGTTAATTGCATTTACCTGAAGGGGGTGGTGTGGTATGATTATCAGCCACACTCAGATGTTACTTGGGCTTGGAAGAAAATTTGTCAGGCTAAGGAGAAAATAAAGAATATGTTCGTCAATGGTACTTGGCATGGCGTTGATTCATGTTACTCGATTGCGAGGGCATATCAGGACTTGCGGCCTCGAAATCCGCGGGTCCCATGGGCGAGGTTGGTGTGGAGTGCGTGGAGTGTCCCGAGACATAGCTTCATTTCGTGGTTAGTGTTTCGAGGGGCTCTTAATACGAGGAAGAAGCTGTTTAGGGTCGGGGTTGCAGAATCTGACCGATGCTATATTTGTGAAGTGGATGAAGAGAGTTTAGAGCATCTTTTCTTCGGATGTTGTTGGAGCTCTCGGGTGATTGGATTGTTGAGCAATTGGGTGAGGAAACGAATTCCGAGTGACACGGGTTTCGACTGGGCTACGAAATTGAGGGGTTCGAAACTTCAATGTAACGTTCTTCGAGCTTTGATCAACGCGACTATATACCATATATGAAGACAGGGGAATACTTGCAGAATTGAGGATGCGGTGCGACAGCCACAGGAGATAGTTAAATTGATCATTTCGGATGTTAAGAATAGAATTTTGTGTAAGATCAAATATCCTGTAACTGCTAAAGATGCTAGATGGCTACATAATTTGATGTAGTCACTGATCTGTAAATTTTCCACCGATATATATATATATATATATATATATATATATATATATATATACTTACCCTTTACCAAAAAAAAAGTAGAATGCATAACAATGATTATTAGAATCGTCCGACACAATATAAAATGGACTACACAACTTGTTTCTACTGACTCTGACTCGTCTGGAAAGACAATCTTATGTCCTTTACATATCTCTATTAAAAATCAAATGACACTCATAATACATCGGGGCATTTTATTTGGTGAGAAGTTTGTTCAATGCAAATATAGACCCATTTTTTTAGGGACCCAAAAAAATCGAAAAACTTGGATTATTCCCTTCGAAATGGACCGTATTTGACTACTTCCGAAAGCAGTGAAATTTGTTCTAAAGAGTGAAATTTAAACCCTTTGACACGATATAAAATGGACTACAAGACTTGTTTCAACTGATTCCGACACGTCTCAAAACGCAATCTTATGGTTCTTTGAAAGTCACTATTGAAAAATAAAATACCCTCATATTACATCGTGGCATTTTTTGGGTGACGATTTTGTTCAACGCTAATATAGATCCATTTTTTTTCAAGTCACAAAAAATCAAAAAAAAGTGGATTATTACTTTCAAAATCGACCGTTTTTAATAATTTTCGAATGCACTAAAATTTGTTCTAATTTGCGAAATTTTTTGACAAAAACTTTCCCATACGAGTAGAATGCCTAATAATGATTGTTAAAACTCTCTGACACGATATAAATTGGGCTCGAACACTTGTTTCGACTGATTCTGACACGTCTCAAAACACAATATTATGGTTCTTTAAAAGTCTATTGAAAACCAAATGACCCTCATAATACACCAGGGAGTTCTATTAGTTAAGGAGTTTGTTTAGTGAGAATATATACCCATTTTATTTCAGGACCCAAAAAGCCGAAAAAAACGTGGATAATAATTTTCAAAATCGATCGTTGTCAGCTATTTTCTAAATCGATGAAATTTGTTCTTATGCCCGAACTTTTTTTGACGAAAACTTGCCAATAGTAGTACAATGAATAATAATGATTATTAGAAACGTCTGACACAATATAAAATGAACTACAGAACTTGTTTCTACTGACTCCGACACGTCTGAAAAGACAATCATATGGCCTTTACAAGTCTCTATTGAAAATCAAATGACCCTCATTATATACCGAAGCATTTTTTTTGGTGAGAATTTTGTTCCGCGCGAATACAGACTTATTTTTTTCCGAACACAAAAAAAATCGAAAAAATGTGGATTATAATCTTCGAAATGGAACAAGATTTCTTTAATTCGAGTAAGCTTCTGAAACAACTGAACTGTGCAAATATTACTTTGATTGCGAAAGTGAATAGACCTCAGTCTGTGAAAGAATTTAGACCGATTGCATGTTGCAATGTTTTGTACAAATGTATTGCTAAACTCATTTGTTCGAGACTGACAAGGGTTCTGCCCCAGATAATATCACCTACGCAAGGGAGTTTTATTGAGGGGCGGAGTATTGTGGAAAATGTGCTGATATGTCAGGATCTGGTTAGTATGTACAAGAGGAGGCGTATTTCTCCTCGATGTCTGTTTAAAGTAGACATTCATAAGGCCTATGATAGCGTGGAATGGAGTTTTGTAGAACAAATGTTGAGAGCTTTAGATTTTCTTGATCATTTTCGTCGGTTGGTCTTGGAGTGCATTGAGTCAGTCTCTTATTCCCTTTGTGCTAACGGAGATAATTTCGGTTTTTTCCGTTGGAAAAGGGGATTGAGGTAGGGTGATCCGATGTCTCCATTGTTCTTCACGATTTGTATGGAATATTTTTCTCGAATCTGACTCATGGCAAGATGGATAGAAATTTTAAATATCATCCTAAATGCGGACCGATGAAGCTTACACATTTGCTCTTCGCTGATGATCTGCTTCTCTTTTGCAAAGGGGAGAAGGAGTCGATGGAGTTCTTGTGGAGGGCTTTTGCTACTTTCAGCAAGGCCTCGGGATTGAGTATAAGTGTAGGCAAATCCCATGCTTATTTTGCTGGAGTCGATGAAGATAGGAAAGCAGCTATTTTGCAATTCTCCAGTTGCGTGGAAGGTACGATGCCTTTTCGTTATCTTGGGTTACCTATCCAAAGTACTCGATTAGATAAAAATGATTGTGAGAAATTGTTAGCTCGTATTATCTCGAGAATTTCTAGTATTGGTGCTCGTAAGCTTTCTTATGCGGGAAGGTTGACCTTGGTTCAGGTTGTGCTTTCTCATCTGCATAATTATTGGGCTATGGTTTTTATTATCCCGAAATATGTTCTATGTCGCAATTTCCTTTGGGATGGTGGTGTGGAAGGTACTAATCGGGTTTTAGTGAGTTGGGAGAAAATTTGTTGTCCTAAGGCGGAAGGGGGACTGGGTCTTAGGGACCTATATTCTTGGAATCAGGCTGCGGTGGCGAAATTAGCTTCATGGGTGTTTGATCAGCCGGATCGCTTATGGGTCCGGTGGGTGAATAGCATTTATCTGAAGGGGCGGGACTGGAGTGATTATCAACCTAATACTGATGTCACCTGGGCTTGGAGGAAGATTTGTCAGGCGAAGGAGAATATTAAAAATATGTATGTGAATGGCCTTTGGCATGGGTCGCGCACCTGTTATGCGATTTCAGAAGGCTACGAGGCCTTTTGGCCTCACAGACCGAGGGTACCTTGGGCACGTCTTGTGTGGAGTGGTTGGAGTGTTCCTAAACATAGCTTTATTTCGTGGCTTGTGTTAAGGGGGGTTTAAACACTAGGAAAAAATTATCGAGGTTTGGAGTTGCAGATTCAGATCTTTGTTATTTTTGTGAAGCACAAATAGAGAGTCTGGAGCATCTAGTTTTTGGATGTGTTTGGAGTTCTCGAGTTGTGGAGCTTTTGAGTGACTGGGTGAAGAAAAGAATTCCGTGTAATAATGCTTTAACTTGGGCGAGCAATATGCGGGGATTGAAATTGCAATGCAATATTATTCGCGCTATGTTCAATGCCATGGTTTATCATGTTTGAAGACAGCGGAATTTGTGCAGAATTGAAGGAATAGTGCAGCAGCCACAGAATATTGTTAAATTGATTAAAATGGATGTAAGGAATAGAATAATGTGTAAGATTAAATATCCGGTACTTCCTAAAGACGCTAGATGGCTACATAATTTGTTGTAGTCATATCCTTTTAAATTGGTTACACACTTATTAATACATACTTACCCTTTACCAAAAAAAAACCATCGAAATGGACCGTATTTGACTATTTTCGAAAGAGGTGAAATTTGTTCTAAAGCGCGAAAGGTTTTTTACGAAAATTATCGATACGAGTAGAACGTATAATAATGATTGTTAAAACCCTTTGACACGATATAAAATGGACTACAAGACTTGTTTCGACTGATTACGACACGTCTCAAAACGCAATCTTATGGTTCTTTAAAAGTCTCTCTATTGAAAACTAAGTGACCCTCGAAATACACCAGGGCATTTTTTGTGTCAGGATTTAGTTCAACGCTAAGATGGGTCCATTTTATTTTCGGGCACAAAAAAATCGAAAAAAGTGATTATTACCTTCAAAATCGACCGTTTTGTTTCTATTTCCGAATGCGTTCAAATTTATTCTACTTCGTGAAAGTTTTTTGACAAAAACTTGCCGGTACGAGTAGAATGCCTAATAGTGATTCTTAAAACCCTCTGACACGATATAAAATTGACTCGAACACTTGTTTTGACTAACTTTGACACGTCTCAAAATGCAATCTTATGGTTCTTTAAAAGTCTCTCTATTGAAAACCAATGACCCTCATAATACACCAGAGAATTATTTTAGGTGAAGAGTTTACCTGTTTTTGTCCCACATTATGTCTCTTATTTAGTCGTTTTTGTAAACCGTCTAGCTATTATTTAGTCGTTTTGTATTTAATTAGTTTATTAATCGAGTCTAGCTTAGTTATTATTATCGAGTATATGCATCCTTTTTTGTATTTGTAGGTACTGGCACGAGAAAAATCAATATAAGGAAGACGGAATAAAACGAGTCAACACAAGTGAAGATGGGTCAAACCCGATTTTGACCTTGACCATTCTTCCCCTTCACTCTCTTGCTCTCCTTCACTTACCATCATCATCAATCAATGCTCTTCATTTTCCCCTCCACTTCAATCAACACCACCATTATCATCACATTCAATCACCCATTCCATTCTCACCATCATTATTACCTCTTTCCCAACTCAATTCATTCCCAATTCACCCTCCATCCTCATCAATCAATAGCTCGATTTCTAATTGAACCACCATGTGCTATGACCACCGTAACCCGTCGTCCATCGTCGGCGACAGCTACCAGTCACCCAGCTCCGTCTACAGTCGACCTCCAGCGAGCAGCGCGTCTCCGTCCCTCAATCGATTGATTTTGGCTGATGAATTTGGGTTTTAATGATTGGCTGGAATTGAATTTCTCTGGTCCGAGTCACACTTGGAGTAGGGGAAACTTTGAAAGTACACGGAAGTGGGCTTGTCTTGACAGAGCGATATGCAATTCGACTTGGAGAACGATGTTTGCGAAAGGGTCCATTCGTCACCTCATCCAAAATCAATCGGACCACTGCCCAATCCTTTTGAGCACAAATGGTTTTGCTCCCATACCTAAAGTCATCCGTCCTTTCCGGTTTCAGGTTGCCTGGATGTGCCATGTCAAATTCTCCTCTTTCGTCAAAGAGAATTGGCAAACTGAACTCCCTCTTTACCCATCCTTACAAGATTGCCCAAAAACTACAAGAGTGGAATAGGACTACCTTCAAAAACATTTTTGAAAGGAAGAAGAGTTTACAAAGAAAGCTAATTGGCATTCAATCCAAACTCAGTAGAGGTGGACCGGGATATCTAATTAAACTTGAAGCAGCTCTAAAGAAGCAACTCGACAAAACTCTTAGGGAAGAAGAGCTTCTTTGGTTTCCGAAGTCCCGAATGGAGGCTATATGCGATGGAGACCGAAACACCAAGTTCTTCCATCTTAGTATTCTAATCGGGCGCAAACATAACAGGATTGAATCACTACAGGATGGGGAGGGAAACTGGATCTGGGATGCCAACTGTGTGAAGAGTATGGTACTGGAATATTACTCCCAACTTTTTTCTGCACAGGCTACTCGCCTTGATCCATCAGGTATGCCAATCGGACTTTTTCCGCAACTGTCAAGTGCTGAACAATTAAATTTAGACAGGAACTACACTATCAATGAGATACTTTGTAACACCCCTGATTTTTATAAATTTAAGTTTAATTAAAATTATGTTCGTATTTTTATTTTTACGATTTAACTCGTAATTTTTAAAATTATTATAAAACGAATTTATCGTTTAATCATTTCAAACTCCTAAAATTCTATCTGTCTCGGAGACTCTTCTTATATTTAAAAACATATTTTATTCTGTTTCGATTAATTTTATACATTTAAATTAATTCTTATCGAAAGTCTAATTCGACGATTTATAAATTCTTTTTATATTTAAGCCCAGATTTTCTATTTTTCGGCTCGAAGCTCATTTATTTTAAGTTTCGTCAAAATATTTATTTTATTTCCTCGAGAAATCAATTTGATTCACTTCATCGAAAATATTATTTTTCGGGAACTACTATTTCGTCGTCTAATTATTTATTTCTATAAGTTTAGTTTTCGTTTCGAAAACTTTATTTACTCATTTTATTTGACGGCCCGATTATTTATTAATTTTATTAACTCGTTTTAATTCGATTCGTGGGTCAGTCAACTTATCGTTTCGGGAATTGTTTGAGTTCTTTTTCTAACCCGATTCATTTAATTGAACTAGTTCAACCCCTTTCCCATTTCATTTTATACGTGTGCCTATCATTATTTGTCTTTATTTATTCATCCCCTTTGCCTTCCCACATAAACATCCACCGCTTCACTTATTTATTTCCCACATTCACTGAATCATTTCTCACCTCTTCACTTCTCCTCAAACTCACCGTCCCCTGCCTCTTTCTTTTCTCCTTCTTTTTTTCCGTTCTTTCTTCATCATCAATCTCGTTGTTGCTGCTGCTAGACTGTCGTTGCTGCTGTCACGCTGTTGTTGCTTCACGCTGCTGCTGTCAGTTCGTTTGTCTGGGTTGTAAGGTATTATGTCCTTTACCCTCTTCGTTTCGATGCTGATACTGCGTTCTGTCTTCGGCTGCTTGCTGCTGATTCTTCTTCTTCTTCTTCTTTTCGTTTCTTCTGTTCTGTCGTTTCTCTGTTGTTGCTGCGTTTTACTTCAGTTATTACGTTTGTACCATTGATGTCCGGTATCTATGTCACGTTTTTGCGGTGGTGCTTTGTTCTTCGCTGCTCTATACTCGTCTTCTTCTTCTCCTCCTCCTTTTCCTTCTTTTTCTTCTGCCTTTTTGTTCTGTCTTTCGGTTTTGCGGTTTTGCGATTTCCGTATTCTTCATTTTCCTTTCTTCGCTCTTAATTTCTGCTGCTGTTTTGTCATCTTTCCGTTGCTGCTGTTGTTTATGGACTTTCTTACTCGGTTCGTGTCGGTTCGTTCCTTCCGATGTTATTGTTTATTATCGTTGTTGGTCTTGCTGTTCGTTGTTGTTGCTATTGATGTCGTCCGCGGTCGTGTTTCGTTGTTATTGTTCATCTGCGTTGATGCCGTGTTGCTGTTCGCTATTCTTGGTAGTTAAGACTTTGTTTGTCTTCCTTTGTCCGTCTGTTCGATCGACTTGTGCTCGTTGGTTGCTGCTACTGTGCTGTCACGGTTCTGGCCTCCTTCTTTTTCTTCTTATCTCGTTCATCTTGTGGTGATGTTCCTCTGCTGCTGTTGTTATTCTAGTTGGTATTCATTCTTTCATCTCATGTTGTATCCTTATCCCGCTTATTCTTCTCCTTAGTTTGTCTATTCGGTTGTGAGTTATTTCAGGTCTTTATGTGATCATACGACTTGATTAAATTCAGTCGTCGTGTTGTATTTGACACGTTAATTCCTTTTCATCTTGTGTCAAATACCTTGTCTCATTCTTTTGTTTCGTCAATTCGATTCCTTTTTCATGAGGCTGCTTAGAAGACTAGACGGTTCCTCAACTTGGAGCTTGATGACGACATTTCTTCTAATTCGAAGCTTGGGTTGACCAAGAAGAACGAGAATGAGTTCGTTTCGGTTGTCGACTTAAGGTAACTTTAGGACGTTACTCGATTTTATATCGTATGTTTGAGTAGTAGTATGTAGTAAATATTTTATCTTTGGTTTTCAATTTTTATTAGCTATGTATTATTTTCCTAAAAGTTTAATTATTTTTAAATCGTATTCCTTATAAATATTTTATGAGTTTTCGATATCGTTTTATAAATCGTTAGTAGATTTAATTATTTACGATCGTTATAATATTTTGTTGGTTATCGTGACACTAGTAACTAAATAATGTCGATTTCATATTTCGTCATATTTCGTTAATTTATAATTTTCACTTAAAAATCGTATTTTTATATTTTAATCGAAATTTGTATATTTGTTAATAAATTAATTTTCGTTTTACGATTTTTACTAATAAATGAGAAAATAGTCGATTTAGTTTTAAATATATTTTTAGTCTAGACTATTTTCACTAATTACTTTCGATTGACTATTTTTATTAAAATCCGTAATATTTATTAATAAAAGCTATTTATTAAAAATAATTTGAAATCTTTGTAATTCTAATTTTATTTATAAAACTCGTTGACTCAATTAATTTTGATATCGTTTTTCTTAAAATATCTCTTTTCTAAAATTTATAGTTTTAACTTGATTTCCTAATTATTATTTATAAAATACTATACATATTGATTTATTATATTTTATTTATATTTTGAGTAACGAATTTAGAAATATAATAAAGTTACGATAACGACGATAATAATAAAATGTTAATCTCGTTAGAAATGCTATTTTCACTTATTTTTAATAACTTACGAATTTTCTATAACAATATTTCTATTTTAAGTAAGTTTCTCAAATTAGTAAGTTTCTATTTATAGAAAGTTCCCCTTTTTATATAAAATGTTTATTCCTTTTATCCTCATATTATTTATATTGATTATATCTCTTGAATATCGATAATGACTTATTTTGGAGTTATGGAATAAAGTCAAGTGTGGGGTTAGAGTAATATAGTCTGGGGGTTTACGGTTTTGCCATCAACTATAAGGCTGGTGTGTCTTTATGGGGCACACTGGTTGTTGAACCGAGCATATATGGTGCTCGGGAGTGTGTGAACATTTTGACCTTAAACTCGTGCCTCGCAGTGTAAGACGCCGTCGGGCTGAACTGAGTATTTATGGTGCTCGGGAGGGGTGTACATATCATCTTAAACTAGGGCCACGCATTTATAAGTCGCCGTCCTATTATGGTTGAGTAGCCTAGTTAGAGTCCGAAGTTTGATTTGTTTGAACTAAGTTCTCGAAACTAGTTTTTAGTATTCTCCTAGTGAAAGTCTAGCCGTCTACACTAAACTTATCCATAACGCCATTTGAATATTTTTATTATTTTCGATACATTTCGGTTTGCATGTTGGCAAATATTTGATGTTTTCTTCTGAAAACTCGTTCGGTTTTTATTGTTCCAATATTTTAAGTTTTACTGAAAACTTATTTTATTATATCGTTTTAATGTTTTCCCATTTTAATTATTTTGATATAGTAATACTATTATTTTTCCATATGATATAATATGGCTGGGAGAACGTCCGAGTTACTCCCCACTGACGTGGCTGTTATGTTTATAACATGACAGGTAATTGCTGCTGGTCTTGGGTGTGAGCTAGCGAGTAGCGTGGATCCTACTCTTTCTTTATTCTTGTAATTTATGGATTTGTATAACCCATTTGGAGGATTTCCTTTTTAGCCCTTTTGTAAAAAGAGGCCTTTGCATTGACTTACTGTTTCTTTTAATAAGATATAGTTTGTCAGTGTGTTTTAATCCCAACTCTACAGTGTTTCCGCCACTGTATTGCGTTAGAATTTCTAGGGGATTACATACTTGGTGCGCTAAACCAGATGTCCCACTACAAGGCACCCGGGCCTGACGGCTTTCAAGCTCTTTTTTATCAGTCACAATGGGAGGTCGTCAAAGATAATGTTTGTGAAACGGTGCTACAAGCTCTGCATAATCAGCACTTCCGTGACAGCCTAGTAAGCGCATTTATCACCCTGATTCCCAAGGTTGATCACCCGGTCACCGTAACACAATTTCGGCCCATAGGACTATGCAATGTAGTCTATAAGATCATCACTAAAATGATTGTTAACAGACTGAAACCGATCCTACGCATCCTCATTGGCCCTAATCAAGTCAGTTACGTCCCGCGGAGACAAATTACTGATAATGTTATTCTTATTCAAGAGGCATTACACTCAATGAGGGGATGAATGGAAGTTTATCAAATCCACATTGTATGAAATGAATTTACCATCTCGTATGAGAGAGACCATCATGATGTGCCTATCAAAGGCATCGTTAAGTATTTTGTGGAATGGAGAACCAACCACTTCTTTCACACCAAGTAAGGGTATACGGCAAGAAGACCCCCTTTCCCCGTACCTATTTACCATGTGCATGGAACGTCGGAGCCAACTCATATGTGAAGCTCATGATGGGAAGAGGTGGAAAGGTTTTAAACCAAGTTGGAACGGACCGTCACTAACGCACCTCTTCTTCGCGGATGATCTCATCTTATTTGGTGAGGCCACCAAGGATAAAGTGATTGTAATCAAGAGCTGCCTAGATGCTTTTTGCAAAGCTTCGGGACAAAAAATTAGCACTGGTAAGTCAAGATTTTTTTTGGCTAATACAAGTGACATTGACATCTCTCAAGTTACAGCACAACTACCATTTGAAGTGACTCATGACTTGGGAATGTACCTGGGAATGCCCAAAATTAACGGATGAGTGACACGGGAGACTTTCCGCCATATAATTCAGAAAGTAGACAAGCGCCTAACAGGCTGGAGAACTAAATGTTTATCATTAGCTGGAAGGGCAACTCTTATCCAATCCACTCTATCCTCTCTCCCTACCTATACAATGCAATCGGCTCGTCTACCACGAATCCTATGTGACCAACTTGATAGAAAGACGAGAATGTTCTTGTGGAGTGGATCGGAAGACAAAAAAGGTGTGAATATGGTGTCGTGGGAAAATGTAACGCGTGACAAAGAGATGGGAGGCCTTGGTCTCAAGTCGATGCGGCAAGTCAATATCGCTTTCATGGCCAAACTAAGGTGGAGGATGTTAAACGAACCTAACTCTCTATGGGAAAGAGTGCTTAGGCACAAGTATTGTGGAGGGTGCAGTGATCTGGCAATGTTCGAAGCAAAAAATAACTCATTGAATGTAAGGAAGGGCATAGTTGAGGGTGTTACAGCAATGAAAAAAGGATTCCATCATTCTGTGGGAAACGGAAGTAGGACTCTGTTTTGGCAACACTTTTGGGCAACCCCAGTACCACTTGTTGACCTCACAGAGTCGAAAATTCCTGCCACGGAAATTGCAAAATAGGTAGATGAGTTGTGGGACAGCACAACTGGGTGGAAGTGGGAGGAATTTGCGCAATTCCTCGATCAAGATACCCTCAAAACCGTCTCTACAATTGAATTAGTTTCTGACACTTCCAGTGAGGATCTAATTTACTGGGCACGAACACCGAATGGAGAATTCAAAATCAAATCAGCGCTTCAGTTGCTACGGAATGAACCTCTCCAAGACAGTATCTCATGGGGTAACCTCAGCTAATATGAATGTTTGTTTGGTTGGCAATACAGGACAAAATTCTTTCTAATGTTAATAGAATGAAAAGAGGATTCACTGAGGATGCAACGTGTTCTTGCTGTATGGGAGAGGAGGAAACAACACTCCATATACTACGTGATTGTGTGAAAGCCCGAGATATCTGAACACTTTTTCCAGGAGCGACAACGGAGTTCAGATCTCAGGGAAACAATATTATGGACTGGATTTGTACTAACCTGAAAATGGAGAAGCTGAATAGAATTGATGAGTGGCCACGTCTTTTTGCCGTAACCTTGTGGTGGCTATGGAAATGGCGAAACTCGAGAGTGTTTGATAGAGTTGAAGACATTCCACAGAACAGACACCAGTTTCTTGCATTGAGAATTCAAAAGATAAAAGACGCCATGAGCTCGTCGGATCCACTTCCATCAGGGTTGACGAGAAGAACGAATGAGATCCTAGTTCGCTGGGTTGCACCACCGGCCAACTGGGTAACATTGAACATTGACGGAGCCTCGAAAGGCAATTCAGGACGGTCAGTTGCGGGGGGGATTTTTAGAGATTCAACTGGGCACATAATCAAAGCTTATTCCGAGCAATTAGGTTGTGCCACTGTAACACAAGTGGAAATCATGGCTCTCCGCCGTGGTTTGTTGATAGATAAGGAAGAAGGGTTCACTAATGTGATTGTCCAAGCGGACTCACAAGTCATTAAAGCGCTGATCGACAAAGATGCCTTATACCCAAATGCACATACACATATGCTAATGGTTTGCAAATGTTTGATTAACAACCCCGAATGGGAAGTTAACATTCACCATGTCTATAGGGAAGCGAACCGATGTGTGGATTGGTTAGCGAACTATGGGGTCCGACAAGCCCAACAACTGATGGTCTTTGAAGAAGATAGAATACCAGCGGAATTGTTTGATATAACTTAGCAGGACGTGGGAGGAGCGAGCTGGCCTCGTGTGATACCGTTTTATGCATTCTGATATAGCTGAATAATACTAGTATGTTGTATGAGGATATCCCTCTTCTTTTCTCGACCAAAAAAAAAATTGAAGTCAAATGACGAAACAACCTTTATTCTTACTCTATTTTGATTTCACTTAAGTCAGAGCATTTTTGCCTTTTACTCTGTTTTATGGGATATTTATACTCCCTCATATTACGAGTATTCCTCCCACTTTCATTGTTTAGATGTACTTTTAATCATTCTTTATTCTTCTTTCAATTCTTTATTCTTTTCCTCCACACCTAAAACCAACACATTTTCACTTTATACTCACCTTTTAAACTTCATACCCCACTTTTTACATATTTCTTAATTTCTCCCCCCAAAAAAATAGGTAGTAATACTCATAATAGAAGGGAGTACAACTTAAATCCTCTGTTTTTGGGAGGCTGATTGTAGAGAATCAGATAGAAGGTTTTAGGAGTAGTAGTAACAGAACGCGACAACCTTCTCTTCCCATTTTTTCTAATTTTCTTTTGGTTTTTAATTAGTTTATTTAATGCTCTTTTCTTCAACTTCCTAGTTATTGTTCTTTCTAGTAATTTTTTTGTATAATTTTGTTATCTCATCTCCTTTATTATTTCATATTTGTCTTTAGTTTTATGTTTATGGTATATTTAGCAAGTAATTAGTTTAAAGTTATGATCTTTATCGTTAATTGTGTTTTGTAATGTTATTTTATACTCCTCCGTCCCAATGAATTCTTTACGTTTGCTTTCTCACACTTGTCGAGGTACATTTCATTTCGTTCATATCTTTATTTACGTGTTATTAAAAATTCTAAAAATTTGATAATCTTAATGTACTTATTAAGACCATTCGAAAAAGATCTCGCATGACTATATTTTACGTTATATATTAGAAATTATATTGGAGATCATTCCACTCCATGTATAGTGCCAAAAAGCAAACGTAAAGAATTCACTTGGACGGAGGGAGTAGTTGTTTTGTTTGTTTATCTATAGTTTATGTGAGGGTTAATTAAAGTTTACTTCTTTTTCATTTCATTATGCTAAATGTTGTGTTTAGAGTAATAACTAGTTTTTGTTCCCGTGCAATGCACAGGATCCTTTGGGACTACTTTAATGAAAATTATTTGAAATAATTATGCACTACAATAAATCTAATAAAATAAGGGAAGTACTCACACCATTTTTCTATTTTCTTCTCATTTCATTAAAATAGTTCTCTCATATAATTGTAAAATGATAAGTAAACAAAAAATTATGGGAGTAATAATTTGAATGAGTTAGTAATTTATCTTCAATATATTAGTCGAAAATAAAGGACGAATAAAAACCAATATATATGGAGTATATATATAGGATTAAGATTATGTGTGTACTACCAATTTGGTGAAATATAAATATAAAAAGCAAGTAAGAAACTACGTTTGTTTGCTTGAGAAATTTTTGTATAATTTGAACCCATTTAGAAGAATTAACGTATCAAACAGTTAATTAATTTTGAGTTACTAAGAGATAGAGGCGCATAATTGAGGAACCATAGACAACAAAAATTATTATTTTCTTCGGAGTGTAAACAATACTCGTATTACGTAAGCAATGAATATGAACAACATAAAAGGACAAAAGAATCATACACACTAAATACCAAAATATAATAATTGACCAAAATAATCACACACTAAACACCAAATACATGCAACTGCATTACGATAAAGAGAGGTTGGACGAATGGAAGTCATACTTTTAAACCTTTTATATAGATAAGATTGCATTACATAATAATTTTCCCTCGTGCTCTCCCCGAAATTTATACTCGTAACATTGAAGGTTATATATAAAGTGATCGTATTTTATATGGTCCGTAATATTCTTGAAGTGGTAATTTAGAGTCATCAAATGGGTTTGTGAGAATTTAGAGGGTATATTATTCGTTAACTCCATGGGGAGTGGAAAGGTCAAGTAGGAGTAATATGAAATTGTTAAAAATTAACTTGTGTTGAAGGCTGCCACGTGGCGTTGTTAGAAAGCATAAAAAAAACTTGTTTTGGATTGACTTTTAATAATATATATAGATAGATTTGTGTTATGATTAGTATAATTATTATGAGTAGCGAGTAGTTTTTTTTTCTAGGGGACGATTTGGCCCTGACATGTCTTGATTGTAGATTTGAAATTCTGTTTTTGGCTTGTTTGGGATATACGGTATCATCGGTATGAATACTTGAGTTTTTTAGGTACATGTCATCTCAATCCTTAGAAAGTCAAACCTAAACCTCAACCCAGTTAGTATAATTTCACCCTTGATAATTGATTTGCGTAGATAATTCATAATCCGAGACCGAATTAGTACTCGATCCCGATCTCCCTAAGGATTGACCCTATCCAAGTGCCGCAACGATACTCGTGCACTTGCGAAGTAATTTAAGACACATCAAATATGGACCCATTTTATTTCGAGCCGAAAAAAATGTGGATAATGACCTTCAAAATTGATCGTTTTTATCTATTTTAGATATCGGTGAAATTTGTTCTAAAGGCCGAACTTTTTTTGACGAAAACTTACCGAAAGTAGTAGAATGCATAATACGAGTATTGTTTATTAGAATCATCTGACACAATATAAAATGGACTACACAACTTGTTTCTACTGACTCTAACTCGTCTGGAAAGACAATCTTATGACCTTTACAAGTTTCTATTAAAAATCAAATGACCCTCAAAATACATCGGGCCATTTTATTTGGTGAGAAGTTTGTTCAACGTGAATATAGACACATTTTTTTCGGAACCCAATAAAATCAAAAAAATGTGGATTATAACCTTCAAATGGACCGTATTTGACTATTTTCGAAAGTGGTGAAATTTGTTCTAAAGTGATAAAGGTTTTTTACGAAAACTTGTCAATACGAGTAGAAGGTATAATAATGATTGTTAAAACCCTCTGACACGATAAAAAATGGACTACAAGACTTGTTTCGATTAATTCTGACACGTCTCAAAACGCAATCTTATGGTTCTCTAAAAGTCACTATTGAAAAACAAATGACCCTCATAATACAACGGGCCATTTTTTGGGAGACAATTTTGTTCGACGCTAATATGAACCCTTTTTTTTTTCGGGGCCCAAAAAATCGAAAAAAATGTGGATTATTACCTTCAAAATCAATCGTTTGTGATTATTTTCAAATGAGCTGAAATTTGTTCTAAATCGCGAAAGTTTTTTGACAAAAACTTATTGTCGATACAAGTAGAATGGCTAATAATGATTTTTAAAACCCTCTTACACGATATAAAATGGCCTACAATACTTGTTTCCACTGATTCTGACACGGCCCAACACGCAATCTTATGGTTCTTTAAAAGTCAATATTGAAAAATAAATGACCCTCATAAGACACCCGGACATTTTTTGGGTGAGGATTTTGTTCCACGCTAATATAGACTCATTTTTTTGGAACCCAAAAAATCTGAAAAAAACGTGGATTATGACATTCAAAATCGATAATTTTTTACTATTTTCGAATTCGCTCAAATTTGTTCTAATTCACGAAAGATTTTTTGACAAAAAAACTTGCCGATACGAGTAAAATGCCTAATAATGATTTTTAAAACCCTTTGACACGATATAAAATGGTCTACAATACTTGTTTCGACTGATTACGACACGTCTCAAAACGCAATCTTATGGTTCTTTAAAAATCTCTATTGAAAATCAAGTGACCCTCAAAATACACTGATGAATTTTATTAGGTAAGGAGTTTGTTCAGCGAATATGAACCCATTTTATTTCGGAACCAAAATAGTCAAAAAAATGTGGATAATAACCTTCAAAATCGATCATTTTTAGCTATTTCCGAAATTTGTGAAATTTGTTCTAAAGCCCTAACTTGTTATGAAGAAAACTTGCCGGTAGGACTAGAATGCCTAATTATGATATTAAAATCCTATGACATGATATAAAATGGACTACACAACTTGTTTCTATTGACTCCGACACGTCTGAAAAGACAGTTCTATGGCCTTTAAAAGCCTCTATTAAAAAATAAATGACTCTCATAATACGCCGGAGCATTTTATTTGGTGAGGAGTTTGTTCCGTGCGAATATGGTAGCATTTTATTTTGGGACCCAAAAAAGTCAAAAAAACGTGGATAATAACCTTCAAAATGACTTTACGCCTCAAGCGGATGTCACGTGGACATGGAGAAAGGTGTGTCAGGCAAAAGAAAAAATTAAACATATGTTTGTGGGTGGTAAGTGGCATGGATCGGATACACATTATTCGATTTCTAAGGCATTTGATGAGATGAGAGTCCATAGACCGGTAGTCTCGTGGTGGAGATTAGTTTGGAGCAATTGGAGCAACCCGAAACATAGCTTCATCGCGTGGCTTGTTTATCGGGGAGCTTTGAACACAAGGGTTAAACTCTTGAGATTTGGGGTGGCTGACTCGAATAAATGCTTTTTGTGCGAAGCACACCCGGAGGATATTGTTCATTTGTTCTTTGGGTGTAGCTGGAGCACGAGGGTCATGGGCTTGTTGGGAGACTGGGTCATGAAGAGGATCCCGGCTGCTGACGGGCTGGTTTGGGCGACGCGTCTGAGGGGGTCGAAATTACAATGTAATGTTCTTCGTGCCTTGATTAACGCTGCGATTTATCACATTTGAAGGCAGCGAAATGTGTGCAGACTTGAAGGATCTGTTCCGTTACCGCGGGTCACGGCCAAACTGATTATGAAGGATGTTAGAAGTAGAATAATGTGTAAGTTGAAATATCCCATTAGACCTAATGATGCTAGATGGCTACATAAATTGATGTAGTCATTTGGATACTTTTTTGTATCAAGTCACATTCTTTATTAATATACTTACCATTCATCAAAAAAAAAAACCTTCAAAATCGATCGTTTTTGGCTATTTTCGAAACTAGTAAAATTTGTTCTAAAGTGCAAACTTTTTTGTGATGAAAACTTGCTGATACGAGTAGAATGCCTAATAATGATTGTTAAAACCCTCTAATACGATATAAAATGGACTCGAACACTTGTTTCGACTAATTCTGACACGTCTCAAAACGCAATCTTATGGTTCTTTAAAAGTCTCTCTATTGAAAACAAAATGACCCTCATAATACACAGGCGAATTTTATTAGGTCAGGAGTTTGTTCAGTGCGAATATCTAACGTTCGAAATTAAAAATTATTAATGACTCAATTAGAATCCAACACATTGACCTGATTTGTTTGTCTAACCCGAATTAATCTGATTTATTGTCTGACCCAAATTGACCCCATTATTTTCAAAACTAGACCGGAAAATACACTAAAGTGACTCAACAGATCCATGGAAGACCCGATTAGATAATTGACCCAAACCGGAACCGACCATTAACCTGATATAATCCGATTTATTAGTTAACCGACCCGAACCTGAACCAATCCGTTATGGTTTTTAACCCGAGTAAACCCGACCCATTAGCGGTTCGACTCGAACCCGACCCGTTAGCGGTTCGACTCGAACCCGACCCGACCCGTCTAAGTATACTGACCCGTTCAAACCCGAACCCGGGATGACCTGACCCGTCTCATCTTAACCCGATCCATAACTGATCCGGGTGACCCGATTGCCACCTCTAGCTTGAACCTTTTTTGATGATAACTTGTCGATAATAGTAGAATGCATAATAACGATTATTAGAATCGTCTTACACAATATAAAAAAGACTACACAACTTGTTTCTACTGACTCGGACACGTCTGGAAAGACAATAATCCTATGGACTTTACAAGTCTCTATTGAAAATCAAATCACCCTCTAAATATACCGGGGCATTTTATTTGTTGAAAAGTTTGTTCGGCCCGAATATAGACCAATTTTTTTCGGGAGCCAAAAAAATAAAAAAAATGTGGATTATAACCTTTGAAATGGATCGTATCTGACTATTTTTGTAAGCGGTGAAATTTGTTTTAAAGCGCGAAATGGTTTTTTTACGAAAACTTGTCGATACGAGTAGAATGCATAATAACGATTGTTAAAACTCTCTGACAAGATATAAAATGGACTACAAGACTTGTTTCGACTGATTCCGACACGCCTCAAAATGCAATCTTATGGTTCTTTAAAAGTCACTATTGAAAAATAAATGACCCTCATAATACACCGGGGCATTTTTTTGGGTTAGGATTTTGTTCAACGCTAATATGGATCCATTTTTTTAGGGGCACAAAAAATCCGAAAAATGTGTATTACTACCTTCAAAATCGACCGTTTTTAACTATTTTCGAATGCGCTCAAATTTGTTCTACTTCGTGAAAGTTTTTTGATAAAAACTGCCGATATGAGTAGAATGCCTAATAATGATTTTAAAACCCTCTGACACGATATAAAATGGCCTACCAATACTTGTTTTTAGTTTTGAGTGATTCTGACACGGCCCAAAACACAATCTTGTGGTTCTTTAAAAGTCAATAATGAAAATCAAATGACCCTCATAATACACCAGGGAATTATCTTAGCTGATGAGTTTGTTCAGCTCGAATATGGATCTAATTTATTTCGAGACCCAAAAATCCAAAAAAGCGTGGATAATAATCTTCAAAATCGATCGTTTTTAAATATTTTCGAAATCGGAGAAATTTGTTCTAAAGCCCGAAATATTTTTGACGAAAACTTGCCGACAGTAGTAGAATGCATAATAATGATTATTAGAATCGTCTGACAAAATATAAAATGAACTACAGAACTTGTTTCTACTGACTCCGACACGTCTGAAAAGACAATCTCATGACCTTTACAAGACTCTATTGAAAATCAAATGACTCTCATAAACACCGGGACAATTTTTTTGTGAGAAGTTTGTTTAACGCGAATATAAACCCATTTTTTGCAGGACCTGAAAATCGAAAAAACGTGGATTATTACCCTCGAAAACCCATATTTCACTATTTTTGAAAGCAGCGAAATTTGTTCTAAAGCACGTAAGGTTTTGTACGAAAACTTGTCGATACGAGTAGAATGCACAATAATGATTGTTAAAACCCCCGACATGATATAAAATGGACTACAAGACTCGTTTCGACTAATTCTGACACGTCTCAAAACGCAATCTTATGGTTCTTTAAAAGTCTCTATTGAAAACCAAATGACCCTCATAATACATCGGGGCATTTTGTTTGGTGAGGATTTTGTTCAACGCAAATATTGACCTTTTTTTTTCGGGACCAAAAAATCGTAAGAAACGTGGATTACTACCTTCGAAATCAACCGTTTTTTACTATTCTCGAATGCGCTCAAATTTGTTCCAAGTTGCGATTTTTTTCTATGAAAACTTGCCAATACGAGTAGAATGCCTAGTAATAATTTTTAAAACCCTTTGACAGGATATAAAATGGCCTACAATACTTGTTTCGAATGATTCTGACACGTCCGAAAACGCAATCTTATGGTTCTTTAAAAGTCTCTACTAAAAATCATCTGACCCTCGTAATACACCGGGGCATTTTTTTACGGGAGTAGTTTGTTCAGTGTGAATATAGATCCATTTTTTTGGGACCCACAAAGTCGAAAAAAATATGGATAATAACTTTCAAAATCAATCGTTTTTAGCTATTTTCGAAATCAGTGAAATTTGTTCTAAAGCCCTAACATTTTTTGATTAAAACTTGCCAATAGAAGTAGAATGCATAATAACGATTATTAAAATTCTCTGACACAATATAAAATGGACTACATAACCTGACTATTTTCGAATACGCTCAAATTTGTTCTGAAGCGCAAACTTTTTTGAGAAAAACTTACCGATATGAGTAAAATAGCCTAATAATGATTGTTAAAAGTTAAAACTCTCTGACACGATATAAAATGAACTCGAACACTTGTTTCGACTGATTCCCATATATCTCAAAACGCAATCTTATGGTTCTAAAAGTCTCTATTGAAAATCAAATGATCCTCATACTACATCAGGACATTTTATTTGGTAAATTTTTTGTTCAACGCTAATATGGGCCCATTTTTTTCCCGGGGCCAAAAATTAAAAAAAAATCTGTATTTTTACCTTCAAAATCAATTGTTTTTGACTATTTTTGAATGCGCTCAAATTTGTTGTAAATCGCGAAAGTTGTTGATGAAAACTTATTTAAATGTGTGGATTATAATAATAAGTGGAAAAATCTTAGTGAAGCGAAGGGAGTATATCGTTTGGATGTTTAGCCCCTCTTATATCAAATGTTATGCACGAGTATGAAACTTTAACTAGTTTTGTGACCCGTGCAATGCACGAGATGCCTACAATATTTCGTATTAGAAAGTATTGTATATTTGTATGTCAACATTTTCCATACTTTAGAGGGTAAGTTGCGTGAATTTGTTTAACTCGTTCCATGTGTGTGTAGTACATAATATATGTACGGAGTAACCAATAACCGAATACGGATCTGCATAATTATGAGTGAAGACTAGAGTCGTCACGCAATCGTGGTAGAGAGTAAAAGTAGCAGAATTATGAAATCAAATGATAGAATAAATATAGTAGTTTAGTCTACGTCGTAAGCAATCTAGTGGTTTTTCCACTTGTACACGTATGTTATTTTGGATATTTGTTAAAGCAGTTCTAATGTTGATCTAAGAAAGTTGAACTTGCCCTCATTGTTTATGAAACCTTCGTTTTTGTTCTTGTGTTTTTTCCCCACGTTTCTTGATTCGCCTCTTCTGGACGGTAATTTCATCTGTGGCAATTGCATCCTCGGCGTCAGAGTCCCTGCTTATTTTGGCAATTTGTTAGGGTGTATTAGTGTTTTGTGTAATAATATAACGGTAGTGGCTCTGAGTGTAACAATAGAGGCACTCACTCTAGGACAAGCTTTCTTTTATCCTTTTTTTTTTTGTGTTTCTGCATAATGTACAATGACGACACGTCATCCTCTACCAAGGCCTACCTCCTGCCCCCACGTATATCCTACCAATTTATTATAGTGTACGTATATCCTATCTATGCTTCTACATGCTCATTATTAGTGCCTACCAATTTCTTATCATGGTAATCTATACTATCCCAAGTCTTTCCTCAAAATGCAAAGATAGATGACGCATTGGAAGATAGAAGCAAAAGAGTGGAGACATACCGTGGAGGATGATGGTCGGCGAATACACGTACATTGAGCTGAGTTCTCTCTGGCGACGTGTGGGTGCAGGTAGACGGGGGAAGCCATTTTTCTATTAACAGCTGAAGAAGGCTTAGATTGTATCCCATTTAAGACAGGAATGCGGACAACTTGAGAAATCCAACGGGCAAGACAGTGAAGAAGGTAATAAATTAGTGCTCATAGTAACGGCCAATGATTTTATTATAGTGTAGGTGGATATATTAGCATTAACATCAGCATAGATGATGAAGAGTTAGGATAGTAGAAACATAGATAGGACACGTGGCGTCGTTAGAGTTAATGATTAGTGATTGTAGATTGTAGATAGGTTAGGATGATGCAAAGAGATTGACTTTTTATAATATAGTATAGATTTCATTGTCAAGAATTTAACTTGGCCCTTGGCATTTTGTTCCTCAAGATAAGACCCGTCATTAAATACTAAAAATCGGGCCAATTCCGTCATTAAGGTCCGATGTATTCGACATTCGAGATTCACGGTTTTATGCTTTTGGAACCTTAGCTTGCTTTAATCCATCCTTTCTTAGACCATACTCCGATATACTACGCGAATAAAACACGTTTATGAACCTCCATCGTCCTTTACCTACTAAGAACAAATTACAAATGCATATATTCCATTCCCTCGATCAACTCCACTCACAAAAAAATTCCACTACACTCTTCTACGTCTCCTACCTCCCTTACAAGTACTCCCAATCCCATGCTTCCTCTAACATTTATTTTCAACATCAAAAACATTAATTAATTCATAACAATCATAAGTTGATATCGATCATATCATGGACTGCCACTCAACCCACCACCCTAGCAATCATTCCTTTAACCCATATGTCCAAAATTCTCCGGCCCCGCCCCCGACAACAACCGTAAACACCCTCAACTCTATCGGTCGTAAAGTCGAGTCAGCCACCAAAAAAGCCGGAAACGTAGCCGAAAACTTCTACACCCACTACCGAACCGGGCCGGGTTTAGTTGATGTTACTAAATCACGGTTCAACCAGACCGCCCGCTTCTTATTTGATGGCGGGTTGGACAATGTTTTTAAGCGAGAATTTGGGGTTATTTACGGAGAACAACTCAAGAAGACGTATGCTTGTTATTTGTCCATCACAGGAGGACCAATTCTAGGGACTTTATATATTTCGAACAAGCGGGTTTGTTTCAAAAGTGATGCTCCCGTATGGACCGGACCAGGTGATGGAGCAGGGCGTTGGGTTTATTACAAAGTTGTCGTTGAATTGGACCGTATTGAGGCTATTAATCCTTCAGTGAACCGGAAGGGTGAGAAGCATATCGAAATAGTGGCAAGAGATGGGCACCAGTTTTGGTTCATGGGCTTTGTCTTCTATGAGAATGCCCTTAAACATTTGTACGAGGCCTTGCCAAGAATGCCAACTCCACCAATACATATTACGGGATACTAAGAATCTAATAAGACTATTGCATGAACGCATGTTGTCCGAATATTGCCAATAATCATAACCTTTGTTTCATTAGGATGTTCACATCTTTCAAATCACTTAATTAAAGCCCATTTTGAAAGGTGTAAACAACCAATTGAGTCGGATTGAGCTAATTACTCCGTATTATATAAGTGTAACAATTGATTGAGGATACTAAAAAATTTTATTACATAATGATTAAATAGACGTATTCTAGACAGTGACGGATTTAGGGGGGGCCTCGGGGGGCGCGTGACACCCCATCATGTTTGAAAGTATAAAAAAGTCATGTTGGTGCTGGTGTTGTAGTGGTAAGTTTCCTGCCTTTCCTAGGCGTGCCCTGTGTTCGATTTTGCCTAGATAGCTTGTTTTAAAAGGAATCAAACCCGGGTCTCTAATAAGAAACACTAACAAGTTAAACAATCCAACAAACTCAAGTGTTTGATTATACAGTTGGTTTCTCTTGCGAGCTTAAGACGGGTCAAATACATATCACTTAGGAAGATAAGGACAATTATTTATCTAGGTTCCACCAACCCCACTTTTATCTTATCCCACCTATTTGGTATCTATTTGACCCGTCATACGTTTGTGACGGATATCTCCGTCACAAACAAGAATTTGGGTTGATTATAATGAGAGTTAAATATATTTAAACCATTTTTATAAGTCACCGATTTACATTGTAATCTATTACTATAGGTGATTTATGCAAAATAAACATCAGAATTTTTTTACGTAATATTTTTGGTAGATTAATAATGTACTCCGTAGTAACTGTAATAATTAAATCCTACTTTTTTTCAAGAATATTATAAATAAAGAAACGACATAGTGGTAATATAACAACTCGCAAAATTCGAGAATTTTTTGTGCCCCGTAGTCAAAAATCATGCGTGCGTCACTGATTCTAGACAATAACTTCAAAGTCTGATTCTCTTTACTCATTACTAGTTGGAAAGCCCGTGTGATGCACGGACCGATTTTTAGTGTCATTTCACACCAAGTTTGAGGATTGCATAAATTTGTGAGACTATGCAACAGTAGAAGTAAGTTGAAGTTAAGAGTACGTTTAATAGTAAAGGAATACTATCCACATACGTTAATGTGTTTTATGGGAGGTCATATATGCGGTAAACGTCAAATTAAATTATACACGTGCATTATGTTTAAAACTCGTAATATCTCTCTTTAAGACAATACTCGGTAAATATTTGGGTTGATAGTTGATATCTAAGAAACAATAATGACTTCAATTTATAATCATAGGATTCCTCTTATGATAATTTTTCAATGTGGTACAATTATACTATGGAGTACTTTTTCCTTCCTTCTATCTCTTTCATATTCTATTTTCGTTCGTTTTTCTATCTTCTTCCCATCAGAAATGTTTTTTTGGTCCAACCTTTTTACTACATTAACCTCACTTTTTACTTATAACTGTAATTATAGAAGGGAGAAATATTTAACTTATACATATGACGTTATTCTTTCAGTGTGAGATAATTTTACTTAATTTTATAGCCTTAAAAACTCTTTATATTTTGTCAAAATTTAAGGATTAATTATAAAATGAAAATTCATCGCCCTATTATATAATTTTTCGATGTGAGATAGAGTTTTTCTAAGACTCAAAAGATGTTTGGTTAATATCTATGGACGAATAATTACTCTTATTTATAATATAGATATTAATCAGCTCATTAATAATTTTTCGATGTGGGATAATTTTACTTAAGTTTGTAGTCTTAAGAGATTAAGAATCAAAAGATTTTTTTTGTTGATATCTGATGGGGGTCGGTAGCCTGCTATGGGTCACCCGTCATTTAGGTCCCAGGATGGCCCGACCCAGGAATAGAGGAGAGTCTGCCCTGCAGGCCACCAAACGAAGAATCACTAAAACTCTCCAAGGAACTCACCTGCTCGGCAGGGCCGTGCCGCCAGCCGAGCAGGGCAGTCAAGCCCTCTGCCTTCTGGCCCCCAGGGTGCTCCCACCTCTAGCAGAGGCAGGGGAATCAGGGGCCCCTCCGTCATTTTGCCTAAGGTAAAGGGGAATGAGTGGATGAGGTGAAGCCACATGTCAACCTCTCATCCACTCATTCTCCCTCTCTCCTCTTCTCTTTTCTCTCTCTTGTGGGAAGGTATAAATACTCCTCCATTTCCCACATGAGAGGGGTTGGATTTTCTCTCTCTAGACTCTCACTCTAAAACCGCCACCTAGTTCCTCACGAGCTAGGTTCCTAAAGGCTATTCACGGACTGACTTAGGCATCGAAGAGGGTTCCCCCGGACACCTCCGGGGCCCTGTGCGTTCATTGTGCAGGGGCAGGCCATCTTTGCCGGGAAAGTCCGATCACCGGAGTGAGAAGAAGGGGAGATCAAAGGAAGTCAGACAAACATTACCCGAGCAACATCACACCTGTTAAGACCCGAATCCAAAGTCGGGTTTAATTGTTTCTTTACCGAAACAATTTGGCGCCGTCTGTGGGGAACTTACGGTTGTGCTCACGAGTTTCCCACCAAAATCAACCACAATCAATCAAACAAAATGCCTGAGATCATAAAAGCCAGTTCCGGGGCGGGTCCGACGGTACCACCGGTGATCCCCCTATATGGCATGCCAACTCCTGGGATAACGCCTGCTGCAACGATCCCAGGAGTTGGGCGAGCAAGCCTCCAAGAGGCGCCCAACGGAGGAAATGTAGTCGCAACTGGGCAGGTCAACTATCAGAGGCCGACCCTGAATCTTACTCCTGCCCAGATTGCGCAGACTGCCGTCTTTTTCTTAGCCATGCTAAACCAGGAGTTTACCCATGAGGACCTGATGGGCAGGATCGCAACTACCCCTAGGCAGCTCCACTTTGAAGGGGTGGATGAAGCTGGGGGCACAAAGCGAACCGCCGTCAGGAACACCCAGAGAAAGGCGAGGAAAACGGCCCAAGGGTACGTGCAGGCCCAGAAGCGCCTCATCGAAACCCAGAAACAACCTGCCCAGCAACAACCCTTTTCCATACATACCACTGAGTCTACCTCAGCTATGGAAAGGAGGGGTCTATCTCAGGAACTCCGGGATAGGTGGAAGCACAAGGAGCCGGTGACCACCCGTCTGGGAGAAAAGCAGGGCAATGTCTTCTCCAGGCTGACCCCAGCTGAGTCACAGCGAGCCCCGGGATTATCCCACAGCCTGCAATCAAGGCTTAACCACGGGCAACCACTGGAGTCAAAGCATCGTGTGGACATGACATAGGTCCACCCCGACGCGGCCACGCGCGGGTTTGGGGAGGCGAATGAATCTCCATATGAGAATGGATCGAATTGAAATTTAGGTCGAAGTGGAGTCGCCACCGAATTTTGTGGTTATTCGGAACCATTCGAGCCCACTCTATGTCGTTATACAGAATACGGCCCATTTTCGATGTCAGAGTTTATTGGGCTCGTCCCTTTGCATTTGATACCAATACCAACATTATCGGATATTGTGTATTGAATGACTCTCGTGCGCCAACGGTTTCGGGCATCCGGAAACCGAGGTTCTGAGTAAGGGGTGAGGGTACGTGTTGGGAAGCCCACAAAGGACACCCAACCCCGCCCGCACATTAGCGGCCTCTACTAAGAATTCGAGTGACTTTCTAATACGCGCGTTAGTTGAACGGGAAAATGATATGCAAAGATTATTTTCCCTAAACATGTGAATGGAATTGAAAAGGGTTTCTAAGTCAATTTAATGCAATTAATTCTAACGTCGAAGTTGAATTTTAGCATGCGGGTTCATTTTAGTAAAATAAAATAAACAAGTAAAAATTGACAAAAGAAACAAGCAAACTGTTAGTAATGATATAACGAATAATAACGGTTTGTGCAAATATTGAATTGAATGATGTAAACGAGATGATGCATGGTTTGAAAAGATAGTAATACACGTGATTAATTAGGCACGTGTTGACCTAAGTCGTAAAATACTATCGAATTTAGAAAGAAGAGGAATGTTCGACTCACGGTTTTGGTCGTGATGAGGCCACTCGATCGAGTGGTCGATGGACTCGATCGAGTGAACCTCTAAAAAAAGGTTTCTGTTTTACGTTTCAGACCATACTCGACCGAGTTATTGGCCGACTCGGTCGAGTACATGGCCACTCGACCGAGTCACTATGAGACTCGACCGAGTGGGGGTCGTAGTAAGCATTCTGATCCGGTTTTGGGGTGCCACTCGACCGAGTGGGCTAGGCACTCGGTCAAGTGCCCCCTATACGAATTATAATTCGTTCGCAATTTTGTATTGATTTAGAAATTGCTTTTGATTTTTGATAATTCGACGGTTTTACCGAATTGAGCATAAATATTGTATGACTTATGCTCGATTCGGGTTTTTTTTAAAATCATCAATTTGATTGAACCGAATATAAATATTATTGAATTTATACCCAATTCTAAATTTAAATGCTCGTTATATCCCGCATTCGATTACTGAATCGATACGGGATACTAGAGCGAAAAATAAAGAAAATTGATTTGAGTCGTTTTAAGTCAATCGAAACGATATGAATTTCTCTCCGCGTTTGTAGCGTCATAATTACAACGTGACATCTACGTTAGCATCAACGAGAAATCGAATTAATTGAATTAAATTGACTAGATTGTTAGATTCGACATCCAACTATGAAATTGGTATCGGATCTAACGAATCGACGCTTTGCTTAAATTAGAGGACTTGATTCCCTCGGCTTCTACGACATCGAAATAAATCCCTAAGGATCGTGATGTTGGATCCACGTCAACGGGTTTCGACCCTTATTAAAAATACGTATCTTGAAAAAGGTTTTAAAATTGATGAATGCAAGATTAATGATGACGACAACGAAAAGAATAAAGAATTATTGTTTAAGTTAACTTGTCTCAATAATCAAATAGTCGGGGTATCGGAATAAGCGACCGGCAACGCTGTGTGCAGTACACTTGTATATTCGGGTTTCCTTATTCCGATATCCCTCTTATTCGACACAAATCGATAAGTATTTTAGTGTTTTGATATTAGTAGTATTATTGATATTATGATGCAATGAATAAAATAAAATAAACGAGAATAAGGACGCGAAAAAAAAAAGAGAAGGACGACGAGAAGAGAAAGAGAAGAGAAAGGGTTTTGACACCCTCAACCTACATGTTCTTGTCTCGGATCGGACTCTTAATCGTGGCTTTAACACAAGAGCTTCGAGGTGTTATGAAGGTTGAGTTATGGTGGCTCGGGTTTTGATTCCTAGTACTAGGGCTAGGGTTTGATTGTAGAATTTCTTAGTGTAGAATTAGGGTTTCAAGGGTGCTAAAGTTAGGGTTCGAAAACGTGTCTTGAAGGGTGTGCAAGGGGTTGCTTATATAAGCAAAGCTAGGGCATCCAGTTAGGGTTACTCGACCGAGTAGGTGGCCAACTCGGTCGAGTGGGCCGTTACGCCTGCAGCCGGGCTCGAAACAGGCCCACTCGATCGAGTGGGTCGGGCGCTCGATCGAGTGGCCCAAATGGGTTGCGCGGGTCCATTGACTTGGACCTTGACTTTGGATGCTTGACGGGTTTTGTGTTTGACTTCAACTTTTGATGATGTGAGGGGCTGTTTTGTGTGTCTCGGAAACAATTTTGACCGGGGTTGACCCAATCGTAAAAAAGTCGGTTTTAATCCCGATGTCGGTTTTGGCCCAAATTAGTCCTGTTTGACTCGGAATGATCCACTGGGCTTGGATTCAAGGTTGGTTTTGTGAGATTTGTACTCTGTAAGTGTGTTAGCCAGCAATTAATGGATTTGAGCCCGTATCCGAGCGCATAGAAGCACGTTAGCGTCCGATCATCATCGGGTGTTTTTTTGGAAACTACCATAGACATCTGGCAGTCAAAATGCGGGTGTCTACAGAGCCCCCACTCTGACTGAGGCTTGGACAAGGCGAGAGTCAGAGTAGCCACCAGGCCAATCGAGGATTGAAACCTGGAGGACTTCCGGTCGGGTCGTTTATAGTCCATTAGACTCGCGTGAAGGGCTCGCCGGCCATAAGCTAGAAGTCATACCTGAGCTGATGACGATAACTCCGTGGGGAATTGGACTTGTCGCATAAGTCCTGGGTGCGCCTGTATGTAGGCCCATCCCGTGAAATGCCACCGTTGGCTGCCGCTGGGGAGGTATAGTAGGTTGCACATCTCCGTTTGAGTCATACCTGTATAGGCTACATAAAATGCATGCAACACGTAGGTAGTAAAAATGACTTGCGCTGGGGAGAATTGACTTATTTGAAAATTTGAATTTTCGAAATCTTGAAAATTTGAGATTTTTGAATTTTGGAAACTTTGAGATTTTTGACTCCTAACAAAGATTAGGAAAGTTCGGGATGGAGATTTCCGTGCTAGTATCGAGACTAGGCTTCCAGTTTGATTCCAATTAGGATTAGGAAATTTTCCTAAACAGTTTGCAAGGCTAAAGCTATATATAGCCCTCTCTTGCTCTTGATTTCTCCATAATTCTCATCACAAATCAATCCCTTCTTTAAAGAAAGTCTCTTTATTTCCCTTAAAAGAGAAAATCTCTTTATTTTCTTAAGGAATTAGCCATGGGAATCGATAGATTGACCGTTATGCTGCAGGAGTGGTCCCGTCGCTTTAGGGACACGGATAGGGTGGCTTTGAATCAAACGGGTATAACTCAGCTGTACCCGTTCCGTCAGATGGTGGTTGATCGTTATTTCCTGGATGCATGTTTGGCTTACTGGGACGACATATATCATGTCTTTGCTTTTCCTCGAGGCGAAGTTTGGCCTCTACCTGAGGAGATCGCAGCTATAGGAGGATGGAACCCGATACTCCGTCCCGCTGTCCCGTACTCGATCTATGACCCGAGGAGGAAGCTGAGAGAATTTCTGGGGCTCTCTCACAACGAGGTATCCCGCATGATGGAAGGTGATAAAATTTCTCTGATCGACTTGGCTGAGAAATTTATGAATTCTCTTGATGTTCGGGTCAGACCGGCTTACAACTGTAGGGCTTTTTCTTTCTGTATGCTCCACGTGTATGCTTTCGAGGGTCACATGGATTTGTTATCATGCATGGGAAACACCCATCTTCTGACCGTAGTAGATTTGATGGAGACTGAACACAGCCCGGCTTGGCTGATCACAGGCGAGATTATCCAAGGATTGGACAACCGCAAGAGGGACTCATCAATTCGTCTTACCGGGAGCACCCGGTTGCTGCAAGTATGTCGGATTTTATTATTTTTCCAATTTCTCGACTTTTTGATTTTTTGATTTTTTTCGTGAATTGCCTGCTGCAGTGGGCACTTGATCGAGTCACCCTGGCACTCGACCGAGTGTCCTCGTAGAAACCTCGTGATCTGCTCCCAGAGGTACCACTCGATCGAGTCACCCTGGCACTCGATCGAGTGCTCTCGTAAAAGCCCCCTGTTTGTGTTCAGGGGTACCACTCGATCGAGTGTCCTAGGCACTCGACCGAGTGGCCCTAGGCGGACGCCTATTTCGCCTTGGTAACTCATGCTTTTGTTTCTTTTTGCAGATTTGGCTATATGAGCGGCTATCGGTGATAGATCCTCCCCTTGATGCGAGCAACTATCGTCATAACCAGGTGATGACGAGGAGGCGGGCCATTGACTTTTCTCGTCAGATTACGCAAAAGTATTGGGACGAGGTTTTGTCTTTCCATGGCGGCCCGTTAATTCGTTGGGTAGTTCCGTGGTGGCCCATCTACCTTTGGAGTGGCTTGGACCCGAGGGACAGAGCCCGCTATTAGGTGATCTTATCTTTCAGGCAGACGGTTCATCTCTACCCAGATCGCATACTAAGGCAGTATGGATGTACCCAGCGAATCCCTGAAGTTGAAGCAGTTGTGAGTGACCCTACCCAACTGACTGATGTAATGTGTGATACCTGGATGCAAAGATGGTACACACGGCATAGTTGGCCCATTGTCAAATCTCGCCATTCGATCTGGGTTTCAGATTCTTACACGAAGTGGACCAAAGCAGGTGATGCTAAAGCCCGAGCTGCGCTGAAGGTTGACGAAGCTTTTGACCTGCTGTGAAGGGAGCAAGCCTGATGTGTTGTATTTATATAGCTTTATTCCCTCGATTCCGTTGTCTTTTAAGGTCGGAACGCGCTCTTTAGAGCCGTTTCTTCTAACATTTTGCTTTGAGTGAGTGTTTTTGTAGATTCTACACGATTTCAGGTCTTTATGTGCATTTACACTCATATCCGGTTAGAAGAACGATCCCGAGACAAAACCCGTGCCTCAAGACGTTTAGGCGACGAAGAAGTGGGAAGTGGCGATTCATTGGCCCATGAGAAGCGGCCCATAGCTTCTTTTATTAGTGCGTGCACGCCAGCCTGCATGTGACCGGCGGCCTGCTGGCCGGCCGGCATGACACAAGGCCAATTTTAGCTTCATTTTCAAGTGTGCCTCGGCCCCTGCATGTGGCAGGCCGCCTGCCAGCCGGCCGGCATGCACATCCTCTTTATTTCCGCCTCATTTTGTATAACTATGAGTTTTATCATTTCCCTACTCCCACTTTTCATACTTAGAAAATTTTACTTTAGAAAACTCGTGACCCTTAGGATTCTAGCACTCGGTTTTCACTCGGATTCGATTTCGGTAATTTCATTTTATGCAATTTTCAGTTCTACGTTTCAATCTTCATCGTAAATTACTTAGTTCGTCGTAATTTTCTCTATTTGCAATTCGTTGTTCCGTTTAGTTCGTTAGATTTCTGTCCGTTTATCATTAGATTTATTTGCTTCACCTTTTTATCATGAATTCCATGTATGCGATTAGTTGTTTCGTAATCATCATGCGTAGCTAATTTTCTCGCTAGGGTCGAGGGGGATCGATGGATTATTATACGATTATGTCGCTTTGATACGAAATTTATAATTATGCTAGTACCACTTTCGCGCGTTTTGTTTGTCGATTAATTTGTTAAAGGCCACAACATTTTAATCTGTTTGGGAAATTCTAGTTCCTGTGCGAAAGCCGAATTAGGATTAGATCACGCGCGATCTAGTAGGGAGTCTAATTAGTTGCGAGAGCCCGTTAGATCCTTCCTAGGTTGACACGATTCGAGAGGACGTGTTATAGCCGACTAGCATGTTTATGTTTATTGTCGCATAATTGTCGAACATCTATCGTGAACTCGTGACCTTAGTTTTCATCTCATTGTTAGATTCGATTATTTAGTATCGTATTTTAGTGTTTTTTTATATTTTTCCATCAATCAAACCGGTTAGAACATTTTAGAATCGCTATAGCTATTAGATTAGTTTAACTGTTTCCCTGTGGATTCGATACCTTGCTTGCCGCTATCTTCTTGATAGTAGCATTAGGTTTACCTTGATTGGGTGAGACGACTTAACCCACATCAAAGCCAAAGACAACAGGGGGTTCTTTGATGAAGGAGACACTCCAGCTACCCTAGTTCGTCTAATGTCTGGACAAAAGAAGAAGGCTAAGACTCAAGCCGAGGGGTCCAGTGCTAAAGGTGCTTGGGGGAAAGTGAGCCCTCAGACGGACTTGGAAAGGAGACTTGTCCCAAGACTGGCCGTGCAGGACCGACTTGGCCCACGAGACAGACTGCCCGAACACGTGCGGGCTCGACTTGGACCAAAGACCATTATAGAAGACCCGTCGTTGGAGAAACGGGCTCGAGCTAAAGAGGTTCCCCTCGTAATTAGGGAACGCTCACCTCCACCTCGGCGACCTCGGGCTCCGCGCGACCCGAAGGACAAGGGAAAAGGGGAAGATGCCCGGATATTAGTCTCCTTATTTTATTATTTGAATATTATTATTATTATTTGTGGTGTGATTTTTTTCTGTGTGTATGTCGTGTCCGGCGTTTTTTTTTTTTTCGTAATTCCCGAGTCTAATCGGTTTAATAAAGACGTATTAAAGAATACCGTTCCCGTCTTTTCGTTTATTGCAATGGTTGTACCCTTTTGAGGGGTTGCCTACGTATCCACGATTAGCGGAATCAAACCAAACGTAGTTCAAAATTTGATTTGATTGATTTTTTGCAATTTTCGAAATACATCAAGATTATTAATTCGAGATGTGCGACAGTAGAATAATTAATTCTAACTTATTGACTTGTCTATAATTTTTGAAAATTTATGAAAAGATAAATTTTTATAAACTTTTGCAAATGACATTGAGATGGGGTTTATGGGTAGTAGCGCTTCAGCTGATCCAAGTTGGTTGGGTTGACAAATTCGTTCCCGTCCAAGTCTGTCAGCATCACCGCTCCTCCTGATAGGACCTTCTTGACTAAGTATGGCCCAGCCCAATTGGGTTTGAATTTACCCCTTGGGTCAACCGGTAGTAAGGTACGAACCGATTTTAGGACCAAATCTCCTTCTTTGATGTTCCTGGGCATAAACGTTTTGTTGAAAGCCCGTTGGATTCTTTTTTTGACACACTTGAATATTATTGAGGGCCCGGGATCGGCGTTCGTCCAGTAAGACTAGCAAATTGTATCGGGCTTGGACCCAATCTGCCTCAGGTACTTGGCTTTCAAGTAAAATTCTAAGGGATGGCACTTCTAGCTCGACCGGTTGGACTGTTTCCATTCCATATGTCAGGTAATATGGAGTTGCTCCGGTTGCAGTGCGAATTGAAGTTCGGTATCCCCATAGGGTGAAGGGTATTTTGTCGGGCCAATCCCGATAATTCTCAGCCATCTTTTTAAGTATGGTGACAATTGTTTTGTTGGCCGCTTCTACCGCTCCATTTGTTTGGGGTCGTTAGGGTGAAGATGTATGCCTCTGAATTTTGTATTTCGCCAATAATGCAGTGGTTTCAGCTTGGAAGTGGGTCCCGTGATCACTGATAAATTCGTGAGGGATCCCATATCGGCATATGATCTTATTTTGGATGAACTTGGCCACGTGCTTGGCGTTCAAGACACGGTATGACTCGGCTTCGACCCATTTGGTGAAGTAGTCGATGGCCACCAAAATGAAGCAATGACCTCCCGTCCCGGAAGGATGCACTTTTCCAATTATGTCTATACCCCATGTCAAAAATGGCCACGGTGATGTCATGGTATATAAGAGGGAGGATGGCATATGCTGTACATTGGCAAAGATCTGACAGTTATGGCAGTCTTTGACATATAACTGACAGTCCGTTTCCATGGTGTTCCAGTAATACCCGAGCCTCATGATTTTTCGGGTTAGCATATGGGCGTTCATATGCGGGCCGTTTTCACCATCGTGTACTTCGGCCATTACCTTTTTGGCTTGTATTTTGTCGATGCATAGGAGTAGAGCTCCCTGTGCCGTCTTTTTGTATAATTGCCCGTCGTCTGTGCGAACAAATTGGGTTGCCAATCTCCGCAAGGCTTTCTTGGCCCGATTTTCAGTTCCCGAGGGATACTCTCCTGTTGCCAAGTAGGTTAGGACTGACTGATACCAAGGTTCTGGACCAGCCAGCTCAATGTCCTGGATGGCATGTACATACGTCGGCTCGGACCGTCTTTCGACACAGATTGGCATGCTGGTCAGGTGATCCGGGATATTCAGTAAAGATGCTAATTTGGAAAGCGCATCTGCAAACTGATTTTCTTCCCGAGGCAGGTATATATATTCCACCTTCTGGAATTGTTTCTCTAGAACTCGTACCCGTGCTTGGTAAGCCACGAGATTGGCGTTCCAAGTTTTCCATTTTTGGAGTGCTTGATTTATGACCAATGATGAATCACCATGAACCCGGAGGTTTGTTACCCCTAAATTGGCGGCGGCTTGCAGCCCGTGAATGCATGCTTCTTATTCGGCTGCGTTATTGGTCACCTCAAAGTCCAATTTGATTGATAAGGGAGTGTGTTCTCCCTGTGGTGAAATTAGCAGAATTCCGACCCCGAATCCTCGAAAGTTGGACGCTCCATCAAAATACAAATTCCATGTCTCAGTATCGGTATGGAATATGTCTTCATCAGGAAAGGACCAAGTATCGGTGTGTCCGTCTTCAAATATTGGGCTATCGGCGAGGAACTCGGCTACTACCCGGCCCTTGATGGCTTTTAATGGTACAAACTTGAGGTCAAACTCAGTTAACATTAAAGTCCATCTGGACATCCTGCCGTTGAGGATGGGCTTCTCGAACAGATACTTGATAGGGTCCATTTTGGACATAACATGTACCTCGTGACTCAGCATGTAATGTCGGAGCTTTTTAGTGGCCCAAACCAGAGCTAGACACGTCTTCTCGAGCATTGTGTATTTGCATTCATATTCGAGGAACTTTTTACTGATGTAGTAAATAGCCTGTTCTTCTGAATCGACTGTCTGGGCCAGCATAGCCCCCATGGCTGTCTCAGTCGTTGTTAGGTATAACGACAGAGGCAGGCCGGATTGAGGTGACATTAGTAGTGGAGGAGCAGACAGAATCTCCTTGATTTTATCGAAAGCCGTTTGACATTTATATTCCCATTGCACCCGTTCTCCTATCTTCAATTTCTTGAAAATGGGCTCACATACCATGGTTAATTTTGAAATGAATCGGCTGATGTATTGGACTTTCCCGAGAAACCCCCTTATTTCCTTTTCGGTCTTGGGTGGTTGCATCTCGGTGATGGCTTTGATTTTAGCTGGGTCGACCTCGATGCCGCGTTGGCTAACGATATGGCCCAGTAATTTGCCTAAGGTTACCCCGAAACTGCATTTCTGTGGGTTTAATCTCATGTTGTATTTGCATAGCCTGGTGAAGAATTTTCTTAGGGCTACAATGTGCCCACTTCGGTCCTTAGATTTGACGATCATGTCGTCGACATAGACCTCCACTTCTTTATGCATCATGTCATGTAGTAAAGTAGTGGCGGTCCGTTGATAAGTGGCTCCGGCATTGATAAGCCCAAATGGCATAACGGTGTAACAGTAAGTACCCCAAGGTGTAATGAAGGTGGTCTTACTCATATCTTCTTCTGCCATCTTGATCTGATTGTATCCGGCATACCCGTCCATGAACGATAGGAGGGCATGATCAGCCGTGTTATCCACCAGTATGTCGATATGTGGTAACGGAAAATCGTCTTTTGGGCTGGCCTTGTTTAAGTCCCGGAAGTCCACACATACCCGCACCTTGCCGTCCTTCTTGGGTACCGGCACTATGTTTGCTACCCAATCTGGATATTCAGACACTTGTATAAAGCCCGCTTTGAACTGCTTGTCTACTTCTTTTTTGACTTTGAGAGACCACTCGGGCTTCATTCTTCGGAGCTTCTGCTTTACCGGCTACACCCATCTTTGATGGGTATTCGGTGTTCAGCTATTTCTCGATCTATTCCCGGCATGTCCTTGTAGGACCATGCAAAGACATCTTTAAATTCTTGGAGGAGGTCTGTGAATTGTTTTCCCTCTTCTGGATCTAAAGATAGGCCCAACTTGAGCATTTGGGGCTCCAAAGTGGTTCCCACATTGATGGACTCGGTTTCTTCGATTACCGGATCTCGGGATTCCCTTTGCTCGAGGTGCTCGATCAGATGCGGAGGTAAAGGTACCTGTTCGTCGGGTTTCTCAATGTCATTGCATATAAAATTTTTGAAAGTGAGAAAATTTTGGAAATAAGACAAGTCGTAAGCAGAACGGTTTTCGATATTATTATTAATGGTAAATTTTGAAAATAGCTCGAATAGAGTTGCCATCTGATCATTGGTCAGTGGCGGGATAGGGAGAGGTCTTGGGACAGTCCCCGAGACCTCAGTGGATATGGCAAAGGGAAAGGGAGCTACAGACTCGACTTTAGTACCGGACCCCCTAGACTCAGACTCAGACTCCGACTCTGACTCAGACTCGGACTCAGTATCCGGTATGTCTCCCTCGCCGGTGGTCAGCTTGTAGATCCGCCCCTGGCTGTCGGTCCATTTGACGGTCTTTCTCCAGGCCCGCTTCCCTGTATCTGCACAAACTTCGGTGATCAGCTTCGTTGGGTCAAACCGATCGCTGCGAAGGATCAGGTTGACCAAGTCGTCTTTCGGAGCGGGGACGGCCTTGTCTTCTCCAAATAAGAGCCCCAACACGGGCTCAGAATTGTTTTCATCCTCCTGGGATTCGGCCTGGACGATGGTGAATATATCGTCAGGGATGTAGTTGCATTCCCGAGCCGTTTTGGTCTCGGGATATGTGATTGTGGGTTGGTAGAGGCCCACCTGGATCGCCCCAAACACGGGAGTGACGAACTTGATTGCATATGCCCGGCCCACGTTTTCCGAGCTCATTGTATATCCCAAACCGAGCCTAGACTCTCCGTTGTCCAGGACCTCGATGATCTTCTCTGCCGGAAGGTACGGCCTTGAGGTGGCTCCGGGTAGGTAACCCAGATTTTGTAGCATCGTGTCGATGCTAACGGTGAAGTAAGGCTTGAAGAGATATGCCTCATCAATCATGCCCACGAAGTCGAATCCTCGTGGTTCGGCCCGGTTTGTGGCATTACAGCTAGCCACGGTGATAGGAGTAGCCTATAGTGTGATGACGTCGTCCCGAAGTGGCATCTTGACTTTCCTATGTAAGGTAGAGGACACAGCCTTGCCTGCATGGATCCACGGCCACCCTAGTAGTAGGTTAAAGGATGAGGTGACATCAATCACCTGGAACTCTAACTCTTTTTCGATCGGGCCCGTTATGATCTTTAGTTTAACGGCCCCGGCAACAGGTTTTGGGCTTCCGTCGAAAGCCTAGATGGTCTGCGCCGTCGGAAGGTAATCGGCATCGGTGATGCTGAGGGCTTTTGCGGTCCTTAGAGGGAGGACATTTACGGCGGATCCGTCATCGATAAGCGTCATCGGGAGGTATTTGCCTCGGCAAATGACGGTAATGTATAGGGCCAGATATGATTGGGCCCAAATACTGGTAGGTCGGACTCGGAGAAGGTGATGAGTGGACCCTCTTCCTTGGATTTGCCTTTGAGATAAGGCATGATAGTGGCTACCATTCCAGATGGGGTAGCCTGTGAGTCGACCTTGATTTCATCGAGAGCCTTAGTCAGTGCTTCCCGATGAGCTTGCGAGCTAACTAGTAATTGCCATATGGTTAGATCAGCTCGAACCCTCTTCATTTGCTGGACCAAGGCGGTGTCGTTGCTTGGTTCTTCAAGGGTAGGTTCCGTCCTGGCAGGTTCAGTGACGGATGTGGGAATGGAACGCCTAGCTGCGGCGAGGTGATTGGTGGCTAAGGCTTTGGACTTAGCCTTTCGGACCTCTTCAAGGGTGATGGGGACAGCTTCCCTTTTGGTTAAGTACACATCATCCTCGTCATCAAACCATATCCCGTTGATTTGTGGGATATAGGGAGAGATGAGGTGAGAACAGTCAATTACCTCACCGGTGAAATTGCGTGCGCACTGAACGGGTTTTCTTTGTTGCTCGGCTTGTCTCCGGGCAACGGGATTTTCCCTCTCTTGATAAGATCTTGGATAAGGTGCTTTAACCTCCAACATTTTTCAGTATCATGCCCGTTACCCCGGTGGTACTGACAGTAGGCTTGGGCAGTATAAGTTTTGGGCCTCTTCTCTACTGGAGGTTCTGCAGTTGGGCCTATCGGTTGGATCAGGCCCTTTGAAGATAGCCTTTGTAAGGCATAAGTATAGGTAGTCTCTATATCTGTGAATACCCGATTTGGTGCATTCTTTTTAGATGAGGTGTCAAGCAGGTTTACCTCGTCAAAGATGCTGCGAGTTGCAGCTGCAGGTGTGGGCTTGTTTGTAGATGAACTAGCCCCTTGGTAACCTTTAGTAGAGGCCTTAGTCAGGCTCTCCAGTCTCAAGTCATCCTCGATTCTCGTGCCCATTTCAGTAAGGACAGCGAAGTTGGGGATGATGGCAATACCGGAGATGGACCCGGTAGGATGGGAGGAGGTTTTTGACAAAAGCCTCCACTAGGGCCTTCTCGTCGGGCTTGTCGACCAGTTTCACGCTCTCGGCCCGCCATCTTTGCAAATATTTTGTAAACCCTTCTTTGGGCTCTTGAGGCATGACCTCAAGAGTACGCATTGTAGTCTGGATTTCAGTGTTATCGGCGTAATTCCGAGCAAATTCGGTCGCCACATCGTCCCAAGTCTTGTATTTCTTGGGGTCGAGCCTGTAGAACCAGGCTTTGGGATGCTTCTCCAAAGAGGAAGGAAATAGATGATTGAACATGGCGGACTTTACCCCTTTGACCGCCATGAAGTCCTTGAAGGCCCGGATATGATGGACCGGGTCTTCGGTACCCTCAAACATAGGAATTCCCGTCAAGTTGAGGTTAACAGGTAGCTCGTCATTCAAAGGTACATAGGAACGAGCGTTCTCACTGTGGATCGAGTTGTTTGTCGACAGGTGGACCTGTTCCTCGAGCCTGCGAACAACACTGATGAGCTCAGATATGGGTCCAGTGGTCCCGGACCCGTCAACAGGGGCCGTCTTTTCTACGGCGCTCAAACGGGTGTCTAATGTAGCTTGGCTAGCCTGGATGGAAGTCAGTTGAGTCTCGATCTTGGTTAGGACATCTTTCAACTCTTCCATTTTGCGTTGATGTCGGGTTGCGGGTGGCCAGTCTGTAAGAACACCGCGTAATCAGAAACTAGCCCAAAAATCCCGGAATAGAAAGTACATCCCGAACAAGACTAAAAGAGGAAATGACTCGAAAGGATGCTCAGACGGGTGACTTGTGAAATGTGGGCCTTCCTTAGGGTTCGGCGAGTGGGCCTAGTCCTGTTTGAAGGAAGGTTCACGTGAGACATCCCCAGACTTTTGACTCGATTGTGTTGACGGGCCCTCCTTCGTAAGAGTATGTCCTACTTAGGGGGGGCCCTGCCTTAGTCTAATAAGGTGGACTGGGATAGGGAAGAAACCCGTGATGTAAGATCGACAGAGTTTCGACGCTAGAGAAACTCGACAACTTATGACATGACCCGACACTGCTAAAGATGGGAGGTCCTAAGAAGAAGGAAGTTTTGAAAATTGATTGTTTTTGAAAAAAGTCCGAGAAAACTCGGTTGAGGGCCCAATTTTCGAGAAAAACGAAAGAGCATTGGGCCACGGGTTTTGATAGTAGTTTTGATTTTTGAATTGGGCAGCATATTGTCTAGAAAATAGGCTACTTTGAGTAAAATCATAAGTCCTAAATTCGGTATCCGACCCGGGTTTTGAAAAATTGTATATCTTGAAAAAGATGTATTTTTGAAAAGTTGACGGTTTTTTGAAAATGACACGGAAACCAAATAGCACGTAGTCACATAAGCATTATAACGACACCATGTATGCTCTACACTAAGTCTCGGTCGGTCTATAGGGGTCTATACCAGTATACATAGTCTAGACGTTGATCGGGATGGACTCTCTAAGTCGAGTTGAGCTTAGAACATGCCGCGAAACCCACTCGAATCGACTATGGACACCTTTTGACATATCCATATTGGAGTACATCAATGGTATAGTGGGACGTCGGTCACCAGTACCGGCCCGGGAAAATATGGGTTATGCATGAACCGTAAAACTAGAACGCGTATTGTACTAGTCAAACGATTTCTATTCGAGTCTCACCCTGAGGATGCCGATGGTAAGTCACGCATCAGTTAATCCCCAGCGGAGTCGCCAAATTGTGGACATGACATAGGTCCACCCCGACGCGGCCACGCGCGGGTTTGGGGAGGCGAATGAATCTCCATATGAGAATGGATCGAATTGAAATTTAGGTCGAAGTGGAGTCGCCACCGAATTTTGTGGTTATTCGGAACCATTCGGCCCACTCTATGTCGTAGTGGTCCGTATACAGAATACGGCCCATTTCCGATGTCAGAGTTTATTGGGCTTGTCCCTTTGCATTTGATACCAATACCGACATTATCGGATATTGTGTATTGAATGACTCTCGTGCGCCAACGGTTTCGGGCATCCGGAAACCGAGGTTCTTAGTAGGGGGTGAGGGTACGTGTTGGGAAGCCCACAAAGGAAACCCAACCCCGCCCGCACATTAGCGGCCTCTACTAAGAATTCGAGTGACTTTCTAATACGCGCGTTAGTTGAACGGGAAAATGATATGCAAAGATTTTTTTCCCTACACATGTGAATGGAATTGAAAAGGGTTTCTAAGTCAATTTAATGCAATTAATTCTAACGTCGAAGTTGAATTTTAGCATGCAGGTTCATTTTAGTAAAATAAAATAAACAAGTAAAAATTGACAAAAGAAACAAGCAAATTGTTAGTAATGATATAACGAATAATAACGGTTTGTGCAAATATTGAATTGAATGATGTAAACGAGATGATGCATGGTTTGAAAAGATAGTAATACATGTGATTAATTAGGCACGTGTTGACCTAAGTCGTAAAATACTATCGAATTTAGAAAGAAGAGGAATGTTCGACTCACGGTTTTGGTCGTGATGAGGCCACTCGATCGAGTGGTCGATGGACTCGATCGAGTGAACCTCTAAAAAAAGGTTTCTGTTTTACGTTTCAGACCATACTCGGCCGAGTTATTGGCCGACTCGGTCGAGTACATGGCCACTCGACCGAGTCACTGTGAGACTCGACCGAGTGGGGGTCGTAGTAAGCATTCTGATCCGGTTATGGGGTGCCACTCGACCGAGTGGGCTAGGCACTCGGCCAAGTGCCCCCTGTACGAATTATAATTCGTTCGCAATTTTGTATTGATTTAGAAATTGCTTTTGATTTTTGATAATTCGACGGTTTTACCGAATTGAGCATAAATATTGTATGACTTATGCTCGATTCGGGTTTTTTTATAAATCATCAATTTGATTGAACCGAATATAAATATTATTGAATTTATACCCAATTCTAAATTTAAATGCTCGTTATATCCCGCATTCGATTACTGAATCGATACGGGATGCTAGAGCGAAAAATAAAGAAAATTGATTTGAGTCGTTTTAAGTCAATCAAAACGATATGAATTTCTCTCCGCGTTTGTAGCGTCATAATTACAACGTGACATCTACGTTAGCATCAATGAGAAATCGATTTAATTGAATTAAATTGACTAGATTGTTAGATTCGACATCCAACTATGAAATTGGTATCGGATCTAACGAATCGACGCTTTGCTTAAATTAGAGGACTTGATTCCCTCGGCTTCTCCGACATCGAAATAAATCCCTAAGGATCGTGATGTCGGATCCACGTCAACGGGTGTCGACCCTTATTAAAAATACGTATCTTGAAAAAGGTTTTAAAATTGATGAATGCAAGATTAATGATGACGACAACGAAAAGAATAACGAATTATTGTTTAAGTTAACTTGTCTCAATAATCAAATAGTCGGGGTATCGGAATAAGCGACCGGCAACGCTGTGTGCAGTACACTTGTATATTCGGGTTTCCTTATTCCGATATCCCTCTTATTCGACACAAATCGATAAGTATTTTAGTGTTTTGATATTATTAGTATTATTGGTATTATGATGCAATGAATAAAATAAAAAAACGAGAATAAGGACGCGAAAAAAAAGAGAAGGACGACGAGAAGAGAAAGGGTTTTGACACCCTCAACCTACATGTTCTTGTCTCGGATCGGACTCGTAATCGTGGCTTTAACACAAGAGCTTCGAGGTGTTATGAAGGTTGAGTTATGGTGGCTCGGGTTTTGATTCCTAGTACTAGGGCTAGGGTTTGATTGTAGAATTGCTTAGTGTAGAATTAGGGTTGCAAGGGTGCTAAAGTTAGGGTTCGAAAAAGTGTCTTGAAGGGTGTGCAAGGGGTTGCTTATATAGGCAAAGCTAGGGCACCCAGTTAGGGTTACTCGACCAAGTAGGTGGCCAACTCGGTCGAGTGGCCCGTTACGCCTGCAGCCGGGCTCGAAACAAGCCCACTCGATCGAGTGGGTCGGGCGCTCGATCGAGTGGCCCAAATGGGTTGCGCGGGTCCATTGACTTGGACCTTGACTTTGGATGCTTGACGGGTTTTGTGTTTGACTTGAACTTTTGATGATGTGAGGGACTGTTTTGTGCGTCTCGGAAACGATTTTGACCGGGGTTGACCCAATCGTAAAAAAGTCGGTTTTAATCCCGGTGTCGGTTTTGGCCCAAATTAGTCCTGTTTGACTCGGAATGATCCACTGGGTTTGGATTCAGGGTTGGTTTTGTGAGATTTGTACTCTGTAAGTGTGTTAGCCAGCAATAAATGATTTGAGCCCGTATCCGAGCGCATAGAAGCACGTTAGCGTCCGATCATCATCGGGTGTTTTTTTGGAAACTACCATAGACACCTGGCAGTCAAAATGCGGGTGTCTACACATCGTCAGGGTGATAACCTAGAGCCGCCCCGGAAAAAACGGTCCATGCATCATTCCCCAGACAGGGATGATGAGGCTATGAGCAGGCGGTCGCCCAGGCACCGCTCCCCCAACGCTGGAAAACCGACCCCTGAAAGATGAGATGACTACGGTTACCACTCTGGGGAAGCAGGTCAAGAAGGGTGGGCCGGCCCACCAAAACGCCCCTTCACCCTGATGTGCAGGAATATCCTATTCCAAAGATCAAGATGCCATCCATCAAGTTCCATGGAACTACTAACCCGGAGGATCATCTGGCGGCATACGAAAGCCACATGGGAATGTATGATGTGGATGACGCAGTCTGGTGTAAAGTTTTCCCCACTACCCTTGTAGGGCTGGCACAAGGGTGGTTCAGGGACCTACCGCAGGGATCTATCAGCTACTTTGTAGAACTAGCCGAGGCGTTCTTGGACCAGTATGCAGGGACCAAGAGACGTCGGTTAACCCGATTTGACCTGATGACTCTCAGGCAGAAGAAAGGTGAAACTGTCAGGGAATATCTGAAGAGATTCGACCTGTCCTACCAGCATGTCAAGGAGATTGATGATTCGACTGCAGCGTATGCACTAACCATCTCCCTGCTTCCAGGGGAGATGAAGAACCAAATGATCAGGGCACAGCCAGAGACCCTGGCCAAAGCTCGTAAAATCGCTGAAGGCTTTATGCTGCAGGAGGAATTCCACAGCCAGCCGGATACCCCCGCAGGACCTACCAGGCCGCAGGGGGGACCGTAGGGTGGACGCGGCAGAGCCGAAGCAGGGAAGCATAGAGCTGAGGAAGGACACACCCCCAGAAGGGAGCGCGTGGCTTACCAGCCCAGATTTGACAGCTATACAGCTCTCAATAAATCCAAGGCAGAAATCTTTGAGTTAGAAAAAGAAACAGCAAATTGGAACCGCCCGAATAAGCCACGCAGCCCGAAGGGGGACCCGAAGAAATTCTGTACGTTCCACGACTGTGTAGGACATACCACCGAGGAATGCCGCCACCTGAAGGATGAGATTGAAAAACTCATCAGGAATGGCTGGCTGAGTAACTATGCAGCAAGGAACAAGACCCAGAAGGACACGGTGGAGAAGCCTGAGGGCTCGGTATAGAACCGAATGATAATCCACGTAGTGTCGGGGGACGCAGAGGGTCAGACAAGCCGGAAAAGCCAGAAAAGACAAATTCGTGAGTTACGAAATCAAATCTGCTACGCTGAAAGAGCAGGAAGTCCCAAGGGAATCACCCTGAGCATCACCCCTGATGATGCAGGGCAAGTAATATACCCCCATAGTGACCCTTTGGTGCTGTCCCTCGAAATCAGCAATCACATCGTGAGAAGATGCATGGTGGATACTGGCGCTTATACAAACCTCTTGTACAAGGACGCCTTTGAGAAGATGAACCTGGAAAAAAGACACCTCAGGCCTGCCCCTGGATCACTGTATGGGTTCAGTGGAGTAGGCGTGCTTCCCATGGGGGTCATAGATCTGCCAGTAACATTTGGGGAGGAACCTCTGCCAGAAATGTCAGGGCGTCATTCGTTGTGGTAGACGCAAAATCCGCATACAACACCCTGATAGGCAGAGCCACCCTAGACGAAATTGAAGCCGCCATATCAGTAAGGGCTCTAACTATAGCCTATGTGACAGACTTCGACATGGAGAGAAAAGTGCACGGAGACCAAGAATCAGCTAGACAATGCAATTCTGTGGCCCTGCAGACCCATGAAACCGAAAGAAAAGGAAAAAGAAAGGTTGACAGTTCCCCCAGCAGGGAGGGTGAGATTCCAGCTGACCAGTAGGCAGCTGACCACCTTGAACCTGGGGGGGAGAGTATGCTGGTGGACCTAGAACCAGGGAGACAAGTCCTCATAGGGGCTGACCTGGAAGAGTCCTACCAAGCAGAGAGCTGATCAAGGTCCTAAGGAGTAACAGGGATGTGTTCGCCTACTCGGCAAATGAAATGTCGGGGGTCGACCCGGCTTATATCGTTCACAGACTGAATGTAAAGCCGGAGGCCCGCCTTGTGAAGCAGAAAAAGAGAAATATGTCGGCAGAAAAAGACCTGGCCATCAAGGAGGAAATAGAAAAACTCTTGAAGGCGGATTTCATAGAAATCTGCGACTACCCTGAATGGCTGGCGAATGTAGTAATGGTGAAGAAGTCCTCGAACGCATGGAGAATGTGCGTGGACTTCACAAACCTCAACAAAGCTTGCCCGAAGGACTGCTACCCCCTTCCAAGGATAGACCGCTGGTGGACGCCACTAGTGGGTACTCCATGCTAAGTTTTCTGGACGCTTTTTCAGGGTACCATCAGGTGTATCTTTGGCAGCCTGACAAGGTGAAGTGTGCCTTCATCACCAACTATGGCACTTACATGTATAAAATGATGTCATTTGGGCTCAAGAATGCAGGCGCCACTTACCAGAGGCTAGTTAACAAAGTCTTCGAGAATCAGAAGGGTAGAAACCTAGAGGCCTACGTCGACGACGCCATAGTAAAAAGTAAGGGGGACAAGGAGCACCTGATGGATTTGCAGGAGACTTTCTCCTCCCTGCGAACCTACAAAATGAAGCTCAACCCCAAAAAATGTACATTCGGCGTTCGATCTGGAAAATTCCTGGGCTTTTTGGTCAGCGCCACGGGGATAGACGCCAACCCTGAAAAGGTGCAGGCCGTCTTGGACTTGCCAGAACCAAAAATCATAAGAGACATTCAACGCCTGACTGGCAGGATGGCTGCCCTGGCACGCTTCATCGCCAGGTCAGCAGACAAATCAACCCCATTCTTTAAAGTATTAAAAGGGAACAAACAGTTCAGATGGGAGGATGAGCAGAGAGAGGCTTTCAAATAGCTCAAGGAGCATTTGAAGAAACTCCCCACCCTGGCAAGACCAGTAGCAGGGGAGAAGCTTTTTCTCTACATCGCTGTGACAAATTCAACGATATGCGCAGTTATCCTAAGAGAAGAGGCAGGCTCCCAGCAGCCTATATACTTCGTGAGTCACGCCCTGAGGGCAGCGGAGAAAAGCTACCTGGTGGTGGAAAAGGCAGCCTACACAGTCGTCATCGCAGCTCGAAAACTCAGACCATACTTTGACGCGCACCCTGTCGTGGTACTGACCGACCAGCCGTTGGAGAAGGTGCTGGAAAAGTTCGAGAAGTCTGGGAGACTTCTGAAATGGGCCATTGAATTGAGCGGGCTGGGAATATCGTACCAACCCAGGGCAGCCATCAAGGCGCAGGCCTTGGCGAATTTTCTGGCCGAGTGCTCTCTTTCGGAGGAAGACGATCCCCCCGCCGGTGAATGGGTAGTATATACAGATGGATCCTCCACAGCCAACGGTGCAGAGGTCGGAGTCGTACTGACCAGCTCTGAAGGAGTGGACTTTGAGCATGCTCTCAGGTTCACCTTCCTTGCATCCAACAATGAAGCCGAGTATGAAGTCGTCCTCGCAGGCATAAATTTGGCCAAAGCTGCAGGGGCAGAGCGGGTTATTTTAGCAACAGACTCTCAGCTCATCGCCCACCAGATTAACGGATAATATGAAGCAAGAGACCAAGCAATGGCCACATATCTGGATAAGGTAAAGCAGGAGTTGTCAGGGCTCAAGTCTTATGAAGTCAGGCAGGTCCCCCGGTCCCAGAATAACCGGGCGGATGCCCTGTCAAAACTGGCTAGCTCCAGCCTGCAGGACATACGAAGGTCGGTCTGGGTGGACGTGGTCCACGAAAAGTCTACCACCCCCTGTCAGCCAGTCAACGTCATCGAAGAAGTGGGTCCTGAGGATTGGATGACCCCAATCATCCAATTCAAGAAACATGGAATTCTGCCATCTGACCCTGCTCAAAAAAGAAAGACGCTGGCGAGAGCCGCATGGTTCATACTGATAGGAGAAGACCTGTACAAGAAGTCATTCTCCTCACCCCTGCTCAAGTGTCTGAGGGCAAGGCAAGCTGAAGAAGTCCTAGATGACATCCATTCGGGAATCTGCGGTCATCACATAGGAGGGAAGTCCCTCGCCCACAAAGCCCTGAGAGCAGGGTATTACTGGCCAACCCTGCTAGCAGACGCGAAGGATCTAACTCGAAGGTGCAGGAAGTGCCAGCTCTTTGCCCCATCAATTCACGCCCCGGCTCAGGAACTCAGGCCAATTCTGTCTCCCATTCCTTTCGCTCAGTGGGGAATGGACATATTGGCCCCTTTTACTGTTGCGACTGGAGGCAGAAAATTTCTAATTGTGGGAATCGACTATTTCACCAAGTGGATCGAAGCAGAGGCAGTGCCAAACATCACAGAACCTACGGTCAGGAAGGTAATCTGGAAAAACATCATAACCAGGTTTGGCCTGCCGAAAATGCTAGTATTCGATCACGGAAGGCAATTCGACAATGATCCTTTGAGAATTTGGCTGGAAGGCCATGGCATTGTAGTCGCCTACTTTGCTGTCTGCCACCCCCAAACCAACGGGCAGGCTGAAGCTGCCAATAAACAAATCCTGAATGGTCTTAAGAGAATGGTAGACGAGCTTAAAGGCAGATGGGCAGATGAGCTGCCAAGCATACTATGGTCAATTAGGACTACCCGAAAAGAGTCCACGAGTCAGACCCCCTTTGGCTTGGTATACGCGGCAGAGGTCCTGCTGCCCATAGAAGCACGGATCCCCACCCTGCGATCTCAGCAATATAACAGGGTAGACAATGAAGCAGTAATGACTGAGGCCCTAGACCTAGTCAGTGAAATCAGGCAGGAGGCTAGCATGAACATAGCCGCCTACCAACAACGAATGAGGAAGGCGTACAACAAGAGGGTAAATGAAAGAAGTTTCCAGGTAGGGGACTTAGTCTTAAGAAAAACGCAGGCAGTGGGAAAATCACGGGAACACGGAAAACTGAGCGCTACATGGGAAGGTCCATACGAGGTAACCCAGATCAAGGGGCCAGGCACTTACAAAATTGCCAATCTTGAAGGGCAAGAACTGGCCGCCCACTGGAATGCAGACACATTGAAAAAGTACTACGTCTAAGTCATTAAGAAGCTAAGTAATTTTCTTTTCAAGAAAAAACTGGCGGAGAACGGTCAAAATAAAATGTCGATGGCTCCGACCACAAATTAGTGTAAAAAGTTGTTGAAGAAATGAAAAGTCCGAAAGTTTATACTCGTTGTCTGCTTAAAATTTGCATTCTTCCATACACAAACGAGCAGGGGGCAATAGGGGGAGGCCCGCTGTTGCTAAAACCAAGAGAAATAGACCCCCGACAAAATTTTAAGTCCTCCTGCCTACCTCTGGGCAGACAGGGGGCAGGCCCCCTGGACTTCGACCAGAAGCCAGGGCCAGGCCGGGCCCCACGCGCCGAACGAACAAGGACTGGGGGCAGCCCCCCAACCTTGTATAAAAAACGCAAAGCCCCCTTACCTACCTCTGGGCAGGCAGGGGGCAGGCCCCCTGGACTTCGAACAGAAGCCAGGGTCAGGCCAGGCCTCGCACGCCAAAAAGAACAAGGACTGGGGGCGACCCCCCAACCTTGTATAAAAACCGCAAAACCACCCTGCCTACCTCTGGGCAGGAAGAGGGCAGGCCCCTAGACTTCGAACAGAAGCCAGGGTCAGGCCGGGCCTCGCACGCCAAAAACAAACATGGACTGGGGGCAAACCCCCCAACCATGTATGAAAAACGCAAAGCCTCCCTACCTACCTCTGGGCAGGCAGAGGGCAAGCCCCCTGGACTTCGAACAGAAGCCAGGGTCAGGCCACATTTCAGAAGGAAAAGCAAACAAAAGTAAAGAAAATATATTCATAACAGATAAAAAAGTGTTTAGCAAAGAGAATACTAAGAATCCAGAAACAAGGAAATTAAAATATTACATCAAATAAAAAAGGTTATACTAAGAATCCGACCACATCAGGGCTCGGCGCGCAAAAAAAGGTTAAAATGTCATCAAGGGAGCAAAGGCGCAGCAGGATAAGGGCAGGAACCCTCAGAGGACGACTGCCCTGCATGTTAAACGTTGGGAGCATCTTGACTAGGGCCAGCAGCCTCGTCTGGCGTCCTGTTTGCTCGAGCTTCGTTCTTGGCAGTGTAAAGGCTTCGAAAGGCATCCTCATTAAAATCAGGGAACATTTCCCTAATTACTTCCATAACAAGCTCCAAGGAAGAAGAGGCCCCATTCTGAAAGCTCGTTTCCACTGCGACATCAGCCTCCTGCAGAATGGCATCCTTCTCCTTCTATCATTCCTCGCCCTTTATCTTCAGATCATCCTGGGCCTGCTTGAGGTCTGAGTCAGCCTTGGACAGACGCTCCTCCAAGTCAACCACCCTTCTTTTGGTGTGCTCCAGCTCAGCCATCGATTTTTTAGCCTGCTCCCCTCCCAGCCTGCTCTCTTTCAGCTCCACCTCCAGCTTAGACACCTCCCTCACAGCCCTCTCACCCTGAATCTTCCACTGGGTCACCTGACCCCTGGCCTCTTCCAGCTCACCCTCTTGTTTCGCCAGCTGATCCTTCAGGTTGGTGATAAGGGTGACATCCCTTTCAACCATAGCCAGGCGGTCAGGAGGAAGGACCCCAGGGGTAACAACTAACTCCTCATCACTCAGACGGCTAAGGGCCGCCAGCTCAGCAGAAGCCTGAAGCACCCTGGAAGTACGCTGAATGTATTGGATCACCTGATTAGAAGTAGAGGTCACAGATTTGGTGAGGCAATCCGCCAAATTAGCGACGTCCATACTATCGTCCGCAGTGTAGTGGAACTCTGTATTTTCCTCTGAAAAGAGGGTGCCTGGAACGTCACGAGCAGGGCGCTTGGGCTCAGGGGTGTCGGCATCGGCCTCCAGATCAACCACATGTGTAGCGCCTGATGGCTCTATGTCCCTCTTCCTCCTGCTCTCCAGGGGAACACTCTCCCCAGTTTCTTCAGAATTAACAGGGCGCGATCCCAGGGGAGTATGAGTCCCTGCAGGGGAATCACCCTACTTGCCGGCTGGAGAGGAGGTGGCCTCCGAGGTAACCTCCGCCTCCGCGCCCCGGGCATCATAAAGAGGAGCCGTCGGCTTTGCAGGCGGTAGCCTCGGAGGGAGAGGAAGTCTTGTTCGGCTGGCAGAGACGCTTTTCACGTACTTCGTCAAATTCTTCTCACCCTTCTTGTAACTGGAAGGAAGGGAGTGACGTTTTGAAACGATGGTGAAATCTTTGTCTAAATCGAGTCTCCTTACCTCTTTCCTCGACCAAAGACGGGTGGCGAAATCTGCAGGGCATAAGAAAAACAGTTAGAAAAATGCAAGATAGAGTTGAAGAGGACAATGCCAATAAAATCCCTGAACTACCTTCTTCCAGACTGGGAATCAGGCCCACTCGGCCCAGATATTCGTCAGTGGCTATAAGCTCCGCATGAGGAAGCCAGAAGCCAGGGCCACATACGTCAGACTTATCTACAATAGCAACGAATTTCTTGACCAGCTCCTCGTCCCGTCTATTCAGTTTCACCTCCAGGACTTTCCCCCCAACGCCTGGATGGTACTCCTCGCGGGTTTCCAGGCGAGTGTGGACATGATTCCTGAAGTGTCTAGGAATCCGCCACCCTGAAGCACTGTGCACATACAGGAAGTTATTTTTTCAGTCCTTCAGACTGTTCAGAGCTGGCCAAACCGGGGTGTATCCTTTCTGCCTTTGGAGAGACCAGTATCCAGGGGAACCCTCTCCCCCAGAAGAAGACACCATCTGCAGACCAACCATGTATCGCAGGGCGTTGATTGAGGGCCCCTCACCATGAAATAGGCAGGTCCACGATCAACTGGGCTATGGCTACATTCATCCTCCTAAAGGTCTCCTCCAAGAAGGGGTGCAGGGGGAAACGCAGACCAAACTCTAGGCATTTATGGTAAACGGCTATGCAGCCGTCAAGGGGCAACATACAGTATCCCACTACAAAAAACGAGCCCGAATTGCGTCGGAAAAATCCGACGCAAATGACCTAATTCCGACGCAAATTGAAGATTGCGTGGGATTAACCGACGCAATCGGCCGCCGTTATAATTTGACGCAAATTTTTTATTTTGCATCGGCTAATCCGACGCATGCATTTTGCGTCGGCTTTGCGTCGGCTATTACGACACGAAGAAATTGGAGGTCAACACCCTGTCATGGGCTTTGCGTGGGATTAGCCGACGCAAAGTCAACAGAATGTTTGACTTTGCGTCGGCTAATCCCACGCAAAGCCTCTCAGTCAGATCTCAGTCAATGGCTTTGCGTGGGATTAGCCGACGCAAAGTCAACAGAATGTTTGACTTTGCGTCGGCTAATCCCACGCAAAGCCATTGACTGAGAGGTTTTGCGTGGGATTAGCCGACGCAAAGTCAAACATTCTGTTGACTTTGCATCGGCTAATCCCACGCAAAGCTTATTAACAAAAAACCCGTTCCTTTGTTTTCAGCTCCCCGTATGCGCGAAATAAAACAAGCTGCAATTAACCAACCCACTCCTACAACATACAACAACAGCACCACATCCCAAACAAAAGTCCATCAATAACTCCAATCAAAGCTCTCGTACATGTCTTCTTCACAAAACTCCACAAAACGAAACAAACATAAACTAGTATACTGTTATAGAAAATGAAAATATTACAAAGACAACCAGCGCTAGGTTCAGAATTCTATCTAGGAGTTGGTAAAATATATACACACAATGCAACCAGAATCTAAACAAGTAACATAAGAGAGCGGAACTACCTACGAAAGGGACTCAATCTGCTCTGACCCAAAGGGATGACCATCGTTGTTGTCGTCATCGTCGCTCCTGGTCATGCGTGGTCCTCCACTGCATCCGTCGTTCCCCATGGCGAACCGTTCCCTCATGAACTGAATAAACTGGTCCTGCTCTTCGCACCTCTTCTCCAATGTCTTCAGGCGCTCTTCTTGCCTTTCGAATTTATCTTCCATACGGTCGTTGAGTGTGCGTTCCTGCGAGGTGGCGGTGGGGAGGTATGTGTCCGCAGATACCTCCTTACCACGGTTCAAGCATGGGCGAAAGAGCTCTTTCGCCACGTTACCTATCCCCCAAAACCGTTTCTTCGAGTTGTAGCCACCTGACACATCGTGGAAGATCTTCAGGGTGTTGGGTGCTCGATCAGAGGCGCGTGCCTCCTCCACCGCCTTCTGGTAGCTCTCCTGAAACAGCAACATGAAACAGTGTTATAACTTTAGGAACACATACTATCACATCGTAATTTTCATGCCTAGTATATTTTTTAAAAACATTACTACTACTCACCACGATCACCGGTCCTCTAGGGTCAATCCACTTGCCGTCTTTCCCCTTCTTCGTCTTCTCCAAGAGCTGGACCGGGGTTGCAGATGGACCCTTCAAATAACAGTGTTAAATTTTTCAGCATTTATTTACCAATAGTATATATTGAATTATACTCAAATTTGGCACTTGTGTTGTAAGCACTTACCAACTGCGCGAAGGCTGTTGCTGCACTCCTACTTCCAAGGCAGCTAGTGGGTTTGGCCACCCCGTCCACCTGCCCACCTCTCCTGTTCGACGACTTAATCGCCGATTTCTTCTTGAAGCTTGGGTCGGCAGCGTTCTTCTTCAATATCTCCCACTTATCTTGCGGAATCCATTCCGCCTTCTCGACCCTCGGGACAGCTCGCTGGAACAAGTCGGTTATCTTCTTCTTAATCCGACTCTCATTAATTGGCCCTCATCAAAACAAAAACTATAGAGCACACACAAGTTCTAAACTAGATCAAATGCATCACACAATTGTGTGCAGGTCTCCTAAGATAAAAAGCAACAGAAGTGAAAATGCCTTATTTTAAGAGCAAACAAACATTCAAGTGCAATAAAGCCTTTATAACGAGTCTGCATATCTTATTTATGCAGCTATTTCTATCTCAAGCCAAAGTTATATATATAAATCACTTCTCAACTACAGATAAAATCTAATTAATTGAAAATTAGATTGAACTACTACTAATTGAGTAAAAATTAAACAATAAATAGTAAACTAACAATTAAACAGTAAATTAATTGAACTAATTAAATAAAATTAAACTAATCAAAACCCTAAACTAATTGAACAAACAGTAAACAGTGACCATACCTGAGTCGGGTTAGGGTTTTTCGGGGCTGGGTCGGGATGTTGCACGTCGGGGGTTCGGGTTAGCTGGGGCTTCGCCGGAGTTTTAGTCGCGCCGGCAGGGTCGGGTTCGTGGACGGGGTCGGTTCGGCGGGGGTTCGGGAACGGGGTCGGTTCGTCGGGGGGTTCGTGGGGTTCGCTTCGTCGGTGGTTGGTGGTTGGGTTCGCCGGAAATGGGTAGGGGAAACCTAGGGGGTTGTGCGCGCCGGAAATGGTCTGTGGTGCGCCGGAAATGGGCTGTGCGTGCCGGATCTGGGTTGTGCGCCGGAGGAAAGTCGCCGGAGATGGTGGAGGTGGTGCGCGTTCGGGGTTGGGGTTTGGGGTTCGCCGGTTTCGATTTTAGAGAGATAATGGGGTTGGGTTATTGTGTCTGTTTGTCGCGTTTTTTTTTTTTTAACATATGTTGCGTCGGATTAGCCGACGCAAATGGACGCAAAATCAAAATTTGCGTCGGCTAATCCGATGCAACGCATTTAATTCTGTTTTTTTTTTTAAATTCAACACACGCTGCATCGGATTAGCCGACGCAACCAGACGCAATATTCAACTTTGCGTCGGCTAATCCGATGCAAAGCTATTAATTCTGTTGACTTATTTTTTATTTTGACGCATACTGCATCGGATTAGCCGACGCAAATCAGACGCAATATCAAAAGTTGCGTCGGCTAATCCGATGCAAAGCTATTAATTCTGTCGGCTAATTTTTTTTTATTAACATACACTGCATCGGATTAGCCGACGCACCCAGACGCAGATTTCATGATTGCGTCGGCTAATCCGATGCAGTACCTGTACGTTTTTTTAATTACAAATGTTGCTTGAGTTTGTTTAGTTGTTGGCTTATTTTTTTAATATATTGAAAACATTGCGTGGGATTAGCCGACGCAACCAGACGCAATATTCAATGTTGCGTCGGCTAATCCGATGCAACGCATTTTATTCTTTTCCCTGGGGAGTATTTATTTTTTTATTAACATGCACTGCATCGGATTAGCCGACGCAACCAGACGCAAAAACAAAATGTGCGTCGGCTAATCCGATGCAAAGCTATTAATTCTGTTGACTAAATTTTTTTATTTTGACACAGGCTGCATCGGATTAGCCGACGCAAATTTTGTTTTTTGCGTCTGATTGCGTCGGCGAATCCCACGCAAACCCTTTGACATAGTGGCGCCAACCCAAAATTATTGGCGCCTGTATCATGGAGTCGGATAGCGTCGGCTAGTCCCACGCAATGAAATTGCATCGGATTAGCCGACGCAATACGACACAGTTACGCCAGTTGCGTCGGATTGAAAATCCGACGCAACCTATCCGACGCTATTTCCGCTGTTTTTAGTAGTGTCCTTCTCCCCTGGAACAACAATGGTGTACCCCTCCCCAAAGTTATAAAATTTCTCAATCGCCCCAGCAGCGTTTTTTACCAAAAGTCCCGGTTTTTGGCCTCTGGGTAGGTTTTCAGGGAGACCTGATATTTAGCCTTGTCTAAATAATATATTCTCCCTTTCTCCCTGGGGACGAGGGGGCCAGCAATTCTAGAAGGGTCAATTTCCATCGCCTCGTCGTCGGAGTCGACGACGTCAAAAGGGGCAGGCTCAGGCGAATTAGCATCTTCACCTCTCTCCGCATAATCTTTTTCAAACGCCCCAACACCAGTTCCCCCAGAAGAGGAGGCAAGGTCAGCCCTACCCTCCTCCCTACCCTCCGCCCTCTCAGGCGACGGGTCGATGAATGTAAGGTTGCGAGCACGATGACTAGACATAATGATTTAAGAAGGAAAAGAGAGGAAATGAAAAAGACAAGGATTTAGGGCAAGATTCTAACCTAAAAAGATGACCACTGGTTGAAAATCCGAGAAGGAGAGCTCCTCAGTCTAAGAAAATTCTCGGCGGCGAAAGAGTATGAAGAAGGGTTTAGGTTTTTCAAAAAGCGTAAAAGAGGGAAATGGGGGGAATAGGAAGGCTTATATAGACCAGGGCAAGCGAAGAGTCGCCCCCCCAAAAAAACTTCCCCAGAAATTTCCCCACGTGTCACGCTTCCAAAAACCAACCGCCCACCTCATCCCAAGAAAAACCTCGAAAAGGTAAGGGATGTCAGAGGGTTAATCATTCCATTACGTCATCTCTTCTTTCAAAAAAAATAAATGCAGCGCGCATAAAAAACCTGCCTGATTTTTCATTGATTAGAAAAGGCCTAAAAATGGGCAAGTTACATTCAGCGCAGAAAGATAAAAGTACAAAAGGAGCTTGATTTTCTGGCTCAGTTAACTAGCCTACGAGTCCAGAGCAGGCCTAATCATCATCAAGGTCTGGGGAATAATCCCCAGGGCTGTCGTCATCCAGAGCGGGCCCCCAGTCCCAGTCATCAGAATCCTTGAAGGGATCAGTAGGGAAATCATCTTCGCCCTCGCCGGAGGAATAGCCCTGGCCCTCGCTATCCTCAGAATCATGGCTGCTTGTGTCCCAGTCTTGGCCAAGGGGGACGGCCCTGGCATCATCAGGGAAATCGCGGCCCACCCTCCTAACCAGAGGGGAGGAGAGGCCTGATTCTGAAGAAGAGGTCAATTCAGGGCAGTTGGGGTCGAACTGCTCTGGATGCAGCAAGAGGAAGCACCTATGGCACCCCCTGTCAAAACAGCCCCCTACATGGGTGCAGTGTCCAGGGCGAGAGCCAGCAGGAGGAGCTCTCCTAGGGCGCCTACCAACCCTGGAAAGGGCTCTCCTCTTAGCCACCGTTGAGAACGGGAGCGTCTTCTCTTACTAAAACGGAAAATCTGGTGAGCCCGCCTAGAATATTTTAGCCGACGGAACCCTCTGAAACAACGGATTTCTACATAAACTCCACAGCGGAAGACTGTTTTCCTAATCTAAGACATTGGCTCTTTTTTGGAAAAGAATGGTGTAGAGATTGAAAATGAGGCGTGAAAATGATGAAGAAAACCAGAATTTATATAGAAGCAAGAAGCAAGTCATTAATGGTACTACAACCACCTCTGTAAGAGGGAGAGCCAATCATCAAATTGGCACGTTGTCCAAAAAACCCTCTTTACAAGAGAAACAATCATGAGCAAAGACATTCCAACTCTTTGCATGCCCAATACGGTTGAGTTTCCTCCCTCGGGAACATGCTGCGCATTAAATGCTGAGTTGCTCAAAAGGGTCAACCTCCAATCCCAACCAAGAGATCGACTGCCAAAGGGAGCCCTGCCTCCCCTTAGCCGGCGAGGGCCAATTGATGGGGGTCGGTAGCCTACTATGGGTCACCCGCCATTTGGGTCCAACGATGGCCCGACCCAGGAATAGAGAAGAGCCTGCCCTGCAGGCCACCAAACGAAGAATCACTAAAACTCTCCAAGGAACTCACCTGCTCGGCAGGGCCGTGCCGCCAGCTGAGAAGGGCAGTCAAGCCCCCTGCCTTCTGGACCCCAGGGTGCTCCCACCCCCAGCAGAGGCAGGGGAATCAGGGGCCCCTCCGTCATTTTGCCTAAGGTAAAGGGGAATGAGTGGATGAGGTGAAGCCACATGTCACCCTCTCATCCACTCATTCTCCCTCTCTCCTCTTCTCTTTTCTCTCTCATGTGGGAAGGTATAAATACTCCCCCATTTCCCACATGAGGGGGGTTGGATTTTCTTTCTCTAGACTCTCACTCTAAAACCGCCACCTAGTTCCTCACGAGCTAGGTTCCTAAAGGCTATTCACGGACTGACTTAGGCATCGGAGAGGGTTCCCCCGGACACCTCTGGGGCTCTGTGCGTTCATTGTGCAGGGGCAGGCCGTCTTCGCAGGGAAAGTCCAACCACCGGAGTGAGAAGAAGGGGAGATCAAAGGAAGTTAGACAAACATTACCCGAGCAACATCACATCGGTTAAGACCCGAATCCAAAGTCGGGTTTAATTGTTTCTTTACCGAAACAATATCTAAGAACGAATGATTATTCTTATTTATAATATAGTAAAAAATTATCACCTTAATATGATTTTTTCGATGCGAGATGATTTTACTATTTCTATGTGTAATGGATTCATTACTTTTTCGAGCAAATAATATAAAATTCATAACTTTATAATATTTTTTGATGTGGGAAAATCTCACACACGTTTATAGTCTTAAGAGCTTTTTAAGACTCAAAAGAGAAATTTTTACTTGAGCTTATGTTTGGTTTATATCTACGAAATTCATGACTTTGTAATAATTTTTTGATGTGAGAAATTTTACACAAGTTTATAGTCTTAAGATTTTTTTAAGACTCAAAAGTGTGGGATAATTTTATTTAATTAAGTTTATGGTCTTTTTTTTAGACCCAAAAGAGTTTGTTTTTCCATTTAAGTTATTAAGAACGAATGATTACTCTTATTTGTATAATAGAATTCGATCACCTTATTACATAGTATAATTTTGGACAAATGATTATCTAAAACGAATGATTTTTCTTATTTATGATATCTCATCATAATTTTTCGATGTGTGATAATTATACTTAAATTTATAGTTTTAAGAACTCTTTTTAGGACTCAAAAGATTTCTGATTGATATCTAAACACGACTATTACTTTTATTTATACAATAGAAATCACTTTTTTGTGATTTTTTGATGTGAGAAAATTTTTACTTCAATTTATAACCTTAAGAGAAATATTATAAAATTCAAATTTTTTTGATTAATATCTAAAACGAATATAATTTCTCTTACTGATGATGTAGAATTTCATCACCTCATCATGATTTTTCGATGTGAGATAATTTTAATTAAGTTTATAGTCTTAAAAAGTTCTTTTAGGACTCAAAAGATTTCTCGTTGATATCTAAAAACAAATGATTGCTTTTACTCCGTATTTATATAGTAGAATTTCTATCACCTTATTATAATTTCTCAATGTAGGACGATTTTACTTAAATTTATAGTTTTAAGAACTTTTATAAGACAATTCTTTTGGTTAATATCTAAAAACGAATGATGACTTTTATTTGTGATATAGAATTTCATCACCTCATCATAACTTTTCGATGTGCGATAATTCTACTTGTTTTTATAGTCTTACAAAACTCTTTTTAGAACTCAGATTTTTGTTAATATCTAAACACTAATGAATTCTCTTTTCCATTAGCTTACGGTCCTAAGAGCATTTTTAAGACTCAAATTTTTTTTAGCTGATATCCAAGGACAAATGATTATTATTTATGATATAGAATTCATCACATCATCATAATTTTTCGATGTGAGACAAGATAATTATAACAATAAAAGAGTTTGTTTTTATATGTAACTTAAGAATGAGCGATTAATCTTATTTATATAATAAAATTCGATCACCTTATTATAATTTTTCGATGTGGGATAATCTTACCTAACTTTATAGTCTCAAGTACTTTTGTTAGACTCAAAAAACTTTTTTTTTGATATCTAAGAACGAATTATTTATCTTATTTATAATATCAAATTCCATAACCTTATACTTTTTCGATAGAGAATAATTTTGACTTAAGTTTAGATATAGTCTTAAGTACTCTTGTAATAATTTTACTTGAATTTATAGTCTTAAGAGAATTTTTAATACTCAATTGAGTTTTAGAGGATATCTAATAACGAATGATTAGTCATAATTTGGAAGAATGATTACTTTTATTTGTATAATATAATTTTATCGTCTTATTGTAGAATTAATTACTCCTATTTCTTATTTATAATATATTTCATCACCTTGTTATAATTTTTTGATGTGAGATTATGTCACTTAAGTTTGTAGTCTTATTAATATTTTCTAAGACTCAAAATTTTTTTTATTGATTTTAAGAATGAATAATTAGTCTTATTATAATATAGAATTCCATTATCATAATTTTTTTGATGTGGACTGTCTGATCTTAAGAACTTCTTTTAAGACCCAAAAGAGCACATAATTCCTCTTATTTGTAATATAGAATCATCATCTTATCTTATTTATAATATAGAATCATCATCTTATTTTAATTGTTTCGATGTGAGACAATTTTAAGTTTGTAGTCTTATTAAGAGTTTTTTAAGACTCAAAAGTTTTTTAGCCGATATTCAAAAACAATGATTACTCTTATTTATATTATAGAATTCCATAACTTTATCATGATTTTTCGATGTGGATAATTACTTAAGCTTATAATCTTAAGAGTTCCTTATGACTCAAAATTTTTTGGTGGATATCTAAAGACGGATGATTACTCTTATTTATAATAGGGTTATTTAACAACAATAATACCAACTATATGACGTCTTCCCAAAATAATATCAATTTTAATAAATCTGAAAATAATACGTATTATTGGAGTAGTTAAACAAGAGTAGTATAGGTGACCGGTTACCTGTAGAACCCTTCCACCTTCCTTTTTCATCTTTAATTTTATTTAACGACAATAATATCAACTATAGAACGTCTTCCAAAAATAATTCCAAATTTTAATAAATCAGAGAATAATACATATTTTTGGAGTAGTTAAACTAGAATAGTATAGATGATTAGTTAGCGGTAAAACTCGTTCAACTGCCTTTTTTGCCTTTAATTTATTTCATATTATTTCACTCCTTTTCACTTAGTGTACGGGGCATTAAATGTCATTCATGTCCTCCATCTTCCTCTTCCTTCAAGTTTTCAACCTCACTAAATCTAACTAACAATACAATCCTACACCAAAATCAACACGTTAATCTAAACGAAACATATAGGAAAAAAAACTAAAGAAGGATGAAGAGTAATGGAGAGAGAGAATGATGGAGAGAACTAAGGAGAGGTAGACTTGACAAAATTGACCCGACCCGAATAAGCCAAACTGAACCCGACCCAACACCTGAATTGAAGACTTGATTTTGACCCATAATTCGAATTAACCCGAGATAACTCGAAACTAACCCGACTATTATTATAGAAAACGAGTCGATATCCCTAAAAAAGTTGAAAACAACAAACCCGAGAATGACTCGAGCCCGAAATTATCCGACCCGACCCGAAGTTAACCCGATTATTATAACACAAAAGTGGTCCGACCCGAAACTGACCCAACATGGTTCACCCGTTATCCAGGTCTAAGTAGGAAGGATGGAGGATAGGTAGCAGGTTAAATATTAATTAGGTGACCTGATGTAACAGGTTATAAAGTCACTTATACTACTCTTGTTTAACTACTCTAATAATACGTATTATTCTCAGATTTATTGAAATTGGTATTATTTTGGGAAGACGCCCTATAGTTGGTATTATTGTCGTTAAATAACTCTTTATAATATGTTATTTCATCACCTTATTATAATTTGTCAATGTGGGATAACTGCACTATTTTTATATGTGATAAATCCATCACTTTTTCGAGCAAATAATATGAAACAAATTATATGAAATTTATATACTCAAATGAAAGTATTTTCTACCAAAATTCCAATTATTTCATTTTTATAATTTTTTTTACGATAATTTTTTGTTAAACGAAATTTAAACATTTTAAGATGAAAATTATAAAACATCACATTAATATGATACATTAAATATATTACTTCCTCTGTATTTTTTATAAGTCATTCTCACTTTTCGAGATAACCCCTTCTCTCTTCAATATCTCTCACAACATAAGAAAAAATATCATGAAATATATACTCATTTTAAAACTATTTTCGTAAAGAATTTTATGGTGCTGTTTTTAAAAATTTTGGACTAATATATTTACATAAAAATTAAGGTCAAAGTCTTACCCCGAAAAGGTAAAACGTTATATAAAAAAAAGAGGGAGTATTATAATAATTAAAAGATTCTCTACTTGATTTTTTATTACTCCGTTCTTAAATTGAGTTTTGATGCAACGGATCAATCATATCGCTCGAAAAGTTCGTCTTATTAATAATCCATAGGATAAAAAAACAAATTGTTGATGATAGAATTAACGGAAGATACATGGTATGCCTTAGTCGTGTCTTTCATTCTAGAAAGTAACCACTACTACATTTCGTCGTCGACATTTCAGCCACGTCGTCGGCGCTTTATACGTGAATTTTACTCTTTTACCCTTCCCCTAATTATGATTAATGATATTAATTAAGTTTGTTAATTAATGTAATTAATATTTCCGAGTAAATTAAAATTACGGTTTTTGTACTCTTGAACGGTTTTTGAGGCACGTTTCTCAACGTAACTCTTTTACCCTTATGTAATATATTCTAATGAATTTAATTAAGTTTCTTAACTAACGTAACAAATATATTCCCGACTAATATGAAATGTCGGTTTTTGGACTATTGAACGGTCTCCGAGACACGTGTCTCAATGTATCCCGGGAATATGTTTAGGAAATTTATATTTCGCAGAAATCGATCCCACCATCAGCCAAATCGATACCAAAATCGAATATAGAAAACAATAACTACTCAATTAAGGTATATATCACACACAAATTAGCTATGGGGAACCTAAACTATCAATCTAATAGTATTAATTATAATCGAAATGGGACTCGATTTTTCGCGAACTGGGTCTGGAAACAGACCTCGACGCCGGAAAACCGCGTCTGGGGGGTCCCCTAGACGCATGAATTTCGCGTCTAGGGGGTCCCTTGGACGCTGGAAATCCGCGTCTGGGGGGTCGATTTTTCGCGAACTGGGTCTGGAAACAGACCTCGACGCCGGAAAACCGCGTCTGAGGGGTCCCCTAGACGCATGAATTTCGCGTCCAAGGGACCCCCCAGACGCGGATTTCCAACGTCCAAGGGACCCCCTAGACGCGAAATTCTTTTGTAATTAGTAAAGCTCGAACCCACAACCTCTTGAACACAAATGAGCCTCTTCACCACTAAACCAACTGAACATTGTTGATAAACCTTACTAAACTATTATCTATATTTGATTCTAAAACCTCCTAAAATCGCCTATTAATACAATTTAAATATTATTAATAATATTAGTGTTGTTGTGGATGGGGGAGGATATATAATATAACATAATCCGTAACATAATAAAATGACGGTTTTCAAAAAAAAAAAACGTTTTATTATCGAGTTTCATTAACATGATTAAACTTTTTAATTTCATTAACAAAGTTAGTGAATGTAATTAGGGAAGGACGTTGTTGTCTTTTCACATTAAAAATCGCCGACAACCTAATTTCTAGAAAAGTCGGGTTTCTAGAAAAGTCGGGTTTCTCTAAAGAAAAGACGCTTTTTTTAAGTGAGAGAAAATTAAATTAAATATGGTGAGTGGAGTTTGAGTGGATATATAATAAGGACAAGATAATAACGGAACGGATTGAAAAATTTAAAAACCGCTTCATTAACGAGTTTCAATAACTAATCTAACTTCTAAAATTACATAACATTAGTTAACTAATCTAATTAAGGCAAGGGCAAGGCAAGGGCAAGATCGTCTTTTACTTTAAAAAGCGCCGACGACGTGGCTGAAATGTCGACGACGAAAAACAGCACTCAAAGTAACATCGCTAGCTGGTATTTCTTCTGGTGCAAAGGTCTTCTTCCGGCCTCGCCCTGCTATTTGACAATGATCATAGGCTTCTTATCGATGTCTAGATAATAGAGAAGCCAATGGAGAAACTTTTCACGAAATTTCCTCCCAAAGAAAATTGAAACAATAACATCCACTGCTCCACTAGTAACTTACAGTGAGTAGAATATACAATCAGTTGTACATCGACTGATCCACTATGTACAACTAATTTTATGATTTTGAACTTTATAACAATATTTTCGATAAACTCAAAAACTTACAACTTAGTTCAGAAATTTGTATAAGTTCAGTAAATATATATACAAAAGGTTTTACATCTCTATTTTAGTACTCGTATGACTTAAAGATTATGGTTCCTAGACTTCAAGTGACTTTGCTTAACTAGTACTACAGTCTACAGTAGAATAAACGTTGGCGTAGAATGACAGAGGAATCAAGAATTGGGGATACAGCATTACAGCTATACAACAAAGCTGAGTATCGACAAAGTCGACGTATAATCAATCCACCTTGTAACTTCTGGATCCCTCCAATTCCCTCACTTTCACAACTTACCGTTATTTCACTCTACCTCAATAAATCAGGATACATTCTCCATCCCCTCCATTTTCAACGACTCAATTTACAACAAACATAAAAAACAAACATGGCGATGAGCACCAACACCTCCACCGCAATCACTGTCCCACCCACCAACCCATACCTCCACATAACCCCCGCCCCGCCACCGCCACCATCGTCCACCCCATCCGACACCCTCAACCACCTCACCCGCCGCTTTGAGACCGCTGCCAAAAAAGCCGAAAACTTCGCTGGAAACCTCTACAACCACCTCCGAACCGGACCCGGTTTTATCGACGTTGCAATGACCCGACTCGACCAAGCCGCCAGGGTCATCGCCGATGGCGGCTGCAACAACGTCTTTAAAAAGGAGTTCGGCGACATTCATGGCGAGAAGCTTAAACATGCTTTTGTTTGTTACTTGTCTACCACTACCGGCCCGGTGTTGGGGACCTTGTATATTTCGAACAAGCGGGTTGGGTTCAGGAGTGATAATCCGGTCTGGACCCCTGCGCAACATGGTGGAACGGGTCAGTGGGTTTATTACAAGGTGGTTCTGATGGAGGATCAGTTAATGGCGGTGAACCCGTCGTCGAACCCGGTTCGACCGGGGGAGAAATATATTGTTATGCTGACCCAGGATGGGCATGAGTTTTGGTTCATGGGCTTTATTTTTTATGACAAGGCGTTGAAGAGTTTGAGCAAAGTTATCCATCATTAATGTTAGGAAAATGTATCAAAATATATTTATATTTTTTTTTTGCCGAAGAATATATTTATGTTGAGTCTATGATTTGTTACAAAGATTTACCGTTGGTAATTGGTACAAGAAATTTCACTTCTGACTTTCTGAGGCATTCGAAATAGTTAGTCTCCTATGAGACTGTCTCACAATACGATTATGAGACCTCTCCCAATACGATTGTGAGACCTCTCACATAGAAGTATTTTATTATTTTAATAACTTTCTTCCATGTGAGAGGTCTCACAATAATCGTATTGTGAGACTGTCTCATATGAGAATTTGTGCATTCAAAATGGGTTAAATTTGTTACCGTTATCATTTAATAGGACAAATAGATTGCCACTCTCAGTTAGACCCGGTAAAATGGGTCAATGGATTGGGTTCGGGTCGGGTCAGTTTTGGGTTGAACCACATTCAGGTTATTAAATTCGGGTTGACTTTGGGTTGGACCAAGTCATTTCGGGTTCAGATCATTTTCGAGTTTATTTGTTATTTTCAATTTTTTTAGGGATATCGACACGTTTTTCTATAATAATATCTGGGTCAAGCCGAGTCAATTCTGGTTACGGACATTGTTGTCAGAATCGTTATTCGATCCTACGATTTTACGATCTAAATTTGCTCGACCGATCCTGGATCTTACGATTTCATCATGGTTGTAAAATCTTACGACCCTATTACTTTGAAATTTTCTAAAGGTAGGACCATAATACGATCCTACGATTCAATTTTGTAGTAAAACTAATACATATATTTTCATATAATGACATAGTAAAACTCAAATTTCTTCTAAGCAGTGAAACAATTACATAAAATGATACAATTAAAATCATTAATTATGAATAAAATTAAAAATAACTAATTTGATCTTCAATCATATGTTTTCGTTAAACAAAAAAAGAACTATATTTTGTGTGTTTGTAGAATCTTACGATTCTACGATTTGATTCTATCCTCCCTATCGATCCAAAGTAGAATCTCAATCCTGACAACATTGGTTACAGATCAAATTCGGTTCTTCTATTCAGGTGTTGGGTCGGGTCATTCGGGTCGGACCGATCTTGTCAGGTCTATTCTCAGTCTCGTTCATTTGTTTGACTTTAATTAAAATATTTCTCACAGTGAATATAAAAGCAAACAAAGAACACGGGAAAGTATTTGTTTGACCGTTATATATTTAAATAAGATATACTCCATCCCATTCATTGGAAAGCTACCATTTTCCTTTTCCGGCCTATTCATTCAATTCCTACCATTTCTAAAAGTGGCAAAAATAAACCCAAAAAATGTCTTCTTTACCCTCATCATAATACCAAGTACCAATGAGTAGGTGAGAGAAGGGGATATTTTGGTAAACATCTACATTTTTACAACTATTCTTGATAATGGTAGAATGGGAGGGAGTATTATTTTAAAAGAACATTTGGGATGGAATTGGGTGCTGTACCAAGTTATATAATGGTCTCGTATGCTTTTGTTGTATTTACTTCGTCCCAAAGAGAATGTTTGAGTCACTTTAGAACACTAATTAAGACGATGATAATACAGCGTTGGAGAAACATCGTGATCAAAATTCAACAATTATAAAGCAATGGGACAGACTTAACAGTCCCTTTAGACTATTCATTCATGTAAAGACGAACAAATTAAATGGACTCAAATGGTTGAACACTCTCGTCTCTCAGTCTCGGACTGTTGTGCTTGTGCATTTCTTTGTCATAAACTTTTAAAGACGACATATTGATTGACGAGCGTATATGGAACTACGACTGTAATCCATTATCCTACGATTTTATTTTCCTTACCACGTACATTAAATTACTTACAGTAATTTTTTGGACACAGACTATTTAAAAAATGATAAAAATTGGGAGTACAAATATACTGTAATCATTATTGGAGTACAATCTAACACAATCAAATAAAATTAGGAGTAGATGTTTGTTGGAGATTAGAGAATATATAAGGATTATGCGTACACACATAATCATTTCAATCGGTGCAGTCGACAAAAGTTTGTTGCCTAAGAACAATCAGTGCACTCGACAAAAGTTTGTTACGTAATTAAAAACAAGAATGAGCTTAAGTGGTAAAAGTACTATTACGATATTACCCCACTCATGATGTTCGATTGTTAGATTACCATGTACAACCATGCTCCACTTTCTTCGTCATCTTTCATCTCTCACCAGGGACGGATTTAGCCTTAGGCTATTTGGGCTATAGCCCAAGTAGTTTTTACGATAATAAAAAATTATGTCTAATTATAATCATTAGTTGACAGTAGCACGTACAATTGGTAAATTTTACTCGTAGTAGTTGATTGCATGTGGAAGTTGGTGAGTATGTCTTTTTTTTTGCCAAAGGAAAGAACAAGGGAGATTCACGAAGTACTAAGAGCCATAGACGCTAGTCTATGAGCTTCAGTATTTCGCGCTCTCGGTATAAAGAAGATTGAGCAGCAATGGAACCACGAACATTCACCGACAATATCTTCAATCAAGGAGGCAGATGTTGCAAAGGGGGATCTGGGATTGGCAATCTGCAACACCAGGTTCAAGCAGTCCGTCTTGAGATTTAAGTGGAGGACTCCTTCTTTCTTTGCCCATTTAATAGCTTTAAAGAGGGCCAACGTTTCCGCATGAAAAGCCGATCCTACAAAAAACTTTTCTTGCCTTTGCTCAATAATTCCATTGTCATCTCTGCATACCCATCCCCCAGCAGCCGAGAAAGAGGGAAGCCAACATGCATCAACTTCTAAGAAAACCCTAGAACAAGGAGAGTTAGAGCCTAGATCCTTAATAATGACAACTTCCTTAGACTTACTAATCTTTGACTCCCTATCATGATGCTCATTCGGAGATGCGCAGTTTTTCTCAGGAAGCCTTCCAGGAGAGCAGCTATCCTCAACTTTAGAAACTTTAGGGACTTGATAGGAAGCAGGCTTATTGGTATAAATATCAAGGTCAGCGCAAGAAGCTTCATATCTTTTCCAGAAACCAAAGGTAGAGTTATCCCATTTACCATAGATAATGCCATTCTGAAATAGCCAAATTGAATATAGCATATTCAAGAAGCTCAGAATCCTGAGTTCAGAGTCCTTAGACTTAGCAAGGTAAGAGATCCAATTTAACATCCAGGTTTTAAATCTAATCCCTGAGTCATTCTCCACTCGAATTCCCAAAGAGCAGGTAGCCCAAAGCCTAGCAGTAACGAAACAGTCCCTGAAAAGATGTTCAAGGGTTTCAATCACACTACCTGAATCCAATGACGAATTATCTTCGCAAAGAATACACGCATAAGATCCTGAAAGGTTGCGTTTCAATCTTTCATCTCCAACCGGGAGGGCGGAAGCGAGGATTTTCCAAATGAATGTTTTCTAGGTTTGGGGGCATGGGAGTTTCCATAGGATGTTTTTGGAATAGAAGTCCGGGCAGTCTTGCACTTGTTTAAGAGCTCGAATCCTATGTTTGGTGTATTTCTCATCATTATTCAAACCCTCTCGATATCCACTTTTAGCATTGTAGCAACCATCTTTGGTTTTACTCCAACAAGGTGTGATGGCGAATCCTGAATTGGGAAGATGAATGGATCGAATTTTCTTGCACCAATCAAGGTCAAAGACTTGTTCCAGTTTCATAGGGTCCCAAGAAAAGTCTTCATTAACAAAATCAATAATCGTCCAGGGATTACCGTCATCTTTGGAAAGGCAATTTATACCTATTTTTGGAACAGGTATACCACCCTGGACCCATCTGTCTTGGAAAATGTTGATTGAACTAGAATTTTTTTCCATGTTACTCCCAAGGTTCCAATTCAGTCCCTTGCAGATGGTCTTTCTACCCCATAGTATATCTTTCCATCCTTTTCTAGAGCTTATCTGATCCTTATTCACGTTCGTGGTCATCCAATTTTTTATAGATCCAAATTTACCTATAAACACCTTAGTAAATAAGGAATCCTGAGTTAATAATTTCCAGGCTAGCTTAGCAAGGAGGGCTTGGTTGACATGTGAAAGATCCCTAATGCCAAGTCCACCTTCAAATTTAGAAAGAGATAGATACCTATTAGCCCTCCAGTAGACCGTACCTCCTGTTCGTAGCCCCGCCCACCAGAAATGTGATAACAAAGATTTAATTTTGTTAACAACACTTACCGGTATTTTGAATACCGATAGATAGAAACTTGAAAGGTTAGTCAGAACAGAATGTTATGAGAGTGAGTCTACCAGCAGGTGAAAGGAAAACACCATTCCATGAAGTGATGCGTTGACGGACCTTATCAACCAATAAATCTTAAGTCTTTGACCCCCCCCCCCCCAATACCAGGGATGCCTAAGTAGGCTCCCAGATCCTCACTCGCCTTAATATCAAAGAGGAGGAGAGTTCTTTGGATGGTTGTAAGATTACAATTCGGGCTAAAGAGAATAGAAGATTTAGCCTTGTTGACCAGTTGTCCCAATAGTGTACAGTATCTTTGAAGAGATTTATAGAAGTTCACTAAGTTACTCCAAATACCTTTAAGGAAGAAAATTGAGTCATCTGCAAAAAATAGATGGGAGATCTTCTAGCAATTTTAATCCCTTCAACCTGAAGATTATTGGTACAAGATCTCAGTTGTCTTAAAAAAATTTCGAACAGATGACAAACAAGTACGGAGATAGTGGATCACCCTTTCTCAAACCGCACGTAGGGAAGAAAAACTTAAGATGTTTTCCATTAATAAGAATTGAGTATGAAACTGAAGAAACACAGTTCACAACAAGGTCTATCCATCTAGGAGGGAATCCTAGTCCTTGGAGTGCACCTCTAAGAAAATTCCAACTCACCCTATCATATGCTTTACTCATGTCAGCTTTAATAGCCACCATACCAGTTTTGCCGCATTTTTTCTTGTTGATATGTCTAATGAATTCATCAGCAATAAGAATGTTATCAGCAATGGCTCTTCCTGGAACAAAAGCATTATGATAATCCCCAATGATACTACTCATAATACCTTTCATCCTGTTAGTCATGCATTTTAGTATAATTTTCATGATTACATTACATAAACTAATAGGTCGGTATTGGTCCACCTTTTCAGGACTGGCTGACTTGGGGATGAGAATAATAAAAGTTCTGTTCATTTCTTTCAGAATAAAACCAGATTTAGTAGATGCTCGAACCACATTGCAGACATCCTTTTTCACTAGTTTTCAGTATATTTTGAAGAATTCTGCCGGGAACCCATCTGGACCAGGGGATTTGTACGCACCCATTTGAAAAACAGCTGCACAGATTTCTTTATTAGTAAACTCTCTGTCTAAATTCTCCCTATCCAATTCCGAAACCTTAATTCCGCCACAGTTGAAATAGTCTTCATTCAGATGAAAAAATTCATCATAGGATTCCTGAGTTTCATTTACTTGATAAATTGAATGAAAGAAGCTTTGAAATTCTTTGGAAATCTGAGTAACGTCCTGGGTCCAATTACCGTCCTGCAAACGGATACTATATATAAAATTCTTGGCACTCCTACCCTTAAACCTGTTAAAAAAATATCGGGTACATAAATCCCCTCCTTCTGCCCACTTCACTTTAGCTCTCTGTTTCCAATATAATGCCGAAGCTTTGCCAAATCTCATCAGCTCTCCGTGAAGTATATCATAGACCTCTCCATCTTTTCCAAGAAAAACATCTTTTAAAGCGTTACCCATGTTGATATCAAAGTCTTCCCATTTCCTTTTCCATTCTTTCTTTTTTTCTACTGCATATACCATTAACTTCTTCTTAATTCGTTCAAGTTTCCTCATGAGGCTATAGTTAGTAGATCCTTTGTCGTCAATCTTCCATTCATTAGAAATAATACTTTTTCCTTCCTCAATCCCCATACTCCATACATCCACCTTATAAGGCCTTTTTCTTTTGTCCTTAGTTAGATTCGAAATCAGGAAAATTGGAGCATGATCTGATAGTTGGATGGGCAAATGAACAACTCCTGCATTCGGGAAATTATAGAACCAATCATTTGAGGCATAAGCCTTATCAAGCCTTTCAAAAACTCCAGTATCTGCCTTTCTCTTGTTGGTCCATGTAAATCTTGGGCCTTTGAAAGGAAGATCAATAAGTTGTAATCTCATTTTCCAATTTGTAAAAGCATCAATACCTTGGATCTTCCTAGTAGACTTACTAAGCTTGTCTTCCAGAGAGTCCACTTGATTAAAGTCCTCAATCAAAAATGTATGGGTACTCCAGTCCAATTAACATTCTTTCCAAACTCTCCCAAACCCCGGCCCTATATTCAAAGGCAGCCTCACCATAGACAAGAACCAAGTAAAAGGGAAAGGCGATATTAATATTCGACTTAAGAAATAAAAAGTTCCGACACTTAAAAACCACTTTGAAGGAGGAAACATGCTTCCATCCCACAAAAAGCCCACCACTTAAACCAAAAGCATCGACACCATCATAGAAACCAAATCCAAAAGGACGACAATAAGACGCAACTAAGTTGACAAAACACTTAGTCTCACAAAAGAAAATAAAATCCAAATCTATATAATTACTAAGGATCGCTCTTATTTTAGGAATTGTCGGAGAGAGCGGGTTCGAAAGACCCCGACAATTCCAAGAAAGTCCTTTCATATAGAGGGAGAAAATTGGTTAGGTCCAATCCTCGCAAAACCTGAATCATCCATAGCTTGGGTCTCTGCAACCTGTTGGGTCTCCGGGGTTGAGTTACCAGCTTTTGATCCACCTTCTTCTTCCTCAGCTTTTTTTTTTTTTCCAGGAGAGCAAAGAATCTCCCCACCTTCGTCATCTGCAACATCTTGTTCACTTGAGAATTCTGACTTTCTTTTCCTGCTTTTGTCTCCAGCATCCATCTCCATCTCTATTCGATCACCACTAACACTTACTCCATTATCATCTCCTACAGTTGCTTCAACAATTTCATAAGTACTGGGTAATTTTTGTTTTTTCCCTTTTCTGACCATGTCAAGGACCTCCATATCAGGAAAGAAATCCGGGTCACCCAACCACTTGCCCAATTGTTCAATGGAACTACCCATATGTTTTTCAATTTCTTTTGGAGTTTGCCAGGTCTTTTCAGCACACTCCATCTCATCACGATCCCTGTCCTCCATAGTTTCATCCAAGATCTGACCTTTCCCTTTATCAAGAATAATATCTGGATTGTTCTCCTCCTCCAACAATTGAGTTGTATTGTTTACATCTTCCTCATTTGTGTCCTTGATTTCTTCATCAGTTCCCCTCCTGACATAATTCCAATTATCTGGAACTCGAGGAGACAGAGGCCATTTCGGTGAGGAATCTGGTGTTTCATCAGAGTCAGCACCTGCAATCCAGAAGCCATCCCCGCCTTCCTCGACTCGCTCAACTTCTTCATCATTTTCTTCTTCAGTCTCAACCTCCATGTTTCCTTCTTCTTCCATTCTCGCTTCATCATCCACTTTGTCCAGATTATCTTGATCAGCAGCTAACTCTTGATCAGCACCAAGCTCTTGATTACCAGCAAAGTCTTCACCTCCAACCACTCTGTCATCCTCCCTATTTTCATTTCTTTCAATATTGTCTTCCTCTCTGTTATCCTCATCTGCCTCGTAGATATTCTCATGAGATGTCTGTCGGAAGTTAGTAATCTGACTCCTCAACATGTTGGTCTTCTGCGGCGTGTAGTAGTGCTTGTAAAAAGCTGAGGGAAGGGAGTTCCAATCTCTTGATTCCCTCAGTTGCTTTGTCTAGATCCGTGATCCAGTCTCTTGCGTTATTGCGTAAGGAGAACATGAATAACATCTCCATCACCTCTTCTTGTGTCACTCCCGCGGGGAGTGGAAGAGCTTCATGTGCTTCGCCGGATCTTCATCGGGACCTCCACCGAATTGATTTCGCTCCACCAATGTAATAAAGGCGGGGCGAATCTCAAATGTTCACGTAGTGGCCGTGGGCCTCTTCAATGGCTTCGGTAGGGCACTTTGCTCCGGCTCGGAATGGCTAGCAAGTTTGGGAGGCATCTTGACTAGTGGTGTCTCGGGGGCAGTAGTGGAATTATCCTCTTCAAAGAACTGCGGTTCGGATATGTGCTCGTCGTCCGAATGTTCCACTGATTCTGCTCTTTCTGTCTCAGAAATCTCCTTGTAAAATTTCCTAGACCTGCGGAGAGTTCTCTCTGGTTCAGGATCGTATGGTGGTACGTAGCCTGAAATTCGAGAGGACCTGGGCATACGAGGAAACTACAGGAAAAATGTGAGAAACGGTCTCAAGGAACTGAAGTTCCTCGAGACAAGCAATCAAAAGACTAAAACACAAAACAAGTAAATAAATAACACCGTCTCCCCGGCAACGACGCCAAAATTTAACAGGGGTAGTCGTATCCCTAATCAAAGATACCCTAAGGTCCACTAACTAATGTAGATAGTGAAGTAGGGGTCGAACCACCAGGAGACGGGACTCAATTACTTGTTCTAAGGTCTAGACTTAAGACTACAGGTCACTGTTTTTCTTGTTTATTTGAGTGGACTGACACCTAATTATTAAAAGATAAGTCCATAATAAAAAGATCTAGGGTCTCAGGTTCACAATGAATATCAATCGGGTCAGGCAGTCAACCAACAGGTCAATAATCGAACTGTCTAAGATGTAGGTCCGGTCGGTACTACTACAAACTTTAGAACTAAACTTAACCTGCGGTCGCTAGAATTAAGCTAGTCTACCCAAAATGTCGTGACCTAATTAGTCCTTAACCCGGTCGGTGAAAAGTCCTAATTGTGATATTAACTAATTAATCCTGACCAGTAATTAATCAATCAGAATTAAAACAACATTCAGGCGACAGTTCATATGATTAGAGAAAGGTCAATTTTCTATAACCCAATTAATACCCATCGATCCCCTTAAACCCTAGATAAATTAAGCTACACATACTGATTGTAATTAAACTAGCAAAAGACAAATTGCAATTAAACATGATGAATAGGAATCGAATTAAACTACGATAAACGATAATAATTCTACACTAACAATAAATAAGCAAAGACTGAAATCAAATTAACTACGAAAACTAAGAACGAATTAAGACAAGAATTAAAACTAGAAAACTGAAATTGAAATTGAAATTAAAATTAAAATTAATTAATACCGAACAATTCAAGATCTGAAAAGGGAAGAACGAAATTGATGTATCTAGCCAAGAAAATCGGGAAAAGCTTAATACTTCTATGCTAAGCAAAAACTAACGTAATGTTGTGAAGTATGATATGGGATAAGAAGTGTCTGACAATTCCTCCTCCAACTGATTTTAAAAGAAATCAGTTAGACTCAAAACAGGCCCAATATTCTAAATGAATTAAAAGTTGATCTGCGGCCCGGGTACGACGTCACTCGATCGAGTGCATGTGATGCCACTCGATTGAGTGGATCCGTATCTGCTCCAAGTTGAGTTCGTCTTTGGGCTGAAAATAGGAATCGGCCCAGATTTCCAATGCACTCCTGTTGGGTTTGACTATGAGGCTCGATCGAGTACTTAGCACTACTCGATCGAGTGGATGCTGCTGGAACTCGTAGCTGAGTTCTTCATTTGCTTCTCGGCTTTTCGTTTTCTTCCTCGTCCTTCGTTCTCGTCTCGGCTATCTGGGGTATTACTCCTAAATATGCTCGAAATCGCACTTGACCAGCAAAATAGCACGAGAACCGACAGTATCGACTTTCTAATAGAAATTGACATTAAACATATAATTATGGAAGAAGAAAAGCTCAAAAATAGGTATTGGGGGACTATAAAATATGATATAAAATATGTTGATCACCATCCACACCCCCAAAACTGAGCCTAAAATCGCCTATACCACATGGCCTATTATAAGCAAGACCAATTCATCCTCGATGCTCTTACCGGCACCATCTCCGCCAATCGCCACCTTCATTGTGAATGCCACCAAATCACACAAAGCGTTGATACACTCTCCCGCACCTTTGCCAATAAAACACGAGACCGTAAGTTTCAACTCAAAGCCTGGCACACTTTACTCAAGCTTGGTGATTGTGTCATCACCGAATATATGTAATCCATTAAGACCAGCACCGATTATATAGCCCAACTAGACCACACAATGGACATTGAACTCATCATCATTTCCATCTTCGATGGCCTTGACTACAATCTTTACAGCTCGGTCATCCACGCGGACAAAGCCCGTGATACCTTGATTGTGTTTGAGGATTTACATGAAAAACTAATCCAACACAAAATAACCACCAATCTCGCCAAATACACCACCCCGAACTCCTACTCTCCCACGATTAGTAATCCAGCCTACTCACTACTCTACACTCATTACCCAACCCAAGCCCTGACCTAAAAAACCAACCCCGTCAAATCCTACCCACCTAAAAACAAAGGTTGTTGTCACTACTATGACGAAGCTGGTCACGTTGCTTCAAATTGTTGCCTCCTTGCACGTGCCTATCCTATGGTTATCTTCCCGACTCTTCCTCCTCGTCAAGACCGTCCTCACTCACAAGATCATGTCGCCACACACCCTCACTCCGCTTACCCAGACATGTGGCTCCTTCATACGGTAACAAAGCCACTCACCACATTACTATTAATCTCAACACACCATTCCTAGCCTTCAGGCCACCAACTCTATGGAGGCCTCGATGACATAGTCATTAGCTACGGTTCCGCACTCCCGATCACTCATATAGATTCCTTTATCGTTTCTCATAACTCATCTACGTTCAATTTAATAATTTTCTTTGTGTTCCCTCCATATCTTGTAATTTACTTTTGGTTCGTCAATTTTGTCATGACAATAATGCTATAGCAATGTTCTCACAAAACTTTTCTTCTGTCATGGAACAATTGAAGGGAGAGGTCCTTCTTCCAGGATGATGAATTAATTCTGGCTCCTATGAATGGACCCCGTGTTAGATTTAATTTGACCCAAGACTGAAAGTTCATACTAAATTAATCGATAATAAACTGTAATTAGCTGTAGCGGAAGCGTACCTGATAATACTGATAAAACATAACTTAGGTCATGGCGGTCTTCTAGATTAGGTCTTCTAGTAGACACACAAACCATATGGATCTCTCTACTAATGGAGGGCGGGGAGATTAGGCTATTGTGTGCTACCAGGGAACATTAGAAAACCTAATGGGTATCTACACTTGTAGATAATAGTCTGGCCCATATTTTTTAAGACGTATATGTAAGTCCGTAAATAATACACCGTAGTAGATCACATTATATTTGGGCTTAACTTTAATAGACAACGTATAAATACAATTATTACCCGAATAAATATATTGTCCACGTATATTGTATTTAGGCCCATAATTCTTAGTATCTCCCACTTGGACCAAATACATCTATATATGTGTGACACCTAAAAATTATATTTACAATATAACCTGATGAGCTCAAAAATGCTACTCCCTCTATTTAAATCCAAACTACACATTTGTCTTTTACACATTTGTCGAGGCAAGTTTTGCACCATCAATATCTTTCATTTTATGTTAGCAAAAATTATAAAAATTTGATATTCTTAATCTACTCATAAAGATGAATCAAACAAGATCCCACATGACTATATTTTAACTTATAGATTGTCGAGAATATCAAAGATTCTCTTTAGTTGTGAATAGTTTCCAAAAAAGAAATGTGCACTTTGGATTTGAACGAAGGGAGTATCAAACATTCTAACTGTGTTAAGCAATTCGGTCCATCAATCATATCAACATAGAACCAAAGCGGCATTTGCCACAGTTTATCATAACAGGACCCATCAATGATCACATATGTCAACATGACTAACGACATGAATCTAGTATAGGAGTGTAGCATGGAAACAACAACCGAATGTGATCCAAATATGCATATTTCCAACTGGTCCACCTTAAACCTTAGTGAGATCTACCAAATGAAACAAAGTGAAACTGAAAACCATAAACTTTATTTCTGCAGAACTGAATAACTGTATACCATAATGTGTCTAATGTGACAAACTCCCACTTAACCTGAATATCTTTAGAACCGAAAACACTCATTTGAGCAATATGCTCAAGAAAGACCGTGAGTGGTAATTCTTTAATAAGCGAATCCGCAAAAATGGAGTTTGTACAAACATATCTTAGACGTCTTTCACTTCGAATCGTTTCTATAACAACACATCACTTGTATTGTTATTTGAAACTATAGTAACCGTCATTTTGTCACAAATAACTTAAATGGTCTTTCAATACCGAAGTTAATTTGCAGCCTTATGACAAATAATCATGACCAAATAGAAGTCGAAATACCGAATGATCTCAACTTGAATCGATCTCTTTTATTTGTTAACATTGTTTTGCTCCAAATATAAATGTCAAACAATATTTGGCTGCTCTTAGTGAATCTCAATATCCTACTGTATTCCCTTAATATTTGTCAATTAAACTATAGAATGTACACAATATCGAAACATGTACAAACTAAGTTTAATTATACCTTATTACTTAAACACATGAAATATATCCTGAATTACATGGATTTAAGTAGTACTGTGTATTCTAGATATGAATTTTTTCCTTAAGGACATCAATGAGACATCATTAGTCTCATTTACTGAAAGGATACAAAACTTGATATATTTTCATACTCCCACTGAATCTTGAGTATCTACAATCATGTACCACATTAATACAAAACCAAATGAGATGATATCATTGTAGATTGATGTACTCTTTGACGGAAAATCTTATTTGAATTTTCATTGGATGATTATTAACCTTAATTTGCAGAAACTTTACCTTGAATCTATCGAGTCAGAATTTCTAGTATTGGCATTAATGAGTCAATCAATGTCTCCATTGACAAACCTGTCTTTACCGTTAATCCAATGTAACTGCCAGAACTGTATATACCATCTGTCTTTATAGCCATTATTGACAAGACGATCCTTACTGTCTAATTACCGAATGAGTCTGTCTTGGTAACAAATAACCATATGAAACCAATATGCTTTATACTTTTTGGCATTGAAACAATTCCAAAGTGTCTTTATCAATCAAATGACTTAATACTTTATTGATAACATATACTCCCTTCGAGTTCCTATTATTGTCTCACTTTTCTTTTTGGGCTGAGTTTGATTTTTGTCCCACTTTCTTTTTTAGGTCATCAATGTGTGGTTCACAATTACTCTCCCATTTCTCTCTCTTCCTCCTTTTTTCAACCACTCATTTCACCTTCCATATTTTTCACCCCAAAACCTTTTGGAACAATAATAGGAACTCGGAGGGAGTATAAATTTACACGTATTAGTTAGAACTTTCATTGATTCGGTAAAATGCCGAATGAATACTTTTCTACCGTTTCATCATCTAACTCTTACTCTTGAATGTATGCCATATATAAATCTGTTATTACACTTTAATATGTCAGTCATGACATGAAAACAATGTAATCCTCTGAAACTGCATTCATTCTTCCCTTAGTAAATTTCTTTAATAACAATTGTTCTTAAGGTATTTGAGTTTGTTTTACTCAAATGATCTTGCGATCCTTTATAATGAGACGTAGGATCATGTCCATAAGTCCCTTTTCTTCCCCCCAAACTCAATAATCTCAATGAAGGCATATTACCCGTCTCAAAATAACTTGCATGTGGGATCATTACTTTATTACCTTATTACCCTTAAGCCTTATAAAGTTATACAACAAAATAATTATTGATTGTCCTTAAGTCCAACTATTAAAAAAACACATTCTTAATTAGTTGGACATGCCTTAGGTGTAAAAAAAATTCACACTATCATTAATCAATCAATAGTATTGTTGCACCTTTATCCAAATAAAATAAGCTGCAATTCTAAAGTTACTTCTAAATCAGTAATCTAGGAAAGAGTGTGAATAATCATATTTCTACCAAGCCCCAAGATCTAACTTTTCATACATAATACACTATACATAATCGGACCTTCATATGGTGCGATATTTAATGTAAGATCAAACTTTTCTAGAAATTATCCGACATAACCTTAGCGTTCTTATCCTAAATAGTCAAAGTGTCAAAGTGTTTCCACTTATGATCAACTGACATCTTTAATCCTTTACCGAGCAATATATATCTCAGTTAAATATGTGATAAAAACGTCTAGGACGTAAAACTTCTCAACATCAAGATATAGATATCAAACCATAATTTTGTCTACAAATCAATATAGTGATGTGAACGAAAACAACTTAGAACATAAAGAGTTCACATACCCATATATATTAATTATAAGATATCCAAAGTTCTTTCGATAACCATTTTCTCTTTGTTTTGTCTTTATTACCCTCCAATATGAGAATCCGAAGTAGAAGGGTCAATAATTTCATTTTGACACAAAACTTTTATATTCCTTTTAATGTGTCAAACTGAAAAGAAATTATTGTTCTTAATTCTTTATATCCACTGTAGTTTTAATGCAAGTCTTTAAAAGACATTTCAATCCAAGCTACGTAAAGTTATCAAAAATAACATATTTACCATTATTTGAATTAGGAAAATATAATTAATTATTTCTTAATGGACAATAAACCAAATTTGGACAAACGAAAAATAACAGATTTACAAAAAGGCAGTACCGAAAATATTTTTTAGATTCAAATAAAAGAATAAGTCATTAATGATAACTAAATTAGATGATTATCTCAAACTCAGATGATGTCATGCCCCATATAGATGAATATTTTATCACCAATTGACCTACAACATTTTAGATTCTTACTTATACTTACATTAATGTACTTATGTGAATGAAAAATCAAATCCACCCACAAAACATGATTGGATAGAACAATTAACCTTAGACAAATCTTAAATAAGAAGTGTGCCCTTACCGACACGCGATGAGACGTACAAACTGATACTATATTCCTTATGTGTCCATACTCGTAACAAGCCAACAACCAATAACTCTATCATTATCTTGTTATTCTTTGAGTTGGACACTTGCAGCTTATTTAATAGAAACAATGCCCTTTAATATGTCCTTAATGTCGCATTAAACAATCATTAAACACATGCATCAAATTTTCTACTCCACACAAAACACGTGAGTCCACACGATATTTCCATCCTTATGAGTAGCACAATCATATATTCTCAATGTTGTGTTAAGATTATAACAACCCAAAATAAGTATTTACATTCTCTTACCATTCGTTTAAATAAATGACGTTATCCGAATTGAGAATTTAACCTGAATATGACAGATATAATAAACATTAATGTCAAATTTGATGAACAAAACAATATTCTCATATTTTAAATAAATTCATACAGTATAGTGTTTTTTTGCAAATTTAGTATTTAGCTGTTAGGCATAATTCGCAGAACAATTAAACTAATATTCATGGAGGTATATAAATAAGTACTCCATTCATCCTAAAGCAGTTAAAAGTAGGGTGGATGGGTTGTTACTTCATTCTAAAGTAGTTGTGAGGCAAATTGTAACCGAGATGAAAGCTCGATTTAAGATTTGCTTAATTAGTAGGCAAAAGTCATCCTAAGGATGAGAGATGGATTAGTAAACTGAATCTACGTAGTTAGATTTGGTTGATGTAATTACTCGATTCTTTATAATATAATTCTTACACTTTTACCAAAAAAAAAGTACTCCAACTTAACTTAACCGATTGTAGACACCCGCATTTTGACTACCAGGTGTCTATGGTAGTCTCCAACAAAACACCCGATGATGATCGGACGCAAACGTGCTCTAACGCGCTCGGATATGGGCTCGGAATCAGTAATGTCTGGCATGAGCTTTTAACGGGATACAAATCTCACAAAACCAACCTCAAATTCAGGCCCAGTGGGTCATTCCAAGTCAAACAAGACTAATTTGGGCCAAAACCGACAAAAAAAATAAAAACCGTCTTTTAGCGACCGGGTCAAAACCCGGTCAAAGACGAATCCGTCACACAAAATCAACCAAGTTCGCTTCTAGAAACTTGCGTTTGAACACAATCCTCAAAAAATCAAAAGAGTCAACTCCTTCCCTATTTAGGCTCATCCGCCTTATCCACTCGATCGAGTGGATTGGCTCACTCGATCGAGTGGAGCCACAAAAACTGAGCAGGCCCGTTTTTCTAGGGCACTCGATCGAGTGCACTAGGGCCATTCGATCGAGTAACCCTAGGTCGTGGGGTTTCTCCTATAAATACCCCATCAACCCACCACATTTCACAACTTTTGAGAACCTTTTTACTATCAATTTTCAGCCAACTTTCACATGCAAAACACCCTACATTTTCAACCCTAAGACCCCATCATAACATACTACAACTCTAAGCAAATTCACACAAAAACCGAGTCTTTATCCCTCGAAAAACCGATAAAACATCTCCATACAAACACATACACACCATCAACTCTTCCTACGCATCTCGACGTTCCCGTGCCATTGCCGCCATTTGATGAACCGTATTCCGAGAAGCAAGAGCATGTAGGTTGAGAGTTTGACATTCAACACCGACATCTCCTTTCTCTTTCTCATTTTCTTCGTTTTTTATTGATGCTTATGTACCTATATCATAATTAGTCGATAGTAACGACATACTAACATCTAACATTTTCTTTATCGCATCTAGCCCCTAACATTTAATTATCGTCATTTACATTTTGTTATAATATTAAATACCGTGTATATATATTAACAAATAAACCGTATTCGGATTCGACCCGTTTGACTACGACTATTGCACAAAGTCCGTTTAATCTCTTTAAGAGCCGCGATAGTGGTGGAGCCCTTTCGGGGAGCACCGCCCTAAGCACTCAAGGGCGTAACGCGATGGTAATAGTACGTAGTTGAACGTGTTTAATTCCATTTCTAAAGATCGGTACGAAAAACGTTGACGCTAAATCGAGCATCGCATAATCCGAGAGGATTATTAAAGGTGACGTAACGCGGAGGGAACTAACTTTGTATCGGTCCAATTCAAAATGATTTTCACATCACCTTTTTCAAAATCCCCGATAACGGTCTCGTAATGATAATATGTACATTCGAGTACCGAATACCGAGTCGAATATAAATCACGCTATATTTATATGTGATTCGGTAAATTATCGATTTTAAAACAAAATAATAATTTCGTATAATCCATTACGAAAATGAGCAGTTGCTCGAACAGGGAGCACTCAACCGAGTGCCGTAGCCACTCGATCGAGTAGCGTCCCAAAATCGAGGCAGAAGGGTCTGTAAGAGGCCACTCGATCGAGTCCCGCCCATGACTCGATCTAGTGGTCCGACGTATGCTAAAATGGCAGCCCATGCAACGTTGTCTTTTGTCACGCGTTTACATCTTTTCTAAAATCCATACACTTTATTTCAAAATTCACGACTTTGATCGATGTCTTCTACGATTAGTTATATGTCGGCGACTCTTTAGTCGTATCCGATGCACAACTAATTTAGACACCATTTTTGGCATGATAAGTCGGGACAAGGCATCGAGGTTTGGGATCAGGCTAGCATCACGCTTAGGTCCCATACGCGGACGCGTATTAAAATCTCCGTCCTTCTTTTAGCACACAACATTATGTGTGTTTAATCGAAGTTTGTCCAATTTTCCAAACTTACGGTCTTGTTTATATTTACTATATACGGGTCCGTTCATATCATTGTTATTCTTGTCGTTATTCCACTTATTCGTTATTTTCATTTTGGCCGGGTTGTAGTTCCACCCGTGTAACTTGTAACCGATTTAATTTGCCTTGTTTTTATTTATTTGCGTTTTACCGTTTATAAATGAACCATCGCATGCTAAATCCCCTCGACAATAATTTGGATGCATTAAAATGACGTAGCAACCCATTCAATTTTTATATCTCGTAAAACGTTGTTTGCATATCATTTTACCGGATTACTAACGCGCATATTAGAAAGTCAAACGATGTCTTAGTAAAGGCCGCTAAGTGCGGGCAGGGTTGGGTGTCCTTTGTGGGCTTCCCAACACGTACCCTCACCCCTTACTCAGAACCTCGGTTTCCAGATGCCCGAAACCGTTGGCGCACGAGAGTCATTCTGTAACACCCGCTATTTTTCTTAGCATTTTTATTCTTTCCGTTAGGACTCCGTCTTAACTCTGTCACTTTTCGGCCTCAAATTTCATCTTTTTACTAAGCTCTATTTTTATTGTTAAGTTTAATGATTTTTATTTTTAATTTTAAAGATTTTAATTCTTTCAAATCTATTTAATTGATTTTCTTCGTAAACGAATTAAATTTTCGCAAGGAATTCTATTTCTCTTCGAATTGACGTTTTTAAACTCGAAGTTAAGTTATTCCTTTTCCTAAAAATGTTTGAATACGTTTATATAATATTTTCAACTAGTAAATATTTTTATTTACAAAAATTTAGTCGTTAATGATTTTATTACGAAGTTTCGCGAATAATTTTTTTCTTACGCGAGGTTTACTCGAATTACCTTGAAATGCCTTTAACTATTGTACGATTCTTATTTTTAAGCAACCTATAATTAAAAGAAACACTTTTTAATCATTTTTGGACCGTGACACCCTTGGTCACACACTTTCACATTTTTTTTAACACTTTGTTTTATAACTTGATTAAGGACTTAGATATTTTATTTTCCCACAATTATTTTTGAACTTATTGCAAGACTCTTCAAACTTCCTCCTTATTCATTTTGGCTGTGGTTTTGGATGGATTTAACATATTTTTTTTATCATTTTTAAAAGTCCACATTTATTCTCTCATCTCATCATTTTCTTTCATTCATTTTCATTCAACCACATTAAACAAAAATACTCTTCATTTCCTCCATATTGGCTGTGAGTTTCAGCCATATTTTCCAGCCAAACTTTGTCTCAAATCGAGTCTTGATCGTCTCATTTTCATCTCCGAATTAATCGTCTATCTTTTCCCTTCGTTAAGGTAATAATCGATGTTATTTTCGATTGTTATTTACCTTGATTCTTTTAAGTTTTCTCATGGTATTTTTGTACCATGTATGTCGTGTATTGAAGGATCCTTGGACGACCCCGAAGCCGATGAATTTATCGTAGACTCGGATTTGGGTTTGAGGTAACGTCGATGTTACTCGGTATTGCATGATTTTGTTTGTGTAATTGCATGTATATAATTATAATTTTATTTTGATGATATATGTATGTCATAAAATCTGGAAAATTTTTAAAAGTTGAAAATTTGCATGTTTTGATTTTTTTATCGCTTTTACAAGATTAACGATTAAATCGTCATATTAATTTGTAAAATCATAATATTTGGCCTAAACATGTAATATATGTTTATATTCTGTAAAAATGTTGTTTTTGATGATTTTTAATAATTTAGTAGTTTTCTGATATTTTAGTTATCGATTATTGAATTATTACTGTTTACGAACAAAAACGATTAAAAGCCGATTTTTAGTTATAGTACCTAAACATTTTATTTTAATCTGATTTTTGACGTGGTGAAACTTTCTGATGGAATAAAATTTTCTGAATTTTTTCATAATTTTTCGGAATTGTTAAGAGGAAGAATTAATTAATCACTTTAAATCATCGTTTATCGTTAAAACCGTGTTTGTGGTTTAAATTCTCGATTTCTGGTCCTATGATTAAATCTGGAAAAAATTGTGATTTATCGTTAAAATGCTTCGTCTTACCTAAAAGAATTATTTTTCCAGCAATTTTGAAAGTATTTAAATCTGAAACTTTAAGGGTTAAATCATCCCATAACATACTCTAAATATATTTGTTGGTTTAATTAAATAAAGACGTTCAAATATTTAATTTGATATTTGCCGTAAAATCCTATTTATAATCATATTGTCGAAACTAATAATAATTAGGGAATTTTAGTTTTGTAAATTTTGGAAACACCCTAATTAGTAGTATTTAAAATGTTTAAAACATTTCTAAATCATTTTATAAACGCTTGTATGACGTTTCAATAATTTCATTAACTCAAATGTTCTCGTTTTAAGAATTAATATCGTTAAGGCCGAAAGTACTAGTTTTATAAATCTACATTGTTTACTAAAAATGTTTATTGGTATAACTAATATTTTTGGTATTTTGATATGAGGCTATTTTTAGTAAGTTTCTAAAAATAGAAGTTTCCTAAAATAGAAATTTTACTCTTTTGGAAAGTGATTCATTTTCATTTTGTTCTCTTATTGTTTATATTGAATACATCTTTTAAATATCGATAATGGATTGTTTTGGAGTTATGGAATAAGGAAAAGTGTGGGTTTAGAGTAATATATTCTGGGGTTTACGTTTTTGTCATCAACTATAAGGCTAGTGTATCAGGAATCGGTACATTAGTTGTTGAACCGGGTGACAGGTATCCCGGGAGTTGTGTACATTTTGACCTTAAGCTTAGGCCTCGCTGTAAGTCGCCGTCATAAGTTGAACTGGGTGACAGGTAATCCCAGGAGGGGTGTGCATTATCTTAAACTAGGGCCACGCATTTATAAGTCGCCGCTCTATTATGGTTGAGTAGCCTAGTTAGAGACCGAAGTTTGATTTGTTTGAACTAAGTTCTCGAAGCTAGTTTTTAGTATTCTCCTAGTGAAAGTCTAGATTCTACATTAATCCTATCCATAACGTCATTTTGAATATTTTTATTGTTATCGATATAAATTGGTTTGCAGGTTGACAAACATTTTTTATGTTTCTTCGGAAACCCATTTTAATATTTTGGTTTTGCGCTGAAGGCTTATTTTAATATGCTATTTTACTGTTTTCCATTTTTACTATTTTTTCTATAGTAGTAATTACAGTTTTAAAATCCTGTTATACGGCTGGGAGAACGTTGGCGTTGCTCCCCACTGATTGTGGCTGTTATGTTTTAACATGGCATGTATACGTGTTCCGGGTGTGGGTTAGCGAGCAGTGTGGATCCTGCTTATTTATTGTTATAATTATGTCCTATGGATTGTTCAAACCTCTTTTGTGGATTGTTTTAAATTTTAGCCATTTTATTTAAGGCCTATTGTTTGACTTTACCATTTTAATTTTACTAAGACATAGTTACAGTGTGTTTTAATCCCGACTCTACAGTGTTTCCGCCACTGTATCGCGTTAGATTTTCTAGGGGATTACTGTTGGTATCAGAGCATCACTGCTCCCAACGCTTACACCTAAAAATAGGAAAAATAACAGTAAATTATTTAAACAGTAAATAAAAATATTATTAGAGATGAGTAGAAACAAGTAAGGACTTATTTGTTTAGCTTTCCTGTTCCTGAAACTCAATGATTAGCATTGAATATTTGTTTTATATGTCGAAGAAAATGTTGAATGGACAAGATGCTGACATGATGCTGCTCCAGATCGGGACAAGACCTACTTAGCACTATCAACGCCTGCTGACTCGAGTGGACAACTAGGTGCTCCAAGAAAGATGCCGATGGTGACTTTTCAGCTCCGGTTCAGTTTACTTAAGCTACAGGCCATATGATCAAGAGTAGATTCAAGTTCCATGATCGTGCAGTAGACTTAGATGCGACTTCACTTCACTTTGGATCTAGACGAAGCAACAGAAGACTAGTGTGCTCATGTCCCTACGAGATGAAGAAGATATCCCGCGAATTCCTTTGTGGAACCGTAGAGGTCCGAAGATTCCCCTCTTGTTTAAGATCTTAATCATCTGGAACCATTGATTCTTTTCTCCTTGCCTCTACTTCTTCCAACCCTTCTTATAAATTCTCGTCTTCATTCTTGAGATAACTCTTTGATTAATTCTCCTACTTTACCATCTTTCCTCTTGAGATTCTTTGATTTGACCGAATTCCGTCTCAGTGAACCTCGTGGAAAGTTATAGAGGTTGAGGTTTAGTAAACCCTTGTTACCTGGTTTGAGGATTGTGAGTCTACCCTATCTTCTAAGCAAGTAAGAAATTCTTGAGGATTGATTCGAATGACAAAATGTTGATTGATGGAATTTGGATGATACTTTAGACACTGAACCTTGGGTTATAGGTTACTTTGATTATTTTTGAGTACTTAGAGTTGAATATATTTTTGGAGTAGTCAGAGTATATCATATTTGATGGATACCTAATACCTATCCTAGAACCGAACTAAGTGTAACTGATAATATTACTTTGGATTCTTACCTAATGCTTATTTAATGGATGCATCGCGAATATTTGGGATCATAGAGTATTGTTGAAGGTGTTAGCCTGAGTGTTGTGGTACCATTGAAGGTTTTCATTAATGTCGTTAGAAATTTTGGTTGACATAGATTACCCGTATTTCTTAAGGATTAGATCGTTGATCGTCGTTTAAGGTTGTAACCTATGAACTTTGGAGTTGAGTGATCTAACTTGGATAAATTGTTGTTGTCCCTAGAGAAGAGAACTATCTTGCACAATCACAGTTTGGTTTTATTGTGCTGTTTTGAGGAATACTATAATACGGATCATATTAGTGGGACTGTTATAGCCTTAGACCAACGAGATTGTGGATTCGTTGAGTTAATAAATATTTTGGTGGTTTCACTGATACAATATGAAATTTGGTGAATTTTTTTTGAAACTTTAGCCCAATGACGTGTTTGAAGAGATGAGTGTTTGCGCCATTACCAATACGTTTGAGTGTGTTTGAGGATTTGTTATACTTTCTCCAAGTTCTTTACTTGTGGCATTATAAACATGTTGGTAATTTGAGGATTCAGTGCCCGAGCATTGTTATATTGGTGGACCTTGTTTAGTGATCCTTACTCGAGAAATTTAGAGCATACCTCAAGTTCAGACCTTATGAGTCTTGAAATTAAGAGCCTTATCGATCAAGGGTTTGGGTATGTTTTGTTAACCGTTGGAATCTTAATTTTGGATTTGATTATAAAGCATTTGTGGATTAGTATCGTGTCGCTTGAACGATTGGATAGTCACGTAAGACTTAATTTTGGAGGCTGTGGCAGTTGATAATTTTGGAGTTGTAGATTGAGTAGGACCACCCTGTACCGATATTGGACTTAACGTTATTCAATGGGCCATTTAGGAACCCGTGTTTGTGAGAGTCGTGCTAGGAATCTCGAGATGGTTAATTTCTTCTATAATCCTCGAGAGGTCTGTTTGACTCTCAACTTCGTCCTTTTTCCGCTTCTCTTGAACTCTGTTACCGTAACTGCTTCCAATCCCTTTGACCTTTATCGATTTTGAAAACTCTTATTTTAATTTATTGTTTACCCTTGTTCTATTTATCCGTTAACCATTTTTTTTTGAACTTCCTATTTTATAAAAAGTTTGACTAGTTTTAAAAAATGGATTATCGTAAAATTTTAACATTTTGAGTTATAATTTCTAGTTGTGAAAATCCCCATTGTGTAAAAAGTTTGACTAACTTAAACTTTTCGGATATCGTGAAACATATTTTCGAATTATAATTTAAGAACTTTATACTTCACTTTTGTTTTATCTTTGGTTGATATTTATATGTAGATCTGTTTCAAAATGCCTTAATAATTTATTTTAAATTATTACGAAATTATTTCAATTTTTGATTTTCAAGCGATCGAAGTTTTATAAAGACTTTCATATTTCAAAATACTACAATTTCTACAGGATTATTATGTAAAACATTTTAACATTGTCAAAGTTATTTTGTATGTTCAAGTTTGATAACATTTTTGAAAACTTTCATAATTACTTTGATAACATTTTCGAAATTTTGACGTTTTGAAATTAGTTTTTGTTTTTGTTGGACTTTTGAATCTGTTATTGAAAATGTTTGACGACTGGTTCGATTTTTACTAACTACAGAATTTGATTTCTCCAAACTAAATTTTGTTTCATCAGAGAAAGAAATACAATCGAACTTTTTAATCATATTATTTTACTTTTGTTTTGAAAAATATTTTGGTTATCCTATTAACTTCGAGTTTGTTTACAAACGTTATTTGAAGTTGTTATTTTATCAAATAACTTTACTTTACGATTTCGCTATTTAAAAAAAATTAAACTCCGGGTAGCTTAATTAGCCTAACTCCTCTTGGAATAAATATTTGCATTCGTTTTCGTTTCACTTTGAAAGTGTAAAATTTTCTTTTAAAGCCAACTTTTTATGAGAAATTTTTGTCCTCATCTTTTCGAGTGAAGTAATCTTGATTTCATTCTGCTTATTCTTAGTTTCGAGGACAAAACTTTCTTTTAGTGGGGAGGATTGTAACACCCGCTATTTTTCCTAACATTTTTATTCTTTCCGTTAGGACTCCGTCTTAACTCTGTCACTTTTCGGCCTCAAATTTCATCTTTTTACTAAGCTCTATTTTTATTGTTGAGTTTAATGATTTTTATTTTTAATTTTAACGGTTTTAATTCTTTCAAATCTATTTAATTAATTTTCTTCGTAAACGAATTAATTTTTCGCAAGGAATTCTATTTTTCTTCGAATTGACGTTTTTAAACTCGGATTTAAGTTATTCCTTTTCCTAAAAATGTTTGAATACGTTTATATAATATTTTCAACTAGTAAATATTTTTATTTACAAAAATTTAGTCGTTAATGATTTTATTACGAAGTTTCGCGAATAATTTTTTTCTTACGCGAGGTTTACTCGAATTACCTTGAAATGCCTTTAACTATTTTACGATTCTTATTTTTAAGCAACCTACAATTAAAAGAAACACTTTTTAATCATTTTTGGACCGTGACACCCTTGGTCATACACTTTCACATTTTTTTTAACACTTTGTTTTATAACTTGATTAAGGACTTAGATATTTTATTTTCCCACAATTATTTTTGGACTTATTGCAAGACTCTTCAAACTTCCTCCTTATTCATTTTGGCTGGTGGTTTTGGATGAATTTAACATATTTTTTTATCATTTTTAAAAGTCCACATTTATTCTCTCATCTCCTCATTTTCTTTCATTCATTTTCATTCAACCACATTAAACAAAAATACTCTTCATTTCCTCCATATTGGCTGTGAGTTTCAGCCATATTTTCCAGCCAAACTTTGTCGCAAATCGAGTCTTGATCGTCTCATTTTCATCTCCGAATTAATCGTCTATCTTTTCCCTTCGTTAAGGTAATAATCGATGTTATTTTCGATTGTTATTTACCTTGATTCTTTTAAGTTTTCTCATGGTATTTTTGTACCATGTATGTCGTGTATTGAAGGATCCTTGGACGACCCCGAAGCCGATGAATTTATCGTAGACTCGGATTTGGGTTTGAGGTAACGTCGATGTTACTCGGTATTGCATGATTTTGTTTGTGTAATTGCATGTATATAATTATAATTTTATTTTGATGATATATGTATGTCATAAAATCTGGAAAATTTTTAAAAGTTGAAAATTTGCATGTTTTGATTTTTTTATCGCTTTTACAAGATTAACGATTAAATCGTCATATTAATTTGTAAAATCATAATATTTGGCCTAAACATGTAATATATGTTTATATTCTGTAAAAATGTTGTTTTTGATGATTTTTAATAATTTAGTAGTTTTCTGATATTTTAGTTATCGATTATTGAATTATTACTGTTTACGAACAAAAACGATTAAAAGCCGATTTTTAGTTATAGTACCTAAACATTTTATTTTAATCTGATTTTTGACGTGGTAAAACTTTCTGATGGAATAAAATTTTCTGAATTTTTTCATAATTTTTCGGAATTGTTAAGAGGAAGAATTAATTAATCACTTTAAATCATCGTTTATCGTTAAAACCGTGTTTGTGGTTTAAATTCTCGATTTCTGGTCCTATGATTAAATCTGGAAAAAATTGTGATTTATCGTTAAAATGCTTCGTCTTACCTAAAAGAATTATTTTTCCAGCAATTTTGAAAGTATTTAAATCTGAAACTTTAAGGGTTAAATCATCCCATAACATACTCTAAATATATTTGTTGGTTTAATTAAATAAAGACGTTCAAATATTTAATTTGATATTTGCCGTAAAATCCTATTTATAATCGTATTGTCGAAACTAATAATAATTAGGGAATTTTAGTTTTGTAAATTTTGGAAACACCCTAATTAGTAGTATTTAAAATGTTTAAAACATTTCTAAATCATTTTATAAACGCTTGTATGACGTTTCAATAATTTCATTAACTCAAATGTTCTCGTTTTAAGAATTAATATCGTTAAGGCCGAAAGTACTAGTTTTATAAATCTACATTGTTTACTAAAAATGTTTATTGGTATAACTAATATTTTTGGTATTTTGATATGAGGCTATTTTTAGTAAGTTTCTAAAAATAGAAGTTTCCTAAAATAGAAATTTTACTCTTTTGGAAAGTGATTCATTTTCATTTTGTTCTCTTATTGTTTATATTGAATACATCTTTTAAATATCGATAATGGATTGTTTTGGAGTTATGGAATAAGGAAAAGTGTGGGTTTAGAGTAATATATTCTGGGGTTTACGTTTTTGTCATCAACTATAAGGCTAGTGTATCAGGAATCGGTACATTACTTGTTGAACCGGGTGACAGGTATCCCGGGAGTTGTGTACATTTTGACCTTAAGCTTAGGCCTCGCTGTAAGTCGCCGTCATAAGTTGAACTGGGTGACAGGTAATCCCAGGAGGGGTGTGCATTATCTTAAACTAGGGCCACGCATTTATAAGTCGCCGCTCTATTATGGTTGAGTAGCCTAGTTAGAGACCGAAGTTTGATTTGTTTGAACTAAGTTCTCGAAGCTAGTTTTTAGTATTCTCCTAGTGAAAGTCTAGATTCTACATTAATCCTATCCATAACGTCATTTTGAATATTTTTATTGTTATCGATATAAATTGGTTTGCAGGTTGACAAACATTTTTTATGTTTCTTCGGAAACCCATTTTAATATTTTGGTTTTGCGCTGAAGGCTTATTTTAATATGTTATTTTACTGTTTTCCATTTTTACTATTTTTTCTATAGTAGTAATTACAGTTTTAAAATCCTGTTATACGGCTGGGCGAACGTTGGCGTTGCTCCCCACTGATTGTGGCTGTTATGTTTTAACATGGCAGGTATACGTGTTCCGGGTGTGGGCTAGCGAGCAGTGTGGATCCTGCTTATTTATTGTTATAATTATGTCCTATGGATTGTTCAAACCCCTTTTGTGGATTGTTTTAAATTTTGGCCATTTTATTTAAGGCCTATTGTTTGACTTTATCATTTTAATTTTACTAAGACATAGTTACAGTGTGTTTTAATCCCGACTCTACAGTGTTTCCGCCACTGTATCGCGTTGGATTTTCTAGGGGATTACACATTCTATACACGATAACCGGTAGTGACGGTATCGGTATCGCAATGCAAAGGGACGAGCCCAATAAACTCTAAAACCGAAATGGGTCATACTTTGTGTACGGTCCATAGCGATATAGAGTGGGCTCGAATGGGCCCGAACTCCCACAAAGTTCGGTGGCGACTCCATTTCGACTTAAATTTCAATTCGATCCATTCTCATATGGAGATGCATTCGCCTACCCAAACCCGCGCGTGGCCGCGTCGGGGTGGACCTACGTCATGTCCACAATTTGGCGACTCCGTTGGGGATTAACTGATGCGTGACTTACCATCGGCATCCTCAGGGTGAGACTCGAATAGAAATCGTTTGACTAGTACAATACGCGTTTTAGTTTTACAGTTCATGCATAACCCCATTTTTACCCGGGCCGGTACTGGTGACCGACGTCCCACTATACCACGAAATACTCCGACTTGGATATGTTAAAGGTGTTCATAGCTGATTCGTATGGGTTTCGCGGCATGTTCTAAGCTCAACTCGACTTAGGAGGTCCGTCCCGATTCTCGTCTAGGCTATGTGCACTGGTATAGACCTCATTTAGACCGACCGAGACTTAGTGTAAAGCATACATGGCGTCGTTATAATGCTTGCGTGACTATGTGCTACTTGGTTTCCGTGTCGTTTTCAAAAATCATCATTTCAAAAAAATGCATCTTTTCAAAAATATTCAAATTTCAAAAACCGGAAAGCTACCGAATTTAGGACTCTTGATTTTTACTCAAAATAACCTATTTCTAGCCGGTATGCTGCCCATTTTTTCAACTCAAAAATATTTTCAAACTTTCAAAATTGTGGCCCGATGCACTTTCTGATTTTCAAAAAATCGGCCCTTTCCTCGAGTTTTCTCGGAATTTCTAAAAAACAAAACCTTTTTCAAAACCTTCCTCTTCTTAGGACTTCCCGTATTTAGCAGTGTCGGGTCATGTCATAAGTTGTCAAGTCTTTAGCGTCGAAACTCTGTCGATCTTACATCACAGGTTTTTTCCCTATCCCAGTCCGCCTTATTAGACTAAGGCAAGGCCCACCTACGTAAGACATACTCTTACAAAGGAGGGTCCGTCCACACACTCGAGTCTAAAGTCTGGGGAAACCTCACGTGGACCTTCTTTCGAGCAGGACTTGGCCCACATAGCCGAATCCTAAGGAAGGCACACTATTTACGAGTCACCCGTCTAGGAGTCTTTGTCAAGTCATTTTTTTAGTCTTTTCCCTGCTCGGGATGTACTTTTCTTTCTTTGGTTCCGAGGTCCGGGTTCGGTTTCTGATTGCGCGGTGTTCTTACAGACAGGCCACCGTCCACCAGACACAGCCGCAAAATGGAAGCAGCTCTGAACAATTTGAAGGCCTCCGTGGATGCCATGGCCGCCAAACAAACTGACATTGATGCCCAACTGACAGAAATGAGGGCTGGTCAAGTTGCTATCGTTGCTCGTATGGCTGCAGTGGAGCAAAGGACTCCTAATGTCGAGGCTACTGGGCCTCTAGCTGAACTAGTTAGCGCGGTGCGCCGACTAGAGGAACAAGTTCATTTGACTGGGAGTAACAATATCCATCGGGAAAATAGCCGGGAGTACTCCCCGGTGAGTGACAAGCTGCCCGCGAATCTGGATCTCACGGGCTTACCCATGTTTGAGGGGACCGAAGACCCGTTACTACATGTACGGGCCTTCAAAGAATTCATGGCTATCAAAAGTACCTTCAAGAACCTAAGGAAGGTTTTACCAAGTACCTTCAACGCTGGAGGCCGAGAGTGTAAAACTGGTCGATAAGCCCAGTGAGAAGACTTTTGTGGAGGCCTTTGTCAAGAACCTCCTTCCTTCCTACCGGGTCCATCTCCGGTATGCTGTCATACCCAATTTCACCACTCTTACTGAAATGGGTATGAGAATTAAAGATGATCTTAGACTAGAGAACCTTACTAAGGCCTCTAGCAAGGGATACCAAGGGGCTTCCTCGTCCATTGCCAAGCCCCCGGCTGCAGCCCGCAACATCTTTGACGCGGTTAATCTACTAGATGCCTCGTCCAAAAATAATACCCATCCTAGGGTATTCACCGATATAGGGACTACCTATACATATGCCTTACAAAGGCTATCTTCCAAGGGCCTGGTCCAACCGATAGGCCCAACTCCTGAAGTCCCAGTTGAAAAACGCTCTAAACGCTACAATGCCCAAGCCTATTGCCAGTATCATCGGGGCAATGGGCATGATACCGAGAAATGTTGGAAGTTGAAGCATCTGATTCAAGATTTGATTGAGAGCGGGAAAATACCGTTACCCGGGGACGAGCCAAGCAACAAGGACAACCCCTTTAGCTCTCATGCTATCTTCACCAGGGAGGTGATCGACTGTTCTCACCTCATCTCTTCTTTTATCCCACAAATCAATGAGATCTGGTTCGATGATGAGGAAGATGTGTACCTCACCAAAGGAGAAGCTGTCCCTATCACCCCCGAAGAAATCCAGAAGGCTAAGTCCAAGGCCTTAGCCAGTAACCATCTCGCCAATGCCAGTCGTCCTTACCAAGCTACTAGCTCTAAGGACATCCCAGTCACGGTAATCGTCACTGAACCTGCCAGGACGGAAGAGGCCATTGAAGAGCCAAACACTGACACGGCTCTTGTCAAACAACTAAAGAAGGCTCGGATTGACCTCACTATATGGCAACTCTTGGTTAGCTCGCAAGAACATCGAGAGGCACTTACCAAGGCTCTCGATCAAATCAAAGTCGACTCCCAGGTTACCCCTACTGAAATGGTAGCCACCATCATGCCTTACCTCAAGGGCAAGTCCAAGGAAAAAGGCCCATTAATCACCTTCTCGGAGTCCGACCTGCCACCATTCGGGGCCTCTCACAATCTGGCCCTGTACATCACGGTAATCTGCCGGGATAAGTATCTCCCGATGACCCTAGTTTATGACGGGTCCGCCGTGAGCGTCCTCCCTCTAAGGACTGCCAAAGCACTCGGCATCACCGAGGCCGACTACATACCGACGGTCTAAACCATCCAAGCTTTTGATGGAAGCCCGAAGTCGGTTTATGGGGCCGTTAAGCTGACAATTATAACGGGCCCGATTGAAAAGGAGCTAGAGTTCCAGGTGATCGATGCCACCTCCTCTTTCAACTTGCTCCTAGGAAGGCCTTGGATTCACGCCGTTAAAGCGGTGTCCTCCACTCTTCACCGAAGGATCAAAATGCCCCTGCAAGACAATATTATTACTCTAGAGGCAACCCCTATGACCGTGGCCAGCTACAACGCCACGGACCGCACTGACCTTTGGGGGTTCGATTTTGTGGGGATGATTGAGGAAGAATACCTTTTCATGCCCTATTTCACCACGAGCATCGACACGTTGCTACAAAATTTGGGGTATCTACCGGGGGCTACTTCAAGGCCATATCTTCCAGCTGGGAAGATTATTGAAGTCCTGAATGACGAGGAATCCCATTTTGGCCTAGGATACGCTTTAACCTCGGGAAATGTCACTACAACAAAATCACCTTTTTGCGGCGATTATTTTGGTATTTCGTGGCGATTTTACTCGACGCGAAAGGTTTTCCCATCGATTGTGTATTCGTTGAGGTAGGCGGCATTGCCGTAGCCTTTCGTGGCGAATAATCTATTCGCTGGGTTAGCTTCCTAAAATCGACGCGAAAGAAGCTGATTTGTTGTGGCGAATTTTGTGGCGTTTAAATTCGATGTGATAAATAGTTTGTATCTTTTATCTTATAACAATTGTATCAATTGCATTCGACACGATAAATACTAATAAATTTCACCTAACGATAATTGTAACAATTGTATTCGACACGATATGCATTATAAAATGTCATTTCAAGGCAATTGTCTGTATTGCATTTTGAATATATATTAAAAAAATTCAACCATATATTAAAATATGGTATCGATCGTAAATGACACATTTGTTGGTACAGAAAAGAAAAAAAAATAACACTATAAAAAAATCATGTAGCTTTTATATAATCCTTGTAAAAAAAACCCTAAACCTCAATATATTACATCGACTAAGTTGAAATGATAAAAATAGGTCGAAAATAAGTGAAATGGTCGTTTGGCAACCTAAAAAATTAGGATGTCTTTAGCCACCAAAGCGAAAGTTCCAACTCATGTATTAAGTAAAAAGGTCCTACCTGATAATCTGCAAGAAACAAAGATAAAGTATATGTAAAGTTTGTCGGTATTTCTATCTATTTCTAGCACGTAAGGAAAAAAATAAATACCCTTTATTTCTATATACGCACATGTTCATATATCCTCACTAGAACATATGAGAAAATATAAACAAAACCATCCAATTAAAGGTTTGGACATGAAAGCTAAATACTGAGAATAGGGGTTTAGCTACCCAATTGAAAGCGGGCAAAAAACTCAAGACAGATCCACCCCTACACAATTAGGGAAGCCTTGGAGAAATCAAGACATCAAACGGCTCACATAAAGATTAAAAGGGAAGTATTATTAAGAATTCTTATATATTTCCATCAAATTTTGATTTCTGAAGCAATAGTCCACTCCAATCGACACTTTATTTTTGTTTTAGATTAGATTGCTAATAATAATTTGGTACTTAAGAACAATAGTATTCCATTCTAATCACTCAGAATTGGACTCGGAATTGGAATATGATATTATAGCAGAGGTTTAGAAAGAATGACTAACCACTTGACGATGAGCCTAACCCATTGTTGGAGAGGCTGCGATGATTGCCTTTATCATCTTTCTGAGCCGTCTTCTTCAATTTCTAGAGGGGGAAGCTTGAAACAGGATGGTCCTTACCCCTTATGTCAATGTCCTCATCAACCACATCATTGCCTAAGACATAGAACACAAAAACGTGACTGCAAAAAGTTAGGGCGTATATTAACAGATAGAGACAAAAACAGTTCCATTAGCTGCCTGCTGCCAACTGTTTCTCATAGATAAGTAAAAACCTTTGCCAAGTTGTATATATTGAGGGACTATTAAAACATGACTCATCACGCAACTGTAGGAAGCAGAAAGTGAGATTAGTCAGATACACATACAATGCAATCTAATCTAATAAGCAATCAACAAAAGGAATGAATATGGACAGCAACAAGTCGTCATTAAACAAAACCGCAGGCTGGCATTACAAGAGCAGCCTGCGTTTATAGCCTGCCCAGTCTCCACTTTATGAAACCTTCATTTGATCTCAACCATAGATTGCTTTTGTATCACGGAAAATGCGGTATGTCTAAGCAAAAAAAATCACGAACTTCCATTAAACAATAACAACTTCCATTGACATAAAATGAGGACTGAGTAATTACTGTTTAAGCAGCCTCCCTGTTTGCTTACGAGTTCGAGAGCCGCGACCTTGCATCAAACACGAAACCATAGCCTCATAGTCATGAATACATTCAGATTGTGTTTCATTAGAAAACTACACACCTCATTTCGTTACTAAACTACAGCCTCTTGCATCAAGCATAGTAACAGCCGGAGAATAAGCATTAAATGAAGGTCTGGTATGAAGAATACCAAAGCGGCCTGTATCTTTCTTTCCCCATCCAAACAGAATACCAAAGCAACCTCTTGCAGCCCCTAATTGCATCAGGTATCGAAGTTTCCTGAGAGAGTAAAATACAGTCTGATTCACACCCTCTTCCAGCCTAGTTTGGTGTCTTACGCATCTTCTGAACCCTATTCTTCACAGCCCGAAGTCGATACAAATTAACCTTGCATTCAATATAATTGTAGACCTGACTTTGTGTTTGGGGCTGTTCAAGTTGGTTTGTACCAACCAACTATCACATATCCCGAGACTAAACTAGCTCAGGAATACAACTATATTTTGGATGACATATTCGCCCTCATCCAATCTTAATCCAAGAAGGGTGCTGACAATGCTCAGCCTGTGCTGGGGCTCCTGTTTGGGGAGGACAAGGCTGTCCCAACCCCTAAAGAAGACTTGGTGAACCTGATTCTTCGAAGCAACAGGTTCGATCCTTCCAAGCTGATCTCAGAGGTCGGTGCTGACACCGGGAAAAAAGCATGGAGAAAGACCGTCAAGTGGACCAACGGCCAGGGCCGAGTCTACAAGCTGACCACCGGTGAAGGAGACATGCCGGACACCGATTCCGAGTCTGAGTCTGAGTCAGAGTCTGAGTCTGAGTCTGAGTCTGTATTCGAGTCTAAGGGGTCTGGTGCTAGAGTCCAAACTGTAACCCCCCTCATGTAGTCACTACCACTGGAGCCTCGGGGTCTGTCCCGAAAGCGCTCCCAATCTCGCTTCTGACCAATGATCAGATGGCCACTCTCTTTGAGCTATTTTCCAAGTTTTCTATCAATAATAACGATAACCGTTTTGCTTACGACTTGCCTTATTTTCAAAATACTTTTAATTTCAAAAATATTTTGTGCACTGACATTGAGAAACCCGACGAACAAGTATCCTTACCTCCGCATCTGATCGAGCAACTAGAACAGAGGGAATCCCGAGACCCGGTAATCGAAGAAACCGAGTCTATCAATGTGGGAACAACCTTAGAGCCCCAGATGCTTAAGATAGGGTTATCCTTAGATCCCGAGGAGAGACAACAATTCACAAATCTCCTCCAAGAGTTTAAAGACGTCTTTGTATGGTCCTACAAGGACATGCCGGGGATAGACCGGGAAAATAGCTGAACACCGTATACCTATCAAGGATGGGTGTAAGCCGGTAAAACAGAAGCTCCGCAGAATGAGGCCCGAATGGTCCCTCAAAGTCAAAGAAGAAGTCGACAAGCAATTCAAAGCGGGCTTCATACAAGTGTCTGAATATCCAGACTGGGTCGCAAACATCGTGCCGGTACCCAAGAAGGACGGCAAGGTGCGGGTATGCGTAGATTTTCGGGACCTTAATAAGGCCAGCCGCCAGCCCAAAAGATGACTTTCCACTACCACACATAGATATTCTAGTGGACAACACGGCTGATCATGCCCTTTTATCATTTATGGACGGGTATGCCGGGTACAATCAAATCAAGATGGCAGAGGAAGATATGGGTAAGACCACCTTCACTACACCCTGGGGTACTTACTGCTATACCGTCATGCCATTCGGTCTCATTAACGCCGGGGCCACGTACCAACGAACCGATACGACCTTATTGCATGACATGATGCATAAACAAGTAGAAGTTTATGTAGACGACATGATCGTCAAATCCAAAGAACGGGACGGTCACGTTACCGCCCTAAGAAAATTCTTCACCCGACTGCGTAAATACAACATGAGGTTAAACCCTCAAAAGTGCAGTTTCGGGGTGACATCAGACAAATTACGTGGTATCGAGGTCGACCCAGCTAAAATCAAGGCCATTACCGAGATGCAACCTCCCAAAACTGAAAAAGAAATAAGGGGATTTCTCAGGAAAGTCCAATATATCAGTCGGTTCATTTCCAAACTGACCATGGTGTGTGAACCAATTTTCAAGAAACTGAAAGTAGGGGAACAGATAATGTGGGATGACAAGTGTCAAGCTGCTTTCGACAAAATTAAAGATATCCTGTCTGCCCCGCCAGTCTTAATGCCACCTCAACCCGGCTTGCCTCTGTCGTTATACCTGACAACGACCGAGACAGCCATGTGGGCTATGCTGGCCCAGACAGTCGATTCTGAAGAACGAGCCATTTATTACATCAGCAAAAAATTCCTAGAGTATGAGTGAAAATATACCATGCTCGAAAAGACATGCTTAGCTCTTGTTTGGGCCACTAAGAAGCTCCGACATTATATGCTCAGCTACGAGGTTCAGGTACTATCCAAAATGGATCCAATCAAATACTTCTTCGAAAAGCCTATACTCAACGGAAGAATTTCTAGATGGACTTTTATGTTAGCAGAATTCGACCTTAAGTTCGTTCCACTAAAAGCTATCAAAGGCCGGGTAGTAGCCGAATTTCTCGCCGATAGTACCGTGACCGAAGAAGGGCACACCGATACTTGGTCCTTCCCAGATGAAGATATATTCCATACTGACACCGAAACGTGGGATCTATATTTCGACGGGGCGTCCAATTTTTGAGGGTTCGGGTTCGGTATTCTCCTAATATCACCAAAAGGGGAACACACGTCGTTATCCATCAAACTGGATTTCGACGTGACTAATAACGCGGCCGAGTATGAAGCATGCATCCACGGGTTGCAAGCGGCCGCTGATTTAGGAGTTACAAATCTCCGGGTTCACGGAGACTCATCTCTGGTCATCAATCAAGCCCTTCAAAAGTGGAAAACTCGGAATGCCAATCTCGTGGCTTACCAAGCGCGAGTAAGGGTTCCAGAGAAGCAATTCCAAAAGGTAGAATATATCTACCTACCACGGGAAGAAAATCAGTTCGCGGATGCGCTCTCCAAATTGGCATCCTTACTAAATATCCCGGATCACATGACCAGCATGCCGATTTGTGTCGAAAGACGCTCCGAGCCGGCATATGTCAACGCCATTCAAGATATCGAGATAACTGACCCGGAACCTTGGTACCAGGCTGTTCTAACCTATTTGACTACGGGAGAATATCCCCCAGGAACTGAAAACCGGGCCAAGAAGGCCCTGCGAAGACTGGCCACCCAATTCGTTCGTGCGGACGATGGCCAGTTATACAAAAAGACGGCACAGGGGGCTTTACTCATATGTATCGACAAAACGCAGGCCGAAAAGGTGATGGCCGAGGTACACGACGGTGAAAACGGCCCGCATATGAACGCCCATATGCTAGCCCGAAAAATCATGAGGCTCGGATACTACTGGAATAGTATGGAAACCGACTGTCAGTCATATGTCAAACATTGCCATAACTGTCAAATTTTCGCCAACGTTCAACATATGCCATCATCCCTACTATACAACATGACATCACCATGGCCATTTTCGACGTGGGGTATTAATATAATTGGAAAGGTAAACCCTTCCGGGACGGGAGGTCACTGTTTCATTTTGGTGGCAATCGACTATTTCAACAAATGGGTCGAAGCCGAGTCATACCGGATCCTGAATGCCAAGCATGTTGCCAAATTTATCCAAAATAAAATTATATGCCGGTACGGGATCCCGCACGAGTTCATTAGTGACCACGGGACTCATTTCCAAGCCAAAACCGCTACTTTGCTAGCCAAATACACAATCCAAAGGCATACATCTTCGCCTTACCGTCCCCAAACGAATGGAGCGGTAGAAGCTGCTAATAAAACAATTGTCACCATACTTAAAAAGATGGCTGATAATTATCGGGACTGGCCCGACAAAATACCCTTTGCCCTATGGGGATATCGGACATCAATTCGTACTGCAACCGGGGCAACTCCATATTATCTGACATACGGAATGGAAGCAGTCCAGCCGGTCGAATTGGAAGTACCGTCCCTCAGAATTCTGCTAGAAAGTCAAGTGCCCGAAGCAGATTGGGTTCAAGCCCGATATGACTCATTAGTTCTTTTGGACGAACGACGGTCTCGGACCTCAATAACATCCAAATATATCAAAAAAGGATCCAACGGGCTTTTAACAAAAGAGTTAGGCCCAGGAATATCAAGGAAGGGGATCCGGTTCTCAAATCGGTCCGCGCGTTGCTACCAGTCGACCCAAGAGAAAAATTCAAACCCAATTGGGCTGGGCCGTATCTGGTAAAGAAGGTTCTATCAGGAGGAGCGGTAATGCTGACAGACCTGAACGGGAATGAATTTGTCAACCCGACCAACTTGGACCAGCTGAAGCGCTACTACCCCTAAGCCTTATCTCAATGTCATTTGCAAAATTTATTAAAATCATTCTTTTCAAAATTTATAAGCAAGTTAATAAGTTATGATTATTTATCCTACTGTCGCACATCTTGAACTAATGGTCTTGATGTATTTCGAAATTGCAAAAAATCTACGCCCGAACTACGTTTGGTTTGATTCCACTAACTGTGGGCAGCCCCTCACAAGGGCACAACCACCGCAATAACGAAAAAAAAAAAAAGACAAGAACGGTTTCACTAATAAAATACTTTTATTATCGAAAAAAAACCCGATAAACTCGGTAATTCCAAATTACAAAAAAGCCACGAAAAAAAACAAAACGAACAAAAACAACACAACAAAAATAGTAATAATATCCCAATAATAATAATAAAAGGAGACAATTATCTAGGGCATTTTGCCCTTGCCTTTGTCTTTCGGGTCACGAGGAGCCCGAGGACGTCGAGGCGGGGAGGAACGTTCCCGGATGACAAGGGGAACCTCCTTAGCTCGGGTCCGCTTCTTTGACAGCGGGTCTTCAGCTATTGTCACAGGCTCAAGTCGAGCCCGTACGTGCCCCGACAACCTATCCCTAGGACCAAGTCGGTCCTGGACCGATAGTCTAGGCCCTAGTCTCCTCTCCAAGTCTGTCTGGGGGCTCACTTCCCCCCGAGCACCTCTAGCGTTGGACCCCCCAGTTCGAGTTCTAGCTCTTCCTCTCTGACCCGACGTTAGACGGACCAGGGTGGCCGGAGTCTCACCTTCATTGAAGAAACCCCTGTTATCTTTTACCTGCTCTTGCCGAAGCAGGTCGAAGGCTTAATCGACCTTCAAGGCAGCACGAGCTTCGGCAGTCTCCGCTTTGGTCCACCTCTCATAAGAATGGGACACCCAGGTTGAGTGAAGCGACTCGGGAACAGACCAAGTAACTCGAGTATACCACCTTTGTATCCAAGTGTCGCACATGATGTCGGTCAGCTGGGTAGGTTCACTCACAACTGCCTCGTCCTTCGGGATACGCTGGGACCACCCATACTGCCTGAGTATGCGGTCGGGATAGAGGTGAACTGTCTGGCTAAGGGACAGAATCACCTGGTAGCGTACCTTATCTCTGGGTGCCAAACCCGTCCAGGCGTAAATAGGCCACCACGGCACCACCCATCGAATCAATCGACCACGATGGAATGATAATTCTTCTTCCCAGTATTTCCGATCGATAAGACTGGAGGAATCGATAGCCCGTCTCCTCGTCATCACCTGGTTGAACCAATATTGACTCGGGTCGGGGGAAGGCTCGATAATCGACAACCTCTCAAATAGCCAGAGCTGAAAAGAACATAAACCTCATAAGACCTCGGGGCGATTTAGACATCCGCCTAAGGGCACTCGACCGAGTGCCGGGGTCACTCGATCGAGTGACACCCCTGAAACAGAACAGTAGGCCTCGTTACAAAGGCACTCGATCGAGTGCCGGGGTGACTCGATCGAGTGCCCCCTGTAGCAGGATATCGCTCAATCAATAAAAAAAATCAAAAAAAATCAAGAAAAAGAAAAAAGCGATATACCTGCAGCAGACGGGTGCTCCCAGTCGAACGGGCTGACTCGTCCCTTTTGCGGTTGTCCAAGCCCTGAATGATCTCCCCCATGATCAGTCACGCGGGACTATATTCCGTCTCCATCAGGTCAGCAATGACAAGAAGACGAACACTGCCCATACATGACAGCAAATCCAGATAGCCTTCGAAAGCGTACACACGAAGCATACAGAACGCGAACGCCCTGCGGCTATGAATGGGCAAAATCCGGATATCATACGGGTTCATGAATTTCTCAGCTAAGGCAAGCAGAGAAACAGTATCCCCTTCGATCATACAGGACACTTCAGCATGGGAAAGCCCCAGAAACTCCCGTAACTTCCTCCTAGAGTCTGGAACCGAGAAGGGGACAGCAGGACGGAGTAGTGGGTTCCACCCTCCTATGGCAACAATCTCCTCGGGAAGAGGACAGATTTCGCCCCGAAGAAAGGCGAAAACGTGGTAGGTGTCGTCCCAGTAGGACAGGCAAGCGTCAAGAAAGTATCGATCCAAGTGCATTTGGCGGAACGAGAACAGTTGAAATATGCCCGACTGCTTTAGGGCTACCTTGTTCGCGTCCTTAAAGCGGTGGGACCAATCTTGCAACATGCCAGTTAGGCGCTCAATACCCATAATTAAGTTTCTTGAGAAAGACAAGTTTTCTTGAGGAGAAGAAGGTTTGAGAATTGTGAGAAGGAAGGAGCCAAGATGATGTATTTATAACATCAAAACCCTGGTAGCTCCCCTGCTGCTGTGCCTCCTTGGACCAAGCGGGCCTAAGCATACAGGCCCGACCCTTGTCTCCTCCTACGGACGTGGGAATTAAGTCATCCCGAGCAGTCTTTTCAAAATTCAAAAAAAAAAATATTCTAAAAACTTTTCGAAATTCAGCCATTCAAATATTTTTATTCCCCAGCACGAGTCAAATTTTTACCTACGTGTTGCATGCAAAACCTTATGTAACTGATACTGGTACAACTCAAGGCTTCAGACGCAAGCCCACCCAGCTCACATATCTCCCCAGCGGAAAGTCTAAAGACGATATTTTCCCCAATTTAGCACGAGATGGGCCCACATACAGGCACACCCGGGACTTATGCGACAAGTCCAACTCCCCACGAAGCTATCTCTGTTAGCAAAGAACTCAGGTATGATTTCTATCTTATGGCTGGCGAGCCCTTCACGCGAGTCTAATGGACTATAAACGACCCGATCAGAAGTCTGCCAGGTCTTAATCTTTGATTGGCCTGGTAGCTACTCTGACTTTCGCCTTGTCCAAGCCTCAGTTAGAGTGGAGACTCTGTAGACACCCGCATTTTGACTGCCAGGTGTCTATGGTAGTCTCCAACAAAACACCCGATGATGATCGGACGCAAACGTGCTCTAACGCGCTCGGATATGGGCTAGGAACCAGTAATGTCCGGCATGAGCTATTAATGGGATACAAATCTCACAAAACTAACCTCAAATTCAGGCCCAGTGGGTCATTCCGAGTCAAACAAGACTAATTTGGGCCAAAACCGACACAAAAAATAAAAACCGTCTTTTAGCGACCGGGTCAAAACCCGGTCAAAGACGAATCCGTCACAAAAAATCAACCAAGTTCGCTTCTAGAAACTTGCGTTTGAACACAATCCTCAAAAAATCAAAAGAGTCAACTCCTTCCCTATTTAGGCTCATCCGCCTTATCCACTCGATCGAGTGGATTGGCTCACTCGATCGAGTGGAGCCACAAAAACTGAGCAGGCCCGTTTTTCTAGGGCACTCGATCGAGTGCACTAGGGCCATTCGATCGAGTGACCCTAGGTCGTGGGGTTTCTCCTATAAATACCCCATCAACCCACCACATTTCACAACTTTTGAGAACCTTTTTACTATCAATTTTCAGCCAACTTTCACATGCAAAACACCCTACATTTTCAACCCTAAGCCCCCATCATAACATACTACAACTCTAAGCAAATTCACACAAAAACCGAGTCTTTATCCCTCGAAAAACCGATAAAACATCTCCATACAAACACATACACACCATCAACTCTTCCTACGCATCTCGACGTTCTCGCGCCATTGCCGCCATTTGATGAACCGTATTCCGAGAAGCAAGAGCATGTAGGTTGAGGGTGTGACATTCAACACCGACATCTCTTTTCTCTTTCTCATTTTCTTCATTTTTTATTGATGTTTATGTACCTATATATCATAATTAGTCGATAGTAACGACATACTAACATCTAACATTTTCTTTATCGCATCTAACCTCTAACATTTAATTATCGTCATTTACATTTTGTTATAATATTAAATACCGTGTATATATATTAACAAATAAACCGTATTCGGATTCGACCCGTTTGACTACGACTATTGCACAAAGTCCGTTTAATCCCTTTAAGAGCCGCGATAGTGGTGGAGCCCTTTCGGGGAGCACCGCCCTAAGCACTCAAGGGCGTAACGCGATTGTAATAGTACGTAGTTGAACGTGTTTAGTTCCATTTCTAAAGATCAGTACGAAACCCGTTGACGCTAAATCGAGCATCGCATAATCCGAGAGGATTATTAAAGGTGACGTAACGCGGAGGGAACTAACTTTGTATCGGTCCAATTCAAAATGATTTTCACATCACCTTTTTCAAAATCCCCGATAACGGTCTCGTAATGATAATATGTACATTACAAGTACCGAATACCGAGTCGAATATAAATCACGCTATATTTATATGTGATTCGGTAGATTATCGATTTTAAAACAAAATAATAATTTCGTATAATCCATTACGAAAATGAGCAGTTGCTCGAACAGGGAGCACTCGACCGAGTGTCGTAGCCACTCGATCGAGTAGCGTCCCAAAATCGAGGCAGAAGGGTCTGTAAGAGGCCACTCGATCGAGTCCCGCCCATGACTCGATCGAGTGGTCCGACGTATGCTAAAATGGCAGCCCATGCAACGTTGTTTTTTGTCTCGTAATATATTTTACGACCTTGGTCGGCGCGTGTAAAGACTATCACGCGTTTACATCTTTTCTAAAATCCATACACTTTATTTCAAAATTCACGACTTGGATCGATGTCTTCTACGATTAGTTATATGTCGGCGACTCTTTAGTCGTATCCGATGCACAACTAATTTAGACACCATTTTTGGCATGATAAGTCGGGACAAGGCATCGAGGTTTGGGATCAAGCTAGCATCACGCTTAGGTCCCATACGCGGACGCGTATTAAAATCTCCGTCCTTCATTTAGCACACAACATAATGTGTGTTTAATCGAAGTTTATCCAATTTTCCAAACTTACGGTCTTGTTTATATTTACTATATACGGGTCCGTTCATATCATTGTTATTCTTGTCGTTATTCCACTTATTCGTTATTTTCGTTTTGGCCGGGTTGTATTTCCGCCCGTGTAACTTGTAACCGATTTAATTTGCCTTGTTTTTATTTATTTGCGTTTTACCGTTTATAAATGAACCATCGCATGCTAAATCACCTCGATAATAATTTGGATGCATTAAAATGACGTAGCAACCCAATCAATTTTTATATCTCATAAAACGTTGTTTGCATATCATTTTACCGGATTACTAACGCGCATATTAGAAAGTCAAACGATGTCTTAGTAGAGGCCGCTAAGTGCGGGCGGGGTTGGGTGTCCTTTGTGGGCTTCCCAACACGTACCCTCACCCCTTACTCAGAACCTCGGTTTCCGGATTCCCGAAACTGTTGGCGCACGAGAGTCATTCTATACACGATAACCGGTAGTGACGGTATCGGTATCGCAATGCAAAGGGACGAGCCCAATAAACTCTAAAACCGAAATGGGTCGTACTTTGTGTACGGTCCATAGCGATATAAAGTGGGCTCGAATGGGTCCGAACTCCCACAAAGTTCGGTGGCGACTCCATTTCGAATTAAATTTCAATTCGATCCATTCTCACATGGAGATGCATTCGCCTACCCAAACTCGCGCGTGGCCGCGTCGGGGTGGACCTACGTCATGTCCACACCGGTACGACTTAAGCGAAGTAGTACACATATTAATCAAAATAACATATAAGTCGAAAATTAAGTACTTCTTAACATTATATACTACTCAGTATATAGTTGTTGAATTCAATCAACAACATGATTATTATAAAGGCAGGCAATAATCAAATAAAGCAATGATTGTTTACTCCAGAAACATGGATACATATTTACATATGTACTCCGTAATATTTTACGGCTGAATCTAAAAATATGCGGCCAAAGTTCCATTAAATCAAAAACAGACCACGAGCAAACCATGGTTACCGAATTCACAATACGTCCGATACGAATTCGTAATACGAATACGTAATTCGATCATGGGAGAGTATCCGATACGTACAGTATTGCATAAGTATGCAATTCGCGAATTCTTAAAAACCGATACGCTTAATTTATTTACGAGATTAATAAAAAAACCACTAATAAAAAAAAAGTATGCTTGTTTGACATTTATAATTATTAGTCTTTTACATTTCATAACAATATAGTTATGCCTTTTAAAAAAGTTACTCGTACATACATATATATATATATATATATATAGAGAGAGAGAGAGAGAGTGAGAGAGAGTTAAGATCGGGTGAGAACCTATCCTTCAATGAGAACTGTGAGAACCATTTAGAACCTTACAAATTATAATCTAATTATCTTACAAAGTCTTGGGCCTCTGCCTTTTTAGTGGATTGGGCTTATTGAATTTCTGTCAATCACTAATTTGACCCAAGATAGCCTTACTAATCTTCCATGTTCTCATATAATCTTCTCCAAATTTCGACATCTGAAGAAAATACACCAAAATTAAAAAATGTACGCTAAAATTCAAAAGTGAGGGTACGCTAAAATTGAAATTGAAAAAGGGTACGCTAAAATTGAAATTGAATAAGGGTACGCTAAAATTGAAAAAGAGTACGCTAAAAGTGAAAAAGGGTACGCTAAAATTGAAATTGAAAAATGGTACGCTAAAATTGAATTGAAAAAGGGTACGTTAAAATAGAAAATGAAAAAAAGTACGCTAAAAGTGAAAAAGGGTACGCTAAAATTTGAAAAGGGTACGCTAAAATTGAAATTGAAAAAGGGTACGCTGAAATTTAAAAAGGGTACGCTAAAATTTAAAAAGGGTACGATAAATTTTAAAAAAAAGCGTACGCTAAAATTGAAAAGAGATACACCATAATTAAAAGAGGATACGACAATGGTATGCTAAAATTGAAAAATGGTACGCTAAAATTGAAAAGGAAATTAAATCGAGTAGGGCTTGAAGAAGAAGTGTTGTATTCCATATAAAATTCTTACAAAAGGAAATTAAAGAACAATATTTTAGATGAACTCCTAAGTCAATGAGGAAATCTGGAAAAAAAAACGATAGCTGGGATTATTGCAATTATATTTGCCGACGATAATACTATTACTATTGTAATGAAATAATGAATTTAATCGAATAAGTTGACTCATAAAATAATTAATTTTTAAAAAAAATTTAAAGTTACTTAGGTTACTGGGGTCCCAATTTTGATGGATTGGAGATAAGTCGATTGAAAAATTGATGGATAGAAAAAAGGATTCAATGGTCGATTGAAGATTTACGGATTAAAGGATTACGGGTCGAAGAATTTTGTAGAAGGAGAAGGAGATACGACCTTACGAGTTGAAGGCTCAAGCAATTGTGATTAATTGATAGGATTGAAGAATTTGGAAGGATCCAACGAATGAAATTGAATACTATGATCTAATGGCTCATATTATAGTTCTCACGGTTCTGATTGAAGGAGCGGTTCTCACATGAACCTAAATCTATATATATATATATATATATATATATATATATATATATATATATATATATATATATATAGAAAGAGATGATATACTATAAACGAGCTTGGTGCGAGTTCGAGCTAAGCATAAGTTCAAATTTACGAGTCGAACCAAATCCCACCCAAGCTCCAGCTTAGATCGGTTCGTTTAAAGTTTTAAAGTCTTTAATGCTCGAACTCTCAGCATAGTTCATTCTTTTTTACAATCTAACTGAAGTTTACTCGTACTAAATTAGACGGTCTAGGTTAATTCCCTATTATATTAAATTAAATTAATTCGTAACTTAAGTTACATAATTTCCATTTACCTTAAAATAACTTAAAATCATTTCCAAAATCAATTTAACTTAACTTAAAATAACTTAAGTTAAATCATTTCCATTTAACTTAAAATAACTTCAAAGTAAACATTCATCACGAATTCATATGATCGTAATTAAAATTTAAAGACATACGGATTTCAAAAGTTTAATGGAAATACAAGTAATTGAACGTAGTCTAATAAACTAATTTACGGAGTAATTAACCCGTTATAACAATACTACGGATACTTTCATTAAATAACAAGACTACGACTATTCAGATTCTAAGTCTGACACCATCCTGTTCTTCCTCTTTCCCCATCATGCGTCACCTACTTGACTACTTCTTCTTTCTTCATCTTTCTTCAAAATAAAAAGAAAACAACTTCTACATCTTCAAACCTTCTTCATCTTCATTTCTCTGCACCAAAATACAAAGGTAAGCTTTATATATCTCCATTTTTTTTATAATAGAGTAAATTAAGCAAGTTCAATTGCTTTTAATTCAACAACAAGTTTACGTATTCGATTCGTTACTACCAACAAGCAATTCGCGTATTGGATCGAATCGATACGTTTTCGTATCGCGAATTTCACCAACCGTATTAATACGTGATACGTTAGCAGGGGGACCGAATTAGTTAACCATGGAGCAAACAGACCACGCATAAATTGGAAAAATAGAACACGTTCACTCCGTAAAGAAGAAAATATAGCGCAGAGATACGGAGTAAACTGAATCCATGAGACAATCCTAAATAATTCAATATGAAGACGGCTCTGATACCACTTGTTAGATTTAATCTTACCCAAGACTGAAACTTCATACTAAATTAATTGGTAATAAACTGTAATTAGCTGTAGCAGAAGCGTACCTGATAATACTGATAAAACATAACTTACGTCATGGCGGTCTTCTAGATTAGGTCTTCTAGTAGACACACAAACCATATGGATCTCTCTATTGATGGAGGGCGGGAAGATTAGGTTATTGTGTGCTAACAGGGACTATAACCTTGGTGGCTATATATAACCTCTTAAGTCTAATGCGTTCATCGAACATTAGAAAACCTAATGGGTATCTACACTTGTAGATAATAGTCTGGTTCATACTTTTTAAGACGTATATATAAGTCCGTAAATAATACACCGTAGTAGATCACATTATATTTGGGCTTAACTTTAATAGATAGCGTATAAATACAATTATTACCCGAATAAATAATTTGTCCACGTATATTTTATTTAGACCCATAATTCTTACACCCTAACACCCCCTCACGCCCATCCCGCCGTTTCCACATCATCCTCCGACTGACATCACCGCTTTGGCCACCCGTCGATCCGATGCCACACTTAAAACGTCTCTCTAATAATAATTTACATTTTCGTTTCCTCTATTATTGTATTGTAATGCTTTTCTAATGGATAAAAGTCGGAAACTCTCATTCAACGTCTCCACTCTCGAATCCCATGCCCTCCTTTGACCTCATGTATTCCAATGTATATATGCACATCCCACGTTTTCTCCCCCAACTTCTTTAAATATTACGTCATCTTTATAGATCACTTCACCCACTAAATTTGGTTATTTCCCATTATACGCGAATCTAACACCGCGGGTATAATTATACACCTGTTGTAGAACTAATCACAACGGGCTTCATCAAATAAACTGTTGTAAAAGAATTTACAACGAGCAAAATACACCCATTGTAGGAATTATTAACAACGGATTTATACACTTACCTGTTTTAGAGTTTGTTACAATAAAAAATTTTGCGCTGCTGTTAGATTTTGTTACAATAAAGATTTTTGCACTCCTTTTACTCAATTTTTTATGTAAACTTTTTCTTTCCTTTTAACTTGTCGTTCTCCCCCTTCCTTACCCTGCCCCTCATCTTTCTCTGTCTCAAAGTAACATAACCATTCAGATTCATAATCATGACTGTAAGTGTTCGTCGTTGTTCTCTCTCACTATCTTACTTGTCGTTGTCGTTTCATAACCATGGCTATAAGCGCTTTTTTTTATTGATTTAGCTTTCATTAATTGTTGAAATGGTGGGGAATGGCGAAGGCGGTGGATGAATTTTCTGTTGGTGTTGGGGGACATGGGGGTAGATGGTACGAGGAATTGTGGGGCATGGCAATGAAGTTCGATTGTGTATGGTGGTTCATTGGTGTGGGTTAGTGGGGGTGGGACGGGGATAAAATTTTATTAGGAGTGGGGTTATTGTTAGTTGGTGGTGTGATCGATGTGGTTGGTGGATCCGACAATGTATTACTGGTGTTTAGTGGTATTCAGGGAAGGGGAATAAAAGTTAAAATAAAAGGATTATAATGGAGTTGAAAAAAGAAAAGAAAAAGGAATGACCTCCCATGTTCATAATGAGAAGATGGGTTTAATAGTGAGGTTTATTATGAGATTAAATTATGTTTAGATTATTACGAACATATCCATCATAGTTTGGATTATTTGTGTTATATAATCCAATATTTTAATTTTTTTGTTCATATATATACACTCATTTTTTAAAGAATCCATGAAATTTCATGAGATCTATGCTAGTAATAATAATACTATGATATTATGATTTTGGACTCAAATGTGGATAAATGTGCTTGAAGGTGCGTTTCATAACAGTAAGTGCCCCCGCTCTCTCTCACTTTTTGTGTCTCATTTTGTGTGTCGTTTCATCCATACTATGATACATCAGATATTGCTCAGATAAAATATGCAACAAATATCTTAATTGGATGATGTATTTGAATGTATATATGGAGTTACACGTATAATGAGAAATAGAAGTGAGGCAGATTTTACGATTGAGTATGAGAAATAGCAAGCAAGCATTAATTTTACGATTATGGATCATAATTCGCATTTGAAATAAATAATTTTGATTAATTTACTTTTTGAAATCAATTAGTTTATTTTCTAATCAAGACTTAATACCAAATTCTAAAAAAAATAAAAAATGGGAGAAACAAAGTACCGTAATTGATTTTTCATGTCAACTAAACATGAACCAAGTAACAATTATCTATGATCTCCATCTTCTTCATATCCCCATAAAGTACAATTGATTGGGTCCATGCTTTTCACTACCTTGCTATGCTACGAACGGCCAACTCGAGTAACCGACGAACGAGAGTCGTTGATACTGCAGTTGGCCGGCCTGGTGTGGCAGTGGGTGTCGACTGGTGGTCGCCAGTTGTTTTACTGATGGTCAGGAGGACGATCAGGGAGGCGGCAGACGGTGGGGGTGGCGGTAGAGAGTGTAGTTGTGGGTCGTGGAAGTGCGGTTATGGCGGTTGTTTGCACTATGGAGAACAAGATCAAAAGAAAGAAAATGGGGGAAAAATTCATTGAGGGAAAAATGAAAGGGATCTTTTGGAAAAAGTGGGTATGAAATAATAAAATGTTGGATATGATTTAGCATGTTACTTTCACCAAAAAAAAAAATTAGCATGTTCCATTTTTATTTGTGATGGACATATCCGCCACAATTTTGCGACAGGTCAATTACTATCCCATGTGGGGTAGATAAAACAAAAGAAAATACTTGTGATATAGTAATCTGTTTTGTCTTATACTCTTATCTACCCAAATGAGCAATATTTGTTTTCTCACAAATTTATGACGAATATGTCCGTCACAAAAAAAATTGTTGAAGAAGGTTATTATAAGGTAATGTGAAATTGATTAATCAAACCAAAATTTGGAAACGAAAAGATACCCTCCTAAAGTAAACACCACAATGTTTGAGGTGGGAGTAATTTGTATCCATTTCCTTGTCACTTTCTTTCCTAACTCCCCCTACCATCTACTACTACTACAAATCTACTCAAAGGTCAAATCCCCCAAATCCCAATTGCACAAGCTTGTGAGCAACCTTACCTTTCCACACCCCATTTGCACAAACCAACCCATAAATAAAAGTCCAAATAACATGATTTCCATTAAAATAAGCAACCAACACCCAAGCAAAGCAAGTAGTAGAACCTAAAAATGAATACCCTACTACTCTAACTCTAAAATCTGTATCTAATCAAATAAGCATGATCACCATCATTTCCATTACACCCAAACTTCACTCCTCCAGCCTAACAGTTGCTACTACTAGTCTACTAATACTCTCATTTCTCAAGTGTGTTGTCTGAGTATTATTATGTTCTTGTGAGAGTTTGTCCCTAACATTTACTACTCTTTTTTTTTTTGGTTTCTGCTTTTGCTTTCATAATCAATGCACACCTCCCTCCCCTGCCCATTCATTTATTGCCTTGCTTTTTTCCTTCATTAAATTCTCCTTTCTTCCCCCATTATCATCCTTTTTTCCCTCATCCTTTTTTCCACACTCAATTGTTGTTATAGCTTGATTAGATCCCTCCCTCCCTTCCTCTGCCCAAGGTAGATTCCATTTCTTTCATCCATCTTTTTGCAATATTATATGGACTTGTCTGGTGTAAAACCGTTATATATATGGTTCAATATTTTAATACTCCATATATGCATGTCTATAGTTAGAATTAAGACTGTTATATTAAGTGTGTCATATACTCACAGGGGAGTATTCGTTTTGGCGGGATTTGTACTTTATTAATGCTGTAAACTCGTAATTAGCAGCCAGTCTTTCCACTAAAATTTCATTACAGTAGCAAGTAAATTCTACTACTGGAGTACCATTTTTCAAAAGAATGAATGGTGGATCTCATGTATCTTTCCCCTTTTACCTTTTTGTTCCTCGATTTGATCAGATAATGCTTTGAAAATTAAATCACATCTTAACTTTATTTCCCTTTTCTCGACTTTCCCCTGTTTCAATTTCCCCCACTTTTTTTTTCTTCATTGTAATAATGTAGTTTAATAAAATAGATAGTGCATCACTGCATTTTCTCTTCTTCTCACATTATTTGGCTAACTTTCTGTTGGTGGGTTTTCAATTTTTCAATCATCTTCATAAAAGAAGATTTGCATCCTTTGATCACAAAGGTGAGATTTTTTTATCAAGTTTATACTTTTATTATGAATCAGTGTGATTTTCTTTAAATGGTATGTCGCCCACCGTCTATAGTGTGAGACCGTGTTTACCATAGACAGCTAAATGAGTGTGCTAGATTTTGTGCCTATACTTTTGACTGGTTTTTACTATACTGTGTTTTCAGCTGTCGTTTCTTTGAAATTGAAATGAAATGATTGTTTACTCCCTAATTCACTTGGGGTTTGTGTAAAGTTAGATACTCTACTTGACTGCCATTTGTGGGTATTTTAATGTGGAAATTCCTGTAAAATACAAAATCAGTAATTTATTCTGAAGGACAACATGATCACGACACTCTGGTTGAGTATTGTAATGCTTGCTTCACATGGGTCCGCATTATCAGACTGTTTGTTGTTGTTTTGTTTGATTAAAAAGAGGGAGGGGGGTTTTAAATGTTTAATTATGATTAGTACTCCTTATAATTTCAGTCATTTTCTGTATGGCTTGACTTATAGTAGGACTGTCAGGAATAAACTATTTGTGTGATTTTTCGATATTGATGGCATGCTCTGGTGATGTTCAGCTGGCGTCGTTATCGGTTTCAATGACCATCCAATAGTTTAAGAAGATCCGCATTTGACCAACTGAATTAAGTCCTGCTTTCCTTTGTGTTAGTTTAAGAAGACGACGCGTGTCCGTCTTGTATTTGGTTGGTTTCTTTATTCTAAGAATTTAGTTGAGTGTAGATGGTCTTTGGTTTGGTTGACGCAACGACTAATAAGGCTCTTTGGCACTTGACATTATTTTAATTCGATAGATAGGTCTATTTTAGGGTGTGGAAATAAGAGTAGAAGGAATCTTCTTGGTTAAAAACTCCGTCCATTGTGCATGCAGGTTCTGAGATTAATTTGAGCAAATGGGGGGCTGTATTTCGACGAGTAGTGTGAGTACTTGCAGTCATGGGAGCTATGGAGACGGGATTTCTTCATCATCCTGTTGTCTTGACATGGGACGTTGTGGTAAAAAGAGGAGTAAGAGAACCTTTGCAGACCATATTGCTTCATTACAGCATTTATCATCAATACCAAACCGAATCTTTATGAATGGGAAGAGTCGGAGTTCTTGTATATTCACACAGCAGGGTCGCAAGGGGATAAACCAAGATGCCATGATCGTGTGGGAGGTATACATCATCTTTTATTGTTTGCATGTTATTCAAACTTTGTTATTGGGGGTTCTTATTTTATGTTTGAATGTTTGATCCATGTATGCAAAGATGAACCTCAAAACTATTTGATGCAGGACTTTATGACAGATGATGTAACATTTTGTGGCGTGTTTGATGGACATGGGCCGCACGGGCATCTAGTGGCTCGCAAAGTGAGGGATGCACTTCCCTTGAAGCTCGCCTCATTCTTGAGCTCTTCTCAGTCAAAGGAAGTTGGGCCAAGCAACGCTTGCTGTAATGGAGATGCTAAATCTGATGGTGTAGAAGCTGAGAAAGAAGGTGAAGGTGAAGTTGAAGATAACATAAGTTCAGTATGGAGAGATGCTTTTCTAAAATCATACAAGGCTATGGATAAAGAGTTGAGATCACATCCTAACGTGGATTGCTTTTGTAGCGGGAGTACTGCTGTTACTTTAGTGAAACAAGTAATTTATTTGACAGAACTAGATGCTTGTTTTTCCATTATTCTTCGGTTTGGGATTTTTCACATGCTAATTGTTCTTGTTTCTAGGGTTCAAATCTGTTTATTGGAAATATAGGTGACTCTCGGGCAATCATGGCAACAAAAGACGACACTGATTCTTTAGTAGCAATACAGTTGACTGTTGATCTGAAGCCAGACTTACCTAGTATGTACATTATTACTCAAACCTTGTGCTGCTATTCTGTTTTAGAAAATCCGATTAACCCCTTTTCTGGAGAAAAGGGAAAAGGAGAGGAGGGGAAGTGAAGTGAAGGGATCAAATCGATTATTTGGATTATAAGTTAGGTTAGCAGGAAATTTTTAAAATATACGGAGTACATCAATTGCTCTTATCCCTCTCTTTGCTTCCTCTCTACCCTCCCTTCCCCGCCCTTCCCGTGTACATGTGTGTCCAAATAAGCTCTAAATATTTATTGAAACATGATTGCAGGAGAAGCTGAAAGGATAAAACGATGCAAGGGAAGGGTGTTTGCATTGCAAGATGAGCCTGAAGTTTCGAGAGTTTGGCTGCCTTTTGATGATGCCCCTGGATTAGCAATGGCTCGTGCATTTGGTGATTTCTGCCTAAAGGAGTATGGTGTTATCTCTGTTCCTGAATTTTCACACAGAACACTGACAAATAAGGATCAGTTCATCGTGATGGCCTCAGATGGGGTAAGCTATGGTTTCTTTTTTCCATCGTGAACTACTTTTTGACATGTTTCTGAAAGGTTTGCTTGTTAAATACGGAGTAGTTTATGCTGCTTGAAGCAAGAATTCAAAGTTTTTTTAATCATTGATGTTAAATGGGATATGGTCTTGCTAGAAAATCCTTTGCTAACTTGGATGGTGGGAGTCCCTAGTTTGCCATTTCACAATAAAAGCGGTAGAACAAAAATTGTTTCACAAGTGTTTTCCTTGTGGAACACCAAATGCGTAGTACGCACAAGGGGAACGTTGTGTAGTAGTTTTGTAGCTGTTCTCCTTAATGCTCTCTAATACCTCAGTGTCCTCCATCTTTGCATAACGTATGAATCGTAGTTGATGATGAACTCTGTGCCTACTATAAACTTGAGATTAGCAAAAGAAAAAGCTACTTCTTTTGGATCTAAGGTATCTAGGGTTTAGATTTTTGGAATTCGCACTGCTGTCATGGTAATTTTACCTCTCTTAATTCTTCTAGCACAAGGAGAGTTGGTTACAAGGAGTGATATGGCTCTCCAAGAAGGGAAGTCAGGAACCTATCATAGAACTACGGAGGCCATTGTGGTTGATATTGATCATATGCCTTGCAAACGGATAGTGTCATTGTAACCCCCTTAAAGCGTCTCTGTGCCTGGTTTGGGAGCACTAATTTTCTAGAAAAGAAAATAAAGTTCCAGTCTTTAAGCATTTGCTGGCACGAGGGATTTTTTTTTTGAATCGGTAGTTCATTGGTTAGCATTAACATCAAATCTCTTTTTTTGGATGGTGGGAGAGGAGGCAAGGAGGGTTGCATCAATATATTTAGACCTGTCAAACTCGGCGCTCAGTTCGGGTGTCGGGTCAGGACGTCAGCTTTACGAGGTGTAAATATATTTACACAAGAGACCTGTTAACAAGCTCCTTGGCTTAACACCTAAACTTCAGATCGATGTGGCCTTTTGGTGGTCTTTATTCCAGCATTCGTGGAGTTTATGATCTTCTTGCATAAATATGCCAAATAAAACTGAAGAGCAATTCATGTTTCTACTTCGAAAAGTGAAGAGGAGCGAAAAATTACTATAAATTGTTTGCTTACTCTGTACAATGATGTTTAAGAATTACCCCTTTGCTTCCTTTTTCCATCTTCCTAATTACAGTTTCCTTTCCGATTTCTAATTGTTTCCCCTTGTCTTTGTGGATCGAAAGAAGTAACGTCTGACATTTTGTTACGTTTTCCTTCTGATCTCTTCTGCCTTTCCTATTAAATCACACCTCTTTGTTTAGCATCTTATCGTTTGTTATGTTTTGGTTCAGATATGGGATGTGCTGAGCAATGAGGAAGTTGTGGCAATAGTATCCTCATCCCCATCCCGAGCGTCAGCCGCACGTTTACTGGTGGACTCAGCAGCCCGTGAATGGAAACTCAAGTACCCAACATCAAAGATGGACGATTGTGCGGTTGTCTGTCTATTTTTAGACGGGAAAATGGACGCTGAATCTGATTACGAAGAACAAGGGTTTTCTTCAGCCACCATCCAAAGTAATCATTCAGGGACAGCAGTTGAATCTGATGATGGTCAAAGCGTAGAGCCTACACTCCAACGGAATAATACGGTTAGATCATCAGAAGAAAACAGCTCATTCAGGCGGTTGCCTGCGGAGGTAGTAACTGTGGAAACCATACTTGCTGAAGACCAGAACTGGTCTGGCTTAGAAGGGGTGACCCGTGTCAATTCACTCGTTCAGCTCCCTAGATTCTCGCAGGAAAGGCCCAAGTCCTAATCCAGTTTATCTTTAATTTGTTGCCACGGAACAGGCGAGTACTTGGGTAGGGTGAAAATGTTTATGATTACGTGAATTATGTGCCATGAAAATGTATCAATTTTGTTGTAGCTCTCTGATGGAGTTTGAATCTCTTTGTATTTTAAATGGAAACCCTGTGTACAGTTCACCTTCTCAATTCATATTCAGAAATCCACCTTTACATGGGGCCGCCCAACTTGGCGTTTGTAGGGTAGTTTTTGATGGTGGTTTTAGTGTAATTTCATTTTAGCGTATTTGGTTTGGTTCACAAGGTATGTTCGGGAAGTACGGAGTGTCTGCTTGCATCATTATTTGTGAATTTATGCTTGTATAATGACGAGGGTGTCGCTCCGGTCAGGGAAACTGCGTCCTCGGCAAAGGGTCCGGGAACGCTGCCCTCAAAACTTTGACGCCAATTTATTTGCCCAACCGTACAGAATTTAGGGGCAAGGAGATACAACTCCTTCACAAATGAACTCTCTAAATTTGCATCTCTTTCATACGTATTGTATATAAGAAGCGAGTATTCCCTCCGTTCAAATCCAATCGACACTTATATGTTTTTGCACATTTGTCGAAATGCGTTTTACGCTATCAATGTATTTTATTTTACATTAGCAAAACTTATAAAAATTTGATATTCTTACTCGACTTCTAAAGACTAATAATCAAACAAGATCTGTCGATTGCCGAGAATATTAAAGATTTTCTTAAATTATGAATAGCATTAAAGAAGCAAAATGATTTAAATAGCATTTGAGAATTTAGATTTGGTTTCAAATCATCATTCTCAAATCTATATATTATATTAAAACTCAAATAAAACATCCTTCTTCCATCATTTGTCTCATTTCACATCCTAATCAATACACATGTATTAATCTAATTTGACCATAAAATTAAAACCATCCACTAATTTAAAAAAGAAAAAGAAAAAAAAGTATCATTAACTTACTCTAAGCTTCTTCATCTTCCATTTCATTTCATCTTCCCTCATCACTATAACCGTTCATTAACCACCAATAGTGGACTCAATACTCTCACCAACCAACATTGATAGATTTGAAGCTTTGGAGTAACATCTTCTTTATATAAAAGAAGATACCAAGCATAGTTATATGACACAACTACAAAGCTCTATTTGGGAATAAGTCCATTTTTTTAGTGTTTTAGTTTAGCTTAGTTAATAATTAGGTTAATGAATTCCTACAAATTGGAAATGAGATTGTTTAAACAACAAGTAATCTCAAACTTCATTTAAAGCTATATCTTGAAAATGGATGTGCATTGAAGAGGAACTAATTACATTAAATAACATAGAATTAAAAGAAGACTAGTAAAATCACGGCAAAAGATAATTTGAACAAAAGACAATTAATACACTATTAAACATTTCACAATTTACAATTGCATTGAAACTATCCAATACCATTTCGTTTCAATCAATTAAAAATATACTTCCCACCAAATCAATATTAATTTCCAATGTAATTAAGCCAATTAATGTTGTGGCTACATAAATTTGGCATCTTAGAGCCAATTTTGCATTGGCCTTCAATTTCTGCAGGCCTCTATAATTCATCTGATCTTCGCAACAAGAAAAAAAAAATCGTTTGATCTCCTCTATCTCAAGCAAGTATGATCTGCTTTCCATTTAATGGTCCTTTGCTTTTGATAATCTGCGGGCCAAAGAAGAAGTGCAGATTTCTCATTTGGATCAAAATGCAAATAGGATTACTACTCGCATGGTGATACAAAAGAAATACATAAATGAGTAATAGAAGAGATCAACATCAAAGCATATCCATTCTGCAAAAACTTAAAAAGGGATAGAATTGTGATGAAGGAATTGTGTTATGTTGTACTTTGGCGTTACGATCCTCAAAATCCCATGTAAGTTTATGTAAATTATTAAACATAATCACACTAGCATCAATTTGAAATCTTTTTTGCTCGAGGTATTATTTTTTATTTTTTCATGTTTTAGATGATGATGATGATGCTACTTAGGATGTCAACCATGGAGGATACATACTCAATAGAGCATACTATGTGTGTAGTTATATTTTGGATAGTCGATTTACTCATTGTTTTTTCATGTTACATATTTTTATTTTGACAATCGATTTGCTTGATTTTCATTAAATTATATTTTGAAATTTCGTTGGTCAGAAAACAGCGGTCCAACTGCGTCAAAATATCCCAGTGAACCGGGTTCTATATTGTGTCGATTAGTGAATAATAGCACAATTCACGAGTAGTAATTAATCAAGCCCGTATTAAACTACGAGTATTAATTTTGGAATATCACCATATTTGATGATTAGGAATATTTAAAGAGTTATAATTGGTTTATCTGATTAATTAGGGAAGATATGTAAATTTTAATTTAGATCAATCAATAGCAAAGTACAAGTGCAGGAAACTCAGCGATCTACTCATCTATGTTGATGACTCAGAACAATCTTCAAACATCAAAACTCACTGAATCAACTTTTAATTGGAGATCACTGGGCCTTTAATTCTGAAAAAAGAACAAGATCTTTCTTATTGATCTAAATTACAACCAATTTCGGGATTTAGTTTCATCATTTAGTAATTTAGTAGTATTAGTTTAGTTTTTCATCATTATTGATGACAAAAATTAACAAAAAACAACATAAACGAAATTAATAATAGGCCGAAAATGCAGAAATCAACAAAGAAAAACATAAAACAACAATCGGAAAAGGACAAAGGATCAAAAAGGAAAATTAACAAAATAAAACGACAATCAGAAAACAGGTAACAAATAAAGAAAATAGAAGGAAAATAGATTAAAACGATATAACTAAATACCAAAATGGTGATTAGAATGAAAAAAAAAACAAAATAAAATTTTCAGCATTTCAAATACCAACTTTGTGACTAATTGCACGTAATGACACAATATAGATCAAATTACCTTTACCCATTGCGTTAAACTCCTTTTTTTTGATGACGACGGTAAATAGATAGCAATTTGCGTTCATCTTCGGTTACAAATAGATCAAGTAATAAATAATCAATTACAACTTATACATGGATTTTTTAACAGTTACGCATTTCATGGAAGTTGATCTGCATTTTGTGCCTTAATTTATTAAGGTTTGAAGCATAATAAAAAAAAAATGGGTATTAGGGTTTATTTGGGAGTGTTGTTAGTGATGTTTCTTTTTTAAAATGATGAATATTTGAGGCTAGGTTTATTTTGCTGGGTCAGTTTGTTATATGGATCAAACATTATAACAAACGATTTATCAGTAAGCACAATAAAAAAGATTTATCCGCATTTTAGGGTATTATATTAGGGGTATTCAAAAAGTAGTCCGGACCGAGATACATATCGGTCCGGTCTCCGGATTGCCAAAAACTTGGTGACCGGTCCGCGGTCCAGTTCACACTTAAAAAATATATCAAATTTAGTGTATTTTTATGGTCCGATCTTAAGAGAGGAGCCCGGTCCGATCCGGTTTCTTTGTTGACCAGTCCAGTCCGCGGGTAAATCTGATCTCGTACGGGTTTGTACCGGTGAACACCCCTAATTATATACAATAAGTACTCTATACTCCGTAAATGTTTTGGCCAACATTTTAGAAATTATAAATCAATATATAACTAAATCGTAATTTAATGCACTTTCTTTTATGCTTTGGTTGTATCGTTTTCGGTTAATTGGTTTATGTTTGCTTGGTTTATTGGTGCACATGGGAAAAACAGATTATTAACAATATATCAAATATTCAAATGGGTATCATAGTTTTATAGTATATCAAATCGGATTAACACTAACATTTAGATGGGAGTAATAAAGTGTAACTCCATCACATGTATATTACTCGGGGGCGTTTGGTTCAATAAAGAGAAAGAGAACGAAATGAACAAAGAGAAAGTGAGGGGAAAGAAATGGGAGTACCCCAAATTTAGGTTATTGTTCAGTTTCATTGAAACGGAATGCATTCCATCCAACATTAATTATTTGAAATCGTCAAAATCATTAAAATTTTATTTCGTAATGTTTATACATTATATCTGAAATAATATTGAAAATTTATTAATTTTAATATTAAAATTATAAAAATAAATTTTGTGTAACTTTTATATATTTTGATAATAAAATATCTATAAATAGTACTCCGTATAATTTTTACAAATTTTTAATCTAAATACGATGATTGATGGAGTAATTTTTTACAATAAGATTAAAATTTTAAAAATGATTTTTTCAATTGGTAAATTAAGGGGTCCAAATTTTTTTCACCCATATTTTGACCCAAATCCGACTCATATTTAACTCGACCCGATTGTGGGTTGATGGTCATAGTGGTGGTGGTTGTGGTGGAGCTTAGTGAGTTATAGATTTAGCAATGTGCATGGTGATGTCTCGGTGGATTCGTGGGTAAAATGAATTGATTACCTAGGGGATTGGGGTAAGGACTTAGACAAGTTAGAGGGTCAAGGGAGGGGAAAGAGAATGATTAAAATGGGGAAACAAATGCAAACAAAAAACATTCAACTTTTATTTCCTTACCTTTTTTTCCTGGAAACCTCAAACCAAACGGCCCCCAATATTTATATGTACGATTTCCTTATAGGATGTTCGATTGTTAATAACGTTCGATATTTATTTAGTCTTTCGTTTAATAGGTAACTAACACACCATATCGAAAATTGACATTTCATATACATAATTGATTGTGAAAGTTTTTTTTCCTTTCGTTTTAGTAAGAAAATGTGTCAGATTAACGAAATTCGTTGAATTCATACTTTTGGAAGCCAACTGAAAGTATACGTACATGTATTTTTCTATTTAATATACGGAGTAAATTGTTTTATCAGGATGACGATTGGAACGCACATTTATCTGTGAATTGCTAAATCATACACGAATTTTATTCCGTTGTACACAATTTATCATTTATTTTCTCATGTTTACCCTTAGCTAAAAAATCACATCTCTTTCTATAATCCTTGACAAATTAAGGAAAAAAACTTTAGGATTATCTAATTTAATTTGCCCAAACATGAGTTTGCTTAATTTTCTCTTTAATTTATTACAGTATTGGTATTTGTATTAGAGAATTAGGGTCTGAGGGGTTAGGGTTGGGTTGTTGATAGGGTGGTTGCCGATGTAAGGTAGCCAATTTGTCGAGTTTCAATTGTTCAAAACTTATAAAGAAAACGACATAAACCAACTAGAAATTAACATTGTGAAAAATTTCAGCCCAATGACAACCACAAATCAATTGATATCTAAAGAAGAACATTTCATCTAATCTCAACCAAATGCTTGAATATACATTCTAATACTTTATCCAGTCTTCAATTGCAACTCCAAGGGAACTTTTGACGGGTTGCCGACGAAGGTTAATTGATTGGTGAGGGGAGAGGCGAAACGGTGATCGTCAGCAAGAGATAAGAGATGGTAAAGAGAAGGCCGCTGACGAGGGGTGACGGTGGAAATGGCCGGTGTTAGTACGTAGAGGAGGGTGGGGTTCGTGGGAATAAGGTGGTTTTATTTGTTTTATTTGTTTTATTCTCTCAAGTGGAATTGGGGAGGGTGAGAAATGAGAAGGGTAAACACGGAAATTACGTGCACAAAGTAGTAATTTCCGTGTATGATTTAACACGTCTCCTTCTTTAATTTTATCTACATCTCATTACAAGATCTTCATTTTCTATAAATCTCTTCCCTACCAACCACAACCTAACGGAAATAGTAGTGAAGATGAGACCTTCATTCATATACGCACGTGAAATTTAATGTCTCCACATCATTTTGTTTAGGCTTCGTCGTCCTATGTTGCAGATCATTTACTCCATATGTATGAAAGGATGGTAAACATTTTACGTTTATTAAAGGACTATAAACAATTCATCTATAATGACTAAGTAATTGTCTATAACAAAAAATTAACTCACCCCCGTGATGTATCACGGGTAGAACACTAGTAAATATAATATTCAATTGTAATTTTCTTGCATAATTTTTTTACTCTTTACATCTTATAACCATAGTAGCGATAATTAAATGAACAATAAGTCTCACGATAATTTTATCGTGTTAGTAAGTTAATACTAACCTCCCATGTGAGAGGTTTTACGATAAAATTATTGTGAGACCGTCTCATAGAAGTTTTTGTGTTGAACTAATATATGGTACGTAGTATAATTAAATAGCTACAAAAATGCAAAAAAATGATCAATGTGACCTACTAAGACAATGCATTAGACCTTATTACTGAAGAAATCGCCAGAAAAGATGCACATGATGGCAGGGTGGTTGTCATCACTTCTACAAAACTCGAAAATTACTAATGAAATAAACTCTCCTCATATAATAATAATGTGAATACCTTATTAGCAAAAAATAAATAAAAAATACATGAGAAAAGAAAAAACCCACCAAGTATAACCATGGTAGAAAAAAATGATGAAAATTCGAAAGTAATAAGAAAAATTATGACCCAACAACAACAAACTCTATGTCTCTACCTATATAGTACTAAGATCCTGTTCTTTTCAGCTCAGCTTCTATCAGCTCAGTCCAACTCTTATTAGCTCAGCTCTAATATTTTCAGCCAGCTCCAATATTTTCAGCTCCTAAAATAATACTTCAATAATAATAATAAATATATAATAATAATAATAATAATAATAATAATAATAATATTTATTTATTATATGAAACGAAAGTTGCATTAAGATCGAAACAAATTACAATAAGTTATTATTATTATTGTTGTTGTTGTTGTTATTGCATTTCGATATTAATGCAAGCTTCTTTTCAATTGTTGTTGTAGTTGTTTTTAGTACTCATATCTCTCCATGTTAATAATAATAATAAAATTACGGAGTTACTCCTCGCAGTACACATTTTACTCGACGCAGTATTTTTTACCCATATTTTTCCATTGCATGCCCTTATAAAAAAACAATCCTAATTTCATTATTCTCACACCCTTTCTACCCTAACCCTAAAAACCATTTCTTTTTTTCAGTTATTATTGACTACCTCCAAATCTAACTATACATTCATTAAATTTATCAAATTTAATAGATCATGGATACAATTTTGATTGAAAAACAGGTATCAATCCATTAACTATCATTAATTATTGAAATTGGGGTTTTTTGTTTGAAAGTTAAAAATAATTAATTTTTTTGTTTATTGTTATATATATCACTAATTATGATTATTGTTTTTTTGTTTATCATTAATTATTGAAAGATTTTGATTAAAGAACATGTATCAATCATTAGTTATCATTAATTATTGAAATTAGGGTATTTTGTTTCAAAGTTCAGAATAATCGTTTTTTTTGGTTTATTGTTATATATCATTAATTACGATTTTTGCTTTTGTTTATCCCTAATTATTGAAATTAGGGTTTTTGGTTTCAATTATCGATTTTCAACCATTAATTACCTTACGTACGACGTGTTCCTCTTTTTACGGAGTCTTTTTTATTTTGGTTTGGATGTCTCGCATACTTTAAACGTAAATTTAAAGTTGTGGCTGAATACAAATGAATTTTTCTAGCAAACACTATACTTTCAATTTTTTTGGTTTAGAAACTCAGTTTTTGGATTTAATACTTTAATATTGGGTACTAAATTATAGTGTAGAACAGTTATGAACTGGGTATATACTGCGTTAAAGTTGAAAAAAAAATTACTGCATCAAAATTGAAAAAAAAAAATAAGTGTATTCCGTTATAAAAGAAACGTATTGCGTTGATAAATTAAAAAAAAAATTTATTCAAAGATTAAAGTAAATGTACTTCATGAAATTTTAAAATAAATGTACTGCAAAAAAATGTATTGCGTAAAAGTAAAAAAAAAATGTACTGCGTAAAAGTAAAAAATAATGTACTGCGTGAGTAAGGTAGATATGGAGAAGAGAGAAAGAAAAGAGAGGAAAAACAAAAGGATAATTTGAGGAAGGGGGAAATGAGAGGGGCAAAATCGGATAAACGGTACTGCGTCGAGTAAAAAGCGTACTGCGAATAGCAACACCCTAAAATTATTATTATCATCGTCATAGTCGTTGTCGTCATCATCATCATCATCTTTTTTATTATTGTCGTTATTATTATTACTTTCTAATTTTTATCATCATTGTTATTATAATAATTATTAATTAATATTATTATGTACTCCATAATATTTTGAAGTCTTGTAATAGATATTACATTCAAATATTTACAACTCTGTCTCAATGCCATTACAATTAATTTACGTTTTTTACACTGTTTTTGAGTGAATAGAATATATATATATATATATATATATATATATATATATATATATAGAGAGAGAGAGAGAGAGAGAGAGAGAGAGAGAGAGAGAATCAAGTGAGTCCCTTTTTCTTTTGCGCTCAACTTCAACTTCAACTTTTGCGCTCAACTCAGGCATACCCGAGCACTCAATCCTTCAACTCGCACTCAATCCTTCAGCTCAACTCAATCGCTCGCTCAACTCTAGGATTCTCGAGCACTCGCTCAACTGAACTATGTCGCTCAACTCAATTCAATCGCTGTCCTCAACTCGAGCAAGGTTATTATTTTACTGAAGATCTAGGTTTTGTTTACATCTGTGTTATATTTCATTACCTCTTTCGCTAATTATTGATTCATAATTTTGCTGCGTCTGTGCCATATAATTAATTTTTTTCACTGAAGACTGTTTTGCTATCTGGGTTTTCATCTGTTTCGTGTAATTGAATTCAACTACAGACGAACATATATCGAATGTTACTTTAATGCACATACGCTGTTACTGTAATAAACTTGATGTGTTACTGTAAGGGGTGCTTCGTTACTGTGTTTGATGTACGATGTTATTTCAAAGACAACCATGTGTTACTGTAATGCATAAGAGGTGTTACTTTAACTCTCATCTTCGTGATACTTTGAATCCTTGTAAACCCTCAATTGTGTACATTTGTTACTCTAATCTGCTTCTTATGTTACTCCACACTTCTATTGGCAGACAGGAACACTGTGCGATCGCAATTGTTGGAAAACGTAGCCAAGTATGAGAACACTAGACAAAAAATCATCGACGGTCCCAAGAGCAAGCCAACAAAGGGCCCAAAAAAATAGCGTGTTTACTGAATCATGTCATCTCTTTTGTAACTACGATTTAATGGTCTCTATTCTTTAGTTACCTGTCTAATTACATTGGTATTTTGACTATCACCAGTACATTGAAGCTGTGAAACTCTGTTACAATGACCAACTGCACCTGTTACTCTAATTCACTGTTGGTGTTACTATGGAGATTATTGAAATTAACACAATTTTCTTTGGTCTCACAATCTGTGTGTTACACCGAAGCACTGTGTGTGTTACTTTAATGAACAAATTATGTTACTTTAAGTGATTAATGCCGTTAGTACAATGATATTGCAATCACCAATATTGGTACTCTTTCAATGAATGAACAACACTGCTGTCCTCAGTTACTACAATGCATTTTTTTCTGTTACTGTAACAAATTAATAGTGTTACTTCAACGCACATAAGATGTTACTCTAACCAAAAACACATTTATTAAATAAATATAGTGTTAATTGCACAAATGTGTACAACATTAGTTTTTCGTGTAAACCAGGAAAAAAGAAAAAATTCTTGTAATGTCAAAGAACACGAGTATTATCAAAACACTTGTTCATCCTTGTCTTTCTCTGTGTCTTCTTCAGTACGGAGTGAAAATCTTACCCACATCTCTGCACCATTCCTGTGCATTCGGCTCTTTACCAATGCTTCCTGCCAAAAATTAAGAAAAGTCAGGCCCATGGGCATAAGTGTTACTGTAACTCCTAAGTTGCGTTACTTTAACTCTAAAAAGATGTTACTCCAACGTTAGCGCCAAAAACCCTTTTTTAGTGTTACATTTTTGTGTTACTCTAATTAAAATTAGGTATTACTGTAATTCATTACTTGTGTTACTTCAATGCCATGCATGCTTCAACATAAAGCAAAACAATAATATCGGTGAAACAATAATATCAATGAACCATAATATTAATCCATAATTAATCAAACAAATTAAATTCCACATTTTCCAGTGTTGTCTTGTGCGTTCGCATCTCTGGCGCAACTACCTGCACAAAATCAAACAGCGTTACATCAATGTAAATAATGTGTTACTGTAATTCATAAGTGGTGTTACCCTAACGTGTACAATACGTTACTCTAGCCTATCATAAAAACCCTTTTCCTGAACGTTCATTTGTGTTACTGTAATTGCAATTAAGTGTTACTTTAACTTAGAAGGCATGTTACTTCAACGACGAATCTGCGTTAACTGAAATAAAAAAAATAGAATCAATGGATATCAGGGAAAATCTTAATAAAAAGCATAAAGACCTGTAATCTATAGAGATCAAGATGTCAAAATACCATTGATACGAAACTGTGATATCAAAACGCAATGACATCAAAAAAACGAAAATTGATACGAAACTGTGATACGAAATGACAATGAAAGCATTATAAACATGAAGATCGACGTAAAAAAAACGCAATTCGAGGCGATAAAACATTGATATGAAAACGCAAATTGAAAGCAATATGACTATTGAAATCCATGAAGAAAAAACGAATAAAAATGTGAATGAAACACTGAACCTTACCATTGTTATACTCGATTAGTTGCTTATCAACCGTTGAAGACGATGATGCGGTCATTGAATCCATTGTAGCAGAATTTCGAGTTCAAAATCGATGAATGAGCCTGAATGAATCAGAGTTTTTTTTTTAGGTGTGAATGAACGTGGAATGAAAATTGAACGTGATAATGAACGTGAATGATAGGAAGTTATTGTTTCCTAAATTCTTGTGAGTTATTTTAGGAACGTAAATCTTCCTTTTTTTTTAATGGAAGCATCTTGTCCATCCATTCTCATCTCATCCAATGAATGGGATGAGAACTTAGGGACTCACAAAGAGTAAAGGACTCATAAGAGCCTTACTATATATATATATATATATATATATATATATATATATATATATATATATATATATAGGAGAGTTCTAATAAGGGCATGGGTTACTTTAAGGGCATAAGTCCAAATCCTAACCATTGAAATGATTTAGATGGATGGCTGAGATTTAGTTTAGAAACTAATATTAGTTAACAGGGCATTTAATATTAGTTGGCAAAGCAATCAGCAAACATATTTGCTTCTACAATCACTAGGACATTCCTCACTCCACCAGTTTTCATTGAATACTCTTTGCAGTGTTCCAATGATGGAGAAGTTGAAGATTTTTTTCTCGTGTTCTCCATAGGACCTTGCCCTTGAAATTATTTATAATTAGTGCTGGGTTATGGGTTTGTGGTTGCTTGCGGACGGTGGTTGTCAAGGCGGTGGAATTTACTGTTTCCGATCGAAGTACTTTTTCGGAATGAAGAATTTGCAGATTGTCGAAGTGCCCCTGGTAGGTGTTTGTGTTGTTTGAGGATATTTAGTACGGCTTTTTTAGTATGTTTTTGCAATTGGAATGAATATATGTATGTGTTGACTTGGGGTTGCTGTTGTTCTTCTTGAATGTGATTGTAGCTAACCTAATCTGATGCAGTGGCAGACGAGGTGTGTCCTGCAGGGGAGGTCCGTGTCGTTGAGTACAGTAGGGAAGTGTCGAAGGACGTTACACTGTTTGTTGGTCAACAGTTTACCGACGTTGAGAAGGCGGTTGAGTTCTATGAGTCATATGGTCTAGCTTGTGGATTCGATGTGCGACGGTGGTCCACGAAGATGTTTCGTGATGGTACGCTAAAGTATCAGTTTTTAGTTTGCAATCGTGAGGGATTCCCGTATGTGCCGAAGAAGGCGGAAGCTTCTGTGGAGAAGAAAAGTTCTGGAGGTGACATCGTGTCGATGTCTACGAAATTGAAGTCGAAGAAATCTGTAATGGAGGAGGAGAGTTCTGCAGTTAGTACTGTACGTGGATCGAAGGTGATACAGGTGGGATGTAATGCACGTATTAAGTTAATTCCGAAGGGCAGTTTGGTTGTTATTGAAGAATTCCGAAAATGTCATAACCATGAACTCTTTTTTGTGGTGGATCGAGAGTTCCAGAAGCTGTCACGTAATCTGTCCGCCTACCATAAACAATTGATAGTTAACAACTCTCGAGTAAGTCTTTTACAATGTTTGCTTCTGAATTTCGTTATTGTGATTACAGTTGATGCTGTCGCGTAACTAATTTTTTGGACACTATTTACGTATGCCATGTGGTTGATGGCATAAGTTTTGATTGAATGAAGTCTGTCTGGGAATTGCGAATGTGAAGCATTGAAGTTGTATTTGGAATGTACTGAAGTTTTAATGTAGTTGAATTAAAGTTTGGAAAAGTGTACCTTTTTTGTAGTACTGATTCATGCGTTGAAGGTGCAACTATATGATTTTGAAGTTTTGTCGATTGGGAGTTGGAGTTTTAAATAATTGTTGATGGGGGTCGGTTGCCTACCTCGGGCCGCCTGCCCATTAGGCCCCAAGGCGACCAACCCCAGAAAGAGGAAAAGGTCTGCCCAGCGGACTGTCCGCCGAAACTCATTGAAACATCCAAGTATATGGCCTTAAATTCCTTAGCCGCCTGGCGCAGCCTGGCCGCCTGCCAGGCAGGGCGAACCAGGCCCCCCGCCTGCTTCCCAGGCGCTCACGCCTAAGCAGGACCGAAGGAAAGCCGGGGACCCATTCGTCATTTTGCCTAAGGTAAGGGGAAATGAGTGGACAAGGTGAGTCCACGCGTCGCATCAGCATCCACCCATTTCCCTCCTCTTCTTTCTCTTTCCCTCTCTCTTGTGGGAAGGTATAAATACTTACCCATTTCCCACATAAGGGGGGTTGGATTTTCTCTCTCTAGACTCTTACTCCTAAAAATGCCACCTAGTTCCTCACGAGCTAGGTTCGTCAAGGCATTTCACGGACTGACTTAGGCATCGGAGAGGGTTTCCTCGGACAACCTCCGAGGCCCTGTGCGTTCATTGTGCAGGGAGCAGGCCAACTCCGCCGGGAAGGTCCGATCAAGGAAGTGAGAAGAAAGGGAGCCTGAAGGAAATCAAACGGTCAATCGTTCGTCATTAACTCAATCATACAACCCGGATCCGAGACCGGGTGAATTGTTTCCGTGACCGGAACAATTGTAGTTGAAGTTTCTAGCGTGTGGTAGGATGTGTGTATTGAGAACTTATAATCCACCTAGCTGGCATCGGTTATATATGAAGTTTTGTTTGTTGTGCTATGAAGTTGTGAAGTCACGTAGTTGCAGTTGTAAAACTGAGTTTGTTTGCTTTTTAGTTTCTGTGTAATATACGACTTTGCGAACTGTAGCTTATGGTATGGCAGTGAAGGGAAGATGTGGTTGAAGTCTCACTGTACGTTATATGTTAAAGTGACATTGTTGCATCGTTAGAGTTGATGTGTCTTTATGTTGTAAATTATTGTTTTTCAGCTGAAAATTGAATTGGCCTGACACGTACGTACGATATGGTTAAGGAGCATGTGAATGAATTTGAGAATATTGGGGCTAGCTTGAATGACTTCAAGAATTTTGGGAGGGATCTTAAGTGCTACCTTCATCAACGAGATGGGCAGCTTTTCATAGATAATTTTAAGAAAATGGTGCGGAATCGGGAAGGGTTCTATTTTGACTACGAATTGGCGGCCAACGGTGGCTTATGTAGGGTTATTTGGGTCGACGGTGTTGGTAAGAGGAACTACGAAATGGTTGAGGATGCTGTGTCCTTTGATCCTACATATGAGACTAACATGTACTCGATGATCTTCACTCCATTCAGTGGGGTTGACAATCACAAAAGGTCTGTGACATTTGGCGGTGCCCTCATTGCTCGCGAGAACACTGAGTCCTTTAATTGGGTGTTCACCCGTTTCTTGGACGCGATGAGGTGGGGGGGGGGGGGGAGAACCAGAATATATAACAACGAACCAAGATCCCGGTATTATTAGCTCCGTGGCGTTTGTCTCTAAGAAAGCGAGGCATCGGTACTGTATGTGGCACATAATGAACAAGGTTCCTGCGAAGTATGGTTCGACTAGGAGCGATTACATCGAGTTTATAAATAAGCTAAATGGTATTGTGTGGGACGATGCCATTGAACCCGCAGAGTTTGATTCCAGGTGGAAGGAAATTATAGAGGAACATGGAGTGGCTGAACGAAGTTGATTGGTTTAACACCGCATTTGCTGATAGAAAGCAGTGGGTCATGGCTCATTGTCGAGAGATACGCATGAGCAGCGTTATGAGAACAACGCAAAGGTCGGAGAGTGCAAATAGTTTCTTCAAGAGGTTTGAAGGCAAGTCTGGTACTTTGGTGGAGTTCTGGATGCGCTACGAAAGCGCGATGGAGCAGCAAAGGCATACTCAGAAGAAGCTTGACAATGAGAACAAGCACTCGAGGCCTAAGTTGGAGACTCATTTAGCTATTGAAGCTGATGCTGCGAAGCTGTATACTCGTGAAGTACTTAGTGAATTCCAGACCGAGGTGAAGCATTCTATTGACACGTGCACGGTACGTGGCTTTGAGGTGAATGAAGGGGTTGAGGTTACTACGGTGAAGGATCAATCTAGGAATCGCGTTTACGTTGTTCGTTATAACCCAGGTATGCTCCTTATTCGTTTACAGTTGTTTTTTTACTGTTGAAGTTCCAGTTTTGGTTGCCAAAGTTACGTTGGTAATGCTTTGAAGTTCTTTTTCTTGTGTCAGAGTTGAAGGAGGCGACGGGTACCTGTACGTTGTATGAAAGAAGAGGAATTCTATGCTGACATGTTATTTGGACTTTGACGTCACATGGGCAGAAGACGATACCAGCAGCTTACGTGTGTAGAAGGTGGTCGGTTGACTCATCGGAAGGAAATTTTGTCGGCGGGGTAGATGAAAAGCAGTTAGAGATGACGAAGCTGTGGTCTGAATTTCACGAAGCAGCTGGCGTGGTTCGTGAATTGGGTAAGGAAGATGTTCAGAAACTGAGGGAAGTGGTTAGGGCTTTTATCGATAGCGTTAGTAAGCCTGCCGAGCCACTGACAAAGGAACAGGAATTTGAGAAATTTCTTGGTTGTACGTCTACTACTGAAATAACTATTCTGCCTCCACGAAAGTCGAAGACTAAAGGTAGTGGAAAAAGGATGTTGTCAACGAAGACGAAAGCAGATGTCCTTGCGAGAAAACCGAAGCGGTTGTGCAAGAACTGCAAACGAATGGCTCACCATGATAAGAGAAATTGTCCTAACCCATTTGCGGAGCATCCACCGTCCGAGGACGAAGTTTCAGACTTCGTCGATGATGATGACGTAGAGTAAGGCACGACGGGTTTGTGAGTTCAGTGATCATAAATTGTAATGTCTGTTAAATTCCTTTACAAATTTATTAAGTTCAGCTCTTTTTGTAGGAAGTTTAACAGTAGAAGAAATCTTAGATTTGTTTGAGCATGCAACTTTAGTTCAATGGATTTGAAACTTCGGTGGCCTGTCGCAGAACTTTAACACTACTAAATCGCAATTTCAATATTATTAGAACGAATCCAAGTGTGAAATGGTATGCTACGCAAATTAAGGGGACACGATTCTGAAGTGTCGCATTGTTAGAGTTGAAGTTGTAATGTTTTTGATGTGAAGTTTCAGGCGTGGAGTAGTTTGCTTTTAGTGGCAGATGATGTGCACTAGTTAATTATTGAAGTTTTGAAAGTTATGTGCTGAAGTTATGTTACAGTCGAATTAAAGTTTCAAAAACAATAATAGTTAAATATTGAACAAGGCTATGAAGATTAAAATTCACTCATCAGAAATTTCATAAATTGAAAGTTCAAGTGTCAAAGTGATTGAGTTACAGTTTGAGACTTATGTTGTGCAAGTCATTGGGTCACGATTTCGAAGTTTATATGGTGAAGTTGTATTACAGTTGAATTAAAGTTTGAAAGATTAAATTATTTAAATCGTATACAAGGCACATGGTTATACTGAAGGAAAATGGCACGTGGTTATTTGAATAGACATATAGCGTTCGTCATTTTTGGGGGAAAACTGTTGCTTAGTAGCCCGTTGTTTTGATTACAAAAGACAATGAGGAAATTCGAGTTTCGGGCAAAATACATAGTGGCGGATCAAAGTTTTGCTTGCCGAAAACAGAAAGTTAAGAAACCATGACTGGGGAATTACTTCCTACGACTAGTGTACACCTTTGGAGCCTTACGTTTCTCCTTCAAAATATCCCAAATGTTTTCTTTTTCCGCATTGAACTTGTCGATCTGTTTACGGATTGTTTTTCGTTCTTTGTTGTAGTCGGAGAGAATAAGTGTGGCAGTGAGCTGACTAGGAGGAATCGCCTGCAGACCTTATGTTGTAGGTCTTCGTTGGGTGGCATCTCCTCCTCACCCTCATGCAGAAGCATGTGCATCATTGTAAACAACCCAGACTCTTTTTGATTGATGACATTACTCTGCCACTCCGTTTTGATCTATCTTATTTTGAAGAAAAGGAGCTGGATGGCCTTGGTAACCCCCTTCACTTCTAAGTAGTTACTCATTCCAGCTGCCTGTGGGAAATTGGAGTAAGCTGCGTCAGCTCATAGCAGATTGTTATATTTTCTAGTACGATATAGTAGGTTGCGCATAGTTAATACTTACAACAATGTATGCGGCCTTGTAGACGTCGAAGTTCGGGAAGTCAGGGTGTATGTAGTGGTCCAGAACGTCAACTGTTTCTTTCTTGAAGTTGAGACAAATGCAGACAAAGTATTGGTTGATGTTGACTGAAAGAAAAATAAGGTCGGGCTGCAAATTGACTGCTGGACGACAATCTTTAATGAACACGTCCCAAAATTTGTAAAGCTTTTCCTGCAGGGAATCTAAAGGGGTTGCTTGGTCGAAAGTCTCTATAAGATTTGTAATGACGTCCTGTGGAATTTAGAAAATATAAATGAGAAATGTAATGACCATGTAAAGTGCACGTAATATAATTAATATGCTGAACACCTAATTTAAAATTTCAGAAGCTGGGTGCTGGAGGTATGATCTAATTGAGTTGAAGTTTACAGTGTGAGAGTTGAAGTTGTAATGTATTTGATGTGAAGTGTCTAGCGTGCAGTACGTTGTTTTTAGTGACAGGTGAATTGTAGTAGTTAATTTTTGAAGTTTTAGAAGGTATGTGATGAAGTTATATTACAATTGAATTAAAGTTTCATAAACACTATTGATTAAATACTGAGGTAGCCTATGAAAATACACTCTGAAATTTCATACACTCAGAAAGATGGAGTTTCAAAGTTATTGAATTAAAGTTGTAATGTGTTTGAGTAAAAGTGTTGAGTCCGAAATTGTAAATGAAGGTTGCTGGATATGCAAACTCTATGTGCTGAAGTTGTGTCACAGTTGAGTTAAAGTTTCATCATTGAGAGTTGAAGTTCATCAATACGGACCTGAAGTATCATCAATTGAGAGATGAAGTTTCAAAGAATGAGTTAAAGTGTACTGAAGTTGCGAACCCTATGTGCTGAAGTTGTACCACAGTTTAGTTAAAGTCTCAAAAACTAAAGTTCCTTAGAATTTGAGTTAAAGTTGCAAACCCGATGTGTTGATGTTTTAGAGCAAAATAATGAACAACTTCACACTGTCTGCTGATGAAGTTTTCAATGTTGTTCTATGAAGTTGTGAACTGACTTAGCTGAAGTTTGAAATTAATTCTGTTGACATTTTGAATATTGAACGTTACGAATGGAGGCTGATTGTATGTGGGGGGTGAGTTAAAAAGTTTCGGAAATTGAGATTTGAAGTTCTTAAATAATTGATTTAATGTTTCAAGCGTAATACAGACTAATTTCAAAGAAAAACGAATGTAGAAATAGTAAGAGTGGGGGTTAGTGCATACCGAGTGGCGTAACCCCATGAACGTCATTGTAGGAAGAGTTCCTTCCCCTGGGTCTGCAGTGGAAATACGAGTGAGGAGTATTGACCAGAACTCTAGGACGCAAGACGACATGTCCGTGTTAGGGAGCATGGTCAGTACGTCCGATTGAGTTATTTTTGCGTCCTTCCCGTAATTTACTAGCAGCTCACTGAATTCGGTAAAATGGATCGTATTAACTGGTTATCAGTAGGTAGGTAGGTCACACCAAATAAGAAACCAGAAAGTTGAAAATGAAGCTTACACGTTGGGATAAGCGTAATCATCGAGCATGCTATAGTCCGATACATGCTTCCATAAATTCGGGAGATTGCTTAACAATTGTTGGTTGGTGCAGAATGTTTTTGACACGGTCAGAGCTTTAGAGTCAATGTCCCCGAAATCTAAAGTGCACCCGAGACCATCCCCCCCACCACGGATGCGACTCCTCAGTGATGACATTGCTTCCCGCGGAGTTGAATCTGAAACGGTACCTTGCACTGGAGTATTTACTGGCTGATGTTCTGTGGAGCACTGCCGCTTAGATGACGACCCTCGTACATTGTACTTAGCTCGATTCTTAGATTGCACTGCTGAGTTTGCCAATGATGCCTCAGGTCGCTGTTCCTCACCGCCCACATCCACCTGGTCCGAACCTGCATCGGCGCCCACCTGCACAGTTCCAGCAGGCTGCTCCAATGGAAGTTCAGGCTGCTCCACTGGAACTTCAGGCTGCTCCCTTACCGGCACATCTATGTGGTCTTCATCACGGGGTGTGATGTCGGTTGTAGTCTTCCCAGCCGCTGCAGCGTACACTGTTGCATTGGCAGCTGAATCTCGGAAACGGAAGGCCGACTCGCACACCTGATCAACATATCGATGGAGTTCGTCGCTAGTCCAAAACGCTTGGGATGATTGGCAGAGATCTGTTTTGGTCCCAAGAGAAGACGGACGGCATGGTCCGATGCTTAATTTCACCCGCTGCTTCCCCAAACCAAGCAGGAAAAGCAACCTTATTCCTTTGCATTTTGAGAAGCAGCAGATGAACGTCCTGCAACGTTATTGTTCACCGTAGTGGATGAGTAAATAATTAGCGTACAATTAATAGAATAGGTCATTAGAGTAAATAATTAGCGTAAATTTCATTTTAAGCAGATTTATTTTAAACACTTCAGTCTATATGTACTGAAGTCTAAATAGTAATGACAGATTGAAGATTGTATAAATTTACTTACGTCGTCAGCCCGAGCGGCAAGTTCACTATCGTCCTCAAGCCCAGGTGGAAGCTCTATCTGGATGAATTTCCTCCCGCTGTTTCGGTGATTGGAACACGTAGGTGTACGTCCCGGTTCATCGTTACCGGTGATTAGCAGCACCGTATTGACTTCGACTCCGTCGGAATAAGACCGTGGATAGGTCATTTTCGACCACACCTGCCTACCCAACGAACCAGCCATCATCTCTTTGTGTAGTCGTACTGCCAGATTCTCGTTGTTCCAGTGCTTAATTAAGGGTAGATCATGTGGGCAAGATTCTCCACGGAAATCAAACCTCTGGAGGTATGTGATCATGAGGAACGGAACACAACCTCGCAACTGCTTCAGACTTTTCTTCGTCTCAGCAGCTGCATCGACCAGGTTTTTGAGAATGTACGAACAGCAGTCGTACTTGCTAATACCTGAGACGTCGTCCATGGCTTTTACCAGGTTCAGGTCTATTCCATTGTTTGACGTAGGGCACAGAAACGATGACATTGCAAATAGGACGAACATCTTACAGAATAATTCACCCCCATTTTGATCGGCCATAAGTTCTTCGAATAGATCACCTAGTTTTACTTGGTTGCTGTTGTTAGCGACATGGTAACGAGCCCTCCAAAAATCGTTCAATGCCTTGAACTCCTTGTCGGAGGAGTGTTTCTTACGTCCGGTCGGTGCCAACTCCACTTCATTCGGCCCGCGTGGCAGTAGAAAACAATCGTGGACGTCGTGTTTCGTCACACAGAACTTCTTGACCTCCGACGCCCAAAATACATTGGAACCGTCATCAAACGCTTTCAAAAACAGTGGTACGTACTGCAAAGGGTACTTACTGATCCTGAAATCCAGCAGCCCACCAAACCCGATTGAGCGTACGGACTGTTTCTGCTTGTCATTTAGATTGGAAATTAACTTCGCGAGCCTCTGTCCTCTACATCTGACAGGGACACTTGCATCCTACTCCTCCTCGTCTAGTGGCTCATTGCTCACAGTTTCAACAAGTTGATGTTCTCCAGAAGACATATCAACAAGAAAATCTGCAATGATAAACAAGACAAAGAACTGACAAACAAGACAACATCTGCAATCATAAACAAGACAAACAAGACAACATCTGCAATGTGACTAAAGACCCCTGATTTTTTTAATATTAAACGAAATCTGCAACGATAAATATTCAATATGATTTTTCAATATGAAATCTGCATCGATAAACAAAACCCACAACAATACACACAAATTTTAAACGAACTTCGATTCTAAACCTAAAAACCCCTGATTTTTATGATTGTAAAGGAATTTCGAGTCTAAACCTATAAACCTATAATTTTTTTGATTTTAAACGAACTTCAATTGTATACCTAAAAAACCCTAACTTTTTTTATTGTAAACTAATAATCCTTAATGGTAGGCAAAAATTTGAAAACCCTAAACCATAATCTCAGTAAACACATGACTAATCGTTGAATAGAGAATCGTAAACCCTAAACCATATGCGAAATTAGGGTTACTCGAATTTCAGATTAGAGATTACTGTTTATCGAAGAAGTGTAATGAAGAACTGAAATGAAGAAATTAACAGTAATATTTACCTGAAATGAAGAACTGGAGGTGCTTCGACGGAGATTGAAGGGAAATCAACTGAAGAGCGAGCAATGATGAATAATTGAAGAGGAGGAGTTTGGTGGATTCGTGGAGATGGGTTGGAGAGAGTATTGAATGGAAAACGTAAACAAGCAGAGTAATCAATTATGGTGGAAAAACAGAAGGTGGGAAAAAAGAGGTATGCATGGAAAATGTAAACATTGTTTTTTTTTTTAAATAATTATATATATCACTCAATCTCAGCCATCCATCTCTATTTAATCTGACGGCTGAGATTGGAACTTAGGACCTCACATATGTAATTGGAGCTTATTTGATCTCCCCTATATATATATATAGCATATGAGTATTATTTGCATTGTATAAAGATTTAAGAATATCAAAATTTAAAATTTTGTATATTACGTAATCAAATATATATATACATAACAAATTTTCTATTGCCAAGTATGAAAAAAAAACAAAAGTAGAAATCAAATAAATTGGAGGGGGTGCTATGTTGTTGTTGTTGTTATTATTACTATTACTATTACTATTACTATTATTATTATTATTTTTTTTTTAATAAATAGAGAATTTTATTGATGAATCAAAAATCAATTTACAAAAAATTGGTAGGTAGCCGAGATCAAAAATCAATTTTATTGAGAATTTTATTATTATTATTATTATTATTAATTAATTAATTAATTACTTTTATTATTAATATTATAATAATAATAATAATAATAATAATAATAATAATTATTATTATTATTATTATTATTATTATTATTAATTGGTGTTATAATTTTTTTTTCATTTTTTAAAATATTACTTTATTAGATAATTATATAAGTAGTTATTAGTTTCAGCTTCTTTTAGTTCAGCTCAGCTCAGCTTCTATCAGTCCAGCCCAACTCCTATCAAACCAGCTCAGCTCTTATCAGACCAGCTCAGCTCAGCTCAGCCCTGTTTCAGCCGAAAAGAACAGGGCCTAACTAAAACAATGTTTTACAGGTGCAACACAAGATGACAACCTAGGAAAACATGCTAGAGGATTAGAGATTACGGTAAACACACCAGTTAAAAGGTTTGAAGTGGTAGTTAAAGAAGCATTCATAACAATAGACATCATTGAAAAAAGAAAGTACGATTTGAATATCAAACAACAGAGGCGAGAGAAAAACAAAGAAGAAACAAAATCAAAATCAAGATGTTTACTTTCTTCAATAATAGTTCAAAAAATATATATTTATTAGTTATTATGGATGACACCTTATAGCTTAATGTAATTGGGTTGATTTAATCATTTTGTCTTATGCTTCTAGAAACTCAAACTGAGTTGGAGACGGTCTGAAAAATGTACCCCCATACCCAGTAGGTCATTGGTAATGACTCTAATGAGTTATCGCATTAACCTCAAATAATGCATTATTGCATTTGTTCTTATCATATTATAAAGACTTTGCAAGTAAATAAAATTACCAATAAGATGTAAGATTTACAAAATAATATATAAATAAATATTGGGCAATACATCAAATAGAGGGACTAATCACAAAGGACATAAAACAACATAGTCTCGTGCGGTGCACGGATATAGCGACTAGTTAAAAAAAATGAACTCATAAATTATAGTCCAAATTACTGGTGTGGAGAACAAGGAATTTGTAAATGACATGCAATAACTTACTCCGTATTACAATAATTTAATGGAGATCATAGGAGTCTAGGAGACAGGGGTCGGAGAGAAGATTGGATCAAATAATAGATTAAATAGATCACTAAAACTGGAAAACTTTTTTACCGAAGTTGTCTTGACCCAGTGGTTAAGACTAGGTGCTCTGGGACAGTAGGTCTCAGTTTTGAATCTCCCTCCTCTTATATTGTAATGCGACTAAGTGCGCTCTTCATTGAACCAAAATAAAAATGGAAAACCTTTTAATTTGCCTTGATGTGGTAGAGTTGAAGATAGAAGTTGAGAGAATGACACGAGTTTATGTCATTCGGATAAACTCCATCTATTCCAATGAATTATTTGTCTATTCCATATTGAGGCGTCTCAATGAATTGTTTGCCTTTCTATTTTAGAAATGCTTTTTATATGTAATTTAACCCTTCTCATGAGTTTGGCTCCACATGTCACTTCTTCATTGGATCTCTTCCCCTTGGTGCCAAAAGTAAAGACAAACAATTCATTGGAACGGAGGAAGTAACAAATTCTTGTTGATACGATATGATACGGGTCAGTCTTAAGCAGTTTGATCGCAAGTGACGATTTCCATTTTAATTTGTTTTATTTAGTAAAGGTGTTATAAGGAGTATTTACTTTTATGTTTAATGTTACTATTGAAGAGTCTTAGTCTCAGGTTATTTGTAATAGACATTGAAGAAAGTTTAAGAAAATTCACATGGTTTGCTTGTTAACAACAAATCCCGTTTTTATTCAAACGCGTCTGAGTATTAACTTGTTCGATCTCAATAGGTCTTGAGATTAGTTCACCATTGATGAATTATAGGTCTAATTCATCAAATACCCATTGTTTTGTGTGAGTGAGTGAGTCTTTTTGGTTCGTTTACAAAATCACATAAAACAAATATCGTTACAGAAATTGTTTCCGCTGTAATTCGCATCATAAGTGGTATCAGAGCTACAACACTTGATTTTTCTTTAAATCAAGACGGTCGAAGGGAGTATCGAAACCAAGTCATTGGTTGAATTTCCGGTTGCGATTGGAATTCAAAGAGTAAACTCGAGCAAGGAAGGTCGAGGGTTAATCAGTTTTGATTCTCTTTTGGGTCTTTGTTGAAGTTCTGAATTTATACTTATGGAGGGTAGTATCAGCAACATTAGCATTAGCTACTAAATACTTACGAGGGTAGTATTAGCATGGAGAGTGATTTGAGTGTAAGTACAACTTTGTGGTTAATACTCGTCTTTCTCGTTTCGTGGGCATGGTTTGTTTTTGATCCCGGGGACTAAGGACACAAGAATTGGGACAATTCTTTTTGAAGCAGAAAGGGTGGATGATACGATATAATATGGTCGCCAAGACTTTGTCTTGAGGATTCTCGACAATAAAATGAGTCTCTTTATTTCTTAGCTAATAAAATGTTTAAATGCTACAATAAGGAGTACGGAGTATTAATTTGGCTTTAAGTGTTGGTTTTAATGAGTTGTTTTATAAACAACTCTTCGTTGCCTTTAGGTTATTCAATAGTTTTTCGAGTTGGCTATTTATAGCCTCGATTTATTTGTAATAGAGATACATTGATGAAATAACAAAAAAACTTGTGTCGCTCTTAAAGGTGTGTTACCTTTGGTTGTGAAACTCGGATTGTTGCGATAATCCAAAGTAGTGATTATTTAGGACGCGACTCCTAATTGTTACTCAATTGGAACCAATAGGTCTTGGTTAGTCAATCTCGTTCATCAAGTTATAGGTCTAACTTGCTTGGTGTCTGCCTATCCTTTCATTTCCGTTCAATCTGTTCATTTCCGCTTCCGCACTTAAATTCGCATCACTTGTTTATGACGGAAATATCCATCTTAAGTTTATGACGGGTTAAATATATGAGATAAATAAATTCATGTGCTTAGGGTGCAGATAAATAAAGGGATGTGCTAAATCATACACATGAATTACTACGTTGTACTTCCGTATTTACCCTTGTCACTTTTTCCACTGCTTCATTCAATTTTAGGGAAAAAATAAAAAAAATTCAAGATCTAACTCATTCCTACTTCAGCCAGCCAACCACCAGGTCCAACACCACCCTCGAGCCAACCACCCTTTCACGTCCCCACATCGATTGCTCTCCCCCGCCCAGTGCCCACCCTCACCAGTCGCCCTCGCCTACCCCCACTCTCTTGTTGTCGCTCTCTCCCTTGCCGGATAACAACCCCCGGCCCCTCCCACCACGTAGGCCACCTCTATCTATGTTGACCTGTCTTTTACCGCCACCCACTGTTCACCACCTATGTTTGTCATCTCCGATAAAATTGACGAACCCAATTGAAAAAAATATGAAAAGAACTGAATTTGAAAAATAAGAAACATAACTAATACTCCACTGTATAATCAAATCTGAAAGTAGAACTAATAAATTCAAATTGTTGTTATTGATTTACTAATTTAGATTTATAATTAATGAATTTAACTAATAAATCTATATTATTGTTGTTGATTTACTAATTTAGGTTTATAATTGATGAATTGTTGATTTACTAATGATAGTTAGGTTTAGGGTAAAGATTTGAGATTATTTTTAATAGCATATGTGAAAAGGGTAGAGTTGGAAAACTTTGTGTTTGGAAAAATTTCTGACAAAATCAGTACAACGAAGTAAAAAGCGTGTATGAAATAACAATTCCGTAAATAAACTCATTTTTGACATTTTCGGATATATTTGACTAATTTTAACATTATGACGGATATCCGTCGCAATGAAGACCAACTGTTTGGATACAGTACTTGTGTCTTTTTTAGTAAGACTGAGATTTATTTGGATTGAGCCAAATTCTAAAACCAAATTCACCTTGTTACGCAATGTATGTAATCAAATACTCCTTCCCATCCATTCAATTATTTACGTGGATAATTTCACCACTTTTAAGAAAAGTGGCAAAAATAAGGGTACTATTGGTAAATCAAATGATTTTATGAATCCACAAACAAATTAAGGAAAAAGTAGTGGTGTGAATAGAGTAAGGATATGAGGGTTATTAGGTAAAATATTTTGCCAAAATGAGAATGTAAAAAAATTGATTGAATCATTCATTTATAGTAAGTGTAAAGAATTGAATGGATGAGAAGGGGTATGCATTTCAAAATGAAATCTTTGTTTTCAAACGGATCATCGGATTTGAATAAAGGGACTAATAGATATATTTACACATGAAATTAATCACTTTTTCGACAACCTGGACAAATTAGCAAACTACTCCGTAGATGCTACTCCATTTGATCTGTCCCGTTCAATAGTTATTTATTTCTTGTTTAGGTGTATTATTCAATACAGAGTAGTTATCTATCCCTTTTTGGTAAAAAACTTTTTGTTATGGATGTCTGGTAAAAATGAATTTTGTGTCGTTCAAATTCATTTATTATTACCTTGAACTTTGACAAAAGCAGTAGGTATATGTTGAATAAGACTTGGAGAGTAGTAGTTCTAGCTATATAGTATTCCGTATATGTTTTCTTGCAACGAAAACAAAGGATGTCGTCTTCCTGATCGAATAAAAAACGACTTTTCATTTTTCCCTCGATCACACAAATCGGGAGGATAAAAGAAATTTATCTCCTAATGGGAATAGAATCCGTGAGACGAGTCGGGCTGGGACCCGCACCGTTGATTAAGTGAAGGAAGTGAGGGAGATACACGTCATTTCCAATTACGTAACCTTTCCTTGTTCACTTAGCTTGAATTTGCATGTATGATGTACCCTTTCTTTCCAAGGCAAATTTTTGTTTGTGATAAATATATCCGTTAAAAATTTATTATTGGTCAAATATTATCTATACGAACATATAACAAAATATTTATCATTCTCAACTATGTGGTGACATTTAGGTCGTCGTAATTTTGTGATCGATATATCCGTAGTCAGTCAGCCAGTCACTAGTGTGGCGAACTATGAACTTTTGATAGCCTCTAGGCTTACCTACTTGTTGGGCTAAGTTATTGAATTACATCGCCTACATTTTTCATTCACCCATGAATCCATGATAGAGACACATTTTGAATATAAATCACTGACACCGTCAGGGTTTTTACATTCGTCAATTGGATCTCCCTTCTTCCATATGTAGAGTGGAGCCCGTAAAAGCTTTATGTGACCCGATAAATTCTATCCGATAGAATCTGGAATTCAAAATTGATTCGTTTAATTTGTATTGATACAAATAAAAACGATTTAGTTTTTGGATTGTTTTCTTAGGCTTAATAAAAAAGTAATTAAACCAAATGATTACGGTGTAAAATACTCAACTTTCTAGGAAAATATTGTTGTAATACGATAGAGTAACCGACTACATCAATCGATCCGAAAAGGTTAGACCTGATAACGACCTGTCCCAAATCTGACTTGGTCGGGAAAATATGACCCGACCCGACCTGACCCACCATATTGGCTGTTGCCAGTTGCCACCTCTACGGCTCTACCCATATGTATGCTTACATTTATGTTGGTTCAGATCAATTGAGTCATTGAGTGTATGTAAAAGTATTTAATAGGGCTGGAAACCTTTGGTCAATATGAGAAAAATTGATTGTGATCAGCTTTATCTTTGCTATATTTTTCACGCATTTTTTGCACATCAAATTTAATACTTGTACAAGTAGTATACTAGTATCTTTGTTATGTATAGTGTATGCTATCTATATAGTGTTTGCTCCTACCAATGTTGTCAGGATCGTGATTCTACTTTGGATCTAGGGAGGTTTGAATTGAATCGGTAGAATCGCATCGTAGAATCGTAAGATTCTGATCTACTAACTTACTAAATATAGCTTTTTGTTTAGCGAAAACATATGATTGAAAATCGAATTAATTATTTGTTCATATCTAATGATTTTAATAGACATTTTATGAACTTGCTTCTACGACATAGAAGAAATTTGAGTTTTACGATGTCATTATATGAAAATATATAGGATTATATAGTATGAGTCATATTACACGAAAATGAAATTGCCTTACCTGCTACCGTCTACCCCTGTTAATATTACCACTAATTCAAATTTTACTACACTCTGAAACTCCCAAACTTTTAACCTCACTTTTAACCTCATTAACTCCCAAGCTTTAAACTTCATCTTCTCGCTTCATCAATCATCAATTCTCATCAATTCAAAACGTCTTCTTCATCCATTCATCACTTCATCCTTTCGTCGAAGTTAATTTTTACTGAACTTTTATTTGTTTACCTTTCTCAAACTTTTGTCGAAAATCAATTTTCAGGGATATTGTCAAGTTCATTCCTCAATCTTGTGGTTCGGCAATGTCAACGGTGAGTGTTTTTTTCATTTCCCCTAAATTGATTTTTTCTGGGTTGAAATTAGGGTTTTCAATTTTTTTCGATTTTTCTGGGTTTAACTTAGGTTTTTGATTTTTCTGGGTTTAATTTGGGGGTTTAGTGTCCAATTACTGTTCTTTTATAATTGGTTTAATTGAAAACGTAGGTTGATATGGATTTGGATTTGGATTTGGAGAAAGGATGGTTTAGGAGAGAAAATTTGATTTGAAACAATGAAGAAGATGAAGATGGTGTTAATTAATAGCATGGGACCCACAAAACCGACTTCATCCGGTCATTTAAGAGGCAATTTCATTCTCGTGTAATACGACTCATACTTGGTTTTATTCCCGTATTAATTAAAATTGGTTTTATTGATGGAATACCATCCAAAGTTGATATTATTCCGGTTAAATAACCCAAATATATATTATTTTTTCACTACAAAGTTGGATCGTAGGATCGTATCCTACCTTTATAAATTTTCAAATTAATAGGATCATAAGATTCTACGGCAATGATAGGATCGTAAGATCAGTCAAGCATTTTTAGATCGTAAAATCGTAGAATCGAATAGCGATTCTGACAACAATGACTCCTACCACTCCATTTCCTTTCTATTATCCCAACTATCCATATTTTATTGTGAAACAATCTAACCGTATTAGTAAATGATGATATATGTAGATGAGTAATATGATTTTAATACTCCGTATAAATAGGTGTGTTAATTGAGAGAAAATGGAGAAGATCTGTACTCCTCTATTTGTTGTGTACTAACTCAACTCGGACATCATATAAAGAGTATACGATTTTAGTTACCAAGTAAATGATCGAGATGATTCGTTGTCAGTGGCGAATCCAAGAATTTCGAGGTGGGTGTGATTAAAAAATTATAACGTAAAAAATAACCCACAAATAATTGAGTTCAATCTAGTTTCGATTGGCGTAGTTTAGTTATTTAGTTCAATTTAGTCAAGTTCAATTCAGTTTCGATCAGTTCAGTACTTCAATTCAGTTTAGTTTAATTCAGTTTAGATCACTTAAATAGAGTTCGTCCTGGCAAAACTAATTCCAAAAAGTAACTAAACGTAACAAAAAACTAAAAACCACTAACCGCAAACTTTATAAAATAAACGACTAAAATAAAAGTGTCAATACATACTAATGTATTATCAAATTAATTTCTCAATTTCACATAATCACATGTATCATACTAATACATTATTAGAATATCATTATGTTCATCATCCCAATATTCATATTTTCAATTTTTTACAATTATTTATTTCTCATTTGCTCATTTTTCCTAATTCCCTACACAAGTATAAATCTCAAAAGTTAAATAAAATTAAAAATATCTCTAATTCTCGAGTTAATTCCCTCTATAAGTACACATCTCAAATGTTCAATAAATCAAATCAAAAACATATCTAATTCCCGAGTTAATTCCCTACATAAGCACACATCTCAAATGTTCAATAAAATCAAAACGAAAGCATCTCTAATTCTCGATTTTTTTATAAAGTAATGTTTAAAAACAAATAATTATCGAAATAGAGTTTGTGTCAAAATAATTATTACAAAACGGGTCCATGTAGGATCGGGTACCTTTCATAAAAAAAATTGAGAGGAGAAAAGAGTTCAAGAAGTTCTATGAATTTGACTCTACCACTCCACCCAAATAACTGTTCTATCTATCTTTATATTCATTTATATGTATACATATGTCCTTTTCTAACTTGATTCTTTCCTAAATTAATGGACCCCCTATGAAATCGTCCATATGTCTTTTTTTTCTTTTTTCTTTTTTTTTTGTTTAACGAATAGCGCACTTAATCGCATTAGGATGGAGAATTCGAACATGGACCTATTGTATGTGACCTGTATGTATGTACACAAAACATGCAACAACAAAGAAAGTTCCTGAATATGGGCAGGGCAGCACAATCAATAGCCGTTAGAGAAGATGGCAATCGGTTAGATTCAAATTAGCTTTGATGCACCAAACTACTCCCTCCTATTAGCATCATCTTCCCTATCTTTTGACATAAAAATTAAGAAGAGAATGAAAATCTAATTAAAGTAAGAAAAATGTGAAAATACGGTGGGACTTTTGAATAAATCAAAGAATAAAAAATTGAAGAAAAGAAATGATTAAAGTACACCAAAAAATGAAAAAAAAGAGTGATTAAGTTCAAAAAGAAAAGAGGGAAAAATCGAGGGTAATAGAAGGGAGTATATAATGTGGCCTCAACATCTCAATCAATCCCTTATAATTCATTCCAACATTTTTGTACTTAAAGTCTTTGATCATTCCGGCCATAATCCAAAATGACTCAAGTAAATTGTGTTAAAATCAAAGTTAATTAAACAATTTACATTTTTCACGAATTATACGACGCCATTCCATTATATACGTGAAATGGTACTAATACTAGATCGAACTAATTATAGTGAGACGATCTCTCATAATGCGATTATTGTAAGACCTCTCATGTTATGAAGAGGTTACTAAGTTAGTACGGAGTAATAACTTCTTTCAATGTGAGTAGAGATCTTACAAGAATTATATTGCGAGACCGTTGTAGTGTAACTTGCTTTGATTTATATGACTCTTTTCACTATTTACTGGAGTATTTGTCGATGCTTAGGCTTTCGGAGAGACGACTTTCTCTCGCCAAGTTAGTAAGAGACAAAGGTACCATCATGTGAGATGTCTCTCATTAACTCTAAGGAGAGACACTTGTTAGCTTTTGCGACTTTTTTACGACAACTTCTTGCATGAAACCGTATTAGTTTTCGTGGTAAGGTTTCACTGTTTTTTCTGTGTCACAAGAGAATTGTTTTTTTTTTGTTATTTTGAGACTTCTTCTGTAGAGACATGCATGTTAGTAAGTGAGATGGAGGTCAGAGTGATCCGATCCTTTGACAGGTCTGGAAACGGCATTGCATTAAATTGGAGGACACAAAACAAGTCCCTTAAAATTGAATGTCATCTTATGCAGTTTGAGCCTCTTAACTCACCGCAACTCCTTCACCAAACAATCAACATACTCGAGATATGACACTCTATATAAGATTTTCGCCATTTCCATCATACATACTACAATTACTATTACTACTACTGCATCACAATAATTAGTTAACACACACCTCATTCCCTTGTCTAAATTAAAATAGACATCTCTCGAAAATGACTACTACTACGACTACTACTTCCTGTGCCTCCAAAACATTCATTCTTTTCCTTGTATTCAACATCATACTTGCATTAGCAAGCCATGCTGAAGCTGCACGCACCACCCCGACGACCACAAACAATAACGCCACCAACGACGACAAGAAGAAACCCGATTGTATTGTAGACCCCGATGGCAGTGTCCTCTTCCCGGGTCTTGGTCGCATCTATGTCCCGCTCCCTGGAAGTGTACAGTATGACCCCCCTGCTGCCGGCTCCAGCGGCCTATCCGGTGATGGCACATCTCCCATACCTGGCGGTGAAAGGAAGTGATCATCACATTATGCTCTCTTGTCTTGTCATAGTAATTATTTACTCCGTATTATTTGTTGTGTGTTTGCTTATTGATGTGTTTTGATGTACTAGGTTTGTTTAATTTATTGATGACTGGCAGAAGATATTCATTCTTCTGTTGGATAGGATTGTGCTGCAGTTTTTTTTCCTTGAATCAAAAGAGATTTGCATTTGCCAAATCTCTCGTCTGTATTTCTACTGTTTATGTAATAAATACGAGTAAGTTTCATTTCAGAGTGAGTGGTACTACGGAGTACTCCGTAGAAGTTAAGACTTAAGAGCAACCAACTCAAGTGACTTCATTCATTAATGCCGGATGGATACATCCACTTTTGTGAATTGTGAAGCACAAATTGTATTTTTTACCGGATTCGGGTTGGACAGTATTTCAATGGACAATAAAGAGTTTTAACACTGTTGTGCGTTCCTAGGACTCGAACTCGAGATCTTTGATTAAGCTTAGAATAATTAAACATGCACTCTCCAATAGATATTGTTGAGGCCATGAGACAAGTGTTAAAAGTTAATCTAGAAAAATCTAGAAATTATAGAGGATGAATTGGGTAGAAAAACTATACTTAGAACACTACTAGAAAATAGGAAACAGCCGACCGCTATTGGCGACCGTCTTCTGTCCCTAAAAAAGACGGACGATCGATATCAGTCGCTACTAGGCGGTCGACCTTCGTGGTCAAGTAAACTGGAAGCGGGCGACCGATGTCGGTTGCTAAAAAAGACGTGCGACCGTTAAATTCAGCTACCGACTAGCGACCGCAGTCAGTCGCTATACACATTACTTAGCAACCAATATTGGTCGCCCTGCCGCTTGACCTTGACCTGAACCTCGTTGACCTGTTCGAGGTTTGATAGGCAGATCGTATACCTATCAAAGATAACTGACTACTGTCCAACTAAAAATATAGTCATGGAAGTCAGGATCGATTCTTCAGCAAGACAAATAGATCTACTTGCAATTAAAGTCTATCTATGTAAACAATCAGGGAGTTTTGTTTGTTTGACTGGTCTAAAAGTAGTGAAAGAAAGAGAAGTAAAAAGAAGAAATACTTATAAGGAGAGAATACTAGCATTGTCGGTTCACCACGAATTTCATATGGTCACGGTCTAGGTCACAGGTCTATCGCAGATATTGTCTAAGGGGTAGTGAAAAGGTCCTTTCGGTCCGCTATTCACTCTAGCATGCGTCTAAAGGCTTCCGATCTTATTAATTAGGACACACTAATGTGTTGCAACAAGTCTAACTTTTACCAGGCTTCCGATCTTAGGTTCAAGTTTACTAAATTCAATTAATCAATCATGCACATTAACTGACTAATCGCGATTATATGTTACAATTGACAACTCAGACGCAATATCATTGACAGATCTATAAACTATTTAGCGACCACATTAAATTCGCAAATCCCCTAAAACCTAGCGAGAGAAATTAGCTACTCATGGAGGATTTAGCAACAATACTAATAATGATGATAATTAAATTAAACATTACTAATACAGTTAGAAATAATTCAATCATAAACAATAAGAAAAGATCTAGGAAGAGAAGATTAAGAAGACGAGATAAGATAAGAACAAAGCAGAAATTGATTACCAATTTAAAGGAGAAATAACAAGAGGATTCAATCATCTTAAAGCAATTAAGGTAAAACCGAGTTGAGGGAATGGAGAAATCAAACCTAAAAGTTGTAGAGTATGAAAGAAGTGAAGTTTAGTGGAGATGAGAAGAGGAGAGAAAAAGAGAAGGAGAAAAGGAGAAAGAGATCCATAATTCCAGCCTAATAGTTTCTTAATTATTAAGTTAAAACAAAAACCCAAAAGTCTTATTAACACTAAACATCAAATTAGAAAAGTGTCGGTCCTCGTCCAGTCTCAAGAATAGTCGGTTGACTATTTTGAATAGTCGGTCAACTATTTTGGATAGTCGTTCGACTATTCGTGACCTGTTTTCGTTCTCAGCACTGTGTGCTCAACTTCAAACGTTTGTCATTTCTTCGTTACTTCTTCAAATCGAGCTTGTAATATACCGTTGAAAATGTAAGAGAAAGAGCTTTCCAACGCAATTTTAATCAGCTCAATTGAAGTTGTAGAACTCAAGATATTCACGTTTTGATTTGACCTTGTAGACACCAAAATTTTATATATTTCGGTATCTATTTATGTCTAATATTTTAGTATTTAGAGATAATTATCAGTAAATATTGTGATAATATCTCAGATGATCTAGAATATTCTTAACTTTCTCTCTAAGATACTAGACTATAAATACGGTCTAATGTCTAGGTTTAGAGGAGGCCAGAGGAAATAAGTCTCAAAACGACCTCATCATCCTACTACCAAATTGTAGGTAAATGGAATAAGTCACAAAAAAAACTCCGTCTTAGCTTCCCCTACGAGATCTAAGTCGAAAAGACCCATAGTACTATAAAAAAACCCTAACCTTCGAGTTGGAATCAAGAAATCCACGGAAATTGTAACGCGCAATCTTTCAGTTATCAAATAAAACTTTTGTTTTCATTTTATTTTGTATCTGTTATTTTATTATCACAGGTGCGAAATTTTATGTTTTACAGACCCATTTGGAAACGATCATTCTCTTTTCTTATTTCTCATAAGATTTCATCTTTAAACACGATTTTTGGCTTGTTTATTTGTACACGGGTCCATTCCCTACATAAGATGCAAAAAGACCAGGCCACAAAGTATCGAATTCGAGGGAAAATAGTAGCCAATGCTACTCAATATGTACAGAAATGCGTGCGTAAAAGACGGAATAAACGTATATAAATCCCACGCATCAAACCTCTCCAAACCGAACCCTTACCTGTCCCAAGCAAGCAAAAGCCAAAGAAAAATATCCTAACGGGACGACATACAACTCAAAGCTAATAATGCTTCTGACTCGCCTAAACTATTTTAATGCATATCGATTAAAGCCAATGCACACAACCACATACAACAAGCCTAATCAACGACAACAATACTGAACCTTCAACCTTGCAAGACTCATCTATGTCGGACTCTCACGGGTCGCTCATCACACAAGGGTAATATTGTGAGTATTATGTAAAATCGGAAAGACAAAACAGTCACTTAACTGCGACCTACAAGAACATGCATGAAATTAAACCAATCTCTACCAACCATACATACGCATTCAATCGGGTAAAGACACATTTCAAGGACTTACATATGGTATAAAGTGAGGCTAATCGGGTAAGAATGGGCAAAACGGTATGGATATGTGGAGGTAAAAGCCAAGCTAGTACGACTAACCCCGCGTGGGTTTCCTAAAAAAACATTCACACTTAAGGAAAACGGCAGAAAACTAGAAAACATTCACGTTTGATGGATGCAGACATACAGAAAATGATATCTCCAAAAAACTCAAATAAATAAATTACTCTAATTCCATTTATGTTATCTACTGTCAAATTCCAGTGCATAAAATTTAAATACAGTGGTGATAATCAGTAAACTAATTTATGAACCGAAGGAAAGTTATGTTAATTGGAGGAGAAATACTAATCCACGCATACAAGTTTAATAATTTGAGAGAAAAAAAATTGTGATAACAAACCCAACATATAACAGAGATGTTATTGACTTATCACAATTAATAAAATATACTTTGATGGCTTTGATGTATAACGGAGATGATACGGGTAATATCAATGATTATGTAATATCCATAAAGATTCAATATATATATATATATTAATAAAGCAGTAACTTTTCGAGTGATGTGATTGGTCCAAATTTTTTAATATATTTTTTAAGTTAAATAAAGAATATAAAAATTTGTATATGAAAAAAAATTCTACTCAACCTAAGACTCGATTTTTTTATTATTTAAATAAATAATATAAGAAAAAAATTATCGCTATATAAACCGACGATATCACCTCATAAGGCAAAAAGATGGACAGCGACAGCGAACGCTTAGTCAATTCTATTGATAATTGTTTTAATATTTATTTATTCATCCTCAAAAAATATAAAATTATAATTTTGAATTTTTAAATAATTAATAATAATAATTATTATAGTTTTAATATATTTTTTAATTTAAATAAAGATTATATAGAAATTTGTGTACGGAAAAAATAATTCTACACGAGTATTATTGTGTTTAGGTGATGTAATTCGATATAAATAAAAGCAATAATTCGTTCTTAGATATCAACCAACAGGTGATGAAATTCTACGGAGTATATAATAAAAGTAGTCATTCGTTCTTAGATATCAATCAACAATTTTTTGAGTCTTAAAAAAGTTTATAAGATTATAAATTTAAGTAAAAAATTCTCATATCAAAAAATTACAATAGAATGATGATCTATATTACTCCTGAGATCCTGAGATTATAAATAAGAGATATCGTTCGTTCTTAGATATCAAACAACAATCTTTCGAGCACATCGAAAAATTGTGACGAGGTGATGCAATTCTTTATTATAAATAAGAACAATCATCGTTTTTCGATATCAATTAACCATCTTTTTTTGGGTGTTAAAAAATTACCTAAGGTTATAAAATTATCGAAAAATTACGATGCAGTGATGAAATTCTATATAATAAATAAGAGCAATGGTACGTTCTTAGATATCGACCAACAATCTTTTATTTGAGTCTTAAAAACGCCCATAAGATTATAAACTTAAGTAAAGATTATCCTACGTCAGAAAATTATGATGAGATGATAAATCCTACGGAGTATATTAATAAGAGTAGTCATCCGTTTTTATATATCAACCAAGAATCAAAAATAATGATGCGGTGATGAGATTTTATATAATTAATAAATAAGAGAAATCGTACGTTCTTAGATATCAATGCAGCCAACCATCTTTTGAGTCTTAAAAAACTTCTAAGATTATAAATTTAAGTAAAAATTATCCCACATCAAAAAATTACGATACTTGATCCGTTTCATAAAAACTCAATTCAGGAAAATATCATAAATAATACAAAAAATCAAGTAGAGAATCTTTTAATAATTATAATAATATTTATATATTTAATCCATTATATTAATGTGATGTTTTACCATTTAAAATTAAAAAACTTTTAAGTTTCATTTAACAAAAAATTAACGTAACAAAAATATACAAATGAAATAGTTAGATTTTGTTGTATAAAATGTTTTCATTAGTGTATAAATTTCATATTATTTACTCAAAAAAGTGATGAATCTATTATTGCATGTACAAAAAAACGTAAAATTTCCCACCTCAAAAAATTATAATGAAGCGATAGAATTTTATTATATAAATAAAATATTTTAAACTTTAAAAAGAGTTATTAAGAATATAAACTTATGTTAAATTGTCCCACATTGAAGATTTATAATTCTATAAATAAAATAATAATTCGTCCCCAGATATCAACAAAAAAACTTTTTAAGTTTTAAAAAGAGCGCTCTTATGAATATAAACTTAAGTTAAATTGTCTCACATCGAAAAATTATACCCGTACTATAATGTGACATAATTCTATTATATAAATAAGAGTAATCATAAAATTATTTCACATCGAAAAATTACAATGAGGTCATCGATTTCTATTATATAAATAAGAGTAATAGTTCGTTATTGGATATTATTGTGCAGTCTCACCCATTTATACAATCATCCAACTTAGTATCCTTATCAATGTCACTAACAAGCGGCCCGTGCTATAATATGCAAAAAAATCACGAGACAATTTATCAGTTTATAAGTTTATTGATTATACTCTGAAATAGTTGGTATGAATTATGAATATGAGAAAAGAAGGAAAGAAAAAATATTATACAGTGATGTAAAAATTGGGTGATGAATCATATGGAGTAAAAATTAGGCATAAGGAGCAAATCAAATGGAGAAAAGAGCAAACAGATTGATAAAATTTCAGATTGTATGATTGTGATAAAGGATGAAGACTTATTGTAAACCGGCAGAAATCAAAGATAAAAATTAAAATATGAGAAAATAATAATAAGTCCCAATTTTCCACCGCAATCAACCCGATATGAACGATGAATATATTTCCGTAAGCGATTGTTGATTATAAAAGATGATCGTGCTGATAACGTGATGTAATTATATTATACGGAGTATAGATTAGAAGTATATAAGAAACATTAAACTAGGGAATGATCTTATCATCGGTATCCTTCAATACATGAGTCGATACATATATATAGATACTAGTCTAAAATCCGTGATTTTATCACGGGGTTGAACGAAAAAACTATTAGGGCATCAGCAATAGACGTCCATATGTAGAGTTCATATATATGAACGAACTTAGAGCTATTGTTGAGCAAATATGGCACAAGTTCGTCCATGCAAGTTTGGAAATACAAACTTGTCCGTTGCATGCAATTTGCCCCACTTTTTCTGACAAATGCAGATTTTGCAGGAGGGTTAAGAGCAACAACATTTTACACCACTTTTAGTTTTAAATTGTAATGTAAAATTAATTTTATTAATTATTTAAATTTATTGCATTTACTTTTTAAATTGATTTTATTAGTTATTTATTTTATGAAACTACTATATTAGACAACACCCGAAAACACGATACGTAATTAGTGGGTTCTGGTTGAGGGTTCATAACCCATTTATCTAATTGGGTCGAAACGAGATTTAATTGGGTCGGGTTTGAGTTGAGGTCCCGAAAGACGAACCCAACACGAATAACCAGTTTAGTAAATTAGTCAATTTTTTTTAAACCATTTCTGATATAAATATGTAAAATACTTTCCAAATATGGACATGACATGAAAACTCGATACGAACCGGGTTGAAACTTTAATGACCCATTTATGTAAGTGGGTCGGGTTTGGGTTGAAGGATCCGTGAATCGTTTTACTATGACACGAACACGAACACGACATGACCCGATCTGTTTACCAGGTCTAAATATAACGTCTAATAAATATAACTTTCACTCGGTATGAACTATTTCTGACCCAACAAGACAAATAAATATCTTATTAAAATACATTACTACTAAACCATCGAAGGTGAAAGCGGACTTGGTTGACAACAATTTGAAAGCGGACTTGGTTGAGCATATTTGGCAACGATTTGGAGGAGATATCGAAATATAAATAAATGTATTATTATAGTTGTTGGTGGGAAGTGTTAATTTATTTTTTTAGATTGTTAAAAAAATATGGAGTTCAAAAAATTATGAGTTTAAAAAAAATATTATTAAAAAACGTTTTATTGTTAATTTAAAAATGTAATGTTAATTTATTAAAAAAATATTATGGTGTTAATTAAAAAATTAAATGTTTTGGTAGAAATTAATAAGTAGTGTGAGTGGATTGTGTGTGGGACCCATTTATAAACTTGGATGAACTTGTGCTATTGTTGACATTGGTTCTTTGGAGTTTGAGTTTGTTTGAGTTTGTAGATAGTGATGTGGCAGTGATGTGGCAATGATGTGGCGGAGAATGAACTTGAATGGACGTTTATTATTGTTGTTGCTCTTAGTGTTAATTTGTTCCCTATGTTACCTAAGGAATAGTTTGTCACCGACTTACGCGTAATCATTTTTATGAACGACAAAAGTGTTAGTATATTGATGTATGCTGACAAAATTATGTTTCAGGGGAAGACATACCTTGTCAGCCTCTCACCTTCTTTGAGAAGGAAGATGGGGATATAGTAACAAACTCGTTGCTCGATATGGTGTCTTGTGAACGAATGATTGATACTCATGAGTAAAGGGAGGTTTAATTTGAGATGAATGTGATCTGTATGAGATTGATTCTACTATCAATTGGGATATGAGTAGTAGTAGGAGGAAGAGGTGAAAGGGTACCGTAAGATTAGGCAAGTTTGAAGGTATTTTTTTGGTTCATCAAAGAGCGCACTTAGTCGCATTACAATATAGGGGAGAGGGGATTCGAACCTGAGACCTAGTGTCCAGAGCACCTAGTCTTAAGTCTTAAGTCTTAACCACTAGGCTAAGACATCTTCAGTAAGTTTGAAGGTATGATACTGCTGTTCGTTGGCAAAAAAAATAAAAGAAGGTATGATACTCATGAGTATTTTAATTTACTATCAGTTATGTCAATAGATTAAAAAGATTTTCATATTGGATCAAGATCTTGAAATATTATTTTTTTGGAATTTTTAATATCAATATAAAAAGAAAATTTAATTGATTAGATAAGTTTAAGGTATTTTTGTTAAATATAATCTCTGTTTGAAAGATTTAGTTGTTGTATGGGAAGATGATACACTCACACGCGGTGTATGAAATTTTCATACACAGCAAACCATATCGCGCCACGTGTCAAACCTAAGTTGATTAGTCTAGGGTTAGATTAGTACTTTTACATTTTTGGTTAATTGTTAAGCTTAGTCTAGTTAACCCGATTTTGGAAACTTTTTTTTTTTTTTTTTTTTTTTTTTTCATTTTCTTGAAAATATTTATATAATATTGTTAATATATATTTTTGATTAATTTGAAATGTACAATTATTTAATATGATTATATTTTTGTGCATTTTTAAAATTTTACATTATTATTATTATTATTATTTTTTTTTTGCAGAAAAAATTATCATTTCATATCAATGTGATAGAAATTGCATTTAGGTGCAAAAAAGACTAACACACTAAGAGACAATTAGCCTAAACTAATTTGAGCTAAAATCCTACTAATTTTAAGATTAGAAGAATGAACATCAAATCTAGCATACACACTAAATTTAATTTGGTCAAATATAGCCTCTACAAAAGTCTTCTTATCAGTAAAAATTCTTTTGTTCCTTTCCCTCCAAACCGCATGTATTGCTGCTGCTACGCTTACCCAAACCCAAGGGTTTTTCCAGTGTTTCCTATGGGTTGAATGGTAACACCATTTATGTATTTCCTTCAACTTAGCTCCATTAAACGGAACATCTATCCAGCTAGCAACCTTGGCCCAAATTATTATTATTATTATTATTATTATTATCATATATTACGTAAATATATTAAAATAAATAATTGATAGTTAAAATCTTCGAAAAGATAAATAATATAATTACAAAAAAAACATATATATGAGAGAGAGAGAGAGAGGGGGGGGGGGGGGAGGGGATCAAGTGAGTCCTCCTATATATATTGAGTCCATGAGTCCAATCTTGGACCATTGATCAAGTGGAAGATGGATGGTTGTGATTGCTTAAGGTGAAATAAGGAAATAACTAACAAATCTGGGTAAATATATCATTTCTCTACCTTCCTTAATTATCCCAATGCAAATCTTCTCTCTCATATCAATCTTTTAATTGCCTCTTTCTCTCACACAACAAGTTTCTTCAAAATTAAGTTTTTTTCATCTTCACCAAAAAATCATCATTTTTCTACTGTCATTGTACGTATGTGTTACTATGTTACTGACATAATCCATAAACTATGTTACTTTAACTCATACAATGTGTTACTTTAATTCATGAACTGTGTTACTTTAACTCATAAAACTATGTTACTTTAACTCATAAAATCTGTTATGTTGTATAATAGTCTCTTGCAAAAACTGTTACTTTAACTCATATAATGTGTTACTCTAATTCATAAACTGTGTTACTTTAACTCATAAAATCAGTTACGTTGCATAATAGTCTTTTGCAAAAACATGACTTCCAATCAACCAAAAGAATAATGTATGTTTCTATTAAGGATACTCCAAAACAAAAATTATAAAACTCCATTATAATTCCAATGTTTCACACATGTTACTCTAAGAACTGGATATTGGAAATCAAATTACACTCATAAACTACGTTACTGTAACTCATTAAGTATGTTACTATAACGCATAATGTGTGTTATTCTAACTCATTTTACTCCAATAAAGGATGTTACTTTAAGGACTAGATATTTGAAAATCAATCAAACTCATAAACTGTATTACTGTAACTTATTTAGTATGTTACTCTAATGAATAATGCATGTTACTCTAACAATATATTGTCCTACTCAGAATTGTTCTTCTTCTTCCTCTTCTTCTTCTTCTTCTTCTTCTTCTTCTTATTCTCCTTCTTCTTATTCTCCTTCTTCATCGTCAAACGATGACTTACATGACGTTTCCTAATGATTCTTTCTTCTTCTTCTTATCATCTACATCTTTGAAGATCTGCTCTATGTATGAAGTGAAACTCTCACCCACATCCTTGCACCATTCATCTGCTTTTACGTCTACTACAAAAATAAGAACAATGTCGATAAACGTGGCGACAAACAAACAATCAGAACTTGAAATATGGCGGTATTCTAACCAAAACATTAATAACTAAATCCGATGACATGTTACTCTAATACTTCAAACGTGTTACTGTAATACATTAGGTATGAATGAGAGTATGAATGACAGTATAAACATGTATACTGCTATGAATAAGAGTATGAATGAGAACGTTATACTTTGATATTGTTTCCTATTTTGATGACAGTCACGTTCCATCATTATAGGAAGCAGTATTTTTTAATATGGCAGTAATTTAAATCCTTTGTTACTCCAATGCATTACAGTAACAGATGACAAGAATTAAAGTAACAGATGAAGTGCATTAAAGTAACACGAGATTCAATTAACAGAAAATGTCTATACACAGGGTTAGACATTAAAATAACAGATGGTCTATATGAAAGTAACACATTATGTGCATTACAATAACTCCATATATATGTTTGTGCGAAAAAAAATCATATAATGATCAGATCTTTAAAAAATCATACTATGAACGTAAAATCTAATAATATGGAGCATCTTAATGACTTCCATGGCAATGAAAGCATAACAATTGATGAAGATTATGAAAAATCTAAATAATAATCAGTGAAGATTATGAAAAAAACCTAAATAATAAACCTAACAATCTGCAATCTATACTAACACAAGAGCAATGAATCGTTTATATGAATATATGATGAATGAAATGAATAAAATTGACGCAAAACATGAAAGTAATATCGAAACTCACCATTGTTGTACTCCACGAATTGCTTATCAACAGTTGATGATGATCTCGCGATCATTGAATCCATAGTAACGTGATGTCGAGCACAAATTTTGAATGAATGGATGGATGAACGTGATGATGTTGGAAGCATTTTTTTTTTAGGTTTGATGAATGTGGTAACGTGAATGAACGTGAATGAATGAATGAGTGAATGAATGTGATATTATTGTTTCCTAAAATTGTGGAAGTTATTTTAGGAAACAATATCTCCCTTTTTTTTTTTTTCTTTTTTTAATGCAAATTGTAGAATGAATCCTGTCCATCCATCCTCATCTCATCCAATGGATGGGATGAGGACTTATGGACTCATATATAGAGGACTCATAAGAGCCTTACCATATATATATATATATATATATATATATAGAGGAAGGATCAAGTGAGTTCTTTTTTTTTTTTTTGAGTCCATGAGTCCTCTTTTGAGCCATTGATCTAAAGGAGATGAATGGTTGTGATTGGGTGTGGTAATTAAGGTAGTAACTACCATATTTTGGAAAAAAAAATCCTCTCTCCTCCCTTAATTCTCTCCAACCACTGAAACACATTACCATACACTCAATTTTTTTCTTTATATTCAAACTCACCCGCCTAACTAAAACCCTTCACCTTCCTCATCCCAAACACATTCGCTCGACTTTCTGATTTTCTTCAAAACACATCCACGCATCCTCTAATCTTCAATCTCAAGCAAGGCTACATTGAAGCAGCTCCCTAACTTCAGCAAAGATAATCTTCAGGCAACATAATATAAGGTAACTCACTAATATTCGATTGTTGTACTGAAGAACTAGGGTTTAGTTTATATTCGTATCTGATTTCATTAATTTTCTCGCTAATTATTGATTGATTTATTTTCCTGTGTTTGTGCCCTATAATTAATTGGATTCACTAAGGATTGTTGCGGTATCTGGGTTTTCATCTTTTTCGTCTAATTGAATTCAATTGCATACTCAGACGAACATATTTCGAATGTTATTCTAATGCGCATACTCAGTTACTGTAATAAAATTAATGTGTTACTGTAAGAGGTCGTTTAGTTATAGTGTTACATGTATGGTGTTATTTTAAAGACGACCATGTGTTACTGTAATGTAGAAGACGTGTTACTTTAACTCCCATCTTCGTGCTACTTTTGAATCCTAGTAATCTGGTACACTCAATTGTGTTGACGTGTTACTCTAATTTGCACCTTATGTTACTCTAACACTTTCTTTGTGTTACTTTAACGCTTATCAGGAACAAGGTGTGTTCGTGTTTGTTGGAGAATGTAGATAAGTATGTGGACGCGAGACAAAAGATCATCGACGGTCCCAAGAGCAAGCCAACAAAGGGCCGAAAAATATAATGTGTCCAATGAATCATGTCATCTTTTTTCTAACTACGAATTAATGGTTTGTATTCTTTAGATACTTGTTATGTACATTGGTATTTTGACTATCACCAATGGAACAAAGCTGATAAACTCTGTTACAATGACTTTCTGTACTTGTTACTCTAAGTAACGACTGGTGTTACTATGGGAATGAATGAAGTTTACCCAAGGTACAAATGTGGTCTCATAATCAGTGTGTTACATTGACGCATTACAACTGTTACTTTATTGAACAAATGATGTTACTCTAAGTGATTAATGGTGTTATTCTTATGTCTCATGGTTAAACAATGCTATTATCATCAATTACTCAGACGCATTATATATGGTTCTTTAAAGAACGAAAGTTGTTAATTTGGTAATGAATGGTTCTAATACAAATTATCCTCAGTTACTTTGGTAATCATTTGTTTAAACAACGATGCTGTCCTCAGTTACTTTCATGCATTTTGTCTGTTACTGTAACTGACCAAAGGTGTTACTCCAATAGATCTGAGATGTTACTCTAACCAAATACACATGTATTAAATAAAATATAGATTTAATTGCAACGTAGCACATCTCTATGGGTTAAAAAATGTGTACAAAATCAGTTATTCGTGTAAACCAAAAAAAAGATTCTTAGAATGACCAAAAACACAAGTATTCTCAAAACACTTGTTCCTCTTCCTCATCTTCCTCGGTGTCTTCTTCAGTTTCCTCTCCTTTGTCGTCCTCATCTACTTCATCCTCCTCATCCTCTTCAGTTTCCTTTGTCATGGTGCGCCATCTGTTTGCGAATCCCTCTACTTACGAGTTCAACGTTTGTGAATCCCTCTACCTGCTCCTTGCACATGTTGTATGTCCGCGTTGCGCCAATCTTCAGCTGAAAATAAGAATCAAGTGTTACTGTAAAACATTTATGTATGTTATTGTAGACTATTTGTGTTACACTTATGTTGTAATAGTGATACTGTAAAGATATGAATGTGTTACTGTAGCAAATTTAAATTTTCTATTCAGCATTCTATTTTCATTCTACGGACAATCTAACATTAATACACCCAGTTGTGTTACTCTTATCCTTAAGTATTGTTACTCTATATGACCAGTGGTGTTACTCTAACAAAAGTAATTAGATTATGCACACATTGGTCGTGTTTCCACCCCTAAATAATGGTGTTACACCTACCTTACACATATGTTATTCTATAAAAAAAATTGTGTTACTCCATACCAATGCTACCTGCAAAATAATTAAAAAAATGTTACGCCCATGTAACATATGTGTTACTCCAACTCATAAGTTGTGTTACTCTAACTGGTACAGTACGTTATTCTAACATCATCATCAAAAACCGTTTCTCAACGTTCAGTGTGTTACTGTAATTGCAATTAAGTATTACTGTAACTTAGAACGTATGTTACTTCAACGTCGTGCCTGCGTTAGTAGAAAACAAAACAATATTATCAGTGGATATCATTGAAAACCCGAATAACAAACATAAAACTCTGGAATCTATAACAATTAACCGTTGATATGAATCTATGATGAATGAAATGACAATGAAAGCAATATAAGCATGAAAATTGACGTAAAAAAAAGAATGCAAATTGTCGCACAACGTATCCATGAATAAAAACTGAAGATGTTGCGCTTGTTATCAACGCAAAGTGAAAAAAAATATCAAGACTCACCATTGTTATACTCGATTAATTGCTTATCAACAGTTGATGAAGATGTCGCGCTCGTTGAATCCATGGTAACGGGATTTCGAACTCAGATTTGATTGAATGAATGACGGAACGTGATGATGGAAGCTTTTTTTTTAGGTCTTGATGAATGTGGTAACGTGAATGGATGAATGATGAATGAACGTGATTGTGGGGTTATTTTGTTTCCTAAAATCATGGGAGTTATTTTAGAAACGTAATTTTTTTTTTAAAATGCAAATACTTGGAAGCATCTTGTCCATCCATCCTCATCCCATCCAATGGATGAGATGAGGACTTATGGACTCATATAGAGTAAAGGACTCATAAGAGCCTTACTATATATATATATATATATATATATATAGAGAGAGAGAGAGAGAGAGAGAGATAGGTTCCTATGAGTCCATTATAGTAACGTATCATTCACATTCATTCAATCATCGCTCTCTTAAATCATTCATTCTCTCGCTCACTCAAATCATTCATTCTCTTGTTCGTCGTTCTTTCTTCAAAATCACACAACCAAGACCACACTCAGTCAGTCATCGTCTTCATAGCGAAGGTACAATTTATTTCAAAACCACAATCGCGAAGACATTCAATCAATAATCGTGTTCATCGCTGCAATATAAGTTCGATAAATCCGCCTTCTACTTTTCATTCAATGGCTGATATGCAAATCGTAGGAAAAGCAAACGGTTAGTATATACATTGTAGTTTCTAAATTACCAGTTTCTGTTTAAAATGATAGTAAATTACCAGTTTCTGATTATAGGTTGAACCGCATATTCATCAAACGATATCTGCGCACACATTTTTTTTTGTTATTTTAGTTCACATGCAGTGTTACTTTAGTGTAGAGTGTCTGTTATTTTAATGGCATACTTCTATTACTTTTATGGTCTATTACTGTAATTCATATAAGTTGTTACTTTAATTCTTCACGTCTGTTATTGTAATTCATTAGAGATTCATTGCGATATATGAAATCGCCGTATTAAAATAATAATTAAAAAAGATATTGTTTCCTAAAATGGTGGGAGTCATTAAGATGATACTGAATTTTTAGTTTCTACTTTTCTACGATATAAATATATTGGTTTATTTTAGTTCACATACTGTGTTACTTTGGTGTAGAGAGTCTGTTATTTTAATGCCAAACTTGTATTACTTTTATGGTCTGTTACTTTAATTTTTACTGGTTGTTACTTTAGTTTTTAACATCTGTTATTGTAGCGCTTTAGATAGTAATTGGGATATATGAAACCGTCGTATTAAAATAATAATTTAAAAAGATATTGTTTTCTATAATGGTGGGACGTGATTGCCAACAAAATAGGAAACAAATAAAAAGAGTAACTGCTCATTCGGAGAAATATACTGCGTTACTATAGTCAACAACATCCAATCAAAATAACCTACAATCACAGTACACAAGTTCAGTCAACTTATTATAATAGACGTTCGGTCATTCATCTTCCACCTTGTGCCGCTGCAAAAATCTCTTTCTATGGCTGATATTCAACCGGTCAAACAAACAAACCGTAATTTTTTTGTCTTTGATTTATACTGTAGACACCATGGAGGCAATGACAATACTCCTTATTATTAGTTTTTACGCTCATTGTATGAACACTGTATTATCACGTAATTTTTAAATATGTGAATGAAATCTAACTGGCGTTATTTTAGAGCACAATAGTCGTTACTTTCATGCACACCATCCGTTACTTTAGTGACCGTCATCTATTACTTTATGTCTATTTTATACGCATCTTCTGTTAATTTGATTAACTCAATGCAGTGGTTTGCTTTTCAGATGACGAAGCGGCACACGAATGGTGCAGGGATGTAGGTGAGAGTTTCACGCCATACGTAAGGCAGATATTCAAAGACCTGGAAGAGGCGGTAAACTTTTATAAAACCTACGCATTGGCCTGCGGGTTCGATGTGAGGAGGTACACAACGAAAAGATGGCGGGGTGGTGAGATTAAATCAAAGCTGCTGGTATGTAACAGGCAGGGTTTTAACAAAAAAAAAAGTCAGCGGAGATGCGGCATCCAAGGAGGCGACGTCGAAGGGGGAAGAAGTCAAGGAAACGGCAGAGGGAGTCGCTGTGAAGGAACCAAAAAGGAAAACTAAGGTCCGTCGTATTGGCTATATGGCAAGAATTAAGTTGTTCAGCAATGGCGGACCTATGAAAATTGTTGTTTTTCACAGTGGGGCACAACCACGAGCTAATTTCACCAAAAGACAGAGAATTTCATAAGTTATCAAGAAACCTCACGAAGTACCACAAGCAAATGATCCTGAACAATTCACGGGTATGTATTGAGTAGCTTCTTGAGGGTTCAATTATATAAGTTCAGATCACTATGTGTTTAGTACACTGCGCCATAGATAATATTTTGTTACTCTAATGCACATGCTGTCTTACTGTGGTTCATAACCTCCGTTACTTTAATGAATGCCGTCTGTAAATTAGAAAAATGTCTTTAATGCTGTCTTACTGTTAATCAACGCGTTACTTTAATGCTGTCTTACTGTTACTTCAACTACTCTCATACGTTACTTTAATAAAAGAATTGTTTCAGCTGAAGATCGGTGCCACGCAGACGTACAAGATGTGTAAGGAACAGGTTGAAGGGTTCGCAAACGTAGGTGCCAGCTTGGTCGACTTCAAGAACTTTGGCAGAGATATAAAGTGCTTCGTCCATGAGAGAGATGGTCAGTTATTCATTGATCGTTTCAGAGGTATGGCGGACAATCGGGAGGGATTTTTTTTGATTACGATCTGGATGACGATGGTAGTTTGAGCAGGGTATTTTGGGCTGACGGCATTGCTAGGAGAAACTACAGGTTGTTTGGTGACGCAGTTTCATTCGACCCAACATACGGGACGAACAAATATAAGATGATATTCACCCCATTCACCGGTGTCGATCACCACAAACGATCCGTGACTTTTGGTGGCGCTCTCATCGTGCACGAGGAATTTGAATCGTTCAACTGGGTGTTTGAACGGTTCTTGAAGGCCATGGGTGGCAAGGAACCTGCGTACATCATCACTGACCAGGATCCCGGGATCATAGCATCGTTCGCGAAGATGTTCAAATCAGCATGGCAACGGTTTTTTATGTGGCATATAATGAATAAGATACCCACTAAATATGGTGCCTCGAGGGCTGACTACCAGGAATTCCTGAAGAAACTGAATGCAATAGTGTGGGATGAGGACATCGATGCAGCAGCAGTCGACGAGCGGTGGATGGAAATAATGGAGGAGCACGACGTGGGCGATGTTCAGTGGTTCACAACTACATTTTCGATCAGGAAGCAGTGGGTCATGGCACACTGCAGGGATCTGAAGATGGGTGGCTTAATGCGAACAACACAAAGATCGGAGAGCGAAAACAGTTTTTTCAAACGGTTTGAGAACCAACATGGAAGGTTGGTTGAATTCTGGATGCGGTTTGAGAACCAACATGGAAGGTTGGTTGAATTCTGGATGCGGTTTGAGAGCGCAATGGATCAGCAGAGGTATACCCAGAAGAAGCTTGACAGCGAGAATCTACAATCTCTGCCGAAGACAATGACCCACCTCCTGATAGAACAGCACGCATCAAGGGTGTACACCCACGTGGTTTTTGATGAATTTCAAGAGGAGGTGAAGGGTTCAGTGGGGACGTGCAGTGTGAGAGGATTTGCTGAAAGGGATGGGGTTGAAGTAACTATAGGGAGGGATGCCACCAGGGGTAGAGATATTCTAGTCAACTACAAACAAGGTACGCAATGGCCTGCTTGTTGTCTTCATTTATACGGGATTTATGAGTTAAAGTAACAGAATGAATGTATCAGAGTAACACCCAATATGAATTAAAGTAATGCGGTTTCTAGTTTGTAGATCCAGCACATAATGCTTTTGTTGTGCGTGATTTGTGAATTAAAGTAACAGAATGTATGAATTACAGTAACACAAAGTATGAGTTAAAGTAACGCGATTTGAAGGTGTTAGTTCTGATAGTCTTAATGCTTTAATAACATCCTGCAGAGACGTCGGACATCAAGTGCACATGTAAATTGTTTGAGACAAGGGGAATACTGTGTCGACACATAATTTGGATATATTCCTCTAAGGGCCTGACAAGTATACCCGATAACTACGTTGCGAGAAGGTGGTCGAGGGATGCACTGCGCAATTCTCGTGTTGGTGACGACGGTTTGGAAGGCGATGATATTGACATCATAGACGGAAAGCAGATAGAGATGTCTAAACTGTTGTCGGAGGTTCATGAGACGATGGGTATTCTACGGTCTGCTAGTAAAGAAGATGTGGAGAGCATGTGCGCTTTGATCAGCGAATTCAGGATGAAGCTTTAGCCGATTGGGGGTAGCAAGACTTTGATTAAAACCCAGAAATTGGAAGAGATGTTGGGATGTACGTCTACAACAGAGATAACGATACTCCCGCCGAAAATTTCCAAGACAAAAGGAAGCGGCAAAAGGTTGTTATCGAGCAAAGCGAAATCCGTTGCACTTGCAAAGAAGCCAAAGCGCATGTGCAACAATTGTAAGCAAATGGCGCATCACGACAAGAGGAATTGCCCCAATCCCTTTGCAAAACGACCGCCAGCGACTGTCGAACCATCTGACGATGAATCAGAATCAGAATCAGAGTCAGAAGATGAGGACGAGGAGGATGCAGAAGATGAACCAGTATTCTGATTAGGGAAATGTGGTTCTTAGAGTAACGTACCATAACATTTACAGTAACAGATTGAATGAATTACAGTAACACTTTTTTTAAGAGTTTATTTAAATACAGATATTAATTTTTTTGGTGAATATCATGACTAGAGTAAGTTTCGGTTAAAGTAACACACATAATTCATTAAAGTAACATGCTAGATGAATTAGAGTAACACAGAATACCTTATTCATTTTTAAAGTGTTGATTGAATTACAGATATTCATTCCTTGGATAATATAATATTTTAATAGAGTAAGATTCAGTTAAAATAACATACATTATTCATTAGAGTAACATGCTAAATGAGTTAGAGTAACACGGAATAATGTTGATCGAATTACAGATGTTATTCTTTTTCAATTTGTTTGTGGAGTACTCAATAAAGATGTAACCCGACAACTAATTCGGGTCTTTAAGATGTAATGCTTCTAATGTGACGATCGCTCAATTTCCTTCGGTCTCCCCTTCTCTTCACTCCGGTGATCGGACCTCCCCGGCGAGAGTGAACTGCTCCCTGCACAATGAACGCACAGGGCCTCGGAGGTGTCCGAGGGAACCCTCTCCGATGCCTAAGTCAGTCCGTGAAAATGCCTTAAGAAACCTAGTTCGTGAGGAGCTAGGCGGCGGTTTTGGAGTGACAGTCTAGAGAGAGAAAATCCAACCCCTCTCAAGTGGGAAATATATGTGTATATATACCTTCCTACAAGAGAGGGAAGTAGAAGGAGGATGGGTGGATGAGGGGGTGACAAGTGGCTTCTCCTCATTCAATCATTCTCATTTACCTTAGGCAAAATGACGGAGGGGCCCCTTGGTGGTCCCTGCCCTGCCTGCGGGGATTTCCCCAGAGGACAGGCGGGTAAGGGTTATGTGAAGGCCGGGTTGAGCAGGCCGCATCGCCCTGCCGGGCAGGCGACTGTCTGATGTTGTCCCCTGGGGGTTTGCCTGGTGGATGACCCGGTGCAAGCTGCCGACCCTCATCAATTGGCCCTCGCAAGCCGGGAGGGAGCAAGGCTTCCCTCCGGCTGGCGATTTTTTGCTCAGATGGAAGGGAGGTTGACTTATTGGTTTTACTATTGCATTTAATGCGTTTGTACTTTCCCGAGGAAGGAAGCGTTAATTGCATTGGGCATGCAAAGAGTTGGGATGTCTTTTAGCAATGATTACTTTTCATGCTTGGTGGATCTTCGGGTAGTGTGATGGCTTCACGATTGGTGGCATTCTCTGCCAGGATGGTTGGGATGCCATTTAATGCTTCATCCTCTTTGTATAAATTCTGGCTCTCTTTGCCATTTTGACAATACATCCTCAATTCCTCCACTTTTCTTTGTTAAATCATGCCTTGGATCAGGAAATCTGTTGTTCGTCATGGAGTTCGCACTGTTACCTTCCTCTTCAAGGGGTTCTGGAGGCTAAGGTATGCCCGGGCGGCTTTTCGGGCCCTTCGCCGCAGTCGACATCCACGACCCTATCCTCGTCGGAACGTCCAGAAGGCTTCTATTAGGGCAGACAAGCGCCCTAGAAGATCCTCGCCCCCTGCTGTTCCCAGGTTCAAGCGTTGCCCTCAAGGAGGAGGATGTTTTGATAGGGGTTGCCATGAGTGTTTTCCATGGCTACACCCTGGACAGTTCGACCCTGACTGTTCTGATACAGACTCTTCTCCGGGGTTAGGCCATTCCTCTCCAGTGAAGAAAACGGGCTGTGGTACTTGTGACGATTCCCTGACAGTTCCCTATGGCAGGGACTAGGACGTCAGCAGCCGGGACTCTGAAGATAGTGAGGGTCTGGACCGCTCGTGTGACAGAGACGAGAACGGACTTTCTGACCATCCCTTCAAGGATTCCACTGACTGGGATTGGGGGTCTGACATAGGAGATAAGAGCAGTCCTGGGGACTATTCCCCGGACTTAGATGATGACTAGGCCTGCTTGCAGGGTGCAGGCGCGTTGAGCCGGAAATCCAGGCTCTTTTTGTATTTTCTTTCTTTGCTAAGTACGAAATGTAACTTGTCCCTTTTTTCGGGTTTTCTTCAAAGTTAATGAAAAATCCGAGCGGGTTTGTTAATTGTTGTTTGTTTGTTGTGTTTTTTTTGAAAGGGGATGACGTCACTGGGAGTTTAATCCCTTTTATACATTTTTTGGTCTTCCCGAGACCTTTCTTGGGAAGCGGTGGGTAGTTTGAGGCGTGACACGTGGGGCAGTTTGTGGGGAGGCCTGTGCAGGAGGGGCAACCCTTCAACTGCCTGGGCTTATATAAACCCTTCTCCCCCTTTATTTTTTTCTTTCGCATCTTTTCGAAATTTGAATCCCTTTTCATACTTCTAAACTCTCCTTGCTGCTGAGAACTTCATAAGACCGAGGAGCGCCCACTATCACATTCCCCGGCGACGACCATCGTTCTAGGTTAGAATCTTTCCTTAAATCCTCGCCTTTTTTTCCTTTTCCTCAATACCTTTTCTTCATAAACCAACATGTCTCGCGCTCGTGCTCTCTCTTTTGGTCCATCGCTTGAGAGGACTGAGGGTAGAGATGGGAGTAGACGTGACCTAGCCTCCTCTTCTGGGGTTAGACCAAGTGAGGATGACCGCTTTGAAAGGGGGGACGGTGCTGAATCCCCCGAACCTGCTCCCTTCGACGTCGTTGATTCTGACGATGAGGCACTAAAGCTGGACCCCTCCACGATTGTCGGCCCCCTTATTCCCAGGGAGAAAAGGAGAACTTATTATCTGGACAAGAAAAAGTAATTGATCCCTCTGAAAACCTACCCCGAAGCCAAGAACCGAGACTTAATTTTAGAAAGTAATGCTGCTGGGGAGATTGAGAAGTTTTATAACTTCGGGGAGGGATATACGGTCATAGTTCCAGGGGAGAAGGACACAGTGTGTTGCCCCCTGATGGTTGTGTGGCTGTTTATCATAAAATCCTGGAATTCGGCCTGCAATTCCCTCTTCACCCCTTCCTGGAGGAGACCTTCAGGAGGATGAATGTGGCCATAGCCCAACTGACTGCTTCAGCCATTAGGTCCCTGATAGCCTATACTTGGACCTGCCTTTTTCATGGTGAGGGGCCTTATATTGACGCCCTTCGTTTTATGGTTGGGCTGCAAATGATGTCTTCGTCAGGGGGAGATGGTTCCCCTGGGTACTGGTCCCTCCAGAGGCAGAAAAAATATGCTCTAGTCTAGCCGACTTTAAGTAGCCTGAAAGAGTGCTGGAAGAACAATTTTTTGTATGTACATAGTGCTTCCGGGTGGCGGATTCCTAGGCACTTTAGGAATCACGTTCATACCCGCATGGAGACTCGTGAAGAGTATCATCCAAGCGTCGGAGGGAAGGCTTTGGAGGTAAAGCTGAGTGAGAAAGAAGAGAAACTAGTCAAGAAGTTCGAGATTGTTGTGGATAAGTCTGGCGTTTGTGGCCCTGCTTTCTGGCTCCCCCACGCGGAGCTCATACCCACAGACGAATATCTGCTCCCATTGGGCCTGATCCCTAGCCTCCAAGGTAGTTTTGGGGGGCTTTCACCGGCGCAATTTCCCTGAGACTTTCATCTCTCTTCTTTTTTAGCTGACTGCCCTTTTTTCCTGCAGATTCCGCTTCTCGTCGTTGAACAAGGAAGCAGGTTAAGAGGCTAGGCTTGAGCGAAAAGTTTATCGTTGTTTCGAAGCGTCCTTCCCTTCCTTCAAGTTTGAAGAAAGGGGAAAAAAGTTTAATGAGGCTCGTAAAAGATCTTTCCGCTGGCCGGAGGCTCCCTCTTCCTCCACGACTGCCGTCAGCAAAACCGGCGACTCCTTCCCCTAGTATCCAGGATGGGGAGGCTGAGGTTACCTCAGGGGCCACTCCTTCCCCTGGATGTAGGCAGGGTGACTCTTCAGTTGGGACTCGTATTTCCCGGGGATCGTGTCCCGCGAATTCCGAGGGGACTGGGGAGAGTGTCCCCTTGGAGCTGAGAAGGAAAAGGGATAGGGAGCCCTCAGGGACTGCTCCTGTGGTGGACTTGGAGGCTGATGTTGATGCTCCTGAGGCAAAATGCCCTGCTCGTGACATTCCGAGCACCCTTTTTCCGGAGGAAAACACGGAGTTTCACTATACTGCCGGCGACAGTGTTGTCGTGTCGGGCCTGCTCTCTGATTCTGGCGCCGTTTTGGCCGATCGTCTTACTAAGTTTGTGACTTCGACTTCCCACCAAGTAATTCAATATATCCAGCGTACCTCCAAGGTGTTGCTGGCACCTGCTGAGCTGGCGGCTCTCAGCCGCCTGAGCGATGAAGAGCTGACTGTTACACCCGGGGCTCCCCCTCCTGACCGTCTGGCTATGGTTGAAAGGGATATAGCCTTGATAAATAATTTGAAAGATAAGCTGACGAAGCAGGAGAGCGAGCTAGAGGAGGCGAAGAATCAGGCAGGCCGGTGGAAGCTTCAAGGGGAGAAGGCTGTGACGGAAGCATCCAAGTTTGAGGCTGAGCTGAAGGAGAGTCGCCTGGCGGTGGAGCGAGCTACCCTTTCCCTGGTTGAGATGGAGCACTTTAAAAGGAGGACAGCTGATTTGGAGGAGCGTCTGTCTAAAGCTGATTCAATCCTTGAGCAGGACATGAGTGAATGGAAGAAGGAAAAGGATCCCCTCTTGGAGGAGACTGAAGCTGCGGTGGACACAAGTTTTGAGAGCGGGGCCAACTCTTCCCTGGAGCTGGTGATGGAGATGATTGGGGAGATGTTCCCTGTTTTTGACGAAGAGGCCTTCCAAAATCTTTACTCTGCTAAAAACGAGGCTCGGGCAGCCAAACCCCCTGAGGCGGCTGCTGGTCTTAGCCAGGATGCTCATAATGTTTAGATTTTCTTGAAATAACTCTGTTTTTTGTGCTGAGCCTTGCTATGGCCAGTTGTCTGTAATATTTAGTTTCTTTGGATCTTTGCCCTGTGTTTTTTTTCGTGAAAACATTTTATTCTCTATGGATCTGCTATGAAATGTTTTTTCTTGTTTCAGTCTGCGTTTTTCCTTCCTTAGGGTATGGCCTGATCTTGGCTTCTGGTTGAAGTTCAGGGGCTTGCCCCCTGCCCGTCTGGGGGCAGGGAGGGGAATCTACGATTTTTATACAAGGCTGGGAGGCCTGCCCCCAGTCCCTGTTGGTTGGGTGTGGCCTGGCCTGTCCCTGGCTTCTGTTGGTTGGGAGGCGTTTTTTATACAAGGTTGGGGAATTGCCCCCAGTCCTTGTTAGTTTGGCGCGTGAGGCTCGCTCTCCTTTCCTTGTTTAAATTTTTGTTGGGGGGTCCATTTTCCTTGGTTCTGGCAACAGGGGGGCCTCCCCCTATTGCCCCCTGCTCGTTTGTGTGTGAGAGCGCAAGTTTAAACAGACAACGATTACGAACTCTTGAGTTTTATATAAAAAAAACTTGTTTAAACATAAGGGTGGTCGGAGCCGTGGACATTCCATTCTGATCGTTCTCCGCCAGTATTTTTCTAAAGACGAGATTTTCTTAACTCGGCTAAACATAGTATCTTTTTAGGGTGTCGGCGTTCCAGTGCGCGCCTAGCTCCTGGCCTTCTGGGTTGGCGATTCTGTATGTGCCTGGTACCAAAATCTGGGTCACCTGATATGGGCCTTCCCAGTTGGCACTTAGCTTGCCATGCTCCCTGGATATTCCTACAGCCTGCGTTTTCCTCAGTACTAGGTCGCCTATTTGGAACCTTCTCTCATGAACCCTTTTGTTGTATGTCTTTCTCATTCTTTGCTGATAGGCGGCTATGTTGATGCTGGCCTCTTCCCTGACTTCATGGACCAGGTCTAGGGCTTCGGCCATTGCTGCATCATTGTCAGCTCTGCTGTACTGCTGAGACCGTAGGGTAGGAACTCGTACTTCGATGGGTAATAAAGCTTCTGCTCCATACACCAGGCCAAATGGCGTCTGACCGGTTGATTCCTTTCTGGTGGTCCTTATTGACCAAAGTATACTTGGTAGCTCGTCTGCCCACCTACCTTTGAGATCATCCACCATCTTTTTGAGCCCATTTAGGATCTGTTTGTTGGCGGCCTCGGCCTGCCCATTGGTTTGTGGGTGGCAGACGGCAGAGTAGTCGACTGTTATTCCATGCCCCTCCAGCCAGGCTCTTAGGGGATCGTTATCAAACTGTCTCCCATGATCAAATACTAGCATTTTTGGCAGGCCGAATCTGGTTATGATGTTTCTCCAGATGACCTTTCTTACTGCAGGCTCAGTGATGTTAGGGACTGCCTCGACCTCAACCCACTTTGAAAAGTAGTCAATTCCTACGATAAGAAACTTCCGTCCTCCCGTGGCCGCAGTAAAGGGGCCTAGTATGTCCATCCCCCATTGAGCAAAAGGAATGGGAGACAGAATTGGCCTGAGCTCTTGGGCTGGGGCATGGATCGATGGGGCGAAGAGTTGGCATTTTCTGCATTTTCGGGTTAAGTTCTTTGCATCTGCTAACATGGTAGGCCAATAGTAGCCTGCCCTTAGGGCTTTGTGGGCCAATGATCTTCCTCCAATGTGATGCCCGCAGATCCCTGAGTGGATGTCATCCAAAACTTCAGCGGCCTGCTCTGCCCTCAGGCATCTGAGCAGGGGGAAAGTGAAGGATTTTTTTTACAGTTCTTCGTCAATTATTATGAACCACGCTGCTCTGGTCTGCACTTTCCTTTTTTGCACTGGATCAGACGGTAGGGTGCCATATTTTTTGAACTGAATGAGGGGGGTCATCCAGCTCTCCTGCTCCTCTTCGATGATGTTGACTGCCTGACAGGTAGCAGTGGATTTCTCCTGTACAACATCTACCCAAACTGATCTCCTTATGTCCTGTAGGCTAGAGCTGGCCAGTTTTGATAGGGCGTCCGCCCGATTATTCTGTGATCAGGGTATTTGCCTGACTTCGTAGGATTTCAGGTTTGATAGTTCCTGCTTCACCTTTTCTAGGTAGGCGGCCATGGTCTGGTCCCTATCTTCATACTCTCCGTTGATTTGATTGGCAATGAGCTGAGAGTCAGTCGCTAATATAATCCGCTCTGCGCCTGCTGCCTTGGCTAGATTTATCCCTGCAAGTACGACTTCATATTCTGCCTCGTTGTTCGATGCAAGGAAGGTGAATCTGAGCGCATGCTCAAAATCCACTCCTTCAGGGCTGGTCAGTACGACACCTGCTCCTGCACCATTGGCCGTTGAGGACCCGTCAATGTATACTATCCATTCTCCGGCAGAGGGCTCCTCTTCCCCTGAATGAGAACATTCAGCCAGGAAGTCTGCCAAGGCATGTGCCTTGATGGCTGTCCTGGGTTGGTATGATATCCCCAGTCCGCTCAACTCAATTGCCCATTTTAGCAGCCTCCCTGACTTTTCGAATTTTTCCAATATCTTTTCTAGTGGCTGGTCGGTGAGGACCACAACAGGGTGCGCGTCGAAGTAAGGCCTGAGTTTTCTAGCTGCTATGATGACTGCATAGGCGGCTTTTTCTACCAAGGGATAGTTTCTTTCAGCTGCCCCCAGGGCGTGGCTTACAAAGTAGATGGGCTGCTGTGAGCCTGCTTCCTCTTTCAGAATCACTGCGCTTACCGTTGAATTGGTGACAGCAATGTACAGGTATAGTTTTTCTCCGGCTACTGGCCTTGCCAAGGTAGGGAGTTTTTCAGATGTTCCTTCAGTTGTTCGAAGGCTTTCTTTTGCTCGTCTTCCCATTTGAACTGTTTATTGCCTTTTAATACTTTGAAGAAAGGGGTCGATTTGTCTGCTGATCTGGCGATGAAGTGAGCCAGGGCGGCCATCCTGCCTGTCAGCCGTTGTATGTCCCTTATAGTCTTAGGCTCTGGGAGGTCCAAGACTGCCTGAATCTTCTCGGGATTGGCGTCTATTCCTCTTGAGCTGACTAAGAATCCTAAGAATTTGCCAGATCGGACTCCGAACGTGCACTTTTTTGGATTCAACTTCATTTTGTAGGAGCGCAGGGAGGAGAAGGTTTCTTGCAAATCTGCCAGGTGCTCCCTGTCTCCTTTGCTTTTGACAAGTGCATCATCGACATAGGCTTCTAAGTTCCTCCCCTTTTGATTTTCGAAGACCTTGTCCACCAACCGCTGATAGGTGGCGCCTGCATTCTTCAGTCCAAATGGCATCATCTTATACATGTACGTTCCATGGCTGGTTATAAAGGCGCACCTCACCCTGTCAGGCTGTCAGAGGTACACTTGATGGTACCCTGAGAATGCATCTAGAAAACTCAACGTGGTGTATCCACTAGTCGCATCTACCAGTTGGTCTATTCTGGGCAGGGGGTAGCAGTTCTTTGGGCAGGCTTTGTTAAGATTGGTGAAGTTTACGCACATTCTCCATGCGCCTGACGACTTCTTCACCATCACAACATTTGCCAACCACTCGGGGTAATCGCAGACTTCGATGAAATCCGCTTTCAAGAGTTTTTCTATCTCCTCTTTTATCGCCATGTCTTTTTCTGCGGACATATTTCTTTTCTTCTGCTTTACAGGGCGGGCCTCCGGATTAACGTTCAGCTTGTGAACAATAAAAGTCGGGTCGACCCCTGGCATCTCATCTGCCGAGTAGGCAAACACGTCCCTGTTTTCTCTCAAGACTGCGATCAACTCTTTCTGGTAGGACTCCTCTAGGTCGGCCCCTATAAGGACTTGCCTGCCTGGTTCTAAGTCCACCAGCATGCTTTCCCCTTCAGGTTCCAGGTGGGCTGCTATTTGCTGAGAAGCCGGGATTTCACCCTCCCTGCTGGGGGAACTATCGGCTTTTCGTTTTCCCTTTCTTTCCGTTTCATGGGCTTGCAGGGCCACAGAATAGCAATGCCTGGCTGACTCCTGATCCCCGTGAACTTTTCCTTCCATGCCAAAGTTTGTTACATAGGCTATGGTGAGGGCCCTGATTGATATGGCGGCTTCGATTTCGTCTAGGGTGGCCCGCCCTATCAGGGCGTTGTATGCAGACTTTGCATCCACCACGACAAATGACGCCCTGATATTCCTGGCAGAGGCCCCTTCCCCGAACGTTATTGGTAAGTCGATAATCCCCATGGGAAGCACGCCTGCCCCACTGAACCCATACAGCGATCCAGGGGCCGGTTTAAGGTGTCTATTTTCTAAGTTCATTCTTTCAAAGGCGTCCTTGTATAAGAGGTTCGTGTAGGCGCCAGTGTCCACCATGCATCTCTTGACAATGTGATTGCTAATCTCAAGAGTTAAAACCAAAGGATCACTGTGTGGGTATATTACTCTCCCTGCGTCCTCAGGGGTGATGCTCAGGGTCGTACCCCTCGGGCTTCCTGCCTTCTCGGCGTAGCAAATCTGATTCCGTAATTCGCGGATCAGTCTCTTCTGGCTTCGTCTGCTTATTCGTCCCTCTACATCCCCTGACACTACATGAAATATCATGCGATTTTGGGCCGAACCCTCAGATTTGTCTGCCGCCTCCTTTTGGGATTTGTTACTCGCTGCATAGTTACTCAGCCAGCCGTTTCTTATGAGCTTTTCTATCTCGTCTTTTAAGTGCCGGCATTCCTCAGTGGTGTGACCTATGCACTCATGGAACGTGCAGAATTTTTTAGGATCCCCCTTCGGGCTGCGCGGCTTATTCGGGCGATTCCACTTTGCTGTTTCCTTCTCCAGCTCAAAGATCTCTGCCCTTGGCCTGTTGAGGGCCGTGTAGCTGTCAAACCTTGGCTGGTAAGCTGTGCGCTCTTTCTTGGGGGTATCCCCCTCCTCTTTCTGTTTGCCCGGTTCGTTCCTGCCACGTCCACCCTGCGGTCCCCCTTGCGGCCTTGCTTGGCCTGCAGGGGTGTCCGGCAGGCTGTGAAATTCTTCCTGCAGAATGAACCCTTCGCTAATTTTTCTGGCCTTGGCCAAGGTTTCAGGCTGGGCCCTGATCATCTGGTTCTTCATCTCCCCTGGGAGTAGGGAGATTGTCAGGGCGTAGGCAGCAGTTGAGTCATCAATCTCCCCGACTTGTTGGTAGGACAAGTCGAATCTCTTTAGGTACTCTCTGACGCTCTCGCCCTTTTTCTGCTTCAGGGTCATCAGGTCAAATCGAGTGAGCCGTCTCCTCTTGTTCCCTGCGTATTGTTCAAGGAATGCCTCGGCTAACTCTATAAAGAAGCTGATCGACCCCTGGCGAAGGTCCCTGAACCATCCCTGTGCAAGTCCTACAAGGGTGGTTGGGAAGATTTTGCACCAGATTGCATCATCCACATCATACATGCCCATGTGACTCTCAAATGCCGCCAGATGGTCCTATGGATCTGTAGTCCCGTCAAACTTGACGGTGGGCATCTTGATCTTCGGGATGGGGTACTCTTGTACGTCAGGATGGAGAGGAGTTTTCGTGGGCCTGCCTACCACCCGTGACCTGCTTTCTCCAGACTGGTTACCGTGAACATCCCACTGTCTAGGGGTCGGTTTCCTCGTACTGGGGGAGCGTTGCCTTGGTGGTCGCCTGCTCGTTGCCTCGTCCTCCGTGTCAGGGGAGGGTTGCCTGGACCGTTTTCTCCGGGACTGACCGAGGTTGTCATCTTGGTGATACCTTGATTCGAGCGGCTGTCCCTGGTTAAGCCTAGATTGCAGGCTCTGGGATAGCCCTGGAGCTGGTTGTCCTTTTACTGCTGGCGTTAACCTGGAGAAGACTCCGCCCTGCTTCTCTCCCAGGCGTTTAGACGCAGGCTCCCTGTGCCTCATTCGATCCTGCAGTCCCTGAGACAGACCTCTCTTCTCCCCGGACGTGGACTCCGTGGTGTGTATAGAGAACGCCTGTTGTTGGGCAGGCGGCTCCTGGCTGCCTGCTGTGATGCGCCTCTGTACCTGTGCGTATACTTGAGCTGTTTTTCTTGCCTTCCTCTAGGCGTTTCTGGCGGCGGTTCGCCTCGTACCCCCAGCCCCCTCTCTACTTGCTGAGCGGGGCTGCCTGGGGGTCGTTGCGACCCTGCCTACCAGGTCCTCAGGGGTAAATTCTTGATTGAGCATTGCGGAGAAGAAGGTAGCTGTCTGTACCATCTGAGCTGGGGTTAGGTTCAGGGTGTGCCCTGGATGTGCCACAGCTGTATTTGGCATGCCCAGGAGACTGGTTCCCCCTACCCCCGGGATCGTGGCGGCAGGAGCCCTCTCTGGCTGCGGCATGCTGTATAGGGGGGTCACCGGTGGGACCGTCGGACCTGCCCCTATACTAGCGTCGACAATCTCAGGCATGATTGCCTCAATTGGTTAATTTTGTATTTGGGAATGGTCGATTTTTTGTGGGTAATTCGTGGATACAACCAGATCTCCCCACAGACGGTGCCAAATTGTTCCGGTATCGGAAATAATTAACCCGATAACGAATTCGGGTCTCTAAGATGTAATGCTTCTAATGTGACGATCGCTTAATTTCCTTCGGTCTCCCCTTCTCTTCACTCCGGTGATCGGACCTCCCCGGCGAGAGTGAACTGCTCCCTGCACAATGAACGCACAAGGCCTCGGAGGTGTCCGAGGGAACCCTCTCCGATGCCTAAGTCAGTCCGTGAAAATGCCTTAAGAAACCTAGTTCGTGAGGAGCTAGGCGGCGGTTTTGGAGTGAAAGTCTAAAGAGAGAAAACCCAACCCTTCTCAAGTGGGAAATATATGTGTATATATACCTTCCTACAAGAGAGGGAAGTAGAAGGAGGATGGGTGGATGAGGGGGTGAGAAGTGGCTTCTCTTCATCCACTCATTCTCATTTACCTTATGAGAAATGACGGAGGGGCCCCTTGGTGGTCCCTGCCCTGCCTGCGGGGATTTCCCCAGAGGACAGGCGGGTAAGAGTTATGTGAAGGCCGGGTTGAGCAGGCCGCATCGCCCTGCCGGGCAAGCGACTGTCTGAAGTTGTCTCCTGGGGGTTTGCCTGGTGGACGACCCGGTGCAGGCTGCCGACCCTCATCAAAGGCATTAAAATTTTGTTTAAGTATGATGCTGTGTTGATCCTGCGTTGAATTAAGAGACAATGATGTAGCGTGAAAGATATTAGAGTTGAAGTAACACATGAAATTAATTAAAGTAACAAATAATACGAGTTGGAGTAACAAAGTTTAAAGGATATAATAACATTGAAGTATGACAGAATGAAAGCAACTGTTTTTCTGACAACACAGTTTGTCAAAACCTTGTACAAAATGATGGTTATGTTTTTTGTTAAACGAAAGTTCTAGTTAATCCAACCATTTACGGGCTACTGTTTCCGGCCCTTTCCTCGCTTATAGGTATTGAGTCCCTTAGCCTTCGATTCTTCAATTAATTTTGGCCTGGCTGCCGCAAACTTTTTCACATCAGCAATCAGCCGCTTTCGGACGCTATTCAGGTCTGCTAGGAGAAGAGTGGCTGCAAGCTGAACCACCAGGTATCTTCTGTTTACCTTCCTGCCATGGTCTTCGTGTACGAATTCACGTCCCTCGTACAATAGCATGTGCATCAGAAGAAATATCACTGACTCATCCTTGTTCTTGACTATGTCCTGCCAACCAAGCTTAATCGCGCGGAACCTGTACGTCACAATTTCCTCCGCACCAGGTACTTTATAGAAGTCAAGGAAATCACTCATATTCCCCACCTGAATGTCATTGATCATAAAAGTCAAGGAAATCGATCGTTGGCTCGCAAGATTGTGATTAAAAACTGATGAAATGAATAATAGAGAGGCTCACAATTGTCTTGATGGCTGCAAAGAGGTCTGTATCCCTGATCGCTGTGTAGCGACAGTGGTCGAGGAGATCGACTGTCTTTTTCATCCGGTTGATTACTACGCAGGAGAAGTACCCGTCGACGTTGATGGGCACAAAGAACAATTCAGCGTCCAGCTGCAACGTACCGCCACAATTACTCCTGAAGATATGCCATTGCTCCATCAAGGCATCTGCATTCTGAGTGGACGGACTGTCCGGATCTTCGGCAATAATCCTCATTATCGCATCCTGTAAAAAAAGGTTGGGATTGTGTGAAAATTTACAATCAATACAAAGTAATTAGTTGGTGTCCTTGTGTTGCAGTGATCCTTCTGTTACTTTTGCAACTGACGTTACTTTAGTGAACAAAATGAGTTACTTTAATTCATGAGATCCGTTACTTTAACCTGTATCATCTACATTATTGCTCCAACATATATGATGTTACTTTAATTGAAAGAATTTGTTACTTTAGTTGATATTATCTGTTACTTTAGTGTCCACTCTTTTTTCACTACACATTCTGTCAATTGATTATACATTCCATGAACTGTTAATTTAGTACATACCGTTTGTCGTAGACCAAAATACGCTATCTTCGGAGAATTACCCGACCCACTCCCGTTTGCAGCGAGGCTGTTCATAAGCATTGACCAGCACTCGACAACAGATGAGGACATGTCGCCACCCGGAAGCATGGACATCACATCACCCCGGGTCATTATAGCCAACGGTGAATACTCCGCAACCAATTTGCTGATTTCAGAACGGATCATTAGGCATTGCGAAACAACAGATAGGTGACAAAAATTTAGACAAAAATATGTTCACGATAGGTGTAGTGTTCGTCCTATTACCTGCTGTTGTAGTTGTTGTGCTGAATTAAGCAGTAGTCCACGACATTTTTCCGCATGACGGGGAGATTTCCAAGCGGGTCTTGTTGTTTGAGAGGAACGGGCATGCCATTGGTACACTGGGATCTGCATCACCACAGTCAATGGAGCATCCTAAGCCGTCCCCGTCACCCCTAGCTCGACTACCAAGGACAGATAATGACCCAGTGGTGTCCGGTGATTGATGTGCGGGTTCTGCAGCGGGTCACTACAAGAATGAATGTTCATTCCTACGGACCCAATTCGTAGGAAACATGCCCATTTCCGTTGGAATAAGCATGTTCCTACGGAAAATTCGTATGAACAATTCCGTCGGTATACTTCGTCGGAAATAAAAAACTTCCTACGCCATTTTTCGTAGGAAATATCTTTCCTACGGAATGTTCCGTCGGAATGAATGGTGACGAGTATTTGTTGACAAAAAAATCATTCCTACGGAAAATCGTCGGAAGGGTTCAAACTTCCAACGGAAATTCCGTAGGACAATATCTTTCCGTAGGAGGCAATGATTGGGAAAAAAAATATTATTAAATATTTCGAGCTACAGATATCCGTAGGAAACTTTAGGACTTCCGTAGCATAAAACAAATGTCGTCCCTAATATACCAAAATCATATAAACATCACCGACATACGTTAACACTCCACCGCAAAGCGGGAGGCCAGAATTCTACAAAACAAATGTGTGATACGAAAATGCAATTCAAATTTGTAAATAATCTCAAATATCACATTACAATAAAACAAAAAATTATCCCATTCCAAAACTTCTAGCTATCGAAAACCTTCATTAGAGTGTCTAGTTGTTCTTGCATCTTCAGGATTGTTTCATTCATTCTTTTATTCTCCTCTAACATCTTAGCATTCTCCTCTCGCACCTTAGCATTATCCTCTAGCATCTTAGCATTATTTACTTGAACCCTACTTAGCAACCCAACACCAACATAAGAATTGGAGGTGATATCTATAGGCGAAGATGTATATGGTGGCGCCTTCTTGAAATAATAATCAACAGCACTGCCTACGCCATACAATCGTCCCTTTTGAAATCCACCCACAACTTGAATGAAAAGTTCATCCTCATCAAATTCACCCCCTTCCACAATCGCTTGTGCTTTTCGAGACTCAAATATTTTCTGAAAAAAACATGATATAAAGAAATGTAAATAAACTTCAAAACTAAACAATCACACGTTATGCTTATATTTCCTTCTCACCTTTATTTCTTCTGCCTTCTTATCCGTAATCTTCCCATTGTGGGAATGAGCACGAATGAATAAATCGAAAGCCGTAGGTATTTTCCCTTCTTCATCATCTCTAATCTGGAAATTAAATTTCAAACATTATTGAAATTTTTGAACATGAATATTTTTTATATTTTTGAACATAAAAAAAAGGCTATAGAATATTGATTTACCATTCGCTCGGCCAACTCAACGCTAGAAATAGAACCCATGTTATGAGTTCCTGGAATTTTACCATCGACAGCATATTTTGCTCGGTTGGCTTTTGCGCTATTAGACATCTTTTTAAACGCAGAACTATTTCTATATGCTTTTAGTTGGTTAAAAGAGGTCGCCGGCATCCAATCAGGCTTATCACCATTAGTGTCGATGTGGTAAAGTATGTCCCTAAGGCGCTCTTTGACTTTTGCAAAAAAAGCCTTCTTAACATCAACCTCGGGATCAGACACAAACGTAACCTCACCCTGGATCGACAATAACCATGAAAAGTGTTGTATATTATTAATATGGATAACCTGTTACTAAAATAAATCATTATTTTTTTAGATGATTTAGCACCTGAAAGTGATTCCACCATTTCTCTCGAACTTCTGCAGGAGTCTTTTTCCAAGTTGGACAAAAAACAGTGAAGTTAGACCTTATTGCATTTGCGACCAACGATGATACATCTGGATGACCAAACCTGTTAATAAAGCATAAAATGGACATTAAAATCATCCGTGAATATATAAAGAAACATAGATATTGAAGAACATTTCAAATACATTTACCATACGCTGTCTTCTGTAGATAAAACAATTTTGCCATCAAGGGTCCTCGGGGCTAGGATCTTCTTAAGCTTTTTCATTCCAGAATTGTTTTGACTTCCCAGCATAACATCCTCATTTTGAGCACTTGATTCAACACTCGGCGTGCTCAACATAACTCTCTTTCGACCCATTGCCATAACTAATGACAAAACTCTTTCAAGAAATGATATTAGATTAACGTAATTGTTTGAGTTTTAATAGAACATTTTCTAGAAGATAACAACGTAGGCTATAATTTATATAAACTACACCAAAGTGTAAAGTTACTACACAAATGTGTAACTTTTTAAGAAAAACTAATATGCAAATATGAAATCTAATCTAAGTAGTCAACTTCATCGATATCTCCATCTTCATCGGTGTCATTCGCATCATCGTCGTCGTCGTCGTCATCATCATCATCATCATCTGATTCTTCTTCTTCTTCTTCTTCATCATCATCTCCTTCTTCTTCTTCATCCTCCTCCTCCTCAGTTTCATTAGCTTCTTCTACTTCTTCCTCTTGCTCTTCCTCTTCCTCCTCCTCTCCAGATTGACCATATTCTAATTCATCTACTTCAACCACTGACAAATTTGGATGCTGTGTGACTGACTCTTCTTGAAAAACAATTAAGTCAACCAGAGCATCAATTTGTTTTCTAGCCTTGGTCTTAAACACGGCCCACCATTGACTTTCATTATTTTTTTTAAAGCTTGGATATGATGTGTAATACACTTGTTCGGCTTGATGAGCCAAGATAAATGGATCATACTTTTGAAGTTTCTTAGAATGATTAACTTCTACAAGTCTATATTTTTCATGCACATTCATACCCCTCGCAGAATTATCCATCCACTCACATTTGAACAAGACAGTCTTATAAATCTCCTGATTTCCAGGATAGCTTAGCTCAATGACCTCTTGTAAGATTCCATAATAGTCAGTGTCTTCAACAGAACTAACACATACCCCATAGTTCAAAGAAGCTTTATGTTTTCCATAATCGAATGTGTGAAAGTTAAACCCATTAACCGAATAACGTGTCCATGTTTTAACTTGTTTAGATGGACCCATTGCTAAAGCTCGTAGCAAATCATTGTCAATATCTAAAGCAATCACCTATAGTGAACGAAAGTATATAAGAAAATGCTTGTGTAAGCATTAGAAATTTATTAATAAATGAATATTTAGGTTTATCGCTTACTTGATCTTTAAACCACACTGGCCATTCTACATTAAATTTACTCCAAACATCATTCGTGGAGAGTTGGGGATGTTGCTCAAGTATAAATTTCTCAAATTTTCTGAAATTTATGGACATGTAAAATTTATTAGGATAAACTTAAATGATTTTTGTTTATTGCATGTGAAATTATTATTGAGATAAATTAGTAACTTACTCTTCAAAAATTTTCAATACATCGCAATTTGATAGGACGTAAATGTGAGCACGTTCATACTCACAATCATCCAAGTATCTTCTGCCACCTTTTGAAGTAGGTTTACCCTTTATTTGTTGTTGGAAAAGCTCGGGTAATATTGAATCAGTTTGTTCTTTCAAGCCAATATCGAGATCTTTTGTTTTTGTGTCTACATGCTCTTCGAAATAGAGAGAACAGAAATTTGATATCTCTTCTGTTAAATAAGCGTTGCATATAGAACCTTCAACCCGAGCTTTGTTACCAATTTTACGCTTCAAGTGATTTAGGAACCTAAAAAATTAATAAAATATAATAAATTTGTATTGTAATAAATATAATTTTTTTAAAAACAAATTTGCGTTGACAATTTACCTCTCAAAAGGGTAGATCCATCGATATTGGACCGGTCCACCCACTTTTGCTTCATATGGTAAGTGAATTGGCAGATGTTCCATTGAGTTGAAAAAAGACGGGGGGAAAATCATTTCTAATTTGCATATTATCTCCGCAATATTGTTCTCGAGAATATAAATATCATTTGATTTGATAGTTGAAGCACACAAATCTCTGAAGAACTGACTAATCTCAGTTATTGCATTCCACACATTTGTCGGGAGAAAACACTTGAGAGAAACAGGTAGTAAACGCTCCATAAACACATGACAATCATGACTTTTCATGCCATGAAGCTTAAATTCTTTTAGATCCACACACCTACTCAAATTTGATGTGTACCCATCTGGAAACTTCAAATTAGATACCCACTCACATAATTCCTTTCTTTGAGATCTCTCTAGTGTGAAAGGAGCTTTTGGCATGTCGCCACTTTTACGGATATGCAATTTAGGACGGTGACAAAAACGACGCATGTCTTTCCGAGAGTTTATTGACTCAGTTGTTTTTGTTTTCACATCCATCACTGTATTAATCAGCAGCTCAAAGAAATTCTTCTCAATGTGCATAACATCAAGATTGTGTCTAACTAGTAATGATTTCCAATAAGGAAGTTCCCAAAATATACTTTGCTTCAACCATCCATTTTTCAACTTTTTTGATTCCTTAAACTCTTCGACGGTACCATGATTACCGTTGGAAAGGTTGAAACCCGCTCCCACATTTCTTCCCCCGATAATCTTGGAGGGGCGTGATCATTTTCTAAGGTATCCTTCAAGAAAGCGTTTCTATTTTTCCTAAAAGGGTGATCAATGGGTAGAAATTGTCTATGACAGTCAAACCAACACACTTTTTTCCCACATGGGAGATGAAATGATTTAGTTTTCTCCATGCAGTAAGGACATGCATTATGGCCGGCAGTGGACCAACCAGATAGCATACCATAAGCTGGAAAATCATTAATTGTCCAAATAAGAGATGCTCTTAGCAGGAAATTTTGCTTCTAAGAGATATCGTACGTAAGTACGCCTGTCTCCCACAATTGTTTCAACTCGTCAACCAACGGTTGCAAGTATACATCCAAGTTTTTTTTGGATTATTGGGACCAGGAACAATTAATGATAGGAAAATAAATTGTTTTTTCATGCACAACCCAGGTGGTAGGTTATACGGTGTCAACATTACTGGCCAACACGAGTACGACTTCCCGAATTGGCCGAAAGGTGCGAAACCATCGGTGCAAAGACCAAGTCGAACATTACGAGGCTCAATAGCAAATTCTGGATAAGTTGAATCAAAATGCTTCCAAGCTTCACCATCACTAGGATGGGCCATTGTTCCACTAACACGAGGATTCTCCTTATGCCATCTCATTTCCCCTGCGATATGTTTGGTTGCATATAGCCTTTGCAATCGTGGTGTAATGGGCAAATAAGTTAAGACTTTATGTGGCACCCGCTTTCGTTTCGAAGTTTGTTTATACCTATCTAAGTGACATTTCTTGCATTTCTCTAAAAGTGCATCTTCTTTCCAAAAAAGCATACATCCTTCTGGACATGCGTCAATTTTATGATGAGGAAGTTCTAAACCTTTAAGAATTTTTCTAGTGTTATAAAAAGTTCTTGTCATCAAATTGTCCTCTGGGATAACATCCTCAATCAAAGATGCAACCCCATCCGTACATCTATGAACTAAATTGTACTCGCACTTCAAATTTATCACCCTTGCAGCTACTTCTAGTAACGAGACTTTGCTACCCTCATATAATGGTTTTGATGCTGCGTTTATCATGTCAAACAATGATCTCGTCTGTGGGTTCGGGGATTCTTCCTCATCGATAAGAGGTTCCTTCAATGTGTCAAATACATTAGAACCCAACGCATCGATAACCATTTCCTTGTAAGTGTTATTCAGTAATGCACTAGATTCTCCTTGATTAGGGACATATTGTTCACCATGACAAATCCAGTCATAGTAATGAGGACAAAACCCCTTGCTAATAAGATGAGATTTCACCTCAAATTCATTTAAATATTTCATATTCTTGCACTTAACACATGGACATCGAATTTTTTTTTTCCACTAGAAAACTCTCCTGAAGTTTAGCATATTCAAGGAATTTAGCAACCCCATTTATAAACTCAATCCTAGGTCTTTTTTTGTCATCCACCCTCTCATACATCCATTTTCGTTCTAATCTCTTCATTTCAAATCTATGTAAATTTATAAGAATAAGCAATATTTAGTAATACTATCATGCATGAGAATTGTAAAAACAAATAGTAAACATATGTACATTTTATTGAATAAATACTACGGAGTAGTACGTAAATATAATACGGTTTTACCATTGTATTAGTATTGGTGTTATTATTATTATTATTATTTGCAATTAGTATTAGTATTATTAGTACACAAATTATTGTTGTTGACTTGTTGTTATTATTAAAAGTGTTGTTGTTGTTGTTGTTGTTGTTGTAACTACTATTATTATTTTTAATTTTTTTAAAAAAACAAAAATTATAAAAAGAGAGAATTATAATTACTATAATTAAGCCAAGATACAAAAAATGAATTTTTTTTATAAAAAGGGAGAATTATAATTGTTATAATTATCCTATACTGGATAGTTATAAATATCAGTACAAACACGATTAGTTCAGTTCTGATGCTTTATTAATATTGTTGTTGTTGTTATTGTTGTTGTTGTTGTTGTTACTATTGTTGTTGTTGTTGTTGTTGTTGTTGTTGTTGTTGTTGTTGTTGTTGTTGTTGTTGTTGTTGTTGTTGTTGTTGTTGTTGTTGTTGTTGTTGTTGTTGTTGTTGTTGTTGTATTCATTTAAGTTAAGTTAAGTTAAGTTCTATTCGGTTCGCTACAGTTCGGACTCATTTAGTTCAGTTCAATTTAGACACTTTCAGTCAGTTTTAGTACAAAATAATAGGGGTCTTAGAATATTTTAACCTCAGTCCGTTCACAAGAGACTAGATGCTATTATTATTATTATTGTTATCATTATTATTATTGTTGTTGTTGTTGTTGTTGTTGTTGTTATTATTATTATTATTATTATTATTATTATTATTATTATTATTATTATTATTATTATTATTATTATTATTATTATTATTATTATTATTATAACTATTATTAATACTATTATTATTATCATTTTTTAATTATTATTATTGTTATTATTATAATTATCATTTTTTATTATTATTGTTATTATTGTTATTGTTGTTGTTATTATTATTATTATTATTATTATTATTATTATTATTATTATTTATTATTAGCTCATATTATTATTATTATTATTATTATTTTTTTTTAATTATTATTATTATTTATTATTATTATTATTATTATTATTATTATTATCATTATTATTATTATTATTATTATTATTATTATTATTATTATTATTATTATTATTATTATTATTATTATTATTATTATTATTATTATTATTATTATTATTATTATTATTATTATTATTATTATTATTATTATTATTATTATTATTATTATTATTATTATTATTATTATTATTATTATTATTATTATTATTATTATTATTATTATTATTATTATTATTATTATTATTATTATTATTATTATTATTATTATTATTATTATTATTATTATTATTATTATTATTATTATTATTATTATTATTATTATTATTATTATTATTATTATTATTATTATTATTATTATTATTATTATTATTATTATTATTATTATTATTATTATTATTATTATTATTATTATTATTATTATTATTATTATTATTATTATTATTATTATTATTATTATTATTATTATTATTATTATTATTATTATTATTATTATTATTATTATTATTATTATTATTATTATTATTATTATTATTATTATTATTATTATTATTATTATTATTATTATTATTATTATTATTATTATTATTATTATTATTATTATTATTATTATTATTATTATTATTATTATTATTATTATTATTATTATTATTATTATTATTATTATTATTATTATTATTATTATTATTATTATTATTATTATTATTATTATTATAACGAACAGCAGCCACGCAATAAACACGAACAGCAGCAGTAAACAATCGTAAACATGGGAAATTAAAGGAGAAAGAAGACGGAAACAACAACAAGTGGACACGCAACAACAAGAACGACAGCAGCAGCGGCGAGACATTAACGAAACTGAAGTAGCAGCAATACGAGAAGCAATTCACGAACTAAGAAAACAACAACAGTAGCAGCAATAGAAAACGCGAATCTGATTCATGTCGAGTAGACAGCAGCAGCAATTCACGAAACAGAAAATCGGATTACTATGAACAGGCAGCAATTCCCTAAACAGCTAAACATGAACAGGCAGCAGCAGCCAATCACGAAACACAGTTCACGAGACGCAGCAATTTCAGTTAATCGGATTATTCATAATTTCAAACAGAATTACGTGAATCGGGTAAAACATATTAATCAATCAGCAGCAGCAACAGATTTCGCAGCAGGAAAAAAAAATTAACGTGAATAGACTTCAATTATATGCAGCGAAGTGAACAGGATTCGAAAAGAACAAACAGAATTGAGGAAACTCGGTATAACAGAATTGAACGTGAATAGACTTCAATTCAGGAATATGTGTGAGACGAAACAGTAATTGAGGAAACTCGGTGTATCACTATATGCGTGAAGAACAAACAGCAATTCACGAGACTCGTATATCCGTGAGACGAAAAAGCAATTCACAAAACCGATATGCAATTACCCGTAGCAGCAGCAATTACCCAGAAACATCAAACCCATATGCAATTACCCGTAGCAGCAACAATTACCCAAAAACATCAAATCGATATGCAATTAAAAGAAAAAATTACTAGAAAACTTAACTTAAAGCGGAATTGAACAAGATGAACAGGTTGGGATTGGAATAGAAGCTCTTCAATTTGAGGTGAATTGAATACTGGGATAGCATAGGGTTCATATACTGGTAAATAAGGAGGAATTAGGAAATAAGAAGGGATAGTTTGGGAGAAATTGTTGTTTGGGCGGTAATTAGGCAAAGTAAGCTGGTGAGCGGTATAATTGAAAAAAAACAAAGATGTTGCCGCTTTGTTTTATGATTTGCAGCAATTTCAGCATATTACTATTATCCAAAACCGACTTGGTTTAAACCGGGTCCGATTTTTTTTTTCATATTTCAAACCGAAACCGAGCCGATTCTTATGACCCGGTTTTTTTGAAAAAGCGTTATCTTACTTATTAACTGCTTTTTTGAAGCGGTTTCCGAACCGGATTTTGATCCCGTTTTCACTAATACTACAGAAAAACTCAAAAAAGTGAGAAATATACATATCGAAAATAACGAATGTATCTCGAGGTTAATATAAATACGTGGGACAAAACGAAGCTTTGGATAATAATTAATAAGTTCAAACGAATGAAAAATAAAGTGTATCTCGAGAATAAAATAATTTTTCGCGATAAAAATAAAGTTTCACGAGAAAATTACTGAATGTTCGATGAAAATGAATTAAAATGATTTCTCGAGGAAGAATAGATAATATTTTGACAAGGTTTATTTAATATGAGGTTCATCTAAAATTAGAAATTCGAGTTTAAAAGTAAATGTAGAAATTAAGTATCGAACATAATTAAAATACGCATACGAAACAGACTCGGTTTTGTTTCATATTGCAAAACATAACCGGTTTAAACTCGAGCCGGTTCTTACTACCCAATTTTTTAAATATATTGTAATAACTGCTTTTTTGAACCGGTTTTTGAACCGGATTTTGATCCCGTTTTCACTAATACTACAGAAAAACTCAAAAGAGTGAGAAGTATACATATCGAAAATAACGAATGTATCTCGAGGTTAATATAAATACGTGGGACAAAACGAAGCTTTGGATAATAATTAATAAGTTCAAAAGAATAAAAAATGAAGTGTATCTCGAGAATAAAATAATTTTTCGCGATAAAAATAAAGTTTCACGAGAAAATTAATGAATGTTCGATGAAAATGAATTAAAATGATTTCTCGAGGAAGAATAGATATTTTGACGAAGTTTATTTAATATGAGCTTCATCTAAAATTAGAAATTCGAGTTTAAAAGTAAATGTAGAAATTAAGTATCGAACATAATTAAAATACGCATACGAAACAGACCCGGTTTTGTTTCATATTGCAAAACATAACCGGTTTAAACTCGAGCCGGTTCTTACTACCCAATTTTTTAAAAATATGGTAATAACTGGTTTTTTGAACCGGTTTTTGAACCGGATTTTGATCCCGCTTTCACTAATACTACAGAAAAACTCAAAAAAGAGTGAGAAATATACATATCGAAAATAATGAATGTATCTCGAGGTTAATATAAATATCCGAGACAAAAACGAAGCTTAGAAAAATAATTAATAAGTTCAAAAGAATAAAAAATAAAGTGTATCTCGAGAATAAAATAAATTTTCGCGATAAAAATAAAGTTTCACGAGAAAATTAATGAATGTAAGATGAAAATGAATTAAAATGATATCTCGGGGAAGAATAGATATTTTGACGAGGTTTATTTAAAATGAGCTTGATCTAAAATTAGAAATTCGAGTTTAAAAGTAAAGGTAGAAATTAAGTATCGAACAAAATCAAAATACCCATACGAAATAGACTCGTTTTAACTAATATTGCAGAATTTTCCATATTGATTTTTTTTCGTTTAAAATTGTAAACCGGTTCAAAATCGTGTACCCGGTTTTCAAAACTGTGAACCAGGTTCATAATATACCAGATACCGTATATATGGTATCGGATTGAGTCAAATCAGAGCAGGTCAGTCTCGGTCACTAAGATATTTCAGTACTGTTGATTGTCGGACGAGTCCGATCTAGAGTGAGTCGGATCGGGTACTCCGAGTCGGATCGGGTACTCCGAGTCGGATCGAGTTTCGCCAGGTCTAATTAGCATCATTTAAGTTGATTAATTATTGTCGTTTTTTATTTGGTAAGATATGTTGTATATCATATGAGTCAGATCACTGTGGGTTAGTTGCGTCGATTTGCCAATAGTCAACATATATTCGCCACGAAAATATGATTTTCATGTAGCGAGACCCGTGACCCGTACAACTTGCCCGTCTTTGTCCCGACCCGTATGCTCCGATCCGCTCTACAAGTTTTCATGTAGTAGAAGTGAATAAAATAAACGACTCCATATCATGTAATAATAATTAAAATCACGGGAATATTTCAAGGATACTTATTAATAATCTTAGGGGTGTTAACAAGCCAAGCTGAGCACGAGCCCAGGGTATCTCGGCTCGAGCTCGAGAAGCTGGAAGACCAACTCGGCTTGAGATCGAGCTCGTCGAGCTTGGGAATTATGGGCACGAGCTCGACAGCAGGTTCATGACTTGAGCTCGGCAGAAAAAAGTCATTAGTGGGGTTCGAACCCTAGTCATTTGATTCAAATTGAGACTAGAACCACTCTTCCGTTCTACCATGTTGACAATTTAGTCATAAAATTGTTTTTATGTTAATATTAAGTTTGGGTATCAATACACCGTCATAAAATTTTATACAAAGTGTACGCTATTTTTATGAAGGAATTTTTTTTAACCATTTTATATAATTTTAAAAAATAAAAAACTTTGTATAATACTCATATTATTTTTAGTGTAGGTGCAAATTAGGCTTCATAAAAAAAAACAATACTCTGTGTAAAAAGCAAATCATACTCGTAGTACTTAAAAAATTATTGAGCTTTTCGAGCCGAGGTAGGCCGTTCATGAAACTAATTTTTTGGAGCTACAAAATTTCCTACGGAACATTCCGTGGCCTAAAATGGTTCCTACCACAAGACTGTAGGAATTTCGTAGGGATGCTTTAAAGGAGCGACGGATAGGGAATCCGTAGGAAATATCTGTAGGAGCTATTTACTTTCCTACGACTTTCAAGATCCGTAGGAATTATTCCGTTGGAATTTCCACTAATTCTAGTAGTGGGTGTCTCTGGAGTGGATGGTAGCACACGGCTCTTCTTAGAGGGTCTATCGTCAGAGATCGCCTCTCCTGACCTCTTTCCAGGCTCACTGACGGACGTAGCAACATCTGACATAGTCTTACTGATGGCATGGTTGGCTTTATCAGTTACAAAGGAGGACACCCGCAATATTAACACGTCCCTCTCCTTATTAATGTCACAGAGACACAGCGTCGCGGCAATTTCTGCCCTATACAGATTGTTCGCCTCGCTGGTCCCCAAAGGACAGTTGAACTCCTCCCCGACGTACAACATCATGTGTATCATGAGGTATACGCCGCAATCATTAGCCGAGAACCCGCTGCCCTGCCATCTGAACGGTACGTTGACGAGAGGGAACGAAGAGACACTGGCCCCCTTGGTGATGCCTCTCTGAACCATATACTTACCCATTTCTTCGGCCTTGGTGATATTAAGTAAAATAAAATAAAAACATATGAGAATGAGAAAATGACGAAACACCATTCATTTTTATGCCATCCTTATATAGGACGTTTTATATATAACAAATGTTAAAATATACACCAAAATGAGCAGACTTACTGAGAGGCGTGCGATCCCAACGTAAGGAAGACTTTCAAACTCCCCCTCGTCATAGGACCTATTATCAAGGTATTCGATACGCTGTGACAAAAAATTGATACACGCGCAGCTGTAATGGTCATTGTTTTCCGACAGCACCAGAATGAATACCTGTAGGTGGGAGATGGGTATCGCGTTCGTAATTATAATAGAGGAGGAAGATTACAAAACATGGGATCTAAAATAAAAAATACTAGGTCAGAATCTAGATCGAGATTCCCTTCATTTTCTTCGATCCATATGTTCCAGAAGTTGAACAATGCTTCGCTTATGTCTGCAAAGACACCACCCTTTCTGTTCCTCCAAATCTGGAGAGCTGTATCCTGCATGACATTTGTTGGAGTAATAGGTCGCTGTCATTAGAGTAATGCACAAAGTGCATTACAGTAACACAGCCATAGAACCACAGTAACACACTTTTTTTGTATAAATATTTTATATCAACTGATATGATGACATTATATTAATATTACTAGAGTTTGTTGATGATGTTACACTTATCGTATTGGATGAGAAAGTGAATGAGAGAGCTTATGCTGTTGTTGACACCGAAGAAGCAATGTGATGTCCGCCGCGGTGCAGACTGAGCAGCTGCCAAGCGATTCATAAGTATGCACCAGCAGTCAATTACAGCATTCGAAAGCTGCTCTCTGGGCGCCAGCGTGGCCAACTCACCACTGGGTATGTTGAAAAAGTCACTGAACCTCACAATCATCTCCCTGCAAATATTCGAACGGACTATGAAACATTTAACAAAACCGACAATAAAACGCATTAAAAAAAATTAGGTGATGTAGACCACTTACGATGTACTGTATTTTTCATTTTTGTAGAAGACGTAGTCGATTACGTCTTTACTGACAGACAAAACAGACCTGAAAAGCCTGCTATCCCCACGCAGGAAGTCTGACAGCATAAGCTGGTCAGGATCTGGGACGTCACAGTCACAAGAGCACCCAAGCCTCTCGTCGACGACTTGCATGCATCCCAGCTGCTTTTCAGAATGAAAAAAGAATGGGTGGAAGACCTTCCTTCCGTCTACCACCACCGACAAACACTCACCGACCTCTTCATCTCCAATTCTGTCAATATCCCACAGAGAAAGCACTAACTGGCGGTCACTGTTTAAATTCAGTCCCTCCTGAATAACCTCATTAATCTCAGCCGTCGAGTACGGCTGAATGTTAAGATAATCCTCCTCACCTTGATTTGTATTTTTGGCCTCAAATACCGGCCCCTGCAACGACAACTCCCTAGCACGACGCAGCGCCTCACAGACTTCATCCACCACCCGGTGTAGCTCTGCTCCTCCCCAGAATGACCGGGACGCTTGTGATGGCACCGGGTCCTCGGGTAATGGATTGCCCGATGTTATCCTCCTGATCTTCGCAGCATGTGAGACCCACCAATCATGGAATACGATTGCATTCCTTCCCATCATCAGATGAATGTGATGGACATCCTGCATGAAACAATAATTGTGTAGTGAAAAGAGAGTGGACACTAAACTAACAGATAATATCTACTAAAGTAACAAATTCTTTCAATTAAAGTAACATCATATATGTTGGAGCAATAACGTAGATGATACAGGTTAAAGTAACGTACTGTAACAATTAAAGTAACACATATTGTTCACTAGAGTAACGTCAGTTATATGCTAAAGTAACAAAAGATATGTTAGGGTAACATGCAGATTTACAGACATCCAAGATTTACATTCTTACTGGTGGACACTAAAGTAACAAATAACATCAATTAAAGTAACAAATGGTATAGATTAAAGTAACAAATATATGCTGGAGAAGTAATGTAGATGATACAGGTTAAAGTAACGGATTGTAAGAATTAAAGTAACACATATTATTCACTAAAGTAACGTCAGTTATCTGCTAAAGTAACAGAAGATATGTTAGAGTACCATGCAGATATACAGGCATCCCAGATTTAAATCCTTACTGATTCTCCAAGTCAGACACATATAGATTCATTAACGAATTAATGACATGATTACTTACGTCGACAGCCCTGGCCCTCAGTTCACTATCATCTTCAAGGCCACGAGGAAGTTTGATGGTGGTGAACTTATCGCCCTCTTGACCAAGCAATGTACTATCATCAGTGTGACGGTTCTGTGTAATCTTCAATGACGACGACGCGTCTCCCCCCCTCACCACACGTACACAATGGGGGTACTGCACATCAGATCGGGTAAGCAGGCCCAGCCCACCACCAATAAACTCGCCGGCCAACCGTTCAAGCATGCGTTGACCATCCCAGTGCTTGATCAAAGGGAGATCACACGGGCACGGGAGATTGCGGTAGTCAAAACGCTGGAAGTAGGTAATCATTAAAAACGGCACACAGCCAAGTAAATATGATCGGCTACGGAACACAAAATCCTCGCACGCCTGCGCCAGTCCTTCCAGTATGAACGTGCACCAGTCAAAGTTTTTAATCCGCTGTACATCTTGCACCGCCTTCAGTAGTCTCAGATCAACACCATGGTTGGACGTCGGGGTGAAAAATATCGACATGCTGTAGAGAACGAACATCCTACAGAACATCTCTCCACCCTCTACATCCTCTGTAGTTTCCTAAGGACATTTGACAGAGGGATTGCATCACCGTCATTTGCGACAAGAAAGTCAGCCCTCCACTTTTTCTTCAGCTCCACGACAGACTCCTCTTCGACTGCCTTCGATCGACCCATCGGCAGCAGCTCAACAAGGTCCGGTCCAAGTGGAAGGAGAAAGCAGTCATGCACATCATGCTTGGTTACCAGGAACTGATTGCTCCCGCACCGAAAAATCAGCGTGTCGTCGCTAAATAAAGACATGAAGTCAGTGGCAAACTTTACAGGGAAGCTACTAAGGTGCATTTCAAGTACACCGCCAAATCCGATTGTTTTAAGCGCCTCACGCTGCCTCTGGTTTAAATTAGATATCAGATCAACGAGGAGCTTCGGCCTGCATCTGACCGACGCCGAACGGTCGACGTTGGCTTCACCAGACTCTTCGGTAGCTATTTTCTTCAACTTCGAAGGCTTGACAGCAGTTTTCTTTACCTGTTGAACTCGATTCTTGACCTGACCCTCCTCCACACCATCACCGACAATCTTACCTCCTTTTGCCATCTGAAAATGTTTTATTATGAGAATAATGCCAATGATACAAACTGCATATAGGATTACATACCCCTCATCCGCATAACATGCCCCCTCATCCGCATTGTACTAGCACCACATTAACATATCATGTGAATTAAAGTAACCCATTAAAAGTTGGAAAAAAAGGAACCTTGTTCATGGATCTACGCATTACAGTAACAGAAATTACGTATTAAAGTAACATATATGAATTAAAGTAACAAGATACACATACATTACAAAACGCTGCAGGTAATATGGTATCAGCAGAAGGGTATGGTTAGTTATATAGGTTATTCTTTAAAATACCAAATGATACCAGTTAAAGTAACAAATAATGTTCATTAAAGTAACAAAAATAACACGCAGAAGAGACATGAAAAACAAAAGATGTATATAATCAAAATCGGACATAAAGAACTAATCAATCGTGCATTCTAGGTACAAAATGAGAGAAATAAAACAAAAACAATTAAAGGTAATCAGCATAACGAACAAAACCAAAATTTACCCTAAAAATAATTAAAAACCACATAAAAAAACTCTAATTTACCTTAAGTTTAGCGTTCAAGTATGGTGTAGCTGCGTCGTTGATGGATGAAGACGAGATGAGCGAGGATGAGGAGACGATGAAGACAGTAAAGAAGGCGGGAGTGTTTCAGAAATTGAAATAGATTTGCTTGGGGTGAGGAAGCGGTGAAAAATGAGTAAAAAAGTGAGGTAAGCGGTGAAATGAAAGATTTTGCACAGGTGATAGACGGTGAAAAGTGGGGAGATGAAAGGTTGGACAGATAGGCGGAAGAAATTAAGGGAGGAGAGAGAAAATCAAATATCTTCTGATAGATATTATGGTTATTTCCATAATTATGAGATTAAATCTTCACCGTTAATCTTACAATGAATCAATGGCTGATACTGGGACTCAAGGACTCAAAAGATATAAGTGGACTCACCTGATCCCACTTTTATATATATATATATATATAGAAAGTTAACTAATTAAAGTAATTACAATGTGAACACATAAGAAATATTCTCAATTAATATTTTATTTCATTCCTTTCTATATTTCTATAGATCTTTAAATATTTTCATGTAATCTTTTTATAATGGAACATATATTTATAATTAATATTTTTTATATATGTAAAAAAAATGAAGTCATAACTAAGTTGATAAAATTTTTGATAATAATAATAATATATTTACGTTATAGTATATATTTTCAATTTTTTTTTAAATTGTGTTTTAATTCTTCAATAAAATTTGTCCATTTATAATAATGATAATGATAATGATAATTATAATGATAATAAAAATAAAAATAAAAATAATAGATTAAAACTTTAAAAAAGAAAAAAGATGTAATCATATTAAATAAATGTACATTTCAAATTAATCGAAAATATATTAACAATATTATATAAATATTTTCAAGAAAATGAAAAAAGAAAAATAAAAACAAAAACAAAAAGTTTCTAAAATCGGGTTAATTAGACTAAGGTTAACAATTAATCAAAGATGCAAAATTACTAACCTAACCTTAAACTAATCAACTTAGGTTTGACATGTGGCACGATATGGTTCGCCGTGTATGGAAATTTCATACACCGTGTAAGTGTAGCCTTTTCGCCAATTAACAAAAAATTAACAAAATATGAAAAGATATAGTTGTTGTAATCCATGTTAAATATTGAAAGATAATTTTGTTAAATACGGAGTGTATACTACAATCCGGTATTAATGCCAATTAACCAAAATTAACAAAATTGAAAAGACAGAGTTGTTGTATCCATTTTAAATATCTACCCTATTTTTCATGTGTTTTGTGAAATGTTAAAAAGATTTACATAGTGGAAGATCTTGGAATGTTGGAATTTTTAATATGAAAAGAGAATGTAATTGTTTAGGCAAATTTGAAGATATTAATATATATTCATATATATTACAATCCGTTATTTGGGGAAAAAAATTATATCCTAACTCCAAAAAAATTGGGGGTTTTAATATCAGATGAGACTTAGGAGAAAAATTAATTAATGTAATAAAGTTAATGATATACATTCTCCTATGTACTTTTACTTAATTTAATTTAATAATCCGCAAACTACATTTTTTAAAGGTTATTTAATGACAATAATACCAACTATAGGACGTCTTCTCAAAATAATATCAATTTTAATAAATCTGAGAATAATACGTATTATTGGAGTAGTTAAACCGGAGTAGTTTAGGTACCGGTTACCTGTAGAACCATCCACCTTCCTTTTCACCTTTAATTTCATTTAACGGCAATAATATCAAATATAGAGCGTCTTCCGAAAATAATTCCAATTTTAATAAATCTGAGAATAATACGTATTTTTTAAATAGTTAAACTGGAGTAGTATAGGTGACCCGCTACCGGTAGAACACGTTCACCTTTCTTTTTCACTTTTAATTTATTTCACATTACTTCACTCATTTTCACTTACTCAGTGTACGGAGCATTAAACTTCATTAATGTTTTCCGTCTTCCTCTTCCTTCAACCTCGCCAAATATAGCTAATAACACAATCATACACCAAAATCGACACGTTAATCCCACTACTACATAAATGACCTATTGCAACATTTTGATTGCAACATTTTTAATTTGTGTTGCAATATGAATCAAAATATTCGATTTGCAACACTTTGGATAAAAATGTTGCTTATACTAACTAAGACAACATTTTTATAGAAGTGTTGCATGTAAAAACTAATAATGCAACTATTATTATGAAGTGTTGCATTAGACTAAAACAATTGCAACACTACTTAAAATACTTTAGAAATATTGCGAAGAAGGTAATTACAATTACACAAATTTATTTGGTCACTCGATCGTGTGTCATTACCCAACTCGATCAAGTTAAGATAGACTTGACAAACAGGTAGGGTAAGTCTGGGCTGGTCAAATAGAGACCCGGTCAGGTTATATGGGTCACGAGTCGGTTTAAAAATATTTTCTAGCGTCTAACTTAATCCTAGGAAATGAAACGGGTCAGGTTGAAATTTGACAGTTCAAACAACACAACTACCTAGGTGAGACAGTCTTAGAGTATACAAATATTACTAGAAGTCTCACAATATTCATATTAAGAAATCATCTGACTCGACTTTTTTTTTTTCACGGTGAGACTTACTTGATTTCTTTCTTTTTTGTTTATTAAAAAGAAAATAAACCCTAAGAAAGAGTATCACGCATTTACACCCAGCCCCAATTCTCTTCGGCTCTTCACCTACACCAAACATCCTGGTACCCATAACTCACCGTCTTCTGCCCCACAACACACTCACCGCCATGACCTAGTCTCTATGAGCAGAATCACTTGTCCCTACCATATGTCTCCACAAGAACCATCTTTGATTCCTTCGTCCACCGATGTTTCACCATCTATCGCTCCACCGCTCGTGAATAGGTGCCACCGTGCTCCACTACACGTTCCTTTTTGGTTCGATCGTTCAATTGTCGCACAACCTTAATATATTGTTTAAATTAAGTAAGAACCCTAATCTTCAACTTCGATTCATTTTTAATTAATGTAGTTTTGTTGAAGTTATAGATACTTGGGTAAATAATTTGCAGTACTTTTGTGGTAAGATTATAAGAACCTAAAGTTCTGATGTCTTGTTACAATTTCATGTTACTACTTGGTACTTGATTTCTTCTGAGATGCACACTATGCTACTGAAAGTGTTGTTGCTTTTGGTCAATATTTATTTCACACTCTACTTCTGATACTTCATATGCGTCCTATCCTTGTTTGTTTTCCTTATATTATAGTATATATAATGCAAACTCCCTTCCAACTACAGTCCATTGCCAATTCGTTGTTTCTGGATTTACTGCTTTCATAAAGGCTCCTAGGCGTTCAATTAGAACCTTATCGTCTGACTCAGACCTTACCCCTGCCCCTGCCGCATCCGTTGTTAAAGATTACATTTCCATGGAAAAAACTCTACTCTTAATTCTACCATCAACAAATCAGTAAACAAACGACTCCTATTTGATTATGTGATGCCTTTCAAAAGGAGGGAAACTGATAAACTCGAGGAACCAAGTCTATGTCATTTCTTCAAACCCAAACTACTTTCTCTCTAAACACTTCTCCATTTTTATTAAACTATTCTTAGTGCGTATTACCTCCCATCTTCTCTTTTGGTTTCCTTTATTTGTGTAAAAGCAACCCCAATATACTAATTTCACACTTTAAGTGGGGTTTGATAGAACAAATGGTGGGCAGTGGGCTAGGTGTAAGACCATCTGAACAAGTACTTACTCTGCTGGAGGATGTAAGGTAACATATAGCCCTGACCGTTAGTGATGACGATTCTTTAATTGTTATTGTTGGTGAGTTAGATTTGATTTATTATTTTGGTCTTTTTTGGCTAGTGACACATCATCATGAGTTACTTAATAGCTACTCGCCTACTCCGTACTTCTTTCTTAATCTCATTTTATTATATATATATATATATATATATATATACATTCTAGCATTATTTGTACTCCCTCCATACCACCAAGATCTTCCTACTTCAATATTATATCCCTCACCAGTGAATAAAAGTGTGAAGATCTTAGTGGTACGAAGGTAGTATTTGTTATTCCTAAAGGCATCTGTTATCAACGTTGATAATTTCTCCACTTGGATCACTCAAAATGTGGTCTGATAGTGTTTAAATTGTAGCCTGAATAGAACATAGTTTAGCATATTCACAAGAAACACGACCTGAAGTGCTAGAAAATGCAGTACGTTAGGTCTGAAATAACAATTGAATCCACGTCGATGTGCAGCAGGTAAAGTATTTGTATCATGTCTAAGTTTGCATCAAGAAACAAGACCAAATGAAATCGTATTGGTAAGACCTCACAGTTTTCCATTAATTCATAGTATCAAGGATTTTACTTTTCATTATGTTAAAAAAAATTTGGTTTGAATTGCTATGAGGTTAGATTGGTTGTGAGCATTCTGACTAAAGTCTGGTGGATCTAAATTAAATTTTTATGTCTAGGTGACATTTTAAAGCAGGTTTAAATTCAATTCAAGGAGTTGTGTTTATTTGCTAAAGTGTTTCTTTATTCAGGTAAAATTTCTCTTTTTTGTTCCCTCCATTTTATTTTTTTCGTCTTTGAGAAATTTTAGTGTTAATTCTTTTGATGTTTTGATGCTAGCTTGCTCAACATATGTCATTTAAATTCTTTATATTATAATAATAAGTTTAGGGTTCATGTAAGAAATAATAATTTGATTGTCAGATAGTTGCTCTTCTATATGAGAGCAGGCGTTTGGCAGGGATCTTAATACTTGTAGTAATGAGGTCATCGGTTTACCCAAAATTTTGTTAAATAGCAGTATTTACGTTAAAGCTATGTTTTTCAATTTGGTTGAAGAGATAGATTTATACCAAAAGGGTGGATTTGGGGGAGAGCCTTGGTAGGCATGTAAACTCTCCTACCTATCTAAAATAAAATTAGTTGTTTAGTTCATTTACTTACATTTTAGTTTATTATTAGACGGTAGTCTATTCACTTCTAGAATTTTGTAATTTATTTGCAGATATTGTTGCCTATTTGTTGCTGGATGAGAAGGTCCATGTTCAAAGACAATTAAACTCTTAAGCTTGCAACAATGGAGGTTTACATTTGTCATGTACTGGAAGTTGCGATAGATAAATGAAATAGATTTGAACAGTAATTTTTTCATTTTGTTTAAATAATACGCCCTCCGTTCATAATCTTTTGCCCCGTTTCATTATTATTTTTGAGGAGTATTTTAATGAAACGGTGCAGAAGATAGTGAACGGAGGGAGTAGTTACGGTTATATATTTTTTGAATATAGAGAATAGTGAGTGGAGATGTTATGAGCTCTATACTTTGATATGTAATTTTAAGAAAAGTTGATACAATGTACAAATGAATTTTGTATTATTTGAGTTGCATCGATAATAAAAATCAAATTGGTGTAATTTGTCGTTAATTTATTGAAATTTTGCGGATTCTTACATTCAGAAAATAAAGTGTTGCAAACAATGATTAATGATATCAAGTGTTGCATTTCTCTTTTCAAAATGTTGCTTTAGCCATTTGTAAATGTTGCAAAAAAAAAGATAAAGTGTTGTTTTTGCCTCTTAAAGGGTTGTATTAGCAAATTACAAGTGTTGCAAAAAAAGTGTTGCATATTCTCATTTGATGCAACACTTGTACAAAGTGTTACATCTGATAAGATAGTGTTGCGTAAAGTGTTGCATTAAGCTATTGCAACGGAGTTTTAGGCAGCACACTTAAAAATGTTGCTTAAACCATAAAGCAACATTTTAGAGGTCATATGCAACATTTTTTACGTATTGCAATAGACCTTTATTGTAGTAGTGTCCAAACGAAACGTATGTAAAAAAAACTGAAGAAGGATGAAGGTGATAGAGAGAGGGATTAAAGAGAGAAGTGAGGAGTAGACCTGGCAAAATTGACATGACCCGAATAAATAAAAACCAAACCCGACCCGACACCCGAATTGTAGACCAGATTTTGACCCGTAATCCGAATTGACCCGAGCTAACCCGAAACGGACCTGACTATTATTTTAGAAAACGAGTCGATATCCCTAAAAAAAGTTGAAAACAGCAAACCCGAGAATGACCCGAACCTAAAATTATCCGACCCGATCTTAAGTCAACCCGATTATTATAACACGAAAGTGGTCTGACCTGAAGTTGACCCGACCCAAACCCGACTCGGTTTATCTTTTATCCAAGTCTAAGGAGGAGGATGGAGGATAAGTAGCAGGTTAAAGAATAATTAGGTGACATGATGTAGCAGGTTATAAAATCACTTGTACTACTCTGGTTTAACTACTCCAATAATACGTATTATTCTCAGATTTATTGAAATCAATATATTATATATTAATAAAATAAGAATTATTCGAGCGATATGATTGGTACAAATTTTTTAATATAATTTTTAAGTTAAATAAAGAATATAAAATTTGTGTACGAAAAAAAATCCTACTCCTCCTCAGACTCAATTTTTTAAAATTTCAACGAAGAATATAGGAATTCGTATAGTAAAAAAATATCCTATTTCATTTAAGACTAAAAAAATTATCACTATATAAACCGATGATTATCACCTCAAAAGTAGGGGTGTTCACCGGTCCAAACTCGGACCGGACCAGCAACCCAAAAAATCCAAACCCGCGGACCGGATCGGTTAACAAAGAACCCGGACCGGACCCTCTTAAGACCGGACCGACAAAATACACTAAATTTGATAATTTATTGGAGACCGGAAACCAAGTTTTTGGACCGGACCGCAGACCGGCAACCAAGTTATTGGAGACCCGCGGACCGGACCGGACTGTACGGTCCGGGTCACTTTTTGAACACCCCTACTCATAAGGCAACAAAAATAGGACAGCGACAGCGTGAAACGTTTAGTCAATTCTGTTTGATAATTGTTTTAATATTTATTTATTCACCCTCAAAAAGTATAAAATTAGAACTTTGATTTTTTTAAAGGATTATTTAACGGGAATAATACTAACTATGGGTGGTATTCCATGAATAAAACCAACTTTGATTAATACGGGAATAAAACAATGTATGAGAGAAATTATACGAGAATGAAATAGGCTCTTAATGACCGGATAGAGTAGGTTTTTGTGGGTCTCATACTATTAATTAACCCACATCTTCGTCTTCATCTTCTTCATTGACATGACAAACTCCATTTTCCTCTAAATCAAATTCTTTCTCCTAAACCATAATTTGTCCAAATCCATGACCCATCAAATTCATATTCTATGAATTTATGGGGATCAAACTCGAAAGATGTTTTCTGCAACCACAAGTCTCCATGGATCAACCTACGTTTTCAATCAAACCAATTAAAAAGACACTAATTCGACACTTAAGCTCTAAATTAAGTCCAAAATGAGAAACCCTAAATGAAACCCAGAATTAGAAAACCCAGAAAAATCGATTTGGGGAAATGAAAATAATACTCACCGTTGAGATTTCGACAATATTAATGGTAATTACTTATAAATACGGACGAACAAAAGTTTGAAGAAGATAAATAAACAAAAGTTTCGAAAAAAAATTACCTTCCGCAAGATGAATTAAGGAAGATGAAGATGAAGTGAATGATGAATAGAGGAAGAAAAGGTGACGTTTTGAAGTGAAGGAGAAGGAGAAGAAGATGAAGTTTAAACATTTACATTTAATACTCTACTGTTTAGCCAATAATTCTACTATTAGGGAAATGTTGACAGGTGTAGCCGGTAGCCAGTTAGAGTATTTCATTCTCGTACAATTTCTCTCATACATTGTTTTATTCCCGTATTAATCAAAGTTGGTTTTATTCATGGAATACCGTCCATAGTTGGTATTATTCCTGTTAAATACCCTTTTTTAAATAACTATTATTAATAATTATTATAGTTTTAGTATATTTTTAAATTTAAATAAATAATATATAGAAATTCGTGTAGGGAGAAAATAATCCTACACGAGTATTATAATGAGGTGATGAAATTCTATATAAATAAGAGCAATAATTTGTTGTAAGATATTAACCAACAATCTTTTGAATCCTAAAAAAGTTCCTAAGTGTGGACATGACATAGGTCTACCCCGACGCGGCGAAGCGCGGGTTTTGGGGAGGCGATAGAATTTCCATATGAGATGGATCGAATAGAATTTTAAATCGAAGTAGGAGTCGCCACCGAATTTTATGGTTATTCGGAACCATTCGAACCCACTCTATGTCGTAGTGGGCCATACTTAAAGCCTGGCCCATTTCCGATGTCAGAGTCTATTGGGTTCGTCCCTTAGCATATCGATACCGATGCCGACTGGGCGGTTAATCGTATATTGAATGACTCTCGTTGCCAATGGTTTCGGACATCCGGAAACCACAGTTCTGAGTAAGGGGTGAGGGTACGTGTTGGGAAGTTCAGCGAGAACACCCAACCCCGCCCGCACTTAGCGGCCTTTACTAAGATATCGTTCGATTTTGGTGTACACGCGTTAGTTCGACGATGAAATGATATGCAGAGATTATTTTCCTAAGACATGTGAGGAAAAATAAAATGGGTTGCTAAGTCGTTTAATGCATGTTAAACTAATAACGTCAAAGTTATTTTAGCATGTGAGTTTCGTTTTAGTCTAATAAAACGATAAAAAGAATATGAGAGAATAATTTGCTACAAACACGAGAAAACGGGTTAGTAACGATTGAAATAATAATATATGAAAAGAAATATGAAATCGAGAAAATAAGAATTAATCGAAAACTGAAAAATATTACTAAAACGTTGTTTTGTATAAAAAATGATGTTCGAGAAAGAATAAAAAAACGTGTTTGGGCCGAGAGCCGCGCGACTCGCCCGAGACTCATGCGGGTCGCGTGGCGGCCTGATTTCGACAACGGTTTTCGGAAAATTTTGATTAAATCGCGTACGAATATCGCATAATTCGTACTCGACTTAATATTCTCGATATTCGTTATATTCGATAGTCGACTATGAGATCAATATCAAATATTTGGAATAGTTTTGGAAAAGATATAAATTTAGAAATCGTTTCGTAAAATAATGAAAATAAACGAACGAAAACTAAAAAAATAGAACCGGATCACAGACTCGTGTGCGAGTCGCCTGGACCGGGCACGACTCGCACGCGAGTCTGTCCCTTTTTTTCTTTTTTGTCGAAAATCGTTATAAATCGCGTACAAATATGGATTAATTTATACTCGGTTTATATTTTCGATATTCGTCGTATTCGATATTCGATTATGAAATCGGTATCGAATAGTCGGAATAAATTTAGAAAAGGTTTTGAAAAAGTTTGTTTTGAACGAAAAATAGAAAAAGATAATTTTGAACGAAAAAATTGTAAAAAGGATTTTGAACGAAGAAAAATATAATGAAGTCGTCGAAATCTTAATATAATTCTTTTTGATACGATATTCGATTATATAGAATCGATATCATATTTTAAGAATATTCGATATAGGAAAATAGTTTTTAGTAGTATCGATATTAGAAAATAAAAAAGACCGACGAGAGACCCATAAAAAAACGAGAGGAAGGGAAGAGAAAAGAGAAGAGTCGGGTTTGATTTACACCCTCAACCTACATGCTTTGTGTTCTCGGTATAAGGCTCGTCGGACGGTGGCTTAGGCACGGGAGCGTCGAGATGATGCGGGTGAGTTAAGGTGTATCGGTTTAGCTGGGTTTGGGACGCCGGGTTTGGACGTGAGGTCTAGACTCCGAGGCTTCGAGAAAAGTGTCGGGATTTGCTAACTATCGGATTAGTGTATTAAACTGTGTTATAAAGCTATTTTTTCGGTATGATGGGTGTGTGGAAACCGTGTATGTTGGCTGGAAAAGCGATGTAATTGATGTCCCTTTTGTGTTGGACGGGAGGTCCTATTTATAGGGAGTTTCCGACCTTGGTTTAGGAGAGTTTGAATACCGCTTAGGATAGGAAACGTAGGAGTTCGAGGGAAATAAGAATTCCGCTTTCTTGGCCAAGAAGAAAGAGGAAAACCGGCTGGTTTGAGGGTGTATTGGCCGGGTGTTTTACACTCGGTCAATGTCTGAATCGGTCTCCGGATAGAATTCCTACTTGAGATCGAATTCTACCTTAAACGGAATTGTTTATTATTTTGCGTGGCTGATTTTTGTAGTATCTGAATTCAATCCGGATTGGTGGGGGTGACACGGCAGACCTTATGCCTCGGGAAATATCTTTGACCGGGTTTTGACTCGGTCGCTAAAAGACGGTTTTACCCCTGGTGACGGTTTCGACCCAAATTAGTGTTATTTGACTCGAAACGACCCACTGGGCCTGGATTTGAGGTTGGTTTTGTAAGATTTGTACTCCGTAATAAGTCCAAACCAAATGTCCATAATTACAAGCCCATATCCGAGTCTACCAAAGCACGTTTACGTCCTATCATCATCGGGTGTTTGGCGGGAACTACTATAGACACCTGGCGGTCAAAATGTAGGTGTCTACAGAGCCCCCACTCTGACTGAGGCTTGGACAAGGCAAAAGTCAGAGTAGCCACCAGGTCAATCAAAGATTAAAACCTGGCAGACTTCCGATCGGGTCGTTTAGGGTCCGTTAGACCTGCGTGAAGGGCTCGCCAGCCATAGAATAGAAATCATACCTGGGTTGATGGTGATAATGTCGCAGGAGCTTGCCTAGGAAGCCATGGGTATACCTGTTTGCAGATATATCCTATCTTAGAATTGCGCGGGAGCTTGCATGAGCTTTTCCACTGGGGAACTTAGAATTTTTGGGAGTCTTGGGTGTACCTGTATGCTGACACATAACATATTGTATGTAACATTTAGGCGAAACACCGACTCATGCTGGGGAAGATGATTTATTCCGAAAAAAATTTGAAAGGGAGAATGCTGAAAATTTTTGGAAGTTTGAAAATAAGGATGGCTGGGATGACTTTGATTCCTAATCGGATTCTGACACGGATTCCTAGAATTTCCTGGTTAGGCTTGTATGCCTAGGTGAAGGAGGGAAAGTGGTAAAATCCTATTCCTGTGATGACTAAGAAAGGGATTTTCTCAAATGGCTAAGTTTTGCACATGAGAATTTGAAAAGAGAGATATACCGACAGACTCGACTCTGGACGCGAGAGGACGAGTTGACAGACACGACTTTGACTCTCTAAGGGTTAGACCGTGACTCGGTAGGGGGTAGGCCACCTAAGATGACAAGACACTTAAGTTGCGCTATTCCGTAGTCTAGGCGAGTGGCAACAAAGTCGAACATCGAAATGGGAATGATCTGCTATAGGGGAATTGCAGTAGTCTGTAATGAGACTGTTTTAGCAGTAACAATGCTGTAGTCTAGTGCTCCTTTTGAATTTTTGATTTTTGGGACATTTCCAAAGTGGGTATTGCTCCGAGTCCTGACAGATTCTCGTCTTTGACTGAGCCGAGTACTAGGACACACTATAGAAAGGAGGCTAGATCTTTATTCTTTGAATTTATCTGAATTTTGTGAGTGGATGGAGAACTTCTGCCTAGGAGAAGCCCCCGGGAAGACAAAGCTAGCTGCTGAGAACATGACAGTGTCGTGACCGGAATGATGATGCTTTTTCGAATTTGTGTCAATGTGGGTGGTTGTGCCCTTGTTGAAAGGCTGCCTACGTATTCACGTGTATTGAAATCAAACCAAGCCGTAGTTCAGTGGATTGAAAGATAATGGTGCCTAGTTTACTAGGGCTTTGTGTGTAACTAACCATAACGATGGTGTAGGCTAGGTGCATTCCCAGTGATGTCTTGATCAAAGGGCTAGAATAGTTAGGATGTTGATCCTGTGGCTGTGAGCATTCTCCGGGATAGCCCCCAGAGGTGGTGTGAACTATTTGGGCATGTTCTATGCCGACTGCAAGTTGAGTTCCCGTGTTTGGGGCTGGTAACTGGTTTGAATGAGAAGAATTGGGATGGGATTTTAACGAGTTCTGCTCTCGGGGATTTTAACGAGTTCTGTTTTCGGGGATTTGATGAGTTTTGCTCTCGGGGATTTTAATGAGTTTTGCTCTCGGGGGGATTTGACGAGTTTTGCTCTCGGGGATTTGATGAGTTTTGTTCTCGGGGATTTGATGAGTTTTGCTCTCGGGGATTTGATGAGTTTTGCTCTCGGGGATTTGATGAGTTTTGCTCTCGGGGATTTTAACGACTTTTGCTCTCGGATTTGCATATGGTAATTGTGAATTCTGTTATGTAAAGGGGAAGTCGAGTAGAATGGCTCGAGCTTCGATTGGGCAGGTTTGATAATGCGGGATCTGATTTCCATGTCTGGCCCTTAAAGGTTAGGGTGTATCCTATGGAGCTTGAATCCTCAAAATTCTGGGCTGTCTCTAGCCTAGGTCTCGAGAAGGTCTTGAGGGTTGTAATGTGGGAAGGCTAAATGTGGTGTTAGCTGACCAGCTTGATTGTCTCTCCCTTATTGGATGGTATGAGTATTGATAATTTTGAATTGATCGTTTTCACTACGGTCATGGTTTTTTGATTTCTTTGGGTTGACCTCTTAATCCCGGTCATGGGATTCGTTGTTTGAGTTGACCGTGTCTGGTCGAGAGATGTTGATAATTCTTTTTTGATCATGGCCAGCTTTTTTGTTTTGGCCTTTTGCTTTTTTGGACTTTTGACTTTTTTGTCCAGTTTTTTTTTTGTCGGTCAGACTAACACCTAAGGTAGGGTTTGGTTAGTCTCATTGGAAGGGTGTTTATTGTGGGAAGTGGGCTTGCCTCCCGTCCTGAACCCAAACTAGAAGGCTACCCAGATTTGTCATAGGATTCGATATGCTCCTGCTACGGGTAGTTATGTGGCTTTCTATACCAGACATGGAGTAGGTAAAAGGAAAACACGGGCTCGGTTTCCTGCAGTCATTATAGATGTGCCTATAATAGTCACGTGCGTGTGCTCACAGTGTATGATAGTGTTCATCATGTTCTCGGAAACACATAAGGAAAGTATGTATGAGAAATAGAAAAGCTGATTTTATTGAAATGTGAAAAGAGGACAGAATACCGCTGACTCTGACTCTGACTTTGACTTTGAAATTGAAAGAAATAGTACATCCTAGACTCGGACTCAGACTCGGACTTGAACAAAATCTAGACTCTTGGATGAGGTTGTCAGCAGTCTTCGGCTTCTAAGGAATCAAGTGGATGTCCAGTATTGTCTTCGGTAGAAGCTTCACCCAGATCTTCATTATGTCGAAGATCGTCTTCAATCCTAATGCCCATTTCGGTAAGCACCGCAAAGTTTGAAATGCCGGCATACCTAAGATGGACGCGGTAGGGAGGTAGGAGGTTGTTGATGAACGCCTCCACTAGTGTCTTCTCGTTGGGCTTGTCTACCAACTTCACACTTTCGGCCCTCCACCTTTGAAGGTACTTGGTGAAACCTTCCTTGGGCTCTTGGGCCATGACCTCCAGGGTGCGCGTTGTGGTCTGGATCTCGGTATTATCTGCATAATTCCGAGCGAACTCTGTTGCGACGTCGTCCCAAGTCTTGTACTTCTTGGAATCGAGCCTGTAATACCAGGCTTTTGGATGCTTCTCAAGGGAAGAAGCAAAGAGATGCTTGAACATGCTGGACTTAACCCCCTTAAAGGCCATAAACTCCTTGAAAGCCCGGATGTGGTGGACCGGGTCTTCAGTACCCTCGAACATTGGTAGACCCGTCAGGTTGAGATTGGCGGGTAGTTCATCGGTTAGTGGGGTGTAGGTCCGAGCATTCTCCGTATGGATGGAGCTTTGGGTTGTCAGATGGACCTGTTCCTGCAGTTTGTGGACTGCGCTGGCCAATTCAGCTAAAGGCCCAGTAGTATCGACACTGCCACTAGGAGTTCCTTGCTCCACGGCACTTACCCGGGTGAGGATGGCGATCTGGTCTTCCCGCATCTTCCTCAATTGGTCTTGGATTTGGGCCAACGAGGTGGTGAACTCATCTATGGCCTTTTGTGTCATGGCTCGAGTGTGGGGTGGCCTGTCTGTAAGGGCACCGCGTAATCAGTAAATTTGCTTCGGAACTCGAATACACCAAGGCATAGGAAATAGCGTGGGAGGAGAGACGACTCCAGTTTGACTCGGGTTAGACTCTCCTAAGACAAATGTGTAGGGTACGATTCTCGAAGTGACTGTGATTAATCGCCCTATCGGAGAATAGCCCCCAAGTGAGACTAAGGACTCAGATGGTGTGACATCTAAGTGACTCGAAAGTGGGGTACGTGAGACACGTGTAAGACAAGACCCTTAGAGCAACCGTGATTGATCGCTCCGCTGAAGGGTAGTCCCCCGAGTGAGGAAAAGACTAGACTAGGAAAAGACCGGAGACTGACTTCTAGATGGATGACCCGTAGATGGTGGGCCTTCCTTGGGATTCGGCAAAGTGGGCCTAGTCCCGTTCGAAGGAAGGTCTACGTGAGAATTCCCCAGACTTTGGACTCTAGTGTGTAAACGGGCTTCCCTTTGTAGGAGTCTGTCCTACGAAGGTGGGTCGTGCCTTGACAAATAAGGCGGACTGAGATGGGGTGGAAACCCGTGATATAAGATCGACGGAGTTTCGACGCTATAGATTCTAACTTATGACAAGACCCGACACTGCTAAATACGGGAAGTCCTAAGAAGAAGAGGGTTTTGAAAAGAGAATTTGAATTTGAAAACCGAGCAAAGTCGGATTGGAAGGCCCGATTTTTTTTGAAAACCGAGAAAAGGGGTATCGGGCCGAGATTTCGGGCTTTTTTTTTTGAAAAGGTTTGGACAACATACCGGCTAAAAATAGGCTATTTTGAGTCAAAAATCAGAAGTCCTAAATTCGGCAGCTTTCCGGGTTTTGAAAAAAGTAGATGGGTTTGAAAAGATGTAAGTTTTTTGAAAAATGACGGTTTTTGAAAAAGACCAAAGAAGATCAGGTAGCATGTAGTCATAGAAACAGTAGAACGACGCCATGTATGCTCTTAGTCTAAGTCTCGGTCGGTCAAATAGGGTCTATACCAACAACGATGGCTTTCTCGTACTGAGGACGGACTCCCTAAGCCGAGTTGGTCTTAGGACATGCCGCGAAACCTAAACGAGTTCCGCCATCGAAGTCTTTAGTGCATCCAAGTGGGAATGCACCGTGGTATAGTGGGACGTCGGTCACAAGTAACCGGCCCGGGATAGAACGGGGTTATGCATGAACCATTGAACTAAAACGTGTACATTACTAATCGAACGATTTCTTTTCGAGTCTCACCCTGAGGATGCCGATGGTAAGTGACACATCAGTTAATCCCCAGCAGAGTCGCCAAATTGTGGACATGACATAGGTCCACCCCGACGCGGCGAAGCGCGGGTTTTGGGGAGGCGATAGAATTTCCATATGAGATGGATCGAATAGAATTTTAAATCGAAGTAGGAGTCGCCACCGAATTTTATGGTTATTCGGAACCATTCGAACCCACTCTATGTCGTAGTGGGCCATACTTAAAGCCTGGCCCATTTCCGATGTCAGAGTTTATTGGGTTCGTCCCTTAGCATATCGATACCGATGCCGACTGGGCGGTTAATCGTATATTGAATGACTCTCGTTGCCAATGGTTTCGGACATCCGGAAACCACGGTTCTGAGTAAGGGGTGAGGGTACGTGTTGGGAAGTTCAGCGAGAACACCCAACCCCGCCCGCACTTAGCGGCCTTTACTAAGATATCGTTCGATTTTGGTGTACACGCGTTAGTTCGACGATGAAATGATATGCAGAGATTATTTTCCTAAGACATGTGAGGAAAAATAAAATGGGTTGCTAAGTCGTTTAATGCATGTTAAACTAATAACGTCAAAGTTATTTTAGCATGTGAGTTTCGTTTTAGTCTAATAAAACGATAAAAAGAATATGAGAGAATAATTTGCTACAAACACGAGAAAACGGGTTAGTAACGATTGAAATAATAATATATGAAAAGAAATATGAAATCGAGAAAATAAGAATTAATCGAAAACTGAAAAATATTACTAAAACGTTGTTTTGTATAAAAAATGATGTTCGAGAAAGAATAAAAAAACGTGTTTGGGCCGAGAGCCGCGCGACTCGCCCGAGACTCATGCGGGTCGCGTGGCGGCCTGATTTCGACAACGGTTTTCGGAAAATTTTGATTAAATCGCGTACGAATATCGCATAATTCGTACTCAACTTAATATTCTCGATATTCGTTATATTCGATAGTCGACTATGAGATCAATATCAAATATTTGGAATAGTTTTGGAAAAGATATAAATTTAGAAATCGTTTCGTAAAATAATGAAAATAAACGAACGAAAACTAAAAAAATAGAACCGGATCACAGACTCGTGTGCGAGTCGCCTGGACCGGGCACGACTCGCACGCGAGTCTGTCCCTTTTTTTTTTTTTTGTCGAAAATCGTTATAAATCGCGTACAAATATGGATTAATTTATACTCGGTTTATATTTTCGATATTCGTCGTATTCGATATTCGATTATGAAATCGGTATCGAATAGTCGGAATAAATTTAGAAAAGGTTTTGAAAAAGTTTGTTTTGAACGAAAAATAGAAAAAGATAATTTTGAACGAAAAAATTGTAAAAAGGATTTTGAACGAAGAAAAATATAATGAAGTCGTCGAAATCTTAATATAATTCTTTTTGATACGATATTCGATTATATAGAATCGATATCATATTTTAAGAATATTCGATATAGGAAAATAGTTTTTAGTAGTATCGATATTAGAAAATAAAAAAGACCGACGAGAGACCCATAAAAAAACGAGAGGAAGGGAAGAGAAAAGAGAAGAGTCGGGTTTGATTTACACCCTCAACCTACATGCTTTGTGTTCTCGGTATAAGGCTCGTCGGACGGTGGCTTAGGCACGGGAGCGTCGAGATGATGCGGGTGAGTTAAGGTGTATCGGTTTAGCTGGGTTTGGGACGCCGGGTTTGGACGTGAGGTCTAGACTCCGAGGCTTCGAGAAAAGTGTCGGGATTTGCTAACTATCGGATTAGTGTATTAAACTGTGTTATAAAGCTATTTTTTCGGTATGATGGGTGTGTGGAAACCGTGTATGTTGGCTGGAAAAGCGATGTAATTGATGTCCCTTTTGTGTTGGACGGGAGGTCCTATTTATAGGGAGTTTCCGACCTTGGTTTAGGAGAGTTTGAATACCGCTTAGGATAGGAAACGTAGGAGTTCGAGGGAAATAAGAATTCCGCTTTCTTGGCCAAGAAGAAAGAGGAAAACCGGCTGGTTTGAGGGTGTATTGGCCGGGTGTTTTACACTCGGTCAATGTCTGAATCGGTCTCCGGATAGAATTCCTACTTGAGATCGAATTCTACCTTAAACGGAATTGTTTATTATTTTGCGTGGCTGATTTTTGTAGTATCTGAATTCAATCCGGATTGGTGGGGGTGACACGGCAGACCTTATGCCTCGGGAAATATCTTTGACCGGGTTTTGACTCGGTCGCTAAAAGACGGTTTTACCCCTGGTGACGGTTTCGACCCAAATTAGTGTTATTTGACTCGAAACGACCCACTGGGCCTGGATTTGAGGTTGGTTTTGTAAGATTTGTACTCCGTAATAAGTCTAAACCAAATGTCCATAATTACAAGCCCATATCCGAGTCTACCAAAGCACGTTTACGTCCTATCATCATCGGGTGTTTGGCGGGAACTACTATAGACACCTGGCGGTCAAAATGTAGGTGTCTACACTAAGATTACAAAAATAAAAATTATCCTACATTGATTATGATGAGGTGAAGAAATTCTATATAAATAAAAGTAATCATTCGTTCTTAGATATCAACCAACAATCTTATAAAATTATCTCACATCGAAAAACTATGATGAAATTATAAATAAAATCAATAATTCATTCTTAGATATCGATCAACAGTCTTAACCAAGCTCCTAAGATTATATACTTAAGTAATATTATCCCACATCAATAAATTATGATAAAGTGATGAAATTCTACATTAATAAGAGCAATCATTCGTTCTTACTCCGTACTTATCAACCAACGCTTCCAAAATTATCCCACATTGAAAAGTTATAGTAGGTTGATGAAATTTTATACTTCATATTATAAATTAAGATCAATCATTCGTTCTTAGTTATCAACCAACAATCTTTAGAGTCTTAAAAAAGTTTCTAAGATTATAAATTTATATAAAAACTAGTGTAATACCAGTGACACGTCACGGGTCTGTGAACATTTTTTGAAAATAATAGAAAGTTAGAAATAAAGTGTAATACCTGTGAAAATTCACGGGGTTGAAGCGTTTTTTTGCATCAAAACGACAAATCACAATCCATATGAGGGTGAACGGAAAGATGATATTGGCTTAAAATAACGTAAATGAAATGAATATTGACGCATACGATTATTATAGTGTGTTCATGTTGTGTGCTAAATTTAGACCGTTTTTCCCCTCATTTAGACCCGTTTTTCCCTCGTTTTGCGAGTCTGGAGTGCGATTATCGCCATATTTTGTGTACTTCTCGCATTAGCGTCCCTCTTGTGTGTTTTACGTGTTTTTGGTAGTTTTTCTATCAATTTTGATAGGATTTGGCACCGAATTCACGATCGAGCTTCCACGACACAAGAGAAAGGAATACCGTCCAAAGAGCAAAGCACACAACTTGAAGTTTAAAGCCATCCAATCAATCGACGAAGAATGAGACAAGGAAAGAGGCCAACAGAATGACCGGGTGAAATTTCACCCGATGAGACACCACCGGGCGAAATTTCACCCGACGGTAAAGTGCCTCCCCGAAGAATTTTTCGAGCTTCCTCACCGGGCAAAGTTGACCGGGCGAAATTTCGCCCACCGGGTGAAATTTCACCCGATGGTGAAGAACGTCGGAAATAGAAAAAAATGAAGAAAATTTCACCGGGCGAAATTTTCACCCGGTGGGATTAGTCCATCAAGCCGCAGGGCGAAACTTCGCCCTATGAAGATGCAAAGGATGACTGTCTCACTAATGAAGCAAAAGTTCGATTTGGGCTTTAGGTTAAAAGACCCATTAAGGCTTTACTATATATGTTACCCTAATTTGTTGCCTAAGTAAGGAGTAGTCTTCCATCACATTACACCATCCATTAGTAGAACAATCTAGTAGTATTCTAGTTGTAATTCTCTATAATTCTAGTAGTTTACATAGTAATTAGTAATAGATCTACTTAGTTTCCATCAACAATTTTCTAGATTTCAAGTTTGTAGAAGATTATTCAAGTTTTTTTTGAAGATTTGTTGGGTTTATTGAAGAATTAGTGAGAAGTTCTTCATCCTCTCCATCAATGATTCAACCTTTATTTATGCAATCTTCTTATTTCTTGTAGATCTTCATAGTTGGTACATTTCTCTTCCACTCTCTAATCTCTAGTTTAGATTTATTTTAGTTTTTTCATTATTGTCTTATTTAGATCATCTTAGCATAGTTAGTTTCTTTAGATTTTATTCATGTTGTTCTAGATTATTCTCTAGTTTATTTTGGTAGTTCCATAGTTTAGTGGGTAATTTTTAGATCATAATTTTCTCATCATCTTGTAGTTATTTTCCTTAGATCTAGTTAATATGCATGCTTTCGGTAGTTTCTCCTTAGTTAATGTTTTATTGTCTTTCATTATGATAAGTGAGTAGATTTCTTATTGGGGGGTTTAGGGACGAAGACTTGGATTATTTGAATTTAGGGGTATTGGTGGGTTGCTTGCTTGTTGGTTTATTTTGCTTGTTGTTGTTGTTATTGTTGTGTCATTGTTGTTTTAGTCCGGCCAACTAGACCGACCATGACTCGTTTCTATCAATATGGGGAAACTCGGGGTAGAAATTACCACAACTAGAGACTTACCCTTCTTCGCCGCAAAAGCGGGTTTTTAGGTGGGTTGGGTGAAGAAACCGAAAGGTGGCATTCTCCCTTTATCAATGTTGCAACAAAAACTCGATCCCGACCTTCTTAGACCCCATGTTCCGAATCCCGACTTCCCCCTAACGCCTTTCCCTAGATTGATCACCCCTAGCTATTCTCGTAGTTATTTCTCTAGCATAGACTCGACCTTTAGAAACCCCCCTCTAGACATCAAACACGCCGCTTTAAACTTGTCAACACGTTCCGTTCCCTGTGGACCGACCTCGGCTTACCACAAATACTTGTTTGTTTTTGTGTAACCTCGATTCTTACAAATATCGTTTGATCCTCCGTCCTTCGTTAATGACCGATCCGATTGGGAGACGATCAAAATGGCGCCGTTGCCAGGGAATGGCTAGTTGTTGTATTGTTTTTAGTTGTTGTGTTTGATTCTTTTCCCTTTTCTCTTTTCTCTAATACCGTTAGGTGCTAGGAGTCTCACCGTTTGATTGAGTTTTATGCCTAGGAACAAGTCATCGCCCTTGTGGTTCGATCTGGAGCCGGAAAGGACTTTTAGAGCGTTGCGTTTTCGGGGAAACAACTCAACCACCATTATTCCACATCCTTCATTATCACCTCCTAACCTTAATCCCATTCTACCACATACACCTTCTACACTTTCTACATCACATAATCCCACTCCAAATAATCCTTCCATACCTTCCACTTCACAAAATTCACCACCATCACCACCAATCCAACAAATAACGACTTTAGGCTCTCATTCCCAACTCACACATGAAGAAACACCTTCTCCCATCGATTTCGGAGATATTCCCGGGAATTATGAATTAAAAGCCTCTTTGACAAATGTGGTTCAACAAGATACTTTTCACGGTTTTTCTCAAGAAGATGCTCAAGAGCACATTGCTTCATTTAAAGAAAAATTAGTAGGAGCCCGTCTCAATAGATTAACTTCATGCCAATTGCATCGTTTATTATTCCCAAAGACCTTGAGAGATGGAGCTCGTAGATGGCTTCAAGGCCATCCCGCTAACACGTTTACAACATGGGCTCAATTATCGAATGCCTTCTTGGAGAAATATTTTCCGCCGTCAAAGACTAATCAATATCGCATGGAGATACAAACATTCAAGCAAGACGAATTTGAAAGCCTAAGTGAGGCTTGGGAAAGATTTAGAGATTTATTGCGCAAATGTCCACACCATGGAATACCCGATTGGCTAACTACCCAAACATTTTACAACACCCATTCATCGAGAACCAAGGAAAACCTCAATTCGGCCGCCCGAGGAGACTTCTCTTCTTTCACCGATGAGGCATCTAAGAGTCTTATTAAGAAGATGACACAGAGTGACTCTAAAATGGGTCAATCAAGGGATTCTAGAAAGAAAGCGGAAGTGAACTCATCTACGAGTTCTAATGAATTGAAACTTCAAGCGGAAGTTGAAGAATTGAAAACGAGAATTGATGCCACGAGTTCAAGACCTACTCCTAGATGTATGTACCAAATTCAAGGGAGTGTTCCACCAAGGCAACCATCTCCGCCGAAGCAATTAACATGGGAAGTTCAATGCGATCATTGTGGCAATTATGGCCATGATTCTAGCTCTTGCATTCCTAATGAAGAAGTTTATGTTGAAGAGCCAAATGAAGTCCAAGCTATACAAGTGTATGGGCAAAGACCTCAATTTGATCCCTTTTCCAATACTTACAATGTCGGCACAAGATTTCATCCTAATTTTTCTTATGGAATTCAAAATGTCCAAAATCCGATGCCAGGTGCCCAAGGGAGTCAACCGAGGCCATTCAATCAAAGTCAACAAAGACCCTTTAATCAAGGTCCTCCAAAGATGCCCCCATATATGTCTCTTCATCAAAGGAGCAACTTCAATCAACAAGGTAGCAACTTCCATGTTCCTAACAATTACAACAATTACCAAAATCAACATGGTAATCATCTCAATCATGGATACAATCAAGGGTTCCAAGGTAATTTTCAAGGAAATCAAGGTTACAATCAACAACCATTTAATCAAACCTCTCAATCTTATGGCCAATCAAGCAATTTTCAATTTGGTCAAGGAGGAGTTCCATGGGATAACTATAATGTTTTGCAAAGAACCGTTGGGCAACTATGGAATGAACATCAAGATACCAAGGCAAGGCTAAAGGTTTGGGAGTCACAAGAAGCAACAAAAGCCTTAGCCGCCCCAATTCATCCACCCCATGGCTTGCCCGGGCAACCACAAAACCCAAGAGACCCTTCACACCAAGCAAATGCCGTCATTTTGAGAGGTGGCAAAGAACTTGAAGATCCGTATAATTAAGAACTTGAACTTGAACAGTAAAAGTACTCCAACCAAAGTCAATCAACCAAGTACACCACAGGAATCATCTCCCACTTCCCCCAAACAAAACCGGGGAATACAAGCGGAGTTTGATATCCTCCAAAATGCGGAGAATGAACAAAGAAAGAAGAAAGAGCAAATGGAAACGGAAGAAGCAAAAAGAAAAGAGGCGGAGCGATTAGCCGAAGAAGAAGAAGAAGAAGAATCCAATGTTCCGCCGCCTCCCACTTTTGTCCCTCCATTGCCTTTTCCCGAACGAGCTAAGCCACACAAGGAGAATGCCCAATTTAGCCGTTTTGTGGATATGTTGAAAAAGGTGGAGGTAGCTTTACCCTTCACCGAGGTAATTTCTCAAATGCCCCTCTATTCTAAGTTTTTGAAAGATGTCTTGACTAAAAAGAGAACAATAGAGGATAAAGAATGTATCTCTCTCACGGAACAATGTAGTGCAATTCTTATGAATCAAAGGCCAACGAAACTTGAGGATCCTGGTAGTTTTTCTATCCCTTGTCGGGTTGGAAATGTTGTTGTTAATCAAGCTTTATGTGACCTAGGGGCTAGTGTTAGTTTGTTACCCTATTCCATTGCCAAGAGACTTAGTGTGGGGGAGATGAGACCCACTAGCATGTCGATTCAACTTGCGGATAGGTCCGTCAAGTACCCACTTGGGATACTTGAGGATGTACCCGTTCAAGTTGGTAAGTTTTTCATCCCCTCCGACTTTGTTGTCATGAATATGCCCGAAGACACTATTGCCCCCACTATTTTAGGTCGACCTTTTATGGCTACCGGAGGTACTATAGTTGATGTCAAGAATGGTAAGTTGTCTTTTAACATAGGGAACGAGTCGGTAGAGTTTTCCCTCTCTCAAGCTCTTAAACAACCAATGATTGAACAAATGCATTCCATTGAAGTTATTGATAGTTTGGTTGAGCATAGCTTGATAGATGATGATAAGCAAGAAGATGAACCATTCGACTCTCCACCCCTTGAAGATGAATGTTTGCATGAAGATAAGGTAGAACCACTACCGGTGGGTAAGAGTATGGTATCTTCTCCTCCTAATCTTGAACTTAAACCATTCCTCTCTTCCCTCAAATATGATTTTCTTGAAGGAACTAATTATCCCGTTATCGTCAATGCTATCCTTGGTGGACCTCAATTGAAAAAACTTTTAATTGTCTTGAGAAAGCACAAAAAGGCCATCGGGTATAGCATTGCCGACCTCCGAGGCATAAGCCCAAATGTTTGTATGCATATGATCATCCTTGATGATGACCACCGTCCTTCGGTTGAGGGTCAACGTAGGTTGAACCCCACCATGAAAGAGGTTGTCATGAAGGAAGTCCTCAAGTTGTATGAGGCTAACATTATATACCCAATAACCGGAAGTAAATGGGTTAGCCCCGTACAAGTTGTGCCAAAAAAAGGAGGAATGATGGTTGTAAAAGGAGAAAAGGGTGAGTCTATTTCTACTAGGACCATTACCGGTTGGCGCATGTGTATAGACTATCGAAAATTGAACACGGCCACCATAAAAGATCTTTTCCCCTTCCCTTTATTGATCAAATGCTTGAAATATTGGCGCATCATTCTTATTTTTGTTTCCTTGATGGTCACTCCGGATTTCTTCAAATTCCCATTCATCCCGATGACCAAGAGAAAACCACTTTTACATGTCCCTATGGCACCTATGCTTATAGAAGGATGCCATTTGGATTGTGCAATGCGCCGGGAACGTTTCAAAGATGTATGATGGCTATTTTTTCCGATTTCATTGAAAAATCTATGGAAGTTTTTATGGATGACTTTAGTGTCCATGGTACATCTTTTGATTCTTGCCTTGAAAATCTAGATCAAGTGTTAGCTCGATGTGAAGAGTATAGACTCGTTTTAAATTGGGAAAAGTGTCATTTTATGGTTAAACAAGGTGTTGTCCTAGGTCATATTGTTTCTAATAGAGGAGTCGAAGTTGATAAGGCTAAAGTCTCCGTGATTGAGAACTTGCCACCACCTACAAATGTTAAAGGGGTGAGGAGTTTTCTAGGTCACGCCGGTTTTTATAGACGATTTATTAAAGACTTTTCCAAAATCGCCAAGCCTTTGACTTCTTTGCTTATGAAAGATGCACCTTTTATTTTTGATGACTCGTGTCTTGAGGCCTTTCGCAGGATAAAGACCACTCTTACTACCACTCCAATTGTCAAAGCTCCCGATTGGAATCTTCCATTTGAGATCTTGTGCGACGCATCCGATTTTGCCGTTGGTGCCGTTCTAAGTCAACGGGTAGATAAGAAGCTACATGTGATATATTACGCAAGCAAAACATTAGATGAAGCCCAATCGAGGTATACAACAACCTAGAAAGAGATGCTTGCCGTTGTCTATGCCATGGAGAAATTCTGAAATTACGTTACCGGTTCCAAAGTCATAATTTACACCGATCATGCGGCGATTCGTTACATCATGTCTAAAAAGGAGACCAAGTCCCGACTCTTTCGGTGGGTCCTCCTTTTACAAGAATTTGATATTGAGATTAAAGACAAAGCCGGATCGGAGAACTTGGTAGCGGATCATCTTAGTAGACTAACGGTTGGTAAAGGTAGCAATGAAGAAGATGGTATACCCATCAATGAAGCTATGAGAGATGAGGCCTTGATGGCCGTTGAAACTATTACACCTTGGTATGCCGATATCGTCAATTTCTTAGTATCTCATTTTATTCCAGACGATTATTCCAAGCAAGAGAAGAAGAAACTACGTTATGAAGCCCGATGCTATTATTGGGACGAACCATATTTGTTTCGCCGTTGTGTAGATGGAATTTACCGACGATGTGTCACGGTCGATGAAGGATATAATATTGTGAAGCACCTTCAATCGACATCTTATGGTGGACACTTGACCAACCAAAAGACAATTGCCAAGGTTCTCCAAAGCGGGTTTGGTGGCCTTCCATGTTCAAGGACATTCGAGCCTTCATTCTCACATGCGACGCTTGTCAAAGAAGTGGTAATATTACAAGAAGAAATGAGATGCCCCTTCAACCCATCTTAGAGATTGAATTGTTCGATTATTGGGGCATTGATTTCATGGGTCCGTTCACATCCTCCTTTGTTAACAAATACATCCTAGTAGCGGTTGATTATGTCTCAAAATGGATCGAGGCCGTAGCTTCCCCCACCAATGACTCCAAGGTTGTAATCAAGCTTTTCAAGAATGTAATTTTCCCAAGATTTGGTATGCCTAGAGCCATAATTAGTGATGGAGGCTCTCATTTTAGAAAAGATATCTTTGAACACCTTCTTAGGAAATATGGTATCACTCACAAGATGTCCCTAGCCTACCACCCTCAATCTAATGGGCAAGCCGAGATCTCCAACCGTCAAATCAAGGGAATTTTAGAGAAAGTTGTAAATACACACCGAAAGGATTGGTCATTGAAATTGAATGACGCCCTTTGGGCATTAAGAACGGCTTACAAAGCGCCGATTGGAACCACTCCTTATCGTCTTGTGTATGGTAAAGCTTGTCATTTACCGGTGGAATTAGAACACAAAGCCGAATAGGCAATCAAAGAGCTAAACTTCGATGAGAGTGTTGTAGGAGATAACCGCCTTCTCCAACTACAAGATTTGGAAGAATTAAGACTAGAAGCCAACGAAAACTCGAAGATTTACAAGGAACGAACTCGCCAATGGCACGATTCCCAAATACTTCATAAGGACTTCTCCGTTGGTGATAAGGTATTACTCTTCAACTCTCGCTTCATGCTCTTCCCCGGTAAGTTAAAATCAAAATGGTCGAGTCCATTCGAAGTGACCAAGGTGCAACCATATGGATCAATAGAGATATCAAGCCCGGAAACCGGGAAATTTATGGTTAATGGCCAACGTTTGAAGATTTATCATCCCGGTCACGTTCATGAAACCTTCGCTACCATGAAGTTTGGTGAGCTCCCGTTGGGGAGCGTTGTCTAACCCCTTCTTGAAATCAAAGTAGGTTTGGTGGTATCCTCAACAACCACCTTATATATATGTATCATATTTCTTTGGGTTTGTTAGTTTTGTTAGTTTGAGAAGAATGATTGAAATTGGATTTCACTATGGAGCATTTATTTAGTTGAAGATCAAGCTTTTGGAGAAGTTATGGAGATAAATTGAAGACCACAAGCATGTTTGTGGGAAATGTTGATTATGTAATGTGACTCGAGTCAATATTTGAATCTTTAGGTGATTATTGAAGAGCCATGAAATGGCAAGGCGGGTAAATGAAGAAAACAAGACCGCCGGGCGAAACTTCGCCCGGTGAGATTTGACCGGCGAAACTTCGCCCTACGGAAAAGTTGACAGAATTGCCGGAATTGATGAAAATATCACCGGGCGAAATTTTGCCTGGTGAGATTTTGACCGGGTGAAATTTCACCCGGTGGAAAAAGCGGCAAAAATGATTTTCACGACGAAAAGTCCGTCGGGTGAAATTTCACCCGATGGTGCTCGACCGGGTGAAATTTCACCCGGCGGCATGAGCTTGAAAGGATCACCTATAACACACCTCCTCACTACAATTTCAATTCCCTCCTTCATATTTACCACACATAATTTTCCCTCCAAAAATTTTTACACCAAAATTTTACCACCAACTTTAAAACTTTCACTTTCCCTCCTCAACCACCCTTATGTATATCACCTTTACCCAACAATTCACTCCACATTTTCACTCTTCATAAACACATCAAACCACCTTCCACACCCAACCACATTCAAACCTCCATTCATAGTTTCATTTCCATACTTGGTGATTTATTTTGAGGTTTTGAAGAAGGAGAAGCTAAAGTTTCGGGATTTTTCTTGCAATTAATATCATGGAGACAAGAGCCCAACGAGCCGCGCGTAAAAAAGGTATGGCTTCAACCTCTAAAGTTTCTAAATGTTCTAAGCCCAAACTTTGACCTTGTCTTAATACACCCTTAGCTCAAACCTTCTCCGAAAAGGCCTTTCAGAGCACTAGGTGGCCTTGTCCATTCACAATGGAAATTCTAGGAATCGAGGACGATATTAGAGAGTTATCGTATAGGACCAGAACTAGTGGACTCCTTAGTTTTGTGCCTTGCACAAATAAAGGCTTGACATGTGAGTTCGTAGGTACCTTTACTATCGATAACCCGACCACACTAAGAGAGTTTAAATTTAGATTGTTCGGTAGAACTCATTGTTTAACTGTTTCTGAATTCGGCCTAGCCTTAGGTCTACCCTCATTGGGTACCGGAATTATTAAACCTTTGAGTGATGTACAAGCTAGTGCTTCTAGAAGAGACCTTTGGCGGTGCATAGCACGTGGTCAACGATATTTTGAACCTAATTCAAGCTTTACCGCTGAAATCCGTAACCTCGCTATTCGTTACTTTGCCGAGATACTTTTTCATTGCTTGATACCATCTACCGACAATATTATTAATCTTAATGTGTGCGTTTTACAATTAATTTCTGACTCCTTACTTGGCAACCCTAACCCCCTTGACCTTCCACTCATCGTAGCGTTGCATTTTCATCAAATTATTGTTGCTCAACACCCCTCCGTAAACTGTGGAGGTCTTGTGACTTTAATCGCTAAAAACTTGGGTTATGCGACCGACCATCTTATCCCACATGACAATCGTGTCTGGCTTGACGAGGCCTACCTTCCCACCTGGATCTTTAATGTACCTGACCACCGCCTCGTCTCCATTTGCCATGACCGTGCTTTAATAGTCCCCAACGTATACCGAACCAATATTTATAACTGTCACAATTGGGACCTACCTTTAGGGCCCGGTGAATTCTGACTGAACGAATCGGGGGGGATAGGAGTTTGGGAGTACGCCGGTGAGTTAGAACCCACCGAGGCAACGCAACCATCCTCGACGGCTTCCTTTGCGTGAAATGATTACCCGATTTAGACCCCCTACATGAGCCGGTAGATAATATGGTTTGTATGTGTTGTGGGTATATGTGTAGGTTGGTTGGTGAGTCTAAAATTGTATTTTCTTAGATGAATTTTGTTCCTTGTTCCTTGCTTCATCAGTTTATAATCATTGTGATTGTTTCTATCTCTAACAAAAATTGCAAGTTGTCTCATTGTCCCATTGTCCCATCGATTTTTGTGGCCAAAGCGGCCTTGGTTTTGCTCCCGGTCTTTAGGCAAAGTGATTACGCCATTGACCCTTTTGAAAAATCCAAATTTTAATCAATCTCTCTCAATTTTTCTTAATCCGGGCTAGGTGATGTGACTACACCTACGCCCAATTTTTCACCCTTCCGTTTTAATTTTCTTTTCCTTTCTTTTCTTTTGTTTCATTTTTATTTTCTTAGCCCCTTGGCTAGGGTCTAAGTGATGTGATTGCACCTAGGCCCGCCACTATTTTATCGCTTTCTTTATTTTCCTTTTCCTTTTTCTTTTCTCAAAATTTTTGGAAAATCCAAAAACATTTGAAAAATCATAAAAATCCAAAAAAACTTTTCTTATTTTTCTTTTCCTTTTTTTTGGTCTTCCCCTACTTGTCCATTGAGGACAATGTACAGTTTTAGTGTGGGGGAGGAGTCTACTATCTTTTATTTTTCAAAATCTTTTCAAAAACCAAAAAAATTTGAAAAACTCGAAAAATCAAAAACATTTTTCTTTTATTTTCCTTTCTTTTATTGTTTCTCGTTATGTTTTTGTGTCCCGCGTATGTCTTGTCCTCCACTCTTACAGGTAACCACCACCTTGATAGCGTGAATTAAAGAGAATATGAAAGCACTCTGCTTGGTAACTTCCTTCCTTCTTTCTTCTATATCTTTGTAGAGGAGTTAAGTTGTTGCTATTGGAGGCTCTCGAAGTTGAGCATTTTGGGTGTTGTGGTTGATTGTGTGCTTTAATGTCAATGGAGTATGGAGTACATGACCTTATTTGTGTTTTCTTTTATTGCTTTTTCTTGTTCGTGTGTTTCTTTCGTTTTTTGTATAGTGTGTCTAGGACTAAACTTTTCGAAAACCCGATTACAAACTTATTGCAAGAGTTTACATTCCATTGTAGATAACCAATTGTAGATTTTGGACCTTAATCTAGTAGTTAGACTCTTAATCAATGAATTTGTTGATCCTTTAGCTTGAGTCCATCTTTTCTACTAGAGGTTTACTTCGGGGTTTGCATTTGACCACCTTGACCACCCATGGAGGAGTTAGGCCTTGGTTCCCGCTTCCCGTTTTCTATGTGACCTTGCTCGAATGACCATTGCACATTTAGTCCAAATTCTTTCCGCCTTTTTGTGGGTTATCCGGGAATAGCGCGCATTCGATTACCTATTTTTCCTACACCTATACATCACCACAATAAGTTTACATAAAAATAACCTCCAAGCTTGGTTTCGAACCACATCAGAATCAAAAAGCCAAAAAGGGCAAACCAAAGCATGAGAAAAGGACACAAAAATATGAAAAACAAAGGAGAGAAAAAGGAGCCTCAAATGAAAATCATATCATCGAAAGAAAAAAAAAAGCCCTTTGATCGATTCATCGTCGTGAAGTGCCAACTAGAGGACCGAGTCCCGAGGTAGGAAGATAGCGGTGATTGGTCGATCCACCCCAATAATTGTAAACACTCAACCTTTTTGTTTGGGCTAATTTAGGAAATTCGATTTTGGAACGACCCTCTTGGCCTAGCCAAAGAGAGCGGGACTACACCTACCTACAGTGTCGAACGAATCCATGGTTCACTTTTTCCACTCTGTTATACGCCCCGTAGTACCCCTTTAGAAGACTAGGAGGACCTAGCTAAGTTATTAACATTTATATTGCTTAATTGTCATAGTATTGGGCTTTGGCCCTTGTTTACGTGGGTGATTTATCTTGGAATGTTTATTATTGTTTTAAGTAAGTTTTCGGTGTCTTTCCCCGCCGTCTCGATGAGGGATTCGGTGTTTTATTTTTGCTTTAGATGCGTCTATTCTTTCGTGTTATGTGTTTTTGTGTGTTTAGTCGCATCCACCATTTTGAGCAAGCCCCAACTTGCCTTGCATGGGAGTACCTTACCTCATAGGTATTCCAATGTGAGTTGAAGGGATGGAGCGGGCCCGTTATTTGCCTTGTATCGGCTTAGCATAGTCTAGCTAGTAGTAGTAGCTGTAATTTCTTTTTGGGTCTTTGCTCGAGGACGAGCAACGGTTTAGTGTGGGGGAATTGTTGTGTGCTAAATTTAGACCATTTTTCCCCTCATTTAGACCCGTTTTTCCCTCGTTTTGCGAGTCTGGAGTGCGATTATCTCTATATTTTGTGTACTTCTCGCATTAGCGTCCCTCTTGTGCGTTTTACGTGTTTTTGGTAGTTTTTCTATCAATTTTGATAGGATTTGGCACCGAATTCACGATCGAGCTTCCACGAGCACAAGAGAAAGGAATACCGTCCAAAGAGCAAAGCACACAACTTAAAGTTTAAAGCCATCCAATCAATCGACAAAGAATGAGACAAGGAAAGAGGCCAGTAGAATGACCGGGTGAAATTTCACCCGATGAGACACCACCGGGCGAAATTTCACCCGACGGTAAAGTTCCTCCCCGAAAAAAATTTCGAGCTTCCTCACCGGGCAAAGTTGACCGGGCGAAATTTCGCCCACCGGGTGAAATTTTGCCCGATAGTGAAGAACGCCGAAAATCGAAGAAAATCTCACCGGGCAAAATTTTCACCCGGTGGGATTAGTCCATCAAGCCGCAAGGCGAAACTTCGCCCTATGAAGATGCAAAGGATGACTGTCTCACTAATGAAGCAAGAGTTGGATTTGGGCTTTAGGTTAAGAGACCCATTAAGGCTTTACTATATATGTTACCCTAATTTGTTGCCTAAGTAAGGAGTAATAGGCCTCCATTAGAGTAGTCTTCTATCACATTACACCATCCATTAGTAGAACAATAATCTAGTAGTATTCTAGTTGTAATTCTCTATAATTCTAGTAGTTTACATAGTAATTAGTAATAGATCTACTTAGTTTCCATCAACAATTCTCTAAATTTCAAGTTTGTAGAAGATTATTCAAGTTTTATTTGAAGATTTGTTGGGTTTATTGAAGAATTAGTGACAATTTCTTCATCCTCTCCATCAAAGATTCAACCTTTAATTATGCAATCTTCTAATTTCTTGTAGATCTTCATAGTTGGTACATTTCTCTTCCACTCTCTAATCTCTAGTTTAGATTTATTTTAGTTTTCTCATTATTATCTTGTTTAGATCATCTTAGCATAGTTAGTTTCTTTAGATTTTATTCATGTTGTTCTAGATAATTCTCTAGTTTATTTTGGTAGTTCCATAGTTTAGTGGGTAATTGTTAGATCATAATTTTCTCATCATCTTGTAGTTATTTTCCTTAGATCTAGTTAATATGCATGCTTTAGATAGTTTCTCCTTAGTTAATGTTTTATTGTCTTTCATTATGATAAGTGAGTAGATTTCCTGTTGGGGGGGTTTAGGGATGAGGACTTGGATTATTTGAATTTAGGGGTATTGTTGGGTTGCTTGCTTCTTGTTGTTGTTGTGTCATTGTTGTTTTAGTCCGGCCAACTAGACCGACCTTGACTCGTTTCTATCAGTATGGGCAAACTCTGGGTAGAAATTACCACAACTAGAGACTTACCCTTCTTCGCCGCGAAAGCGGGTTTGAAGAAACCGAAAGGTGGCATTCTCCCTTTATCAATGTTGCAACAAAAACTCGATCCCAACCTTCTTAGACCCCATGTTCCGAATCCCGACTTCCCCCTAACGCCTTTTCCTAGATTGATCACCCCTAACTATTCTCGTAGTTATTTCTCTAGCATAGACTCGACCTTTAGAAACCCCCCTCTAGACATCAAACACGCCACTTTAAACTTGTCAACACGTTCCGTTCCCTGTGGACCGACCTCGACTTACCACGAATACTTGTTTATTTTTGTGTAATCTTAAGTCTTACAAATATCGTTTGATCCCCCGTCCTTCGTTAACGACCGATCTGATTGGGAGGCGATCAAAATGGCGAAAACTCGAATATATTGCATGTTGCATGTTGATTTCAACGAGGCGAAAACTCGAAATTAGAATGAATGGGTAATTAGGGATTAACGAAGGCCAAAAGGCTACTAGACCGACATGTAACTCGCCATGTCATTAGATTAGGACTGCAAGTTGGCACTTAACAGTCATACTTAACGGCTAATTCTAGTTTAGCCACGGTTGAGAGTAATTAACAGAGTTCAGGGGTACAGTTGGGAATTGCTTATACGCAGGGGTACAGCTGGGAAAAGTGAAAACTTAGAGGGTACAAATGGAAATTTCCCTTGATAATAAGTTACAAATATATTAATCTCCCTAAGTACAAAAACTGTATTATTATTATCACGGAGTATTATCCAACCAAACTAAATTATCAAAATAAGTTAATACGTGATGTCCCTTAATAATGTTTCATATTTTTTTTAAAAAAAACTACTGAATTCTTGACAAATCTGCAGGTGTGATATATATCAGAAGAAGTTCCCGTGAATTACATTCCCTTTTCGACGTTTTTCTGGGTCTCCTTTTGGACGTTTTTTTCTTCTTTCAACCCAAAAACCTCCTCTCATTACTTTCCCTCATCTGGATTTTTACTTTCTCCTGCAAAAATCCAAATCTTTTCTTAAAACCCATACTCAAAGACTCCAAATTTAGCTTCCTTCAAAAAGATCCAAAGTTGCTGTGTTAAAAAATTGCAAAAATGTGGATGACGGTGAAGATTGTGAAAAAACTTTTAGGTCCAGTATATCACGGGTCTTATGATGCTAAATTTTTGCGACCATAAACAATAAATCCAAGGACCTCGGAAATGATCAAGAATGGTGGGAAGAGCTGATGATGGAAACGAAGGGCCGAGTTGTAGTTTACTAAACAGTGTAAATTGTAAATTAAGGAGATAATTTTGATCCGTGAGTCTTTCTAGTTTTCTTTGTTTGGTCTAGGTGAGTGGTTGAATTTTTTTTATTCAACCAAGATACATTCAATGAACATCCATTTTCGAGATATAAGTTTAATGAAGGTGGAGATTACTTGTTGCCTAAACAATCTCATTTCCAATTGATATTGAGTCACTAACCTAATTAACTAAGCAAAATTAAAACACTAAAAATTGAGACTTATTCTCCAATTGAGCTTTGTCATTAAGCCACATCATTGAGTTTGGTGTCTTCTTTTATATAAAGAAGATTACCCGACATAAAAAATTATGATACTTCATATGTATATTTGATGCTTTTTTCGAGTGATATGATTGGCCTGTGGAAATTTATATCTTAAACAAGAAAAATCATTCGGTTTTAGATATTAACAAAAAATATTTTGAATCTTATAACAGCTCCGACTATAAATTTTAAGTAAAAATATCCCGCATCAAAAAATTATACTCCCTCCGTTCCATTTGATTCTATGCATTTACTTTTTCACATTTGCCCATACATGTTTTCTCTTGTCTATATCTTTAGTTATGTATTCTAAAAATTATAACAAATTTGATATTTATAACGTACCCGATTAGACAATATAAATAAGATCCCACATGACTATATTTTTTTCTTTTACGGAGTATATTGAAAATTACATTGACGATTTCACTTACCTATGAATAGTGCCCAAAAAACAAATGCAAAGAATCAAATGGAACAGGAAAAGTATAATAGATGAAATTCTATTATATGGAGTAATTAAGAGTAATCATTCGTCTTTATATATCAACCTGAATCTTTCGAGTCTTAGAAAGAGTATTTAATGCTATAAACTTAATATAATTTTATCCCACGTCGAAAAATTATGGTGAAGTGATGAAATTCTTTTATCATAAATAAGATAAATCATTGGTTTTTAAATATTACCAAAAAAAATCTTTTGAGAGTATAATAAGGTGATGAAATTCTATTATATAAATAAAAGTAATCATTCATCTTTAGATATTAATCAGAAATCATTTAAGTCGTAAAATGAGTTCTTAAGATTATAAACTTAACTAGAATTATCTCACATCAAAAAATTATGACGAGTTGATGAAATTCTATATCTTAAATAAGAGAAATCAATCGTCTTTATATATTAACCAAAAAAAATTGAGTCTTACAACAACTCTTAAGGTTATAAATTTAATTAAAATTATCCGACATCGAGAAATTATAATAAGCTGATGAAATTCTATTATATGATCGAATAAGAATAATCATTCATTCTTAGATATCAACCAAAAATATTTATGGGAATAACGAGTGTACATTATCAATGTACTTACCCATTTTTTGAGGTTCATGAACCGTTTTTCCCGACGCAAACCCAAAATCATCCATTAATCATGTAATCGATCAACTTAGTGTCCTTATCAACGTCACTAACAAGCGGTCGCGCATCGCTATATTTGACTATAATTTATTACTAATAGTATGATTAATTCGAGAGTTATATTTTTATGAAAGTGCGATAAATCAAGAGATTTATATTCGACAATTTGTAGAAATTTTCTTGAAGTGTTGCACAATCTTACGTGTACTTAGTTAATCATCTGAGCAATATTTTTTTAATAAAATTAATCCAACAGTAATCGAATTTAGGAGTGATAACTTATCATCCTAATCTTCTATTAGATCAACTATTTATACATTTATTATGTAAGAAATAAACACATGTCTTTATACTATCATGAAATTTAATTACTCATATCGTTATATACATGGCAACATATAATATATTTTAGAAATACTTATGTCAAATTGGCTCTCTTACTTTACACAGATACGTGAATATTATTTTGTCATTTTATTTATTAGTTATTACATTTATAATAATAATAATCCGTAGATCATATTGTTGAATGCAAAACTACGTGAAATATAAATGAATATTGGTACCAATATGTAGTTGAAGATGTCTCTTGTGTGCGAGGTACTTTAATTAGTCTTTAATTTCTTACTACAATGTACCCCTATAATTTAATTTGACGTTTACCGATTTATTACATATCTAGAAACACATTCACGTATGTGGATAGTATTCGTTTACTATTATGCATATTAACTTGATGTCATTATCAATGTCACTAAAAATCGGTCCGTGTATCACACGGGCTTTCCAACTAGTTGATATTATTTTAGGAAAACGTCCTATGGTTGGTATTATTGTCGTTAAATAACCCTTTTTTTATAGAGACCTTCTAATTATTACTCCTATTATTTTTCTTGATAACTAGACTATTTTTATTATAATATGAGACGTTTTAATTTTTTGAAATTTCTTGTAATTTTTTTTTCGTGTAAAATTTTGTATGAAAAATTAACTTAGGGATCAATGAGTAATTTAGTGAAACTTTGAAAGACTAAATCTATAAAGATTAAGGTAATGAAGAGATGAGACTGTGCCACGTAGGCGGCTTTGGTCTATCTTTTATATACTGTAATAAAGATCGAAACACTACTTAGTGAAGAGACGCGTTGCCTGGAGGATGTAGACATTCATATCGTAACATAGTGAGAATTATTAAACTAGTATAGATCCCGCACATTAATGCACGGTACATTTAGAATTTTATATTTATTGTTGTTTAATTTTAAATATTTATTGGTAACCTGTTAGCTTTTCACAGTTTTAATCTTTACATTTTTATTTGAGAAAATAATTTTACATTTCAATGATAATGATGATAATCGAATAAGTAATCTCATATAGGTATATTTTAATGAATATATTTTTTTATAAAGCAAATAATAATATTTTTATATTTTTTACCTCACTTGTTGGACCGCGCGCAATGCGAGTGGTCCCCCAAGTTGGTTGCATTTCTTTGGAATGTGTTATTTTGTGGTCTATTGGTAATGATATCTATAGGTCCGATATAACGTTATTTGATTGATTTTTCCAATCATTATCTTCATCTCACCATTTTTGAGTTGTACTGTCCTAAGTCGTTTTGGTTTCGCCTAATTCTCTAAAATACCTCACTCTTTGATTTTTCGAGCGAGTCCAAATACAATAAATTTGATATGAGAAGAAGTATGTAGGGTTAAAGACACTAAGTTATGGTATTAAATACATGATCCAAAACTAATTGAACTTTACTCCTACCCAACCCGACGTTTGAAACGAAGACCATAGTTTGGGTTGTAATTCACAGTGACACGATTACCCGAGAATGTAGAAGATCTTGATACAAACTATAGAGTATATTACTTAAATTTTGCTTAAATGTTTTAATATCCTTGAAGCTTTGAATTCATCATGAAATAGTAAAATTAGATAAAGCTCCGATTTTGAATTGATAATTATCAGGTCATGTACTTTCAAACTTGTTTTCAACTTGGTTCAATTAATTTAATCTTTATTTAGTTTAGTGAAGTTAAATTTATCCTCATTAATTTTTGTTTGTCTATATTAAAATATGTTCACTTAAATTAAATTCAACTCTTTCAGATTATATAAAATTGTAACATGAACCATATATTTCAACGAAGCATAAAATTTCAACTCAAAATTAATTAATTTTTTAAAATTTGAATAATGTAATTGATAATCAAACAATATACAATATTCAATTCAGTACATCCTCAATTTAAGCATCCGTTTCTGAAACTTTGTCCTAGTTATCCCATAATGTCTATCTTATACTCCCGGGCAAATTATCAAATTGGTAAATAAAAGAGTTATTTCATGGGAATAATCTCAACTATGCGTGTGCTTACTTAAATTAATCTAAAATATACGTAATCTCATTTTAATATGAACTACGTCTTCATTAACCTCACTTTACTATAGGTGACCGGCTACCTGTTGAACATCCCTTATTCAACTCTTCCTCTAACTCTTCTTATTATTCACATTTTGTGTTCATTTTCGGCCATTGATATAAACAAATTAAATTTTCCGAAAATTCATCTTAATTTTTTTTCCAATTAGTCATATAGAAGGTGTTCCGGTCACGGAAACAATTCACCCGTCTCTGGATCCGGGTTGTATGATTGAGTTGTTGGTGAACAGTTGATCGTCTGACTTCCTCGAGCCTCTCTTCCGTCTCACTCCCTTGATCGGACCTACCCGGCGGAGTTGGCCTGCTCCCTGCACAATGAACGCACAGGGCCTCGGAGGTTGTCCGAGGAAACCCTCTCCGATGCCTAAGTTAGTCCGTGAAATGCCTTGATGAACCTAGTTCGTGAGGAGCTAGGTGGCGTTTTTTGGGAGTAAGAGTCTAGAGAGAGAAAAATCCAACCCCTCTCATGTGGGAAATGGGAAAGTATTTATACCTTCCCACAAGAGAGAGGAAAAGAGAAAAGAGGAGAGGGAAATGAGTGGATACCTAGGTGACACGTGGTCTCACCTTGTCCACTCACTTCCCCTTACCTTAGATAGAATGACGGATGGGTCCTCGGTCCTCCTTTGGTCCTGCTTGGGCGGGGGCGCCCTGGAAGCAGGCAAGAAGCTTGGTCTGCCCTGTTCGGTAGGCGGCAAGGCCGTGCCAGGCGGCTAAATGACTAAGGCCATTCACTTGGAGTTTTTAATAACATTGCTGGTAAGTCTGCTGGGCAGGCCATCTCTCATTCAGGGATTGGGCGTTCTGGGGCCTGACCGGCAGGCGACCCGAGGCTGGCTACCGACCCCAATCAATTGGCCCTCGCCGGCTGAGGGGGAGCGAGGCTCCTGCTCGGCAGGCGACGTCTCGTTTTGGGATGGCGGGAGGTTGACTCCTTGAACACTCTTGCATTAAATGCGTCGCATGTTCCCGAGGGAACGAGCTTTAACTTCTCTGGGTATGCAGAGAGTTAAAACATCTTCTTTCATGATTATTCTTTTTTGCAAAGTGGATTTTCGAATAGCGTGCCGGTTTGATGATTGGCTCTCCTCTTTGCAGAGGTGGTTGAAGCTCCATTAATGCTCTGCTTCTCCTCTTAGTATAAATTGCATCTTCCTTCACCATTTTCACGCCCCATTTCCAACTTTCCTTCCTTTCATTGTCTTTAATCATGGCTTGGATCACAAAATCTGTGACTCGCCGCGGAGCTCGCTACGTTACTTTCACTTTCAGAGGATTCTGGAGGCTTCGTTATGCTCGAGCTGCTTACCGAGCTGTTCGTCATAGCCGTCGTTCACGGCTTCATTCCCGTCGGGGGGGTAAGAAAACTCCTGCTAGGCTGAACAAGCTTTTCAAGAAGTCCTCACCCCCTGCTGCGCCTAGATTCAGGCGCTGTCCCCAGGGAGAGTTGTTTTGACAGAGGATGCCACGAGTGCTTTCCGTGGCTGCACCCTGAACAATTTGATCCCAACCTCTCTGATACTGACTCTTCCTTGGCGTCAGGCCCCTCCTCGCCTGTGAAGAAGACGGGTTGTCGCACCTGCGACGAATCCCAGGCCGTTCCCTTTGGCAGGGACTGGGAAGATAGCAGCCGAGATTCTGACGACAGTGGAGGTCTTGGTTGTTTAAGTGACAGGGATGAGGATGGGATCCCTGATGACCCTTTTCAAGACTCCCCAGAGTGGGACTGGGGTTCGGACTTTGGGGGTCCAGGCAGCCCTGGGGGCCCTTCCTCTGACTTGGATGATGATTAGGCCTGCTTAGCAGGGCTTTTACTGGTCGGGCCGGAATTTCTGGGCCCTTGTATATTTTCTTTCCTTGCTGGGCGCTGAATGTAATTTCCCTTTCAAGATTTTAATGAAATGAAATTCAGGCGATGTGTTTGTGTATTGTATTTTTTTTTTAATATGTGTTTATTACTTTTTGTTTGAAGTGAAGAGGGGACGTCATGGGGTGATTAATCCCTTGACACTTTTTGTTTTTTTCGAGGTTATTCTTGGGAAACCACACAGGACTGACTCCTGAGGAAGTGACGCGTGGGCAGTGGTCTTTGGGTGGACTCCTGAGATTTTGGTGACTCTTTGTATGCCCTCCTCCCTATAAAAGCAATCAGTTGCACATTCTTCTTCTTTTTTCTTCTTCAATTTTTCTTTTCTTGAAAACTTCCTATCCTCTCTTTCTGCAAAACCCTTGGGTGTCTGACGGATCATACCCCACTTTGTACCCCCATTTCCCTGGGAGACTCCTTCTTCGGGCTTTCACCGCACTTGGCAGGCGATCTTAGGTCAGACTTTCGCCTTCCATTTCCTGCTTTTTCTTTTTGATTTCCTGTTTTTACGCTTCCACTAGAGTAAAATGTCTAGAACCCGTGAGCGGATTCTACCCTTTACTGACCCATCAAAGAGGGGGGAAGGGGTGAATTTGGCCTCCTCCTCTAGGGAGGTTGGTTTTGAGGAAGAGCATTCGGCGGACAGCGTGGGTGGTAACTCTCCTGACCCCCCTTCGTTCGACGCCATTGATTCCGACGACGAGGCGTTGGAAGTTGACCCTTCTAGAACCTCTGGCCCCCTTGTTCGTCGGGAAAGGGGAAGGGTTTACTATTTAGACAGAGTTAAATACCGTATCCCTTTGAGTACTTTCCCTGACCCGAAAAATCGGGATCTGATCCTTGCAAAGGACGCCGCCGGTGTGATCGAACGGCTTTACAACTTTGGGGAGGGGTACACAGTCATTGTCCCCGGCGAAAAGGATACCGTATGCAACCCTCTCGACGGGTGCATAGCGGTTTACCATAAATGTCTGGAGTTCGGCCTTCGCTTTCCCCTCCATCCTTCCTTGGAAGAGATCTTCAGGCGCATGAACGTCGCCATCGCCCAGCTGACAGCCACGGCTGTCAGGGCGTTGATTTCATATGTCTGGACTTGTCTGTTCCACCGCATCGAGCCTTCTATTGACGCCCTGCGGTTTATGGTGGGTTTACAAATGGTTTCCTCTGGGAGTGCGGGCTCCCCAGGTTATTGGTCCCTTTTGAGGCAGAAGGGACATTCTTTGGTGGGGCCTGCCATGAATAGTTTGAGAGACTGGAAGAACAACTTCCTTTATGTACACAGCATCCATGGGTGGAAGATTCCCCGCCATTTCCGGAATCATGTCCACACCAGGCTAGAGACCCCTGAGGAGTATCACCCTGGCGTGGGTGGAAGAGCCTTGGAGGTAAAGCTGGGCGAGAAAGACAAAGAATTGACGGCCTATTTTGCTGCCCACACTGATAAGTATGGGGTGTATGGCCCTACATTGTGGCTCCCCCATGCGGAGCTTATTGCGTCTGATAAATACTTGACCCGGTTGGGCATGAACCCGGGTCTAGATAAAGGTAGTTCAGGAGTGTTGATGATTCTTTCTTACTCCTTTTCCTTTTAAAGTGCCCTGACAGCTTGTATTTTTGCCTTGTAGATCTTGCTACCTTTATTTGGAAAAAAGGGGAGGTGAGGCGCCTGGGCCTGACCGAGACTTTCACTGTTGTCCAAAGTCGCCCTTCTCTTCCCCCTGATTTTAAGAGAGGTGAGAAGAATCTGATGAAGCACTTGAAGGGTCTGTCGTTCAGTAGACCAAGGCTTCCTCCCCCTCCTAGAGCAACGCCTGCAAAAATGGCGGTTTCTGAGGCCACTCCCTCTCCAGTTGCGAAGGTGATTGCCTGCGAGGCTACCCCTTCGCCTGTTGGCAGGCAGGGGGGCCTTTCAGCAGGGGTTCAGATTCCCTTGGGGCCGCGGGCTGCAGGCTCCGAAGAGACTGGGGAGAGCACTCCCAGGGGGCTAATTAGAAAGAGGAGCAGGGAGGCTCCAAATGCTGACCAAGTGGTGGACCTGGAGACTACCACGCCTGAACCTAAGCGTTTTGCTCAGGGGGTTCCTGCCACCCTCTTTTCTGAGGAGAACACTGAGTTTCACTACACCGCCGGCGATAGCCATGATGTTTCCGCCTTGCTCTCCGACTCTGGGGCAGTTCTAGCGGACCATATTCTCAAGACTGTCCATTCTGCCACCAACCAAGTGACCCAGTACGTCCAGCGTACTGCAAAAATCATCCAAGCTTCTGCAGAGCTGGCGGCCCTTAACCGCCTGAGTGACGAGGAATTGTCTAACTCTGACCGCCTTTCTGCAGTCGAGAGGGACGTTGCTCTTATTGCCAGTCTGAAGGACCAGTTGGCGAAAAAGGAGACCGAGCTGGAAGAGGCCAAGGGTCAGGCGATCCATTGGAAGTCTGAGAATGAGAAGGCTATCAGGGAGGTGTCCCGCCTGGGGGAGGAGTCAAAGAGAGCTCAGCAGGCTTTCGCAGAGTTGGAGCAGGCTAGGAAAGCCTTGGCTGAGCTGGACCATGCCAAGAAAAGCGTTGTCGACCTAGGGGAGCGCCTTTCTCAGGCAAACTCAGATCTGCAGGCGGCTCTTGGCGATTTGGCAGCGAAAACCAAGGAATGGGAGAAGGAGAGGGACGAAATACTCCAGGAGGTGGATACAGCTGTGTCGGCGGGCTTTGTGAACGGCGCCCATTCTTGTTTGGGGGTAGTTATGGAGACTGTCAGGGAGATGTTCCCTGGTTTTGATGAAGACGCTTTTCGAGCCCTCTATACTGCCAAGGACGAAGCCCAAATGCGCAGACTGTCTGAAGGAGCTACTACTTCCGGTCCAGACGCCCCCCTGCCTAACATGGAGGGCAGTCTTCCTCAGAGGGCTCTTGCTCGTCTCATGCTGCGCCTGTGCCAACGTTTTAACTTCCTTACTTCTTTGCGCGCCGAGCCCTTTTGGTGGCCGGCTGCCGTGTTTAATTGTAATTACTTGTTCTGAAAACTCTTACCCTGTGTTCCTTTGACACTATTCCTTTTTATGTAGATTTTTCTGTTTGTTTCGTCTGTTTTTGTTTGATTCTTCATGTGTTTGACGCGCAGCCTGTCCCTGCCTGCCCAGAGGTAAGCAGGAAGGTTCCTTAACGTTTTTTATACAAGGTTGGGGGGCCTGCCCCCAGTCCTTGTTGATTTGGCCTGTCCCTGGCTTTTGTTCAAAGCTCAGGGGGCCTGCCCCCTGCCTACCCAGAGGCCAGCAGGGGGGCTTTTTGCGTTTTTTATACAAGGCTGGGGGGTCTGCCCCCAGTCCTTGTTGATCTGGCCTGTCCCTGGCTTTTGTTCAAAGCTCAGGGGGCCTGCCCCCTGCCTACCCAGGGGTAAGCAGGATGGCCTTTGCGTTTTTTATACAAGGTTGGGGGGCCTGCCCCCAGTCCTTGTTGATCTGGCCCGTCCCTGGCTTTTGTTCAAAGCTCAGGGGGCCTGCCCCCTGCCTACCCAGAGGTAAGCAGGGTGGCCTTTGCGTTTTTTATACAAGGTTGGGGGGCCTGCCCCTAGTCCTTGTTGATCTGGCCCGTCCCTGGCTTTTGTTCAAAGCTCAGGGGGCCTGCCCCCTGCCTACCTAGGGGTAAGCAGGATGGCCTTTGCGTTTTTTATACAAGGTTGGGGGGCCTGCCCCCAGTCCTTGTTGATCTGGCCCGTCCCTGGCTTTTGTTCAAAGCTCAGGGGGCCTGCCTCCTGCCTACCCAGAGGTAAGCAGGGTGGCCTTTGCGTTTTTTATACAAGGTTGGGGGGCCTGCCCCCAGTCCTTGTTGATCTGGCCCGTCCCTGGCTTTTGTTCAAAGCTCAGGGGGCCTGCCCCCTGCCTACCCAAAGGTAAGCAGGGTGGCCTTTGCGTTTTTTATACAAGGTTGGGGGGCCTGCCCCTAGTTCTTGTTGATCTGGCCTGTCCCCAAACAAGGAGTATTTTTTGGTTGGGGGGTTCGTTTTTCCTGATTTTGGCAACAGGGGGGCCTCCCCCTATTGCCCACTGCTCGTTTGTGTGTGAATACGCAAGTTTGAACAGGCAACGAGTATAAATCCGGATCTTTCTCATTTTTTTATAAAACTTGTGACATTTTGGGTGGTCGGAGCCGTCGACATTCTTTGACCGTCCTCCGCCATTTGTTTTTAGCAAAAATAAAAACTATCTTCGAATTTTGTTCAGACGTAATATTTCTTCAAGGTGTCCGCATTCCAGTGAGCATGTAACTCTTGCCCTTCAAGGTTGGCGATTTTGTATGTGCCTGGTCCCAGGACTTGAGTCACTTGGTATGGACCCTCCCAGTTGGCACTTAGCTTTCCATGTTCCCTTGATCTTCCAACTGCCTGCGTTTTTCTTAGAACTAGTTCACCCATCTGGAAGTTCCTCTGACGGACTTTGGTGTTGAAGGATTTCCGCATTCGTTGCTGGTAGGCAACGATGTTGGTACTGGCTTCTTCCCTTAACTCATTTACCAGGTCCAGGGCCTCGACCATTGCAGCTTCGTTTTCAGCCTGGTCGTACTGCAGGGAGCGCAGAGAAGGGATTCTTGCCTCAATTGGTAATAATGCCTCTGCTCCATATACCAGACCAAACGGGGTCTGGCCTGTAGATTCTTTTTTGGTAGTCCGGATTGACCAGAGTATACTGGGAAGCTCGTCAGCCCACCTACCCTTGCAGTCATCCACCATTTTCTTCAGGCCATTTAAGATTTGTTTGTTGGCTGCTTCTGCCTGTCCGTTGGTTTGCGGGTGACAGACGACTGAGTAGGCGACTGCGACGTTGTGGCTCTCCAGCCAGATTCTTAGAGGATCATTATCAAATTGTCTGCCATGGTCAAATACCAATATTTTTGGCAGGCCGAACCTGGTGATAATATTTCACCAGACCACTTTTCTGACCGCCGGCTCAGTAATGTTGGGTACTGCTTCGGCTTCCACCCATTTGGTGAAGTAGTCTATGGCGACAATCAAGAATTTCCTGCCCCATGTGGCCACCGTGAAGGGTCCTAGTATGTCCATCCCCCATTGAGCGAAGGGGATGGGGGATAGGATTGGCCTGAGTTCCTGGGCCGGGGCATGGATTGACGGGGCGAAGAGTTGGCATTTTCTGCATTTTTGGGTCAGACTCTTGGCATCCGCCAGCATAGTAGGCCAGTAGTAGCCTGCCCTTAGGGCTTTGTGGGCCAGTGATCTCCCTCCGATGTGATGTCCACAAATCTCTGAGTGGATATCTTCCAACACTTCAGCAGCTTGATCTGCCCGTAGGCATTTGAGCAGGGGATAAGTAAAAGATTTCTTATAGAGTTCCCCATCAATGAGTATGAACCATGCTGCTCTAGCCTGTACCTTTCTTTTTTGTGCTGCGTCTGATGGCAGGATGCTATGTTTCTTGAATTGGATGAAGGGAGTCATCCAACTTTCCAGGCCTTCCTCTACGGTGTTAATCGCCTGACTGGGGCTGGTAGACTTCTCATGCAAGACGTCAACCCACACTGATCTCCGTATGTCCTGTAGACTGGAACTTGCCAGTTTTGACAGGGCATCTGCTCGACTGTTCTGGGAGCGGGGGATCTGCTTGATCTCATATGACTTCAAGCCTGATAATTCTCCTTTTACCATCTCCAGGTATGTGGCCATTGCTTGGTCCCTGGCTTCGTATTCACCATTGATTTGGTTGGCGATGAGCTGGGAGTCTGTCGCCAGGATAATCCGTTCTGCCCCTGCCGCTTTAGCTAGCCTGACGCCTGCGAGTACTGCTTCGTTGTTTGATGCTAGGAAGACAAACCTGAGTGCATGCTCAAAGTCAGCCCCCCCCCCCCCGGGCTGGTCAGTACGACGCCTGCGCCTGCGCCACTGGCTGTCGAGGATCCATCAGTATGCACGAGCCACTCCTCGGCAGGGGTTTCTTCTTCCCCTGAATGGGAGCATTCAGCCAAAAAATTAGCTAATGCTTGGGCTTTGATGGCTGTTCTTGGCTGGTAAGATATCCCTAGCCCACTCAGCTCGATCGCCCATTTCAGTAATCTCCCTGATTTTCAAACTTTTCCAACACTTTCTCCAGCGGTTGGTCGGTGAGGACCACGACCGGATGCGCGTCAAAGTAAGGTCTGAGTTTTCTGGCAGCAATTATGACTGCGTAGGCGGCTTTTTCGACCATCGGGTAATTTTTCTCGGCTGCCCCCAGCGCATGGCTTACAAAGTATATAGGTTGCTGGGTGCCCGCCTCTTCCCGTAAAATGACCGCGCTGACAGTTATATTAGTCACAGCGATGTAGAGGAAAAGTTTTTCCCCTGCTACTAGTCTTGCCAGGGTGGGGAGCTTCTTAAGATGGTCTTTCAATTGCTCGAAGGCTTCTTTCTGCTCGTTTTCCCACTTGAACTGTTTGTTTCCTTTCAGTATCTTGAAAAAAGGAGTAGACTTGTCTGCTGATCGGGCGACGAATCGCGCCAAGGCGGCCATGCGGCCCGTCAGGCGCTGGATGTCTCTAATGGTCTTGGGCTCAGGAAGGTCTAAAACTGCCTGAATTTTCTCAGGGTTGGCGTCTATTCCACGAGAGCTGACCAAGAATCCCAGGAATTTACCGGAACGAACCCCAAATGTACACTTTTTTGGGTTGAGTTTCATTTTGTAGGCGCGCAGGGAACAGAAGGTCTCCTGCAGGTCTATCAGGTGCTCCTTGTCTTCTTTGCTTTTCACGATGGCGTCATCGACGTAGGCCTCAATGTTTCTGCCTTTTTGATCTTCAAACACTTTATCAACTAACCGTTGGTATGTGGCTCCTACATTTTTAAGCCCGAATGGCATCATCTTGTACATGTAGGTGCCTGAACAGGTGATGAACGCACACTTCACTCGGTCCGGCTGCCATAAGTACACTTGATGGTACCCTGAAAAGGCGTCTAAGAAACTCAGCATGGTATAACCACTGGTGGCGTCCACCAGTTGGTCGATTCTGGGGAGCGGATAGCAGTCTTTCGGGCAGGCCTTGTTGAGGTTTGTAAAGTCTACGCACATTCTCCATGCGCCCGACGATTTTTTGACCATGACTACATTCGCCAGCCATTCTGGGTAGTCACAGACCTCAATAAAATCTGCCTTCAAAAGCTTGTCAATTTCTTCCTTGATTGTCGCGTCTTTCTCTGCGGACATGTTTCGCTTTTTCTGCTTTACGGGGCGAGCGTCAGTGCTTACGTTCAGCCCGTGAACGATGCATGATGGATCAACCTCGGGCATCTCATCTGCCGAGTAGGCGAATACGTCCTTGTTTTCTTTCAGCAGCTTGATCAGTTCAGCCTGGTAGGACTCCTCCAGGTCAGCTCCTATTAGGACCTGCCTCCCTGGCTCTAAGTCTACCAGCATGCTTTCGCCCCTGGCTCCAGGTGGTTGGACGCCTGATTCTCGGCTGGGATTTCGCCTTCCCTGTTGGGCGAACTGTCAGCCTTTCTTTTTCCTTTTCTCTCTTTTTCGTGTGTTTGCAGGGCCACGGAGTAGCATTGTCTGGCTGACTCTTGGTCCCCGCGCACTTTTTCTTCTAGCCCGAAATCGGTGACATATGCTATGGTGAGGGCCCTGATGGAGATGACCGCCTCGATTTCGTCCAGGGTGGCTCTGCCAATTAGGGCGTTGTAGGCGGACATTGCATCCACAACAACAAAGGTTGCCCTGATGTTTCTGGCAGTAGAGCCTTCCCCAAAAGTTACGGGTAAGTCTATGACTCCCATGGGCAGTACGCCTGCTCCACTGAACCCGTATAATGATCCGGGGGCAGGCCGTAGGTGCCTTTTCTCCAGGCCCATTTTCTCGAAGGCGTCCTTGTACAGAAAATTCATGTACGCGCCAGTGTCTACCATGCACCTCCGCACAATGTGGTTGCTGATTTCCAGGGACAGCACCAAAGGATCACTGTGCGGGTACACCACACGCCCTGCATCTTCAGGGGTGATGCTTAATGTCACTCCTCTTGGACTTCCTGCTTTCTCAGCATAGCAGATCTGGTTTTTTAGTTCACGCATTTGTCTTTTTTGGCCCATTCGACTGAGCTGGCCCTCAGCACCTCCTGATATTACGTGGATCACCATACGATTCTGCCCTGATCCTTCGGGTTTTTCTAATACTTCTTTCTGAGACTTATTCTTGGCTGCGTAGTTGGCCAACCATCCGTTCCTAATTAACTTCTCGATTTCGTCTTTCAGGTGGCGACATTCCTCGGTGGTGTGGCCTATGCAGTCGTGGAAGGTACAGAATTTCTTGGGGTCTCCCTTTGGGCTGCGAGGTTTGTTTGGGCGATTCCACTTTGCGGTTTCCTTTTCTAGCTCAAAGATCTCCGCCCTAGGTTTGTTGAGGGCAGTGTAACTGTCAAACCTGGGTTGGTAGACAGTGCGCTCCTTCTTGGGAGTATCTCCCTCTTCTTTCTGCTTGCCTGGCTCATTTCTGCTACGCCCACCCTGCGGTCCCCCTTGCGGCCTTGTTTGGCCTGCAGGGGTATCCGACAGGTCGTGGAACTTCTCGTGCAGAATGAACCCTTCAGCAATTTTCCTGGCCATGGCCAAGGTTTCTGGCTGGGCCCTGATCATCTGATTTTTCATTTCTCCTGGAAGTAGGGAGATTGTCAGGGCATAGGCGGCGGTGGAATCATCGATCTCCCTGACCTGCTGGTAGGATAGATCAAACCTTCTTAGGTATTCCCTTACACTTTCACCCTTTTTCTGCTTTAGGGTCATAAGATCGAAACGAGTGAGGCGTCTTCTTTTATTCCCAGCATATTGTTCGAGGAAGATCTCGGCCAACTCTATGAAGAACTTGACTGACCCCTGGCGGAGGTCCCTGAACCATCCTTGTGCAAGCCCTACCAGGGTGGTTGGGAAAACTTTGCACCAGATGGCATCATCTACGTCGTACATGCCCATGTGGCTCTCAAATGCCGCCAGGTGGTCTTCTGGGTCTGTTATCCCGTCAAACTTAATGGTGGGCATTTTAATTTTTGGAATGGGGTATTCTTGTACCTCAGGATGAAGCGGGGTTTTTGTGGGCCTGCCTACCAATCGTGACCTGCTTTCCCCCGATTGGTTACCATGAGTATCCCATTGTCTATGGGCCGATTTCCTCATACTGGGGGAGCGGTGCCTTGGAGGCGGCCTGCTTGCTGCTTCATCTTCTGTCTCAGGGGAGACTTGCCTGGGTCTTTTCCTCTGAGAGTGACAGAAGCTCTCACCCTGGTGATACTTAGATTCGAGCGGTTGCCCCCGGTTGAGCCTTGACTGCAGGCTTTGGGATAAACCAGGGGCTGACTGCCCTTTGACCGCAGGTGTTAGCCTTGAGAAAACACCGCCTGGCTTTTCTCCCAGGCGTTTTGACATGGGCTCCCTGGGCCTCATTCGCTCCTGTAATTCCCGGGATAAGCCTCTCTGTTCTCCAGACGCTGATTCTGTTGTGTGAATGGAGAACGCCTGCTGGACAGGTGGCTCTGGGTTGCCGGTTGTAATGCGCCTTTGCACGTGCGCGTACGCTTGTGCCGTCCTTCTTGCCTTCCTCTGAGCATTTCTGGCGGCGGTCCGCCTCGTGCCCCCAGCTCCATCCCTGCTTACTGAGGGTGGCTGCCTGGGGGCCGACGCGACCCTGCCTATCAGGTCCTCAGGAGTGAACTCCTGGTTTAGCATTGCGGAGAAGAAGGCGGCTGTCTGCACCATCTGAGCTGGGGTCAGATTCAGAGCGTGCCCAGGGTGTGTCCCCAACTCAGGTGTTACAGCAGCGCTTGGCCCGCCGTGGAGGCTAGGTTCCCCCATCCCCAGGATTGTGGCTGGAGGAACCCTCTCCAACTGCGGCATACCATACAGGGGGGCCACCGGTGGGACCGTCGGGTCCGTCCCTGCACTGGTATCGACAATTTCTGGCATGATTGTTTTGGTTTTTTGTGATTATGAGTGGTTGATTTTAGTGGGTAACTCGTGAGCACAACCGTAAGTTCCCCACAGACGGCGCCAAATTGTTCCGGTCACGGAAACAATTCACCCGGCTCTGGATCCGGGTTGTATAATTGAGTTATTTGTGAACAGTTGATCGTCTGACTTCCTCGAGCCTCTCTTCCGTCTCACTCCCTTGATCGGACCTACCCGGCGGAGTTGGCCTGCTCCCTGCACAATGAACGCACAGGGCCTCGGAGGTTGTCCGAGGAAACCCTCTCCGATGCCTAAGTTAGTCCGTGAAATGCCTTGATGAACCTAGTTCGTGAGGAGCTAGGTGGCGTTTTTTGGGAGTAAGAGTCTAGAGAGAGAAAAATCCAACCCCTCTCATGTGGGAAATGGGAAAGTATTTATACCTTCCCACAAGAGAGAGGAAAAGAGAAAAGAGGAGAGGGAAATGAGTGGATACCTTGGTGACACGTGGTCTCACCTTGTCCACTCACTTCCCCTTACCTTAGATAGAATGACGGATGGGTCCTCGGTCCTCCTTTGGTCCTGCTTGGGCGGGGGCGCCCTGGAAGCAGGCAAGAAGCTTGGTCTGCCCTGTTCGGTAGGCGGCAAGGCCGTGCCAGGCGGCTAAATGACTAAGGCCATTCACTTGGAGTTTTTAATAACATTGCTGGGAAGTCTGCTGGGCAGGCCATCTCTCATTCAGGGATTGGGCGTTCTGGGGCCTGACCGGCAGGCGACCCGAGGCTGGCTACCGACCCCAATCAGAAGGTATGAAAAAAAATGTTTTTATTTTAATTTTGGCTTTAACGATGACTGGAACGGAACTAATAAAACCATAGAAAGTTACAATAAGTCACTATGACCGATAATAGTAAGTCATAATTTCATATATAGCAAAGCGAGATTAATGAATGCATAGTTCATATTAAAAAGAGATTACCTATCGTTTGTATTATTTTAAGAATCGCGCGCATAGTTTGGATTATTCCCATGAAATAACCCTAAATAAAATGGTATCAATGTGTGAAATAAGTAAAAAAGTGTCACTTGTGCCAAATTGGTAAAAAAAAAAGTGGCATGCAAGTGACAGATTGGTAAAAAAGTATAAATGTTAAGAATTCTTGTTTTTCACCAGAGGTTTTTTTCCGGTGCGTATCAGTTTAGTCTAAAAAAATCAGAATTTTTGTTAATTATTTTTAAAAATATTGTTTGCTACTTGATCAGTTTAAGCAGTCTAGTTCAAAGACGATTTTTTTTACCCGAATCTAAAAAAGAGAAAGTAATGACAAATTTCAGATTTCCATCAATTCGGGTTCCAATCTAGTTTTTTTACCGATGTACACTTCTATCCGACACGACACCATGAAAGACAAATTTGTAAGTAAAGTATGACTTGAACCGAACTACCTAATTGGTAAAAAAAAGTGGATCTAAGTGACTAATTGGTAAAAAATTATCGTAATGACATAATAAAAATAACAAGTTGACACAATCCGAAAAAAAATATGAAGTGTAAAAAATTTTAAAAGACAACATAGTTGGGGTAAGTGATCAAAATATCGACATATTAATTAATTTCCGTAATAATCATTTTGATTTCATTAGGTTTACTATATTTAAATTGGTTGATTACTATGGAAAGAGTTATGCGAAAGAATGTACTGCAAGTATAATTACTAGGTTAAACCGGATAAGCAGGCAAACAATATTTTTGAAAAAAAAAAACTCAATTTTTATTTTTTCGGACTAAATCGATACGCACCGGAAAAAAAACGGGGTGGAAAATCGGAATTCTATAAATTTCTAATATTTATTTTTTACCAATCTGTCACTTGCATGCCACTATTTTTACCAATTTTGCACAAATGACACTTTTTTTAGCCATTTGTCACATTGATGTCATTTTATTTACCAATTTGATAATTTGACCATTATACTCCGTGTATAATTTAATAATTTAATTACTCCTTCCTATCTTGCAATTTGACGTAAAGAACAGCCAAAATATGCAAAAGTATCACTGTATCAGCCTCTATCTCCTCGTTATACTTGCTCTTTCCCTAATCAAACAAACTGAAATAATCTTAAACCAACTTTGAAAATGTAGCAGCTCTTGTAACCAATAATAGGTAGCAGCCCTACGCCCCTACTGCCGTGAAGCTAAGCATCAGAAAAAACACCAAGTGTAGCTGGAATCAAATAACAATGAAGCCTCGGCCCCCAAAACAGATAAAAAAATGTAGCTTATTTTAATTCCATCCTTGCACTCCGGACAGTTATCCTTAGCCAGAAATCGAACTTGTTTATCGCATGTGTGGCAGCCACCACATCAGTTCGTTTCCGATGCTCAACAAGAAACCTTTATTTAGCCTTATTTTCCAGATGCCTATGATACTCTAGTGTTTCTGCAAGCTTCCGTTCATAGGCCTCAGGCTCAAACTTTAGTTGAATTTCATCCTCCAATTCTCTTATGTTATCATTACTTTTCGATTTATCATGTCATTTTTGACAGAATCTACATAAAAAATTGAAAGAAGAAATGATTGAGAGAAAGGTGAATTATTGTTAATGAATTGCATGAATGTTATTGATGAATAAAGGTCCTATATATATAGGACATTACATGAGATTCAGTTTGCCTTAGGGGACATTACATGAGATTCAGTTTGTCTTAGGGTAGAAGTATACAGTAATTAGAAGATTCTAAAAGATACAAATTACCTAAACTAAATTATGACATTACATGATACAATAATTATTCTAGAGATATTATATTAATATCTCTAATATGCTCCCGCAAGATGGACGGCGGAACGGAAAGTCCATTCTTGGAGAAAATAAGAGGAACGAATATCAGGTGCGTAAACTCGCCAGTGTCGGGCGAGGGTGCGTAAACTCACCATTCTAGGGTGTCGGAACATATCATCAGGGATATTGTTCGGCATAAAATCTGCACCCTCGGGATTACCACGTGGCTTACTATCATTCGAAGGTCAACAGTCAAAAAGTCAAAAAGTCAAAGAGTCAAAGACCGAAAGTCGGAAGTCAATATAATCAAGAGTCGATAAATTAATCAAAGATCGGGGTAACAAAAGACAATGGGCCGGTCAAAGCTTACAACAAGAAGGAAGGTGGGCCGAGCTAAGGCGAGACAACCGTACGGCCCAATGAGAATAACAACCCATCTTCACTTCAACTGAAAGACAGCAGGAAGAGGTAAAAAAACCACCTCCTATATTCAAGGGATCATCCCTGCAGAATAGGAGAAAGACCAGGAGGAGGTTAGGAGAAACGACCCTAGGAGACAGCAGCCATATAAGCAAGAAAAAGGGGCAGAAGGAATTCATTCAACCCATATTCATCAATATTCAACTCATCATCAACGCACAACAAACACCATAGCAAAACACTAATAGTCAATTATAGTCTAAATACTCGTATTTGTATCCTTTTCCTTGATCTTTTTCGTCCTTACTAAAATCTTGGTGGGATTCCGACTCCCCTCGCGGTTTTTCCCCACATCGGGTTTCCGCATCATCAAAACCTTGCGTGTCATTCTTTTTCTTTCGTCGTTCTTCGTTTACTAGATTCGTTATTATTTCATCAACCCGTAGTTATAGGGCGATCGCTTTAACCCGCAACCGAAATCGTTAACCCGGTAAATTTCTACCAAAACAATTTGGCGCCTACCGTGGGGCAAAGCGATCAATTCCTATAATCAAGTCTCACAGCAAGCAAGCAGCGCACACATCGCCATGTCTGGATCGAGCCAAAGCCCTCCAAGCAATTAGGAAGCGTCAACCCAGCCTTTTGGTGGAGTGTCTCTCCCGGGACCGACTGCGCCAATTTTCACACCCCTCACCCAGGCCCACCAGCCTGGCGATAAAACCCACACCATCAACGTCTAAACCCCCTCTGACGCCTAAAACTTCTGGGACGCCCAGTTTCTCCAAGGCCAGGAAGGAGGGTATACCGATCAGAACCTCGACTCAAGGAGGGTTATTTGGAGAAACTTCCAGTGGCACAGTGTTGCCAGATCTGATGCAGAGTATGCTCCAGGGAATTAATGCTCTACGCCAGGCCGTGGAGACCCTGCAGAATAACAACCAAGACATCAGGGCCCAGATCTCAGCGGCGAACAAATCTCTAGTCCAGCTGTCACCAGAGGCACTACCCCTGATACCCTGAGGAGAACCCAACATCCACAGAGAGTCAGCCATCAGCAGGAGAACCACCAGAGCAATTCCCTCGGAACTGGTCACCAGACTAGAACTAGGACTGGCACCATCTAGCCAAGCGTTGAACCCCAAGGGCCTGGGTTATCTGTCCTACGGCCCAACACCCGACAAATATCATATCGCAGGTAATCTTCTCTCCAGCATCGAAAGTCGGGAAACTAACTCACTGTCTCTTGCAGGTACCCCTGCCCATCAGACGCCAGAGTGGCAATCTGCAACGCAACCAAGGGTAGCCGCCCTATCCAGCAGCTAGTCCACTGCAGGAGCGTGGGCGACAGCCACCCCCACCCAGCAGGCGCCAGGATGGCAACCAGGAGCTCCAACGAGCACGGCAACCTCCGTCAACAATCTAAGTTCTGGAGAAGTTTGGCCGCCAGGAGTCCCATTCTAGCAGGCCGCAAGATGGCAATCTGGATCCACGATCACTGCCACGCCTTTGCCCCATCCTCCCAGCAATCTGCATCCTGGAGAGCCTTGGCCAGGGAGTGCACCCGTCAGCTTTTTTTCCACCTGTTTCTAACCCTCCTGTAGGAACAGGTAGTGCAATGGATCAGCAGTACCAGGAGCTGAGGGATCTGATCAACAGAATTCCAGGAATGCCGCGTCCCTTGGAGTGAGCAGCGAGAGACAGCTATGAAGATTCGTTCTTCACCGACGACCTAGCCTGTGTTGCCGTACCTAAAGGGTTCGTTCCACCAGCTATGACGCTTTACGATGGCACCGCTGACCATCTAGATCACATCAACCAGTATAAGCAGAAGATGATGGTGGTAACTGCCATGGGGCCCCGAAAAGAGGCCTGCATGTGCAAAGGATTTGGCTCCACCCTGTCAGGAGAATCCCTTCATTGGTTTGTTAGTCTGCCCAACCGGAGCATCACCTCCTTCGCTGATCTGGTTAATACCTTCAATCAGCAGTTTGCCAGCAGCAGGAAACCGGAGAAGCAGGCCAGCGATCTGTACCGGGTGGTATAGAAGTTTGAAGAATCCACGCGCGACTTCCTCAACAGATTCAACAAGGAGAAATTAATCATTCCCAGATGTGAGGTAGCCACTGCCATAGAAGCCTTCCGCCAAGGGCTCCACCAGGACTTAGATCTTTACAAGGATCTCACGAAGTACCCCTGTGCCACGTTTGAGGACATGCAAACCAAGGCGATGGCAGCCATCAGACTGGAGGAATATTCAGGCCCCAGAAGGGATGTGTACGATTCAGAGCACGTCTCCAGAAATGCGCCAGTAGAGAAAAGAGGTGAAAGGTCGAAACCCTACGCCAGAAACGTGCACAAAGTCTCTGAGGGGAAAGACTGGAAGGACAATCCAGATATGCCGCCTAAAGTAAGTGAATACAGGTTCTCCACCAACCTTGTTGGCGTACTCAAGGCCCTGAGGGAGTTAGGGTGCAAAGCCAGATGGCCCAGGAGGCAAGAGTATACCAATGACCGGAGGGATACCAACAAGAGATGCGAATTCCATGACGACATCGGGCATAACACCGATGAGTGTGTCCTGCTTAGGAAGGAGATTAAGTTCCAATACGACCAGGGGAACCTGGACCACCTCGTATCCAGGAGCTCCAGCAGAGTAAACGCAGCAGATCAAGTGTTGCCTTCTTCACCCCTTATATGCACCAGAATCGTCAATGTGATCACAGGAGGCTCGAAGTTATACGGGTTAACTTATTCAGCAGCCAAAAGGCATGCCTCCCAGGCTAGAGGGGAAAGGCCAGAACACTCCTGCAGAATCAATTGCAAGGATCTCCCAGCCGTCACCTTTGACGAAACCGACGCACGATCTACTCCAGAGTTGCAGCACGATGCCTTGATAATCACGCTCTCCATAGGAAACTGCACCGTGAAGGAAATATTGGTGGACACCAAGAGTTCGGTTAATCTCATAATGTTGGAAACCCCCTCAGAACATGGGGTACAGTGAGGAAGACTTAAGCAAAAAGGCGGTTCCCCTGGTAGGCCTCAGTGGTGAGACCAAACATTCCTTGGGAGAGATCACTACTCCCACCTACGCAGGAGGAGTGAACAAGCAAGTGCGATATCTAGTAATTGATGGGCCCTCCACTTACAACGTGATACTGGGAAGGCCTTGGATCCATGAGATGAAGGCAATTACCTCAACCTACCACCAAAGCCTAAAGTTCCCCACACCATGGGGAGTGCAAGAGATTAGAGGAGATCAGGAAGAGGCAAAAGACTGCTACAAGGTAGCCCTCAAGAAGACAACAAGCCCTCCAGCATAGCAATTACAGAGCCAACATATTCAGGAGGAGTACATCGAACCACCCCAGGCAGAGGTAGATGAAGTCAACCTGGATAAGCTACACCCGGAGCGGAAAGTGTTAATCGGATCGGAGTGTACAGGTAGTATCCGCCAAAATCTCATTGAATTATTAAAAACTAACATGGATTGTTTTGCTTGGTCACATGATGATATGATAGGTATAGACCCCAGCATTATAACCCACAGGCTCAGTGTGGACCCCAGCTACAAGCCGGTCCAGCAGAAAAGAAGGAAGTTTGCCCCATAAAGAAATCAAGTCATAAACCAAGAGGTGGATAACCTGCTGACTGCTGGAAAGATCAGGGGGGTGAAGTATCCTAAATGGCTATAAAACGTGATGGTGGTGCCAAAAAAGAACGGCAAGTGGAGGGTGTGCGTTGACTTTACCGACTTGAACAAGGCGTGCCCAAAAGATCTATTCCCTCTGCCACATATAGACGCCATGGTAGATGGTACAGCAGGGCATGAGATGCTGACTTTCCTTGATGCGTGGAGTGGCTACAACCAGATAAAGATGCATCCAACGGATAAAGAGAAGACAACATTTAGGTCTGAGAGAGGAATTTATTGTTACAATGTTATGCCTTTTGGTTTAAAGAATGCAGGGTCTACCTACTAGAGGCTCGTCAATATGATGTTCAAGAGGCAGATTGGCAACACAATGGAGGTATATATCGACGACATGGTGGTCAAAACAAAACAAGCCTCGCAACACACAACACACCTGGAGAACACCTTCAACACTCTGAGGGAAAATAAAATGAAGCTGAACCCATCAAAATGCATGTTCGGAGTATCATGCGGAAAGTTTCTGGATTACATGGTCACCCAGAGAGGAATTGAAGCTAGCACCGAGCAGATCAAAGCCATTCTCCAGCTGGAATCCCCGCAGAAACCAAAAGACGTGCAACGCCTGACACTACAAGAAATAATGCATGTAGCTACTAATCACGCGCGACTGATAAATTTAGTGGCTAATTTAGCGACTGAAAGTTCAGCGCGCGAGCGATATTAGTAGCTGGACGAGGAGACGGAAATTTAAAATATTAATTAAATTTAGCGACCGAAATCGGTCGCTAAAATAATCGGCGCGCGACCGATTCAGTCGCTAAATTAGTGAAATGGCGATAGAATTAGCGACTGAAATCGGTCGCTAATGAGAGTGGCGCGCGACCGATTTCGGTCGCTAAAGGTCGTAATTTTTTTTAAATTAACGAACACCCCCCCTCCCCCGAGTCATTCTCTCATTTCGCTTTATCTCTCTAAAATCCTCTCCCCCCTCTCTCTAAACTCGTCCCTCCTCCTTTCCTCTTCATTCTTTATTCAATTCTCTCATTTTCCTTAAGGTATGTTTATCTATCTTTATTTAGTTTCAATTATTTGTTAATTTCTGTTTTTATCGATTTAAATAAATTAGTTATTGGGTTGGATAGTTTCTTAGTTGTTGGAATATTTAGTGTAGTTAGGATTTTAATCGCCCAATAGGTTCCTCAATTTGAATTAGGTAGATTGTTAGTATAAAATTAGGGTTTGCAGTTAAGTAGTTGATTGAATTGGGGTGTTTTGATGTGTTAGGAATTTGGAAGTAAAAGACAATTATGCCAATTTGGTGATGTAATTATGGACGAATTGGGTGGAAATAGTACTATGTTTAGGTGAATTGAGAATTTTACGTAATATTTGACTAGTGTATATATATTAGTAAATTACTTTAGAGAAAATAATTTGTATGTGGTTATTGTCTTAAGTTTTTTAGATAAAAAAATGAAGAGACAGGAACGAAAATGGATGTATGGGGAAAGATTCGATAAGAAACGACGTCCCACAAAGGAATTTTTAGAGGGTGTTAATCGCTTTCTTGAGTTCGCTAAGACTCATCCTGAATAGGCGTCAGATGGTAGATTTAGGTGTCCTTGTGTGAAATGTAAGAACATCAAATTCTTGGATAGTATTTTGATTAAAGAACATATTATCTCAGATGGGTTTAGCCCAAATTATTATTATTGGATTTGTCATGGTGAGAAGTCTGCTTTTGAGGAATCTAAGGTGGATCAGAATGAGGGCGGGGTGAGAGGAATGATTGTTGATGTGGTTGAGTGCAATTTGTTTAATGATGAGAGCATGTACACTAACGACGATGACCAACCAACCCCACAAGAGCCAAACCCACGAGCGAAAGCTTTTTTTGATATGTTAGAGGCTGCGGAGAAGCCATTATATGAAGGGTGTGATGTGACATTGTTAGAAGTCGCGTCTATGGTAGTGACCCTTAAATGTGAGTATAACCTACCTTTTCGGTGCGTAGACGGGATCGCTGCGTTGATTGAGAAACTCATCCCAAAAGACAACATTATGACCAAAACATTCTACAACACCAAAAAAATAGTTAAAGGTCTTGAACTTCCGCATCAAAAGATCGATGCTTGTCCCGATGGATGTATGCTTTTTTGGAAGGACGATGCCATGTTTGAGGAATGTAAGATATGTGGGAAGGGTAGATACAAAACTGTAGATGGAAATATTGTTTTGAGGGGTAAGAAGGGAAAGAGTGTTGCGAGGCATAAAAAACCTATATCACTTAGTCGACTTACCTACTTTCCCATCGCCCCTAGACTTCAAAAATTATACGCAACCAAAACCATTGCCGAACAAATGAGGTGGCATCAAGAAGAAACTCGTGTAGAGGGGAAGATGTGTCATCCTAGTGACGGGGAGGAGTGGAAACGGTTTGATAGGATTTACCCTGAATTTGCTGAGGAACCCCGTAATGTCAGACTTGGGCTGTGTACCGATGGTTTCGCCCCTTTCGGTCAGTTCGGTAAGTCATACTCATGCTGGCCTGTCATGGCCACACCGTACAACTTACCCCCATGGCTTTGTCTGAAACCACCGTTCATCTTCCTTTCTCTCATTGTTCCCGGCCCAAAAAATCCCAAAAACCACTTGGATGTTTACTTACAACCAGTGATAGAGGAATTGAAACACTTGTGGGAAGTAGGGGTGGAGACATATGATGTGTCGTTGAAACAAAATTTTCAGCTTAGAGCATCGCTTTTGTGGACTATAAACGATTTTCCTGCATATGGTATGTTGAGCGGTTGGTCTACGGCGGGCCAAAAAGCGTGTCCTTGTTGCATGAGTGAAAGTAAAGCATTCTACCTACGTAATTCAAGCAAAATTAGTTGGTTTGACTGTCATAGACAGTTTCTACCCGAGGGTCACATGTACAGGAAGAATAGGAGAGCTTTCAAGAAGGGTGAGGTGGTGCTAGATGAGGCACCGATTCGTCTCCAAGGTGATGAGATTGGGAGGTGATTTCAGAGTTCCCATCTACTGTTGACGGGACCGATCAAGAGTTCAAAGATCTTAAGAAATTGAAAAATGGTTGGTTTAAAAGAAGCATCTTCTTCGACCTTCCATATTGGAGTACTTTATTACTCCGACATAATCTGGACGTGATGCATATTGAGAAGAATTTCTTTGAGCAACTGATTCACACCGTCATGGATGTAGAGGGTAAGACATGTGACACCGTAGGATCCCGAAAAGATTTGAAAAAAATTTGTGACCGTCCGAAACTACATATCAAGCGGGATGGGTCCAAGCCTAGGGCCTTGTTTAGTCTTGATAAGGCTCAGAGAAAGGCCGTGTTAGAGTGGGTAGGGAAACTGAAGTTCCCTAATGGGTATGCATCCGATTTTAGTCGGTGTGTGGACATTAAGAACCTGAAGCTCCAAGGCTTGAAGAGTCACGACTGCCACGTGTTCATGGAGCGATTACTACCTGTGGCGTTGAAGCACATGCTGCCGGAAAGTGTTTGGAATCCTATCACTGAGATATCTCAGTTTTTTCGAGATTTGTGTTCGTCGACAGTTACAAATGACGACATGACTCGTTTGGAGGATCAAATTCCTCAGATACTATGCAAACTTGAGATGATCTTCCCACCCTCCTTCTTTAACTCAATGGAGCATCTACCGGTCCACTTGCCCTACGAAGCTAAAGTGGGAGGACCGGTACAGTTTAGATGGATGTACCCGTTTGAGAGGTGAGAACTTTTAACTACTTACTTATTTTACCCACTAACTAACGTTAGACACTGTAATTTGATAATAACATAATTGCTTGATGATTGTCGTAGATTTCTCAACCATTTGAAGAAAAAAATTGGTAACAAGGCGAGGGTTGAGGGCTCCATATGTAATGCTTACTTAACAGAGGAGATAGCCAACTTCTGTTCTCTGTATTTCGAGAAAGAAGTGAATACCAAAACCAAGAATCTAAACCTAGAAACACCCGAGACGACGATTGACCCCAACATACCAGACTTTTTTCAAAGTAAGGAAGGTGAGGGATCGTCATCAGCTGGCGGGTGGAGGACATTAGATGAGAAGGAGTACAATCGTGCTCACCTGTACTTGCTATCAAATTGTGAAGTTTTGGAGCCGTACGAGAAAAAATTTGTAACTGAATTTGTAGCTGCTAATCCACATTTAAATGTTGATGACATTTGGAATAAGCATGAGGAACAGTTTCCTAAATGGCTTAAGGAGCATGTAATTTCTGAGAATATTCAGGATGATTTGGTTAGGAGTCTAGCATTAGGTCCTTTATGGAATGTTAGAACTTGGAACCGGTATTCGGTTAATGGTTACAATTTCCATACATTTGCCCATGGTAGCAGTAGGAGTAGATGTAATTTCGGTGTGAGTGTATCGTCACTTGAGGGTGAAGATTACTACGGTCTATTGGAGGACATCTTCGAGTTGTGTTATGTTGGTAATGATCGTGGGTATAGAGCTGTGGTATTTAAATGCGAATGGAAGGACAACTCTGTGCAAGGTACTAGAGTACATGAAAGGTACAAACTAGTTGAAGTTAATCATACCAAAAAATACTCCAAGTACGATCCGTTTATACTTGCACATCAAGCACACCAAGTGTACTTTGCGCCTTACCCAACCACAAAGAACGACAGAACTGTAAACCAGTGGTGAGCGGTGTTCAAAACTAAGCCACGGGGGCACTATGACTTTGACCTCTTCCAAGAGGACGTCATTTCTAGTGGTACAACATTGTCTCCATTTGATGAGAATCTTTTTGCAAATGATGATGATGACAATAATGAGGTGGATGTGGGGGAAGATTTTGAAGACGATGAAGGCAGTGAGGAGGAGGAAGGTGCTTCTAGTGATATGGTGGAGGAGGAGGATGACACCAATGATTTAGAGGTCAATGACGAGGAGGACGAAGATGACGTCGAGGAAGAGGACGTCGTTGGTTCGAGTAGGCAAGTGGAAGATGACAACGACAGTGACGATGATTTTTAGTAGGGTATAGTTTTAGTAAGTTATATTATTTGTACATAGTAATCTGCATTACATATTTTTTTTCGAGATTATTTCAATATTATGATGTCAGTTTCTAACTTTCAACTATTACATGTCTGCAGATATGACGTTGGGCAGCAGGCTGAGGTTTGGTAGTTCGAGCAGCGGCAGCAGCAGGAGCAGGGACCGGGTACAGCAGCAAGGCCAAGAAGAAAACAGGCGAGAGGAAGTGGAGGACGAGGAGGAGGTGCAGGGCAATGAGGAACAAGAACAACCGCAACCACGCCAGGATGAAGGGCTTCAATACACAGACGACGGGCGCCTAATCATTGGCCCCGAGTCCACATGGTGAGACATTGTATTTCTTTTTTTTTTGTGAGACATCATCTTATTTCACTCTTTGGTGTAGGTTTCGTACTCGTGCGACGGTGACTGGTGTCAAGGACAGTTTCATGAATGATTTGACTACTTACTGCACGAGCTGGACTAAGTTGCCTCTGTGGCAACGGGAGAAGTGGTTTGCCAACTTCAAGGTACACCAATTTCTGATTTTTATTAATTATTTGTTACTGTTTACAGATTACTAATACAACGACAACAAACTATGTTGCAGTTGAAACACTTCTACAACGATGGTCTCGAGGTGGCTGTTCGAGACAGATACATGGATGTCGCAAAGGAAAGATACAAAGACATGATGTATAAGATGGCAAGCGATGGAAAGTTACAGAAACAACTTAGAGGTTCGATTACTAAATTGGTGTTAGTACCTGAACAGAAAGTTGTATATATATTCAAAACATTTATTGATCTCAAAGTGTATAAATTGTAGGTGACGCCATCCAACAGTTCCAAACAGCGCGAGCCGACCCGAAGTTCCTGAAGAGATCCGTCCAGGCTAAGAAGAACAAGAGGCGGGGAGGGGACCCCGAGGCAGAGGCGGAGTGCACCCACTACGGTGGGTCGCAGTCGATGCACCAGCGGGCCATGAACGTTAGTATTTTCGTTCCTTTGATTTTTATATTGGATTCTTATTTAATGTTTTCATTATAAAAATAAATGAATAATCTACATGTACTGTCAACAGGCGAAGAAGAAAACCGGAGAATTCCCTCCTCCTGTGCAGCTATTTCTCGAAGCGAAGAGTAAGGGGGACGATGACACCGGTCGATCATTCGCCACGAAGAAGGATTTGGACACTTGGGTAAGTTTCAAACACAATACTTCGTTACTTTTTTCCTTCAAACAATCAACCTAATCATGACTTCTATTTCTTTCAGAGATCGTATTTGGCGGCCACTAGAGCGCCCGAAAATGAAGGTGTGGACCCGAGCACAATTTGGTTTAGAGTCGCGAAGGGATACCGCAAGGGAGCGGTGTACGGTACGGGGAACGCTCATTCCCTGTACTGGACACCACCCAATGTTCGGGGGGCCCATTCTATGACGACCGAGTGTGTACCATCCGAGATGGCTGAGATGAGGGCGGAAATTCAAGAGGAGAGGGCGCAACGGGCAGCTATGGCCGAGCAGATGAAGGAGCAGAATGAGAGGTTGAAGACGCAGGAGTCCATTAACCTGCAAATTCTGGAAGAGATACGACGTCTTAGGAACACGCAGCAATATAACTGCAACTCCGGCCCCACTCCCCGATTCCCGGATCCTAGAGACCCCTTCGGTGGCGGTGGTAGTGGTGCGTCCGCCAGTTTTCCTGTTGGCTGAGTTGATTTATTGAAAACAATTTGTAGTGGGAGAAATGCTTGTTGAAAAAATTGTTTGTAACAACACTTTTAATTTAGTGTATGTATTCACGACGTTTGCGTACTTGGTTGACAATTTTGGAGTATGAAGCTTGCATAACGTTTGGAATAACGTTTGGAATGATGTTTGGGATGTATTGTGGTTGTTGCTTTGTTTTATTGTGCAGATTTTGGCTAGAAAAATAATAAATTGAACCGGCCTATTTCTGGCACGGTAGCGACTGATATCAGTAGCTAAGTTTTATATTTAGCGACTGATATCAGTCGCTAAATGATGCCACGTCGCACTATTTAGCGACTGAAATCAGTCGCTAACTGAAGTTTTAGCGACTGATATCAGTCGCTAAATCAGTCGCTAATGGCGCCATTAGCGACTGATATCAGTCGCTAATATGAGGCCTTAGCTACCGATTTCAGTCGCTAAATTTAGCGACTGATTTCAGTCGCGCGCTTTTTTAGCGACTGAAATCAGTCGCTAGAAGCGACTAACTGTAGCCACTGTCGCTTAGCGACTGCTGACGGTCGCACGTCTGTTTTTTGCGACAGATGTCAGTAGCTAACATCAGTCGCCAATGACTTTAACTCTTGTAGTGTGACTGGAAGAATTGCTGCCCTGAACAGATTCATATCCAGATCCTCAGATAGATGCAGGTTGTTCTATGATATACTCAAGAAGGCCCAAAGGTTTGACTGGACAGAGGAGCACGAGAAGGCGTTCAGCGAGCTGAAGCACTACCTCAGCACTCCACCACTCCTGTCAAAACCAGAGTCTGGAGAACCACTCTTCCTGTATCTATCTCTGACTGAAGTAACAGTCAGCGTAGTATTGGTACGTGAGCACGAAGGGGCGCAACACCCGGTACAATATGTCAGTAAGTCTCTGCTTCCTGCAGAGACCAGGTACACATCACTAGAAAAACTCGTACTTGCACTCGTTACTGCATCCTATAAATTGCGTCCTTACTTTGAATCACATATTATTTCTGTGATAACCAACTACCCACTAAAAACTATTCTGAGAAAACCTGAGTTGTCAGGAAGAATGGCTAAGTGGTCCATGCACCTAAGTGGCTTCGACCTAAAGTTCGTCCCCAGAACAGCAATAAAGTCCAAGGCGCTAGCAGACTTTGTATCCGACTTCAGCCCAGCACTCCAGTCCCAAGCAGAGAAAGACATCCTCATCTTGGAGGAGGACAAGGGCAAGCAAGTATGGAAGCTGAACGTAGACGACGCCTCCAACATGAGAGGATCTAGACCAGGACTAGTTCTCAAGTCACCTCAGGGGGATCTTATAGTCCAGGTAGTTTGATGTGAATTTCGGACAACAAACAACGAAGCTGAGTATGAAGACTTGATCTTAGGCCTCCAGTTGGCCCTAGATCTCAAGATTAAGCACCTGGAGGTGTGCAGTGACTTCCAGTTGATAGTTAACCACATGAATAGTTTGTACACAGCAAGGGACTCCAAAATGTTGGCCTATCTGGAAGTAGCAAAAGATCTATCCCTCAGATTTGCAAGCTTTACAATCAAGCAAATCCCGCGGGATCAGAATACAGAAGCAGACGCCCTAGCAACCCTGGGGGCAACATTCAAGCCTGGAGCGATCTCCACCATACCCATCGTCCATGTTTTGGAGCCAGCAGTCCAGAAAGATACAGAGGAGCAAAAGACATCTGGAGAAAAGAAAGACTCTACCAAACCAAACCAGTGGCTACACTGGCTGCGGAAGACATGAGTGTGCAGTACCACAACAGGTAGGGGAGATCCCAAATTGGAGAAACCCTACCAAGAATGGTTACAAAATGACATCCTACCAGTAGAGAAGAAGGAAATCAGGAGCTTTAAGATGAAGGCATCCAAATACACCCTCATTGATGGTACTCTGTTCAGAAGGTCGTCTGCTGGACCATATTTAAGGTGCCTGGGTCAGGAGAAGGCGGAGACTGTCATGCATGACCTCCACAATGGCGAATGTGGAAATCATGTAGGGGGCAGGAGTCTATCCAACAAGGCACTTTGCCAGGGCAACTTCTGACCAACAATGTGCAAGGATTCTGTGTAACACGTCAAGAAATGTGACGCCTGCCAGAGGCACGCACCAGTCAACCACCAGCCTGCAGAACCATTACACCCAGTAATTTCGCCTTGGCCTTTCATGAAGTGGGGGATGGATATTGTTGGCAAGCTACCCAGAGCCCCAGGAAACAAAGTCTTTATGTTGGCTATGACAGACTACTTCTCCAAGTGGATAGAAGCAGAAGCGTTCCCGCAGGTAACTGAGAAGCAGGTTATATCCTTCATAAAACGTAACATTATCTACAGGTTTGGCATTCCCTCAGAAATCATTTGCAACGGATCCCAATTTATTTGCAACAAGATGAAAGCCTATTGCGCCGGGTGGAATATCACACTAAGCAAATCTACCCCCCTAGAAATCCTCAGTCTAATGGTCATGCGGAGTCCAGCAACAAAATTGTGATAGACAACCTGAAAAGAAGGCTGGATGAGGCAGTGGGCAGATGGGTAGAGGAACTTCCCTTGGTGCTATGGTCTGACAGAACCACACCCAAAGTGGCTACAGGACAGACACCATTCAACCTGGTCTTTGGTGCTGAGGCAATCATTCCTTCAAAAGTAAGAGTATCTACCTAGAGATACGGTTGCATAACAGAAGACAGGGATCGACTGGAGATGGCAAACAGCTTGGATACCATAGACGAGCTCAGGACTGATGCTCAAATAAGGATGGCCTCCTACAGGCAAACAGTCGCCAGAAGTTACAACAAGAACGTCAAAGTCAGAGTCATGTAGGAGGGAGACCTAGTTCTCAGAAAAGTCTTCTAGAACACCAGAAATCAACAAGCAGAGAAATTCGCCTACAATTGGGAAGGACCCTACCAAGTGGAGAAAGTAGTTGGGAATGGGGCCTACCGACTTATGACTATGGAAGGAAAAATTATCCAGAAACCCTGTAACATCATACACTTGAAGAAATATTTCTTTTAACAGGCCCAACGTCGCCAGAAACATGGCATCCATCCTGCCAGATACACCTCCACCAGAACCCAGATTTAATCTTATCAAACATCACAAACATGTGCTTTCCATTACGACTTTCTTTCTTTCAGTATACAAAATTTAAAAATCTGAATCTTGCAAACATATGTCTTCTAAATATTATATCTTCCATTTTTATCGAGTATTGTCAATTTTCTCAAATTACATTACAAGGAGCTGGTAACTAATGTGGTGGAGTGTATAATTTCTACAGAAAGCGTGCGTCTGTGACTAAGTACCTACAACTAGGACATTACAGTCTCCTGCGCTACTTAGCACCCACGCAAAGCGTGGCTCCTCTGACTGAGTAGGCGAACTAAATCCCAGGGCCACCATCTCACAAGGTCGACCATACAAACACAAGGCATGCAAACAACAGAAGGTAGTAAAACAAAACTACTACAATCAAGTACGATCAAATTCAGGCACAAACGTGCCACAGTATTCAAAAGACACTTTGCCTCCTGGGACAAAGGTAAAGAAATCCAGAACTAAGGTTTAAAATACTAACAAATATTCATTGCCACACAGGACAGGCAGATTCAAAAGTTAACAGAAATAAGGCTTAACAGCCTAGGTATCTTTTTCCAGCGGAGGAAGGGTTGCAAGAGGTTTAACTTCCACAGGAAAAAGAGCAGCAACATTTCTCGGATCGGTGCCCTCCTGCTGACTCGTTCCCTAGTCAAGAAGAGGAGGATTAACCGACTCCTCCAGAGTCTCCTCTTCCACATCAGAGAGAATATCCAGATTGGGAGATTCCGGAAAGTCCTCCTTCAGCCGTTTCTTTTCAGCAGCCAAATCCCAGTTCTCATGCTTTTCCTGTGAGTACTCCTCAATCATCTGGACCCGGGTGTACAAAGTTGACCAGCTGAGAGCATCTCTCAGAATCCCCTTCAGTTCAGCGACCTTCTCTTGCAAGGAAGAGTTGGCATCTTGAGCTCGAGCCAGTTCATTCTTCACTTCCTCTGCATATGCGTTCCGCTTTTTCTCCTCCGCCAACAGCTCCCTAACCAAATCCAGCTCCCCCATCAAGTTTGAAGCTTCTCCTCTGGCCTCGTCAGCAACACCCTGCAACCTATCCCTCTCAGCTTGAAGGTGACATCCCACCTCCCTGAGCTGAGAAACGCCGCCACGTAGAAACAGAGTCATCTGCAGAGTCTAATCAATAACAAGACAGAGACACACTCAGAAATCCAGGAAGACACAGGAAGAAAACCATGAAAGCAACGGGAAAAACAAATTGCAAGTTACCTCAAAAATATGTGCGACAACTTGGGAAGCCACATCACTTGAAGAGTCCTTCTCCAACATAGCTTTAGAGCCAGGAAAAAGCGGTTGATCCAAAGGAGACAGATCCTTCAAGGACCTAATAATGCCAAAATCACCAGGGAACTTGAGTAGAAGCTTAGGAAGTGCACCCTCTTCAGACTGGAATGCAGGACAAGAATGAGGGTCAGTCAGATCCACTACTGGAGACTCATCTGCCAGAGTAACCCTGGGAAGGTGTGACGGGCTGCGTTTCCTTTTGGATCCAACAGGAGCAAAAGGGGCGGAACCAACTTTTCCCTTAGAGGACGAACGAGTAGCCACATTCTTCTTCTTCGAAACTACTATCTACTCTAGAGTCACACGGGGTTTTGGAGTTCCTGAAAGGAAAGATAGGCAAGAAGTAAACCCTGCACATAATTTAAACCAAAATATCTCTACCAACCAATAAGAAATGTGCCACACCTAAAGACATGGCCTCTTCTGTCACAGGGGAGGAATCGTCTGCAGATGAGTACACCAGATGGAAAAAGGAACGCAGCTCCGGATCCAGACCAAAGAGTCGGGTCAGAGAGTCTGAATCCTCTACGTCAAAGTCAGGTTGCTGCAAATCTGCACCACAATATCAGTAAGAGTAGTAAGCATACAAGGGAAACCCAAAGTCAAGAAACGCACTAATACCTTCGGTAGGCTTCCACTGAGAGAAGAGGTAGCTGGTAGCGGAGGAGGAAATGGAGTCAATCTTCACAAAGATGAAGTATCGGAACCAGTTGTCGTCTACAGGATTGACAGGAAAAGATATACAGGATTCCTCACCCCTCCTCAGGCTAAGGGTCACCTGGCCATGTCCTAAGGACCTCACCCAGTATACGGAGGCGATGTCACCCAAAGTAATATTTCTCTGGTAACGCCGGTTCAAGGCACAAAAAGACAGTAGAAGACGCCATGCATGTGGCACCAATTAACAAGGGGCGGGTTTGTTGAAAGACAGGAACTCGCGAATCAACGAAGGAAAGGGAAATTTCAGGCTCAGAAAGAAGGGGTAAGAATATAGACAGGTCCATCCGGGACGGAAGAAGTCCGCTCTCTGACCCACGAGAAGGACATGAATAACCACATTTTCATCCAAACCAAAAACCTCCATGATAGTGGGAAAATTCTTCTCAACATAGCGAGAGTCGGAAGATTGGATGGGGTCAAGGGTAAGTGTGGTAGGAAACAACGTCGACGATGGTGATGAAGACGACGATGACGAGAGAGGGGTCAAGGATTTTGAACGAGCATGGGTTGGTTTAGGAGCCATAAGGAAGACAAAGACTAAGAAACAAGAAGAAAAGAAAAGGAGAACCACTACAGAAGGGGAATCACCTGAAAGTCGAAATCGAGAGATAGCAGAAACCTTGTGTTTCCACAGAAGCGAACGGAGAGAGGAAGAGAGGGTTTGGGGGTTTTTTGAATTTTGAAGGAGGAAAGGGGTAGGAATTATGAGAGAGACGAAAAGAGGGAGAATGTGAAATAATGGGAATTGGGAAGAGTAAAGTAGTAATGGAAGGAGGGTAGGATATTAATTAAGGAAGTTGAAGTATTGAACTTGAAAGAAAACATTCCAAAAATTGATCGTTACTGCAGCTGCCTACAACGGAGGGAAACAGAAATTCCCGCCTAAGATGAGCTTAGTCGGAAATTTGGGGGCTTTTGTTAGGAATAAAATCCGCACCCTCAGGATTACAACGTGGCTTACTATCATTCGAAGGTCAACAGTCAAAAAGTCAAAAAGTCAAAAAGTCAAAGACTCAAAGACTGAAATTCGGAAGTCAATATAATCAAGAGTCGATAAATTAATCAAAGATCGGGGTAACATAAGACAATAGGCCAGTCAAAGCTTACAACAAGAAGGAAGGTGGGCCGAGCTAAGGCGAGACAACCATACGGCTCAATGAGAATAGCAACCCATCTTCACTTTAACTGAAAGACAGCAGAAAGAGATCAAAGAACTACCTCCTATATTCAAGGGATCATCCTTGCAGAATAGGAGAAAGACCAGGAGGAGGTTAGGAGAAACGACCCTAGGAGACAGCAGCCATATAAGCAAGAAAAAGAGGCAGAAGGAATTCATTTAACCCATATTCATCAATATTCAACTCATCATCAACGCACAACAAACACCTTAGCAAAACACTAATACTCAGTTATAGTCTAAATACTCGTAATCTTGGAGAAAATAAGATGAACGACGGAACGGAAAGTCCAATCTTTGAGAAAATAAGATGAACGAATATCGTGTGCGTAAACTCGCCAGTGCAGGATGAGGTGCGTAACTCGCCAGTCTATGGTGCGTGTACTCGCCGGTAATTTAATCACAGATTTGAATAAAGTGGAAAAGATTAAACCACAAAATTGGGTTTAAGGGGTAAAAGATCGATTTAGTGAAGGTGAAGAAAAGTTTATGGGTAAGGGAGAAGGGAGAAATATTTTGATGCAATTTGACGGGAGGGAAGAACAGCGGAAGAGGGGTAGGTTCAGGCCGATACGACGGATCTCTGCTCTGATACCATGTTAGAATTATGAAAGAAGAAATGATTGAGAGAAAGGTGAATTGTTGTTAATGAATTGCATGACCTTTATTATGAATAAAGGGCCTATATATAGGACATTACATGAGATACAGTTTGCCTTAGGGTAGAAGTATACCTTAATTAGAAGATTCTAAAAGATACAAATTATCTAAACTAATTAAATTATATCACAATCAATAATATGATACAATAATTATTCTAGAGATAGTATATTAATATCTCTCGTATAAAATATACTGAGTAATTGACTGCAAACATCTCTTAAACAGATAATACACCAATTGTCTTAATTTGTTTTTCAAAATCTAAGAAGTGTCGGTGAATGAAGATGAACATTCCAATAAGTAAACATAAGATTGATCAGCATCCTCAAGCTGGTCACTAAAGATCCTTAGCTGCAGATGAATCTGAGAATGAGTAATGGCAAGAATAAACAAACGAATGCTAAATAACGTTTTAATATGATTTAAAAGTACATACCTTGGTGTCCTTGGTTTGCCTCATATCTTTATTTCTTTCTTGTCTATCAACTTTTCCAGTGTGGATTTTCCATTATCGTTTCCACTACCTGTGGATATTTTAGATTCAAGAGCAAGTTCTGCCAAGAATGCTTCTCTTGCGGCGTTGGACTTTTCTGCGGCATCATTCTCAGCCATATCTTCATTCTAAATGTGGCTTTAAGGAAATTAAACCGGAATCAAATCAATGAAAAGTTCATTGCTGGAAAACCGTTATATAGTGCAATCGACAAGGTATCTACAAATCCGCATGTACGCCTTCACTATAGGCATTAACACGAAACGGTAATCAAGATTAAGCTTGATCGAATTGGTTCATGTTGACCATCTTGCGCATTATTCTTAACCTCATATTTTTTTTATCACAAAAGGTGTGAAGTTGAAAAGTTCTTTGTCAAGCATCTCCAACAGTGTTGCTACTTACTAAGTGCTAGGCAAACCATCATATAAATAAGATATGAGAAGGTCAGATTCAGATTGACCACCTTTTCCAAACCCATGAGAATACTATGAGAAGAAACATTCACAACTCTACTCTGAACATACCCTAAATGATTCTTGATCATATCTGTAAGGCGGTTTGGATGTAATTGTTGGAGTATAAAGGCTGAGAAAGCCTCTTTGTGAGTATAGAACTCTCCCACATCGGTGGTGGGGAGTGACTATATCTCACTTATATACTCCCTTGTTTCTTTAGCCTTCAGTTGTGTGATGAGTAGGACTTTTGTGGAGAATGACGCACTTGGACCTTGCAACCCGCGCGCTGACCCGACCCGACTCGGCTTGGGCTCGGGTTTGCGACGTTTACCTTTTTTGGGCCATTATCTTTATAATAGGCTGTCTAGGTTCAGTGTCCAAGTTCATCGGATAACTGTTACAGATTTTTTGGCTAATGGCTTGATTATGCATTAACTACAATTTATTGGGGGAGCCTTTGTGTCTCTCATCTCCCTATAAATTGCTGCTCTTCCTCGAGTACTACACACACAAAATTGACCTTCCTCCTTCTCTTCTCTTCCTTATCTAACTACCTCATCTTGCTCTAATATTCTGGGTTATTGTTCGTGCTTCGCTCCATAGCTAACTATCTCGAGTGGACGAGCCCGTTAGCTGCTGTGTTAACCTTGGGAAACTGCCGGTGTTTGTCGATTGCCACCCCGGTCGTACCGAAATAGTTTTCAAGTCAGTGGTATATACCACGACACAGCATCTTCGAATTCCATTTCTGTCCTGTCGATTCGATTCTTTGTTACACTGCTGTCCGGTTGCCTTCGGTTATTCCTGTCCGGTTGCCTTTTGTCCCTGTTCGGTTTTCGTTGCCTCGGATTTTTCCCACCTTGGTTTTATTTGTTGCCCCTCGCCTCAGTCCGTCGGTGATATATTTGTTGTTTCTAGCTCCTGTCAGCCTGGTTTGCTCTCTTCCATCCCGTCGATTTGGTTTCAGTCCTGTTTTGCTCAAAGTTTTTGGTCAAGTTTGGTCACTTCCTCATTGTTACGCACCTTTCTTTTTACAATTTGAAAACTGTTATTTCTTTTGTAACAATGTCGTCGCTTTTGTAAAAAACTATTCCCGACCTGTCGAAGTTGGAGCCCCTTGATGGCAACAATTATAGACGGTGGTCGCAAAAATTGTTAATGTTTTTTGAGCAGTTAGAGGTCGATCATGTTTTGTTTAACGACCCTCCTATTCCTATGTCGATTAACAACGCCGCTGAGGCCACTCCACCTTTAATTTCTTTCATAAATAAATGAGGAGTTAGTCAAGAAATATGAGAAAGATAACAAAACGGCTAGGTGTCATATACTCAATCATATGACTAATACTCTTTTTGACTTATTTATGGTCCATAAGTCAGCTAAGTTTATTTGGGAGTCGTTGGAGAAAAAATATGGGGCTGACGATGCTGGAAAAAAGAAATATGTGGTGGGTCAATGGCTAAATTTTCAAATGGTTGACGATAAACCAATTATGGATCAAGTCCATGTCTACGAAAATTTATGTAGCGATGTTGTTAATGAAGGGATGAAGTTTTCCTTGCTAATGTTTTGTTGGAAAAATTTCCCCGGTCTTGGAGCGATTACAGAAATCAGCTGAAACACAAAAAGGAAGATTTGTCACTCCAAGAGCTAGTTACCCATATGAGAACCGAGGAGGCCAATCGTCTAAAAGATAAAACTCTTAGTCTGTCCCTCAATCTCGTTAAAGCTAATCTCGTTGAAACCCGTGGGTCTTCTAAGGGAGAGAACAAGAAGGGAAATAAGGGGAACAAGGGAAACACTAAGGGTGGTGAAGGCAGGGATCAGGGGAACAAAAACAAACAAAGTCAAGGAAAATACACCAAGGTCGTTCCAAAAATTCAGAAACCAAATACTAACCTAGTGTGCTTTCTGTGTGGTCAACCAGGTCACAAAGCTTATCAGTGCCCCCAGAAAAAAGGTGGTCATGTTGATCAAGCTAATCTTGCTGAAACAGATGACATCATTGCAGCTGTCGTAGTTGAGGCAAATCTGGTGGCAAATGCTAGTGATTGGATTCTGGAAACTGGAGCTTCAAGGCATCTCTGTGCTAACAAGAAGCTGTTCGTCGAATTTGAAGTTGTAGATGATGGTGAATGCGTCTACATGGGTAACTCCTCCTCCACTGTTATCACAGGAAAAGGCAAGGTGTTTCTTAAACTTACCTCAGGGAAGACTCTTGCCCTTAGTAATGTATTGTATGTTCCTTCATTGCGTAGAAACCTAGTGTCTGGTGCCTTACTTAACAAAGTTGGGGTGAAACTTGTTTTTGAGGCTGACAAGGTTGTAATGTCTCGCAATGGGGACCTCGTGGACAAGGGATATCTTAGTGGGGGTTTGTTTGTTTTGAACATTGATGTTTCTACCATTAATAATAAAGCTTCTTCTTCTGTTTATATTGCTGAGTCTATTGATGTTTGGCATGGTAGACTAGGTCATGTGAATGTTGAGTCTATTAAAAAACTCAAATCAATGTCGCTTATCCCGTCATTATCTTCAGAAGTGTTTAAAAAATGTCCTAGTTGTGTAGAGGCTAAATTTGCTAAGAAGCCAAATAAACCTGTTAAAACTAGACATACAGACCTTCTAGAGTTGATTCACACCGACTTAGCAGATTTTAAAAGCACTATGAGTAGAGGAGGCAAACATTACTATGTCACTTTTATCGATGATTGTTCTAGGTACACTAAAGTGTATTTACTTACACATAAAAGTGAAGCTGAGGATATGTTTGTAAAGTTTAAAACCGAGGTAGAAAATCAACTTAATAAGAAGATTAAAAGAGTTAGGTCCATTAGGGGTGGTGAATATGGCTCTAATTATTTAATAGACTTTTGTGAGAAATATGGTCTAATTCATGAGAAAAGTCCACCTTACACACCCCAATCAAATGGAGTAGCTGAACGTAAAAACAGAACTTTAAAGGAAATGATGAATGCCATGCTTTTACGTTCTGGCCTTTCCGATGACATGTGGGGGGAAGCGGTTTTGTCTGCCTGTCATATTCTTAATAGGATACCTCATAAGAAACTAGACAAGACACCTTACGAGTTGTGGAAGGGTTATGTTCCCAACCTTAGTTTCCTGAGAGTGTGGGGGTGTTTAGCTAAAGTGGGTTTACCTAATTTTAGGAGGCCTACTATAGGACCTAAAACCTTTGATTGCGTTTTCATTGGATATGCTCAAAATAGTGTTGCATATAGCTTTATGTCTTTAAGTGATCGATCTATTTATGAAGCTAGAGACGCTGAATTTTTTGAGCATGTTTTCCCATTAAAGAAAGATGTTGCACCATTGCCTGAATTGTCTGAATTGCCTGTTAATCCTGTTGATAGTTCCATGCATTCTAGGAATAGAACCTCTGTTGATCATGATTTTGAACCTAGAAGGAGTAAAAGGCCTAGAATTGAGAAAGATTTCGGCAATGATTTTATTACAACTTTCTTAACTGAAAATGCACGTGATTTTTGCACGAGTGATGAGTTTGTTTCTGTCTTTTTAATGGAAGAAGATCCAAAAACGTATGATGAGGCTATGAGGTCTATTGATGCTAACTTTTGGAAAGATGATATTAACAGTGAACTAGACTCTATTGTTTCAAATCAGACATGGGAGTTAACTGATTTACCTAAAGGGTGTAAGCCGATTTCCAGTAAATGGTTATTTAAAAGGAAACTTAGACCCGATGGTACGATAGAAAGGTTCAAGGCTAGACTTGTGGTTAGAGGGTTTACACAAAAGAAAGATATTGATTACTTTGATACTTACTCACCTGTGACCAAAATTTCCACCATTAAAACTCTAATCGCTTTAGCTGCTATTCATAATCTTGTGATACATCAGATGGATGTAAAAACAACCTTTTTGAATGGAGATTTAAAGGAAGAGATCTACATGTCACAACCCGAAGGGTGTGTGGTTAAAGGTCAAGAGAGTAAAGTGTGTAGACTAAGAAAATCACTATACGGTCTGAAACGAGCACCCAAACAGTGGTACGAAAAATTTCACAACACCTTGATTAAAGATGGCTACATTACCAATAATTATGATTCATGTGTGTATTCGAAGATGTTTGGATCAGATTGTGTGATTATTTGCCTGTATGTTGATGACATGTTAATAATTGGTAAGAATTTATTTGTCGTAAATAAAACCGAACAGTTCTTGTCATCACAGTTTGAGATGAAAGATTTAGGGAAAGCTGACGTTATCCTAGGAGTTAAGATTATCCAAAACTCAAATGGAATCTCCCTAAGTCAGTCTCATTATGTGGAAAAGGTGTTGAGAAAATCTGACCACTTTGATGTTGAGCCTGCTAGAACTCCCTATGATCCTAGTGTTCATCTGTGTAAAAACTTGGGCGAAAGTGTCTCCCAAGAAGAATATGCTAAAATCATAGGAAGTGTGATGTTTCTCATGAACTGCACTCGGCCTGATATTGCTTATCCTGTGAGTAGGCCAAGTAGATATACTCATAACCCTAATACTGAACATTGGACTGCTTTGAGTCGTTTGCTACGATATCTGAAAGGTACTTGCGATCTATGCTTGCATTACGGTACGTACCCTGCTGTGTTAGAAGGATATAGTGATGCTAACTGGATCAACAGTAATCCAGAAACCAGTTCAACTAGTGGTTATGTGTTTACCATAGGTGGAGGTGCTATCTCGTGGAAGTCTTCAAAACAGACTTGCATAGCAACCTCCACTATGGAATTTGAGTTTATTGCTCTTGAGTTGGCAGGACAAGAGGCAGATTGGCTGAGAAACTTGCTAGCAGACATGCCGTTGTAGGGGGGACCGGTAGCACCAATCTCCTTGCACTGTGATTCACAAGCAGCAATTGGTGTTGCTAAGAATGATGTCTACAATGGCAAGAAAAGACATATTCGAATCAGGCATGGTGTGGTTAAACAATTCCTGAAAAATGGAGTAATTGCTGTGGACTATGTGAGGTCCGAAAGCAACCTTGCCGATCTTTTTACAAAAGGATTGCCACGGAGAGTACTCCGTGAATTGTCGAGGGGAATGAGACTTAGGTTCTTAAGTCAAAGCAGTGTATGATTTGACATGAACCAAAGACTCTATTCCTATGGCTTTTAATCCATAGCCTTCATGGTGGTGCTGATTGAGAAGCACCTGATGGATTTGTGACTTTGTTTTACAGGATGGACTCCTACGTCCTTAATGGTTCTAGTGAGAAGTGCTATTGAGAAGTACTTGAACCACCTATACAGGTGAGACGGTTTGGCCGCCGTCTATGTTAGACTATGAAAAGTCTGACTAAAACACTTGTTATACCGAGGTAAACGCATGGCCTTGTAAAGGCGTTGCACATTGAAATCGCGGAACATGCACGATTTGAAGGTATGATATGTGTTGTGAGGGTCTCAACCGAAAATCAGTAAGGAATTCAAATCGAAAGATATTCTCTTATTAGATAGTAAGTTGTTGCCTCATTTTCACTAAAGTGTCAATTCAAGTCGAAAGACATTGATACCTAAGTATTCAATCCTTCCTTAACCCAGAATTTTTCTCTCTTGCCTTTCCTTTCTCCGCCTTTTGTGAGGGATTGTTGGAGTATAAAGGCTGAGAAAGCCTCTTTGTGAGTATAGAACTCTCCCACATCGATGGTGAGGAGTGACTATATCTCACTTATATACTCCCTTGTTTCTTTTGCCTTCAGTTGTGTGATGAGTAGGACTTTTGTGGAGAATGATGCACTTGGACCTTGCAACCCACGCGCTGACCCGACCCGACTCGGCTTGGGCTCGGGTTTGCGACGTTTACCTTTTTTGGGCCATTATCTTTATAATAGGCTGTCTAGGTTCAGTGTCCAAGTTCATCGGATAACTGTTACATATTTTTTGGTTAATGGCTTGATTATGCATTAACTACAATTTATTGGGGGAGCCTTTGTGTCTCTCATCTCCCTATAAATTGCAGCTCTTCCTCGAGTACTACACACACAAAAAACTGACATTCCTCCTCCTTCTCTTCTCTTCCTTAGCTAACTACCTCATCTTGCTCTAATATTCTGGGTTATTGTTCGTGCTTCGCTCCATAGCTAACTACCTCGAGTGGACAAGCCCGTTAGCTGCTGTGTTAACCTTGGGAAACTGCCGGTGTTTGTCGATTGCCACCCTGGTCGTACTGAAACAGTTTTCAAGTCAGTGGTATATACCACGCCACAGCATCTTCGAATTCCATTTCTGTCCTGTCGACTCGATTCTTTGTTACACTGCTGTCCGGTTGCCTTCGGTTATTCCTGTCCGGTTGCCTTTTGTCCCTGTTCGGTTTTCGTTGCCTCGGATTTTCCCACCTTGGTTTTATTTGTTGCCCCTCGCCTCAGTCCGTCGGTGATATATTTGTTGTTTCTAGCTCCTGTCATCCTGGTTTGCTATCTTCCATTCCGTCGGTTTGGTTTCAGTCCTGTTTTGCTCAAAGTTTTTGGTCAAGTTTGGTCACTTCCTCATTGTTACGCACTGTTTGGGATAAATTCCGCGTCCTCAAGAAATGACGTGGAATATTTGAGGTAAGAAAGTCAAGAAGTCACACACGAAGAAACTACGGAAAAATATTCAAAAGTCCAAAGTCAAAGTCGTAAAAGTCGAAAACCCGATACAAAAGAAAATCAGCAGAGGAAATAAAGCCCGATGTCGATATTGGGCCAACCAGCAGCCGAGTCCAGAAATGGGCCAAGGATGGACCAACACTAAGAGAAACCCTACCCTAAGCAAAGGAAGGGGTCAATCAACAACTCCCTAAATTCTAGGGGCAGGTCCACCAGAGCAGGAGGAGATCAAGGAAACAGAAGGGAAGAGGGGAATATAAGCCCCAAGCGATCACTTTGCAAAGGGGACCCGCTCAATCTTCAACACATTTTCAACTCCATATCATATAGCATACTAGCAAAACTTAACCTTTGATAGCCAAAAAGTCGACGTCTGTATTCCTCGTTATTTCGTTTCATTCATAGTTGATACTTTGGCGGGGTTCCGACTCCCCCCACGGTTTTTCCCACATTGGGTTTCCGCGTCACCAATTCTTGTGTCTCTTTGTTTTCTTTCCGCATTTTTGCATTCGTAGATCCAATTCATTTGTCGATTCATTGGCATTAGTTCGATCGCTTTAACCCGCAATTCGAATCTAAACCCGGTAAATTTTACCAAAACAATTTGGCGCCCAGCGTGGGGCAAAGTGATCGTTTGCTAGCCAAATCGCACAGCGAAGTAACTCACGTGTCAACATGTCTGGATCCGGCCAAGATCTTGCCAACACTTCCACTCAGTCTGCTGAAGAAACGCCTTCCTCAGGAATGACAGGCCCTCTCGCCACGTCATCCACCCAGGCGACTCCAGTTAGCCAGGCGATAGGGCAAACGCTGAGCGCCTCAAAACCACCCCAGGGGTCCTCAATGCCAAAGGCGTCCAACCCGTTCACAACCAGTAGAGGGGGAGCACCATCCAAGGCGGCGGCTCATGGAGGGTTATTCGGGGACGCTTCCAGAGCTCCGTTAGCACCAGATCCCATGGTGGAGATACTCCAGGGGATCAACACTCTGCGCTAGGCGGTGAAGACCCTGCAGAAGGACAACCGGGACATCAAGGCTCAGATGAAGGCGGCATCAAAACCACCACCTACGCCAGTCCAGTCATCACCCGAGATCCTGTTCACGACGCCTGAGGAAACGCCAAGCTCCCACAGAGAGTCTGTCACCAGTGGGCAAATTTCCAAGTCATTCCCTCAGGAGTTGGTCACCAGACTGGATTTAGAGTTGGCACCACCTAGTCAAGCCATGATACCCAGAGGACTGGGCTACTTGACTCATGGCTCTACCCCTGGCGGACCCTACGTCACAGGTAATCCTTTCTTTAGCCTCGAAAACCAGGAAGCTAATCCATTGTCTCTTGCAGGTACCTCCGTTCACCAGGCACCAGAATGGCCACCGGTAAGTTCGCTAGGAGTGCACACCCCAGCCAACAACCGACTCCCACCAGATTGGGGAAGAGCACCTACCCCCAGTCAGCAAGCATCCGGATGGCAGCCAAGAGTAACAGTCAATCCCATGGTCGCTAGCCCTTACCCTGAAGCGGCTTGGCCGTCCCAGAACTCACCTCAGGTGGCATCAGGATGGCGGCTTGAGCCCGCAGTAACTGTATCCCTTCCGCCTCCACCCCCGATCAGTCGCCACCTTGGAGGGCCTCAAGCAGGGAGTACCCCTTTCAGTTTCTTCCCTCCTGCTCCTAACCCTCTTGCAGGAACAAACAGTGCTGCAGATCAGCAGTATCAAGAACTGAGGGAGCTGAGGGACCTGATCAGCAAAATCCCTGGAATGTCGCGTCCCCTGGAGAGAGCAGCCAGAGACAGCTAGGCAGACTCGCCCTTCACTGACGACTTGGCTTGCGTTGCTGTGCCCAAAGGTTTTGTGCCACCAGCCATGACGCTCTACGATGGCACTGCAGACCCCCTAGACCACATCAACCAGTACAAGCAGAAAATGATGGTGGTAACCGCCGCGAGGCCTCTGAAGGAAGCTTGCATGTGCAAGGGGTTTGGTTCCACCCTCTCGGGGGCAGCCCTCAACTGGTTCGTTGGTCTGCCAAACAGAAGTATCACCTCCTTTGCCGATCTGGTCAACGCCTTCAACCAACAGTTCGCCAGCAGCAGAAAGCCAGAAAAACAGACTAGCGATCTATACCGGGTGGTGCAGAAATTCGAGGAGTCTACGCGAGATTTCCTCAACAGATTCAATAGAGAGAAGGTGATCATTCCCAAATGCGACGTGGCCACTGCCATAGAAGCCTTCCGTCAAGGGCTCCTCCAGGACTCGGATCTTTATAAAGATCTCACCAAATATCCGTGCACTACATTCGAAGATGTGCAAACCAAAGCAATGGCAGCCATCAGATTAGAGGAAGATTCAGGCCCCAGAAGGGCTACATATGGTTCCGAGCATGTCTCCAGAAAGGCACCAGCAGAGAAGAGAGGTGAAATATCCAAGCCCTACGACAGAAATGTGCACAAGATCTCTGAAGAAAAAGACTGGAAGGAGAGCCCAGAACTCCCACCTAAAATAAGCGAGTACGGGCTCTCTACCAATCTTGATGGTCTGCTAAGGGCCCTAAAGGAGTTGGGACGCAAAGTCAGGTGGCCCAGGAGACAAGAGTATGCCAACAACCATCGGGACGCCAGCAAAAGATGCGAGTTCCACGATGACATTGGGCACAACACCGAAGAATGTGTCCTCCTCAGAAAGGAAGTGAAGTTCCACTACGATCAGGGAAACCTGGATCACCTGGTATCCAGAAGCGCCAGTAGGATAAATGCGGCAGACCAAGTGTTGCCATCACCTCCTCCGTTGTGCACCAGAATTGTCAATGTAATCACAAGAGGATCGGAATTGTGTGGTCTAACTTATTCGGCAGCCAAAAGGCACGCTTCCCAGTCCAGAGGAGACAGACTAGAGCACTCCTGCAGAATCAGCTGTCCAGACCTTCCAGCCGTCACCTTTGATGAATCTGATGCGGAACCCTCTCCAGAGTCTCACCACGACGCCCTAATCATCACGCTCTCCTTAGGGAACTGCACTGTGAAGAAAATATTGGTGGACACCGGAAGCTCTGTCAACCTTATCATGTTAGAGACTTTGCAGAACATGGGGTTCAGAGAGGAGGACCTGAGCAGGAAAGCAGTCCCTCTTGTAGGCTTCAATGGGGAAACCAAATACTCCCTGAGAGAGATTACGATTCCCACCTATGCAGGAGGCGTAAACAAGCAACTACGGTATTTGGTCATTGACGGTCTTTCCACTTACAACGTGATCCTGGGAAGACCGTGGATACATAAGATGAAAGCCATCACCTCCACCTACCACCAATGCCTGAAGTTCCCCACGCCTTGGGGAGTACAGAAGATCAGCGGTGATCAGAGGGAGGCCAAAGACTGCTACAGAGTGGCGTTGAAGAAGACAGCAAGTCCTCCAACATAGCAACTACAGAGCCTTCACCTACCTCTGCAAGAGTATCTCGAACCCCCTCAGGCGAAGGTAGATGAAGTCAACCTAGACAAGCACCATTCTGAACGAAAAGTGCTGATCGGATCAGAGTGCACAGGTAATACCTGTAATACCCCGTATTTTTCAAATAGTATTAAAATTTTAAACATTTATTTAAACCAAGTTTAATGCTTGAAAAATTATTTTCGTAAATAAAATATTTTATTTTCGTTAAATTAAAAATTATTCCGTTATAAAAACATAAGTATTTATTTATCGATTTATTAAAATTTTTATCTTTCGTTAAATAAAGTTTAAAACTCGAAAATATATTTTTAATAATGATATGTCGTTTTGACATTTTCTCGTCTCGTAAAATTTTAATAATTTATCGAATTCTTAAAATAATGATTTCTTATAACTTTTGTCCCATAATACTATTTATCGTCTGTTTTACTTACCGTCTAACAAATTTCTTTTCAAAAATAAATTTTACGTTTTCCATTATTTTAATCTCGTAATCTTATATTTCAACTTTTTAAGAAAGAAAGAAAAACGTTTGTACGAGAAACAGACCAAAACTCGAGCTTATAGTTATCCTTACATTACCAACATGGCAACATACACGTTATACGTGCATGTCCTACATGCATGTATTACTAATTTACTACCCACCCACGTACTCACACTACTCTCACCCCTAAGTTACACCACTAAGAGCAACAACAATAATAAACGTCCATTCAAGTTCATTCTCCGCCACATCACTGCCACATCACTGCCACATCACTATCTACAAACTCAAACTCCAAAGAACCAATGTCAACAATAGCACAAGTTCATCCAAGTTTATAAATGAATCCCACACACAATCCACTCACACTACTCATTAATTTCTACCAAAACATTTAATTTTTTAATTAACACCATAATATTTTTTTAATAAATTAACATTACATTTTTAAATTAACAATAAAACGTTTTTTAATAATTCGTCTTGTATTTTAATAAGATATTTAATAATAAATAAAACGTCTTGTATAATAAATTAACAATAAAACGTTTCTAATTCGATGGTTTAGTAGTAATGTATTTTAATAAGATATTTATTTGTCTCGTTGGGTCAGAAATAGTTCATACCGGGTGAAAGTTATATTTATTAGACGTTATATTTAGACCTGGTAAACAGATCGGGTCATGTCGTGTTCGTGTTCGTGTCATAGTAAAACGATTCACAGATCCTTCAACCCAAACCCGACCCACTTACATAAATGGGTCATTAAAGTTTCAACCCGGTTCGTATCGAGTTTTCATGTCATGTCCATATTTGGAAAGTATTTTACATATTTATATCAGAAATGGTTTAAAAAAATTGACTAATTTACTAACTGGTTATTCGTGTTGGGTTCGTCTTTCGGGACCTCAACCCAAACCCGACCCAATTAAATCTCGTTTCGACCCAATTAAATAAATGGGTTATGAACCCTCAACCAGAACCCACTAATTACGTATCGTGTTTTCGGGTGTTGTCTAATATAGTAGTTTCATAAAATAAATAACTAATAAAATCAATTTAAAAAGTAAATGCAATAAATTTAAATAATTAATAAAATTAATTTTACATTACAATTTAAAACTAAAAGTGGTGTAAAATGTTGTTGCTCTTAACCCTCCTGCAAAATCTGCATTTGTCAGAAAAAGTGAGGCAAATTGCATGCAACGGACAAGTTTGTATTTCCAAACTTGCATGGACGAACTTGTGCCATATTTGCTCAACAATAGCTCTAAGTTCGTTCATATATATGAACTCTACGTATGGAAGTCTATTGCTGATGCCCTAAGGGCACTAACCTATACTAAACAGTAAACACGTGACCCCTAAAATCCTACAGCTGCCACCTTCATCTCACAGTCTCTACTATATATAGTCCTACGTAGACTCAGTACTTATATTCTACTTCCTACTTCTTGCTACTTCTACTCTACACTCAAAGATTTTCCCACTTTCCTTAAAAGGAAACCCCACTAAGATTTTCCCACTTCAAAACTTTCCTTATTCATCAAATTTACTCTCTTTCTATTGGTTACTTTTTGTGATTTGACATCTTGAACCCCACCAAACAATTTACCATCATTCATTATCAATTTCTTAATCAATGTGCCATATTGAAGTGGGAACATCAATGTGGTGGGGAGGGAGTACTATATTTACTCCTCCGTCCTTCTTTATAATTGGAGCATCGGGAATGAGGAGCTGCCCAATATTTGGCTGAACAACTTTTCTGGAGCCGTATTTGAGTCAAGTCATTTCGACCCGAAAATGTATTTAAAAGGGGAGGAGACGACTTTTCTAACGTAGACTGTATTATTGACCCAAACGATCTTTAATTCTTAATAACGTTAATAAATACTCCGTAATAGCTATTGAGGTAACCAAACTTTTCTTCTAACAACATTTCTTATATATAAGTATATTATGTTAGTAATTTAATAAATTGCTTATTTAAATATTTAGGCTTATTTGTATGACTAAATTACTTATGCATATATAAAAATGTTACGTGATATTTTATTATGACTAAATTTAATTTGACTAAACTATCACTTGTTTAATTTATTTATTTATCACCTTTACATTTCTGTTTATATGAAAAATGATAAAATGAATAAAAGAACTTAAAATGATAAAATTTACTTATATCATTTTCATTGTATTTTATATGTATGTTTAATTCTATTTGTTATGTATGTTTATTCTATTTTCTATATATTTTGTATGTGTTTTATATGATTGTAATTTTGGTAATATTTAATTTTCTTTAGTACTTTTACATTTGTTTATATATTATAATGATAGAGTAAATTAGTAACTTGCAAAATGTTTTATTTTAATAAAACTTCACTTATTATTTTTATATAGGTAGAAAATTATAAATTTCATTTTCTAAAATTAATGAATTTATTTTATTTCGAAACTTTTACACGACATTTATATATTTAAAAATGATTTTACGTCAAATTTTGTAAATCGATTAAGAACGACTTAAATTATATTTTTCAAAAACTATAAATTTTAAAATAATATTTTATTATTATTATTATACCTTAAATTTTATTTTTATATAAAACTTCATTTTAAAGAATTTTACTATTTTAAAAATATTATACGATATTTGGGATATGATGTTTCGGGTGACACTTGAGGATTAAAGTATAACGTTGTCACACTGAAAGTAAGTATTTGAGGATTTGACTGTTTCAAATGAGTCCGACCAATTATTGAAGGTCACCAAATAAAGTACTACTTGTTCACGGGCGACTTTTATATAAAGTTTACGATGCGAGTCTGGGAAGAATAGCTTGTGTTGGATCCTACCATACGTGGTGTTTCGACTGCACTTGTAATGAAAAGCAGACTCGGAGGCTGCGGTCCGAGAGTCGACCTAGTGTTTAAGGTAGTCGTCCTACGGCAGTGAGTTTTGTGGTTCAAGAGTCTGCGTAGGGTATGTGGCGCACATATAGACAAGTACTTGATCAGTATTACCACCTAGGTAGCGGGGGCAGAACAGGATTCTGAAAACTGCGGGTTCCCTCTTGGTGATGCAGAGAATGTAATCATCAGCTTTCGTTTCAGCCCAGAGTACCGTTTGAATAAACGTATAACATAATAGAAGTTCGGGCCCAATTGAGCCTTATGGGTGAGATGTAAACCTCATAAGATCGGTTCGGTCTACGAGTCGGTACTACGGTTACTTCTATTGGTGAGATGCAAGCCAATATGGATTAGCGGTGTTACTAGGAGCCACGACTCGTGTGTTTATTCTCTGTTTACGTGAAAAATGACTTTAAAATCAAATGGCTGCCAATGTCTCATCTTTTAAACTTTACCGTTTTCATCACCTCACATGTTGGTTAATTGAAGTAAAGGAAACTATCTGTTACGTGATATCCTTTAATATTTTTATAAGCATATTATTTGTTATTCACATGATTATCTTATGTGTATGAGGTGATATTAGTTGAACGGTTTGGTTGCTGTCCCGCTCAGCGGTCTCTCTACTCTATATATTTGTGCAGGTCTAAGACGTTGGGGAATCAAGCGAGAGATATTTAATAATATGTTTAGTAAAAAAAATGAAATTTATATTCTGTACTAAGTGAATCAAGACTATGTAATTGATAGTCGTTTATTATTGTAAGGATCTGTAGCGATCCGGATTTATTTACACTCTGATATAATTTTAATTAAATGATTTAGATAACTTTCCGCATTATCTATTATTTTAAGTCATCGAAAATCTGGGTTGTTACAATACCCGACAAAACCTTATTGAATTATTAAAAACTAACATGGATTGTTTTGCTTGGTCCCATGATGATATGGTAGGAATAGATCCGAGTATCATAACCCACAGGTTAAGTGTAGACCCAAGCTACAAGCCAGTCCAGCAGAAAAGAAGGAAGTTTGCTCCAGAGAGGAATCAAGTTATGGATAACCTGCTGGCTGCTGGAAAAATTAGGGAGGTAAAGTATCCAGAGTGGTTGTCCAACGTGGTGGTAGTCCCAAAAAAGAATGGCAAGTGGAGAGTGTGCGTCGACTTCACCGATTTAAACAAGGCGTGCCCAAAAGACCCCTTTCCTCTGCCGCACATAGATGCCATGGTAGACGCCACAGCAGGCCATGAGATGTTGACTTTCCTTGATGCATGGAGCGGATACAATCAAATCAAGATGCATCCGGCAGATCAGGAGAAAACCGCCTTCAGGTCTGAGAGAGGTATCTATTGCTACAATGTTATGCCTTTTGGTCTGAAAAATGCAGGATCTACCTACCAGAGGCTGGTCAACATGATGTTAAAGAAGCAAATCGGCGATACCATGGAGGTATATATTGATGATATGGTCGTCAAGTCCAAGCAAGCCTCAAAGCACACAGCACATCTGGAAGACGCCTTCAACACCCTGAGGGAGTACAAGATGAAGCTGAATCCTTCCAAGTGCACGTTTGGGGTATCCTGTGGAAAATTCCTGGGGTACATGGTCACCCAGAGGGGAATCGAAGCCAGTACAGAGCAGATCAAAGCCATCCTGCAGTTGGAGTCTCCACGAAAACCGAAAGATGTGCAGCGGTTGACTGGAAGAATTGCCGCCCTGAATAGGTTCATCTCCAGGTCGTCAGACAGATGTCGTTTATTCTATGATATCCTCAAGAAGGCTCAAAGATTTGACTGGACGGAGAAGCATGAGAGAGCATTCAAGGAACTAAAGCACTACTTGAGCACTCCACCACTCCTGTCAAAGCCGGAACCTGGAGAGCCGCTCTTCCTATATCTATCGGTGACTGAGGTGGCGGTCAGTGCGGTGTTGGTAAGGGAACATGAAGGAGCGCAACATCCCGTCTACTATGTCAGTAAGTCTCTGCTTTCTGCAGAGACCAGGTACACGTCCCTTGAAAAACTTGTACTTGCGCTCGTTACGGCATCATATAAACTGCGTCCTTATTTTGAATCACATACTATATCTGTAATAACAAACTACCCACTAAAAACTATTATGAGAAAACCCGAGTTGTCAGGTAGGATGGCAAAATGGTCCATGCACTTAAGCGGCTTTGATTTGAAGTTTGCTCCCAGAACAGCAATCAAGTCTCAAGCGTTAGCAGATTTCATATCCGACTTCAGCCCGACGCTGCAGACACAAGCAGAGAAATACATCACTCTCTTGGAAGAAGACAAGGGCGAACAAGTGTGGAGGCTTAACGTAGACGGCGCCTCAAACATGAGAGGATCCGGAGCAGGATTGGTACTCAAGTCACCTCAGGGAGATCTCATAGTCCAAGCAGTACGATGCGAGTTCCGAACAACGAACAATGAAGCAGAATATGAAGCACTAATCTTAGGACTCCAGCTGGCCCTAGATCTCAAAATCAAGCAATTGGAGGTATATGGTGACTCCCAACTAATAGTGAACCATATGAACGGCTCATACGCAGCAAAGGATTCCAAGATGATAGCTTACCTTGAGGTGGCAAAAGGTCTCTCCCAAAAGTTTGCAGAATTCTCGATCAGCCAAGTTCCAAGGGAACAAAACGTGGAAGCAGACGTCTTAGCAACTCTGGGGGCAACCTTCAAACCAGGAGAAGTATCCACCATACCCATAGTCCATGTGCTAGAACCACCAATCGGGAGAGGCACGGGCGCACAGGAATGGGGGACACCAGGAGGGGATTCACCAGATCAGGGGATGCAATGGCTTCAAGAAGCAAGGATCTGCAGCACCACAGCAGAACAGGAGGAAATCTCCGACTGGAGAAAACCCTACAAGGATTGGTTGCAAGATGATATTCTGCCGACAGACAAAAGAGAGGCCCGAAGTTTCCGGATGAAAGCATCCAGGTATACCCTCATTGATGGCGTAGTATTCAAAAGATCGACCGCCGGTCCATACCTGAGGTGCCTAAGCCAGGAGGAAGCAGAGATGATAATGCATGATCTCCACAGCGGAGAATGTGGAAATCATGCAGGGGGCAAGAGTCTATCCAACAAAGCACTTCGCCAAGGCTATTATTGGCCAACAATGCGCAGGGACGCCAAAGAGTATGTTAAAAAATGTGACGCTTGCCAGAGACACGCACCGGTCAATCACCAGCCAGCAGAACCATTGCACTCAATAATCTCTCCTTGGCCCTTCATGAAGTGGGGAATGGGTATTGTGGGTAGATTACCAAGAGCACCAGGAAATAAAGTCTTTATGCTTGCAATGACCGACTACTTCTCCAAGTGGATAGAAGCAGAAGCGTTCCCTCAGGTGACTGAGAAGCAGGTTATATCCTTTATTAAACGTAACATTATCTGCAGGTTTGGTGTTCCCTCAGAAATCGTCTGCGACAACGGGTCCCTGGCAACAAAATGGAGGCCTATTGCGCCAGGTAGAATATCGCTCTAAACAAGTCTACTCCTAGAAATCCTCAGTCCAATGGTCAGGCGGAATCTAGCAACAAAATTGTGATGGATAATTTGAAGAGGAGACTAGAGGAAGCAGGGGGCAGATGGGCAGAGGAGCTCCCCTTGGCGCTGTGGTTCCACAGAACCACACCTAAGGTGGCTACAGGGCAGACGCCTTTTAGCTTGGTCTTTGGTGCTGAGAAGGTCATCCCTGCAGAAGTGAGGGTACCCACCCACAAATATGGCTGCATAACAGAAGAAAGAAACCAGGTTGAAATGGCAAACAGCTTAGACATCATAGATGAACTCAGAACTGATGCTCAGATCAGAATGGCCTCCTACAGGCAGACAGTCGCCAGAAGCTACAACAAGAATGTTAAAGTCAGAGTCCTGCAGGAAGGAGATCTGGTCCTCAGAAGAGTATTCCAGAACACCAGAAATCAGCAGGCGGGGAAATTCGCCTACACTTGGGAAGGACCCTACCAAGTGGAGAAGATAGTTGGAAACGGAGCATACCAACTCATGACCATGGAAGGAGAAATCATCCAAAAACCTTGAAACATAGCGCATCTGAAAAAGTACTTCTTCTAAGTAAAAATCACCAGAAGTATAGGCCACTGTCGCCAGAAATAAGGTATTCAATCCGCCAGATACACCTCACCAGAGCCCAGGTAATCACATCTGCTGTCTTTGTAACTCTACTTTACCCTTCAAAATGCTCTTTTGGTTGCAAGATTTTTGACATCTGAGATAGAATTTAATTTTTCACAAGCTTTAGACCTAGCTCATTTTCATGTCTCAAAACTTGGTCAGATTTTCGCATAACCTAAAAAAAACTGTTTTCTTTTATCTCAAAATTTCAAAAACCCTTTCACATATTTTCAAAACCTAATTTTGTTACATTCTTTGAGTTTCCTGTCACATGTTTCTGTTTATTCCCTTTTACGCACCTATGAAATTGATTTTACCCTCACACGTTTTGAAGGTATAATTCTCTCCCACCAATACTTCCAAATAAGATAGATTTTTCGTCCTTTATCAATTACTTTGTCAACTGATATGGGTAACTGATCTGGTGGAGTGTATAATTTCCACAGAAGGCGTGCGTCTTGTGCTGAGTGCCTACAACCAGGACATTATAAGTCTCCTGCGCCACTCAGCACCCACGCAAAGCGTGGCACCTCTGACTGAGTGGGTAAACAAAATCCCAGGCCACCACCTATCAAGGGTCGACCATACAAACAAAGGCATGCATACAACAGATGACGATAATCAAAGCAAAACAAGCAAATCAAACACAGAAGCATCACAGAGTAAGCAAACAAGTGCAATAAAAACATTGCATCCTAACAAGTTCAAACCCTCTGCTCCCCCGAGCAGAGGTATAATTCAGATATTCTGCTCCCTTGAGCAGAAGAAAATTCGGAACAAATCAAATTTTTAACAAAGTATTTTTTATGCCACGCAGGGCAAAAACAGCAGAAAGTAGCAGGCTGAACAACCTAGATATTTTCCTCCTCAGGAGGAAGAGAAGAAATGGGTTCCACAATCATGGCATCAACAACAGCATCCACTGGTTCAGGCGTCTCCTGAGCTGCTGGGGGGAGGAAACTGACTCCTCCACTACCTCCTCTTTGCCCCCAGCAAGCATCTCAAGATCGAAGCCGTTGGGGAACTCTTTCCCCATCCACTTCTCCAACAAGTCCTAGTTCACGTGCTCTCCCTTGGAGTAGGCGCTAACCATCTGGATTTCGGTACTCAGAGCAGACCAGCTAAGAGCTCCTTCCATGTTCTCCTGCAGCATGACCACCTTCTCCCGAAGACTGGAGTTGACATCCTGAACCCTAGCAAGCTCAGCCCGCATTTCCTCCACAGCCACCTTCTGTTTCTCCCCCTCAGCAAGCTGTCTATTGGCCTGGTCCAGTTCCCCCCTCAACTTTGCAGCTTCCTCCTCCAGTGTGGCAACCTTCTCCTCCAGCCTTATGGCCTCCTCCCTGGCATGACCAACCTCCTCAGACAGACGAGCATTGTCGGACTGCAGCCGGCTCCCCAAGTCCCTGAGGTGAGACACCCCACCTTTCAGGAACAAGCCCATTTGAAGAGTCTGACCAGAAGCGCAACCATCATCAACATGGTCAAAAAAAAAGAAAAGAAAATAACGATAAAAGAGAATAAGAAATTTAGGAGTCAAACAAGCAAAGTTACCTCGAAGGCATGGGCGGTAATGTGAGCGGCCACCTCGATGAGGGGTTCCCTGGACATCACGACCTCTGAACCAGGAAAAAGAAGCTGATCCAGAGGGGTTAAGTCCTTCAGATCCCTGATAGTCCCAAAATCTTTGGGAAAGGCCAGCAGAATGTCGTCCGGACCACACTCAGCAGATTGTGGAACAGAAGGCTGGGGAGAATCAGGCACATGGATCACAGGAGCCTCATCTGCAGAACCAACCCGTGCAGGAGGAGTAAGGCTACGCCTCCTCTTGGAGCTGGTTGAAGGGGCATGGGATGAGCCAGAACCCATCTTGGAGGACGAGCGAGTAGCCATGCTCTTCCTCTTGGCCCTAACTCGGTCCAAGGTCATCGGAGCTTTTGAATTGCCTAATGAAGGCAAAAAGGCAAAATCAGTCACACACACACAAAAAATATAAAGTACAAACACACTCAGCAAACTATCCCTCACCAGGAGACATGGCGTCAGCTATGGAAGGACAAGCGCCGTTACTGGAGGGGATAAAGAGGTTATTGAAGGTGAGTTGCTCAGAACTCAAACTGGAAAGCTTGGCAGCAAAGTCGAGAATGGATGTCACCTCCTTAGGCTGCTGCAGACCTGTAGCATGAAACCAGTAAGCACCGTAAGTGTGCAAGAAAACTTAAGAGCCGAAGACATGATGAGTACCTGTGACAGGACCCCACTCCGAATAGAGGTAATCATGGGGAAGGGGGAGAAGAGAGTCAGCCTTCACAAAGACAAAGTCTTTGAACCATTCTGCGTCTGGAGGGTTGGAGGGGAAGATTATACCAGAGAAATTCTTGTCTTTTACACGCATCGTCACCTGGCCACGTCCCAGGGGCCGCACCTGGAACACAGCGCAGACATCGCGCAGAGAGAAGTCTTTCTGGTGGCGGTGGTTCAAAACACAGAAGGACAACAATACCCTCAAGGTATGGGGGGCCAACTGACAAGGGGCTAGTTTGTAATAGATCAGAAGCTCCTGAACGAGTGGAGGGAAAGGAAAGCGCAAACCTAAAAGGAATGAGTAGGCATACATGCAGACCCACGCACCCTGGTAGGATAGAGTCCGCCTTCTGCCCAGACGAAGGGATGTGAACCTCAACCCCTTCACCATAACCGAAAACCTCTCTGATGAAAGAGAGGTCCTTGGTGGTGAAGCTAGAATCGCAAGAGTGCGTCTTGCCCAGAATATTAGAGGGGGAAAACGTCATTGACAAGGACGACGAGGAAGAAGCCGGAGGAGTAGAAAGTTTGCTACGATTCGATTTAGGAGCCATAGATAAAAAATAATAAACGAGAAGGAAAGGAATTCACCTGAACGCGAGAAAGGAGCAGCGCAACGACGGCAACGGACGACGGGAGACGAGGAAAGGAAAGAAATCTGAATTTTGAAAGGGATATGGGTTAGGAGAGAAGAAGAAGGAGTGGGAGTAAGTAAGGAGAGAGAAAGAGTGAGCGGAGTAAAGAGAGGAAGATGGTATGGGGAAGCGCGAGTAATTAAGAAGAGGGAGGAATAAGATCATCATGAAGGGAGAAGAAGAGTCAGTTGGAAAAACGAGGAAAGTAGACTGAAAGACAAACTCTGTGGAAGAAAATCGTCACCAACTGTGAACAATGTAAACAGAAATTCCCGCCTAAGATGAGCTTAGTCGGAAATTTGGGGGCATTTGTTTGGGATAAATTCCACGTCCTCAAGAAATGACGTGGAATATTTGAGGTCAGAAAGTCAAGAAGTCACACACGAAGAAACTACGGAATAATATTCAAAAGTCCAAAGTCAAAGTCGTAAAAGTCGGAAACCCGATACAAAAGAAAATCAGCAGAGGAAATAAAGCCCGATATCGATATTGGGCCAACCAGCAGCCGAGTCCAGAAATGGGCCAAGGATGGACCAACACTAAGAGAAACCCTACCCTAAGCAAAGGAAGGGGTCAATCAACAACTCCCTAAATTCTAGGGGCAGGTCCACCAGAGCAGGAGGAGATCAAGGAAACAGAAGGGAAGAAGGGAATATAAGCCCCAAGCGATCACTTTGCAAAGGGGACCCGATCAATCTTCAACACATTTTCAACTCCATATCATATAGCATACTAGCAAAACTTAACATTTGATAGCCAAAAAGTCGACGTCTGTATTCTTCGTTATTTCGTTTCATTTATAGTTGATACTTTGGCGGGATTCCGACTCCCCCCGCGGTTTTTTCCACATTGGGTTTCCGCGTCACCAATTCTTGTGTCTCTTTGTTTTCTTTCCGCATTTTTGCATTCGTAGATCCAATTCATTTGTCGATTCATTGGCATTAGTTCGATCGCTTTAACCCGCAATTCGAATCTAAACCCGATAAATTTTTACCAAAACACGCACCTTTCTTTTTACAGTGATGTTGTCGAGGCACAATTATCTGACAAGTCCTAACCTGATCTCAGCTAATATGGCATGTATCCAAAAGGGAAGATCCAAATTTCATGTTTCAAAAAACAAACGCCTAGGGAACTCAAAGCCTTGAGCTTCAAAGAATTGGTCTAAATTCTCTAGAATGTTGATACTCGAACTCTAGTCAATCTTACAATCCAATGATCAATGCCTATTGATAACTTTGCTGATTATATTTGGTGATGTAATGGTGTTAATTTGCCTAACTTGAATATGTCATCCTCAGCTTCTCTCGCCTCATTGTTATTTTTTTTTAATATCTTCCTAAAGAACACTAATTACACTTGAATGAGGATTACCACCAGGCCAACAAAGAAACAATCAGACGCAAATGCACAAGTCATTTCATGCTTCTTCATCTGTCAGACACCTTTTAACGCAAAAACACTGTAGTTCGTTAAAGATACAAACTTGATTGAACAAACCTCAATCATGGACATACGATTTAATGAAATCAAGTCATAGATCAGGTATCTCCTCTCCTGCGATCATCTCTTCATTGAGCAATGAAAGATGGTGAAACTGAGACAGATGAAAAATTTGCGACTTTAGCCTATATAGTACGTAAATAGTAGAGTCCTATTCCATTAAAGATACATCACATAAATGGATGAACATTCACATACCTCTGTCATATTTTTTTGCAAATTAAAGTCCAAAATTTGAAACTTCTATCTACCAGGTAACAACCATCAGAAGATAGCAATATCATACATCTTGTGCCATCAGCTTTCCGCATAATAATAACGCTGCCTCAGCAATTGCGGGTTTTCTCTGTTTCAAATGACCATATATATTTAAAAGTTAAAACATATACAAACATAGGACTAAAACATAAAGCATAAAAAAATCAGAAAGCGACTGAAAAATCAGATTTGTGTAGTGTTTTGTGTGTGCCGAATTCAAATTTTATTTATCATGTTGAAACACGCAGTGTTTTTTCCTAGTTATTGGAACAATGAGATGTCCTGTTGAATTAAACTTTGCGTGTGCTAAAAGATATTGGTGTACGATGATATCAGGTTTGGGAAAAAGTAGGCGGCACCCTTTTTATTTGTCAATTTAGTACTCCGTAGTTGGTGTTGGGGCATTGTAATATCTCTATTTTGAACGAGTGATTGTCGGTAGAACATTTGGTTTTTAACAAAGTAAGCAGTCCAATAGAGTTCCATAGCAGCAGGTAATGCTTGGAGTGACTAAGTTAGATTATCCGAGAAGTAAGAAGTTTGGCTCACTTTAGTTGTGTCCCTTTCTGCACTAATTCACCACCTCATCTCACTTTTCCTGATTATTTTTTTTTTGCTTGGAGTCTTCTTTACAACTTTGACAAATTCGCATCTTGCATTTAATGTACTCCTCAATATTACACTATGATTGTTGGAGAACATGGTTATCTAGTTTTGAATAAGTACCGAGTATCACTCTATTGAACATGTACGGAGTAGCAGTGACGAAGTCACTGGTATGTCAAAATGGACCATCGCCTCACCTCAGTTTTTGGTAGAAATAAGTACTCCCTCCAATTTTTATTTATCTTCCATGTTTCCTTGTTGGGTTGAAGCACCATTTTTTTCCTATTTCTATTTTGAGCCATCACATGTGGTCCAGAATTACCTTTACATTTCTTTCTCATCCTTCTTCTCTTTTGAGCCACACATTACTGCACTCTTATTTTTCACCCAAAAGTCAAATGGGAGGATAAATAAAAATCGGAAGAAGAAATATAAAAGCATGTGTTATGAATACTTATGGTAAGATATCTAGGGTAAATCTTTCCTTACCATATGTATTATGATGCCCTTATGTGTGTAGCCCTATATATAAGGAGGCATAGGTTGTATGTCAGTATACACATTGAATAAAAACTTTTACCTTTCATAACACGTTATCAGCACGTAGCTCAATTTCACGGTGGGTATTGTTAATTCTAACATCATAGTACGATAGGCATCATGGTAGAGATTGAGTTTGAAAAAAAAAAAAAAAAAAAAATCTACATCTACATGATGTATAGCACGTATAATTTTATTATTATTATTATTATTATTATTTTTTATCTTCATTTTCAATTTTCTTTTCCAATAAAAGTTTTTTTTCTTTATTTTTTAAAATTGTATTTCATTATTAACTTTGTTGTTGGTGCCTCAAACAATAAATTTTAGGGTAACATCTACCCTATATTGTAAATTATTGTATGGCCATAAACACAAATCATAATTTTGTTTTATTTTACTTTCATCCGTTCATAATTACTTCATACATAGTAAATTTAATAAGTTGTACTATATATTTGGGCTTATATATTTTGTTTTTTTTTCTCATCTACGGAATAATTTCTCTGTGCTTCCTTTTTACGCACACTTTGAATCCGTATTATTGTCTTACCACTCTCAATACCCAATATTCATTACTTATGATTCCAACCATTTCAATTCATTGGCAAATTATTTCATCCACGTGGTGACTAATATTGGAATTAAAGAATAGAGTAATTAAAGTGTTTTAGGCTAATGGTTTGCAACTTTTATACTTTTAAGGGTTTTCATTCATACCCAAATAAAGTTGAAACCATAATTTCTATTTACTTCTCTTCCCTTATTAATTCTCATGATAATTTTTCGTGTTTTTGTTTTCCATGCATGTTATATATATTTTTTTGCGCAAACCATGATAATAATTATTAACTATTATCGTATATTAATAAATCGGTATCTTGTATATGTTAATCATGATTTATTGCTATTAAATAATTGTGTAATTATTACGTATCATGTTTATTATTATTTTATTTTTCATCTTAGTTTTTTTTTAATTCCTTTACTGACATCCAAATTTTATTAGATGTCGAATCTTTCCAAGCTTGAATTTACAGCTCTGGACATATCAGGACACAATTATTTGATGTGGACCTTAGATACTGAAATGCACCTAAACGCTTCATCTTTGGGGGAAACCATCAAAATAGACAGCAAGGAATCCCTCGAGAATCGGTCTAAGGCATTGATTTTTCTCCGTCGTCACCTTGACGAATCTTTGAAGGCACAGTATCTTAGGGTGAAAGACCCGTACAATCTGTGGACGGAATTAATAGGTCGTTTTGACCATCAAAAAACCGTCATTCTCCCACGCGCAAGGTTCGAATGGATGCACCTCTGACTACAGGATTTTAAAAGTGTCATTGACTATAATTCGACACTTTTTCAAATCGTTTCTCATCTGAAATTATGCGGAGAAACTATCACTGATTATGATCTTTTGGAGAAAACCTTTTCTACTTTCCATGCCTCAAATGTTGTTTTACAACAACAATACCGCGAGCGTCGATTTCAGAAATATTCAGAGCTCATATATCTTGTCTTTTGGTTGCTGAACAAAACAATGAGTTATTAATGCAAAATCATCAGACTCATCCCACTGGTTCATCACCTATCCCTATTCCTGAAACAAATGCTAGTGTTTCTACAAGAGGTGGAAAAAGGAATGGACATAACTTTGGTCCTAACAAATCCATTCAGAAAATGACAAATGATCCTAACACCAATAAGGGGAAGAAAAATGAATCTATATGTCATCGATGTGGCTCATCTGGACATTGGTCAAATGTTTGTCGTACACCAAGACATCTTGTTCATCTCTATAAAGCTTCCATTCAGGCCAAGGAAGCTGAAACAAATTTTGCCCAATATGAAGTGCCATTAAATGATGGTGTCCATCTTGATCTTCCTGATTTCAAGACTCATACAAATGGAAATGTTGAATTTGAGGATGTCGGATCTTTCCTCAATGATGTCTAAGTTTAATTATTAGAATTACGTAGTAATTTACTTAGAATAGGTGACATTGATTGTCCTATTTTAAATTTATGTTCTATCAATTTAATTTCTTATCTGTTTTCGTCATGCTTCCGTTTGTTATTTTTCCCTAGTAATGATATTTGATTTCGTTTCCAATTATTATTTATTTTCGCTATGCTTATGTTTATTTTTATTCTTTTTCAAAGGAATATGGATACTGCTAATGGAATATTGAAAACAAATTGTGACGATGTATGTCTTGTAGACAGTGCAACAACACATACAATCATTCGCAACAAGTGATTTTTCTCCCATTTAACGTTAGTTGCGGCCAATGTTAGCACAATATCAGGGACATCAAATATTATTGAAGGTCACGGAAAAGCACTGTTGATATTACCTAATGGTACGAAAATCAACATTCGTGATGCTTTATATTCAACAAGATCGGAACGAAACTTGTTGAGTTTTAAAGATATTCGCCTAAATGGATACCACCTTGAGACGACTATTGAGGCTGGCATAGAATACTTGTGCATCACTGATATTATTTTAGGAAAAAAGCACATATTAGAAAAGCTTCCTGCTTTGCCTTCCGGATTATATCACATTATCCTCATTGAATCACAGTTTGTGAAACATGTGAAAAGTTCTAATCCAAATGTTTTTAAACTTTGACATGATCGTCTAGGTCATCCAGGATCAACAATGATGCGTCGAGTTATTGAAAACTCACATGAACATCCTTTAAAGCATCTAAAAGTCCTATCAATCAAAGATTGTCCTTGTGAGGCTTGTTATAAGGGCAAATTAATCATTAGACCATCTTTAATGAAGGTTGATATTGAATCACCAAATTTCTCGCAACGAATCCAAGGTGATATTTGTGGGCCAATTCACCCTTCCTCTGGACCATTTCGTTATTTTATGGTCCTAATTGACGCCTCAACACAACGGTGTCATGTTTGCCTCCTTTCAACTCGCACGGTTGCGTTTGCAAGACTCCTTTCACAAATTATTAGATTACGAGCTCAGTTCCCAGATTTCCCAATCAGAACTATTCGTATGGATAATGCTGGAGAATTTACATCTAAAATATTTGATGAATATTGCATGTCAATTGGCATTGATGTTGAACATCCCGTTGCCCATGTGCATACTCAAAATGGTCTAGCTGAGTCTTTTATTAAACGTTTACAATTAATTGCCCGACCATTAATCTTAAGGTCCAAATTGCCATCTTCAGCATGGGCTCATGCAATATTACATGCCGCAACACTAGTACGGATTAGACCAACGAGCTATCAGCAGTACTCACCCGTAGAACTTGTGTTTGGGCATCAACCAAATATTTCTCATCTTAGAACTTTTGGTTGTGCAGTTTATGTCCCTATAGCTCCACCTCAAAGAGCAAAAATGGGACTCCAACGTAAACTCGGTATATATGTCGGCTATGAATCCCCATCTATCATAAAATATTTAGAGCCTCTCACAGGAGATTTCTTTAAAGCAAGATTTGTTGACTGTTAGTTTGATTAGTCAAATTTCCCGTCATTAGGGGGAGAAAAACTTAAGCTTGAGGAAAGCCGAGAAATTTCTTGGAATACACCAACACTAGCCCATTTTGATCCCCGTACAAAGCAGTGTGAACTAGAGGTTCAAAGGATCATACATTTGCAAAATATTGCAAATAGGATTCCCGATGCATTCACGGATACAGGAAGGGTAACCAAGTCACATATTCATGCTGCGAATGCCCCAGCAAAATTGTGTATCCCAGTAGGAAATCATGATAATACAAATAAGCCCAAGCCACGCTTAAAGCGTGGGAGACCTCTTGGTGCAAAAGATTTAGTTCCCCGTAAAAAGAGGTTAACAACTGCCTTTCTAGAAAAGGATCCTCTATCTGAAAACTTGATTGAACAATCAAATACGGAGGAAGTAGTTGCACATGATGAGGATAATGGAGCCCAAAACAACGAGATTTCCATAAACTATGTTGGTATAAAAGAAAGTTGGGATAGAAATGCAATCATTCCTGATGATATATTTGCATTCATAGTTGCTCTGAACGTCATGGAAAATAATGACGATCCTGAACCACAATCGATAGAAGAATGTCAAAATCGAAAAGATTGGCAAATGTGGAAGGATGCAATCCAAGCAGAGTTTAACTCATTAGCAAAACGGAACGTTTTTGGTTCAATTGCTGAAACTCCAAAAGGTGTAAAAGCCGTCGGGTATAAATGGGTGTTCGTCAGAAAACGCAATGAGAAAAATGAAATTGTGAGATATAAAGCTCGACTCGTTGCACAAGGTTTTTCACAAAGACCCGGTATCGATTACCAAGAAACTTATTCTCCAGTAATGGATGGCATTACATATCGATTTCTTATTAGCTTGGCGGCTTCAGAAAAGCTTGACATGCATCTTATGGATGTAGTCACGGCCTATCTTTATGGGTCACTTGATAGCGACATCTACATGAAAATTCCCGAGGGACTTCCTATACCTAAAAAGATATCCAAACAACGTAGTATATACTCAATAAAGCTTCAATGAGCTTTATATGGACTAAAGCAATCTGGAAGAATGTGGTATAATAGACTTAGTGAATACTTGGTAAAACAAGGATACACTAATAATGCCATTTGTCCATGTGTGTTCATTAAGAAATCTTGTTCAGGTTTTGCTATTATTGCAGTATATGTTGATGATTTAAATCTCATTGGTACTCAAGTAGAGATCACTGAAACCGCCGATTATTTACAAAAGGAATTCGAGATGAAAGATCTTGGTAAAACTAAGTTCTGTCTTGGTTTACAAATTGAACATGTCACGAACGGGATATTTGTTCACCAATCCACTTATATTGAAAAGGTCTTAAAACGCTTCTATATGGATAAAGCACATCCATTAAGTTCTCCCATGGTTGTAAGATCACTCGATGTGCATAAAGATCCATTTCATCCTAAAGAGGATGGGGAAGAACTTCTGGGACCAGAAGTACCTTATTTGAGTGCAGTTGGCGCTCTCATGTATCTCCCTAACTCTACAAGACCTGATATTGCTTTTTCAGTGAATTTATTAGCTAGATATAGCTCTGCCCCAAATAAAAGACATTGGAATGGAGTCAAACACTTACTCCGATATCTTAGTGGTACCATTGATTTAGGTTTATTTTACTATTATGAATCTAAATCAAAACTAGTTGGGTATGGAGATGCAGGTTATCGTTCTGATCCACACAAAGGGAAATCTCAAACCGGCTATTTATTCACATATGGAGATACTGCTATATCATGGCGGTCAGTAAAACAAACAATTGCGGCTACTTCTACAAATCATTCTAAGTTACTAGCAATACATGAGGCAAGTCGTGAATGCTTATGGCTAAGGTCGGTAATACACCATATTCAAGACTCGTGTGGACTCCCTTCGATTAAGGATGTGCCAACAATATTGTGCGAAGACAATGCTGCTTGTATTGCACAACTAAAAGAGGGTTTTATCAAAGGTGATCGAACGAAACATATCAGTCCGAAGTTTTTCTTTACACACGATCTACAAAAGCATGGTGACATTGACATCCAGCAAGTGCGTTCAAGTGACAACTTGGCAGACCTACTCACCAAAAGCTTTACCGACTGCAACATTCAAGAAACTAGTCCACAAGATTGGAATGCGTCGCCTCAAGGATTTAGTTCCTTAAATGTTTTGATAGTAACACGATTGATGTTTGGACCTATTATGGTGTACTCTTTTTCCTTCGTCAAGGTTTTTTCCCACTGGGTTTTCCTTGTCAAGGTTTTAACGAGGCATCTGAATATGTCCAATACATATTAGTTTTTTATTTACTCCTTGCCTCTATTGAAAGTTGTAATGGTAGACACATTTCTGGGCTATTAGCCGGCCATCAGGGGAGTGTTATGAATACTTATGGTAAGATATCTAGGGTAAATATTTCCTTACCATATGTATTATGATGCTCTTATGTGTGTAGCCCTATATATAAGGAGGCATAGGTTGTATGTCAGTATACACATTGAATAAAAGCTTTTACCTTTCATAACAGCATGAAGTTTATTTGTTCATAGTAGTTAGTCTCAATGAACAATGTTCCTAGACCTAGGCTTGATTCTCTTTGTCAACAATTATTTTTTATGGCAAACATTAAAAAAGGGAGGGTGTATATTGTTGATGACATTATTTATGGTACCACATTTTAATGATCAATTTTAAAACTATTACTGTGGAATAGTATATTATTTAGTGAAAAATTTGAAATCCAATTTTTCAATTAAGATGACCGAATTTATCCATAATCATTTTAAAACTTATACATTTTACTTCTATGTGTGTAATAAAAGTATAGAATATCGTACCAGGAGCCACTGCTTTCAAGAGAGTTATTGTTATTTAAAATAAGGGTAATTTTAATTAAATAATTAATATAATAATTACTACCCGTAACATTTATGCTTTATATAAAATTCTAATTTATAATCATATATTATATTAAGTAGAAACTAATAACTATATTAAGTGTCACATGTTATCTCCCAAAGAAATGACCATAATTATAATATAGTAAATAATCAATCATCTTTATAACATCTTCAATTCATATTTCACCAAAAAAAAGTGGCAATAATGAAGGCATAGTTCACATTAAATAATCAATAATGAAGTCATAGTTCATATTAAAACGAGATTACTTATAGTTGATATTAATCTAAGAAACCCCCTTATAGTTGGTATTATTATCATGAAATAACCCTACTTTTTAATACTTGTATGTTACTCCATTATACTTAGAAATTACACATTTATCTCCCTCATTTCCCCTTTTAATTTTTTAGATAGCTCTTTGAGAGAAAAAAAAATCTCAAAACTCCAAATTTCATCTCTCTCCGCCAGCACACCACGTCGGCGACCACTCCAGCCCACCGCGCCGACCACCACTCCGGCTATCTCAATTGTTTTTCAGTTTTTTTTTTTTTTGGTTTTCTTAGAGGATGATTAATGTTATTATTTTTTCAAGATTAAAATTAGAATTAACTATAATTAATTAAAATTATAACAAAATTAAAAAGATTAAATTATTTTGATACTATTCAAATTATAAAATACAATTCAAATTCAAAAAAAACGTACAAGTTCTAAACCCTAAACCCTAAAATTTGATGTTACCCAATTAACCCTAAATCGAATTCCCTAATTAATGAATTAAAACTAATTTACGATAAAATATTGATTACCAAATTATGATCCATATTTAATTCGCAAATAATTGATGGAATCAGTTTTAGAATTGACGAGAATTAATTTTGATGAAAAAATTTAGGGTTTAGTTTATGAGGAAAATAATGAAAAAGAGAAAATGGATAATATTGGAAAATTTATGAAATTTTAGGGATGATTGAGTAACATACAGTAATCCCGAAAAAAAATATGATCATTTACATTTCACCAAATAATAAAACTTAAATTCTTATTATTTCGAATAATTCACGCTTTTTTTTGTTCAAACTTCGATAACTCACGTTAATATAGATCAATATCTAGGTTATATTCAAACCCTATAAAATATATGACTACAATTACCCTTCCACGCGTCTGAAACTTAGTTGAGCTTTCATTGCAAATTACATACTCTATCATTCCGTATTAGGGTTTTCAGTTGTTATAGAACGATTTTACGTCGTAAAATAGTCTTTTGTACGAAAGATTTTAATAATTTATCAATAAAAAATGAATTGTTTTTTACAAAGCAGAATCGTCTCACTTGGGAAAAAAGATTAATAATCATTTATCATACTCTAAGTTTTGAGTTTTTAAGCATTTAAAAAATTAATAATCATTTAGGAAAAAAAAATAAGTCGGGTGAGTTAATTACTGAGTCGGTCATACGGGTTAGCTCAGAATGATAATCGGGTTAGTTCCAGTCATATACTTCGTATATGATTATTACTGAATCAGTTAAAACTAAAAATATGTATATTCATTTTAACTATGTAGATAAATTATACTCGCAGATTTTAGAAGATTGTCTCTTTTCAATATATATATTATCTAAATGAGACAATCATTTAAATTCGGAGCGAGTATATGATCGGTCAATCACTCAATGTCTCAATATATAATCCTATTTTACAGTATACTCCCACTGTATTGAATTATTTGTTGTTTTATTTACGAGTTAAGCCATTAAATTTAAATTTTACAAAAATATATTACTTTTTTTTGTGCAACGAAGAGTGCACTTAGTCGCATTACAATATAAGGAGAGGGCATTACAATTTATAAATTTCTCTAATAACATTACCTTCCTTAATATGGTTGCGCAATGATTTGTATTTCATTATAATATACTCCATTAATTAAGGAAAATAACTAATAGAATATCTTACCATTAATAACACGGTTTTAAAATGATCGCTTTTGGTTGATTTTTTCATTCTTAAATTTCAATTACGTAAATCATTTCAATGCTTTAATAAGGAAAATAATTTGTATATCCTACCATTATGCATTAATAATACGATTTTGAAATGTCGTTAACTTTTGGCTGTTTTTTTTCCTTTAAATTTTAATATCGTTAATCAATCAGTTTTGAAATGATTTTATCCACTTAAAATATCTACGGGTTGATCATTAAGGATACACGATTTTAATTAATGAAAATACTAGGGTAAAACCCGTGCCTACGCACGGTTTTTAATTACTGTTTGTGTATATAAAGAATTTATTTAAATTATAAATTTATAATCCTTGTTTCCAAGTCAATATTTTACACTTTTCTTTTTTTTTTATAATGTTTCCGTCAATAGTTAACAGTTTTTTTTTTGGGGTAAACTTTATTATTTATATTTTATTTTTAAGAATAAAACCAATTTTCCTCTCACAACCTTGTCTTTCAGTATAAAGAAAAAATGTAATATTCTAATATGATTAACATAATATAAAATTAGTAATATTTTTCTTCTTTTATTTTGTTTATATTTGTTATCTATAAAATATTACGGCGTATTCTTTGTGAAATACAGTTGATAAACGGATCAAATCGTGTCCAATTTACGACACATGCATAATAGGATAAAAATATAAGTAATAAATAATGAATATCTTACTTTTTACTCATTTTAGGTTGATTTTTTTTATATATAGTTTTTTTAATTAGATCATATTCGACATTATTATTTTATTTAATCATTATAGTATCTATATTTGAAAAGATTACACATAACTTTCTAGATTTAGTGTTTAGTAGAATATTTTTCGTAAATTAATTTATTTCTAAATTTTAGTGGATTATAATTAAATAGAGAATTTTTAAATTAGAAAATATTTTAGTAAATTTTGAAATGACTCGTTGACCCTAAAATTTTGACTCGTGCCCATTTTGTGCAAACTCGAAATGATCTACGGAGTATTAATTTAGGATCAAAATTCAGGTTGACCCGTTTCGATGACATGTCATTAAAAAATTATTAACTTTAATATTGTAAGTTACAAAAAAAAATTAAAAAATTGTTATATCATTGGGCCCAACTTTTTAAATTAAAATTGTAACATATGAGTATGTCGTCCATCTTGTAGTAATTCATTAAATTGGGCATTAAAAGCTGAAATAGAATTGTTTGATTAGGAAAACCCAGTTTCTATAAATGTGAAAAGTATTTGGGCGGGAAAGTTGAAAAGTCATTTTTGTGCCTTGGGTTTTTGTTTTAGTGAATAAGGGATTTTAGTGGATTATAATTAAATAGAGAATTTTTAAATTAGAAAATATTTTAGTAAATTTTGAAATGACTCGTTGACCCTAAAATTTTGACTCGTGCCCATTTTGTGTAAACTCGAAATGATCTACGGAGTATTAATTTAGGATCAAAATTCAGGTTGACCCGTTTCGATGACATGTCATTAAAAAATTATTAACTTTAATATTGTAAGTTACAAATTTTTTTAAAAAAATTGTTATATCATTGGGCCCAACTTTTTAAATTAAAATTGTAACATATGAGTATGTCGTCCATCTTGTAGTAATTCATTAAATTGGAACTTAAAAGCTGAAATAAAATTATTTGATTAGGAAAGCCCAGTTTCCATAAATGTGAAAAGTATTTGGGCGAGAAAGTTGAAAAGTCATTTTTGCCCATTTCTTTTTGTTTTAGTGAATAAGGGATAAAATTTTGACCCGTGCCCATTTTGTGCAAACTCGAAATGATCTACGGAGTATTAATTTAGGATCAAAATTCAGGTTGACCCGTTTCGATGACATGTCATTAAAAAATTATTAACTTTAATATTGTAAGTTACAAAAAAATTTTTAAAAATTGTTATATCATTGGGCCCAACTTTTTAAATTAAAATTGTAACAAATGAGTATGTCGTCCATCTTGTAGTAATTCACTAAATTGGGCCTTAAAAGCTGAAATAGAATTGTTTGATTAGGAAAGCCCAGTTTACATAAATGTGAAAAGTATTTGGGCGGGAAAGTTGAAAAGTCATTTTTGCCCCTTGATTTTTGTTTTAGTGAATAAAGGGATAAGGGATTATATGTCCTATCATTAAATATCACGATCTTGATTAATTTTTTTATACTTGTTAACCGATTGAGCAATAAGTCTGCTTATAGTTGTTTCTCTGTTAAATCTATTGGGCCGATCATTCTTTTTCGGCCAATCAGTGTTGAATATTACTTAATTTAATCGGGAAAAAAACTTAAACGCTAAGTTTTTTTGCCAAGATAATATTTTTATCAAAAACAAAATACGAATTAAAAGAAACATTTATCCATTTCAAATATATTTTATCGTATCATATTTGCACAATATTTTCGTAAAAAACAATTTTATCTCAAAAGTATTAAAAGAACTATAACAATTTAATTGTGACAATATGGGTCATATCCTCACAATTATTTATCACAATTAAATTTCAATAAAAAAAAAGTGATAGTTATTTGAAATATATCCGTGATTTTCACGGGTAAAAAAACTAGCAGAAAATTTATTTAAGTAATGATTTGGGTTTTAGTAACGACGAATACGAACAACTAACATTACAAAAAACCGGCCCGAGATACAATTCAATCCTGGCTTTGTCCCTGCGGAATATCAAGTTTTGAACATGATATCTGAAATTTCTTGCCATAAAAGTCATTTAGTCTCATTAGAACATATCGTTGTTGCATTTTCTTCAAATACTCATATGATTGCGATTTCACTCTACTTTTAGAGAGCTCTGATCTTAACTGCAAAGCCTCTAATCCGACATCTAAGAAGCGTAAAGTGGACAACCAATATTTAGCTTCATGCTTGTTTGAATGCTTCGAAAAGTCTGCCTTGATAACTGCCACCTTTATGTCAATTTTGGATGAAATACCCTAATAAACGAAGCCATTGCGATTTGATGCTCTTCAAGAAAGGACATTAAACATTTTACGAGATATGCACTTTGGTGACAAGATCCTGAAGTCCATCTTCCCGTTGTCGACTGAGCAGTTGTTGTTGGTTAACACGTTCCCCAATGTCAAATAACATGTCCATTTTTAATTCAGTTCAAATGAAGTCGCCTTAAGACTGTAAGTTTACTTTTTTCTTGTTTTCTTGGAGTGCTTCCCCTTTCTGACTTGTGTTTGTTTTGATTGATATGTAAGAACGAAAGACTAATCTTATTTATAATATATGATTCTATCGCCTCATCATAATTTTTCGATATAGGATAATTTACTCAAGGTTTATAGCTTTAAATTTAAGATATGTTTTTAAGACCCAGAAAAATGCACGATTACTCTTATTTATAATATAGAATCATCACCTTATTTTAATTTTTTTGATGTGGGATAATTTTAGGTTTGTAGTCTTTTTGAAAGCTTTTTAAGACCCAAAAGATTGTTGGGTGATAATTAAAACCGAAAGATTACTCATTTATGATACGGAGTATAAAATTTCATCACCTCATCATAATTTTTCGATATGGTATAATTTATATAATTAACTTTATAGTTTTAAGAACTATTTTTAAGACTTAAAAGAGTTTGTTTTTATATCTAAGTTAATGGATAGACAATTACTCTTTATTTATATAATCGAATTTGATCATCTTATTGGAGTATATATATTTTTGATGAATGATTATATCTTATTTATATAATAAAAAAAATCACCTTATTATAATTTTCGATGTGGGATAATTTATTTAAGTTTATTTAAGTTTAGATATAGTCTAATTAAGAACTTTTATTCATAGACGAATGATTACTCTTATTTATAATACATAGAATTTCATCTCCCATCTTAATTTTTCGATGCAGGATAATTATATTTTAACTATATAGTCTTAGTCTTAGTCTTACGATTTTCTTTTTAAGTTTTTAAGTCTCAAAAGATTGTTGGTTATTATCTAAGAACGAAAGATTACGTAGAATTCTATCACCTCAATAATTTTTCGATATTTGATAATTTTAATTTAACTTTATTTGTAGTCTTATTAAAAACTTTCTTTTAAGACAAAGTTTTTTTTGTTGACATCTAAGGATGAATGATTAGTCTTATTTATAATATAGAATTTCATAACCTCATCATAATTTGGAGAAATTGTTACTTTTATTTATAATAGAATCTCATCGTCTTATTATGGTCTTAAGAGGCTTTTAAGATTCAAAAGAGATGGAGTATATAATTTTTCGATGTGCGATAATTTAGTCTTAAGAGTTCTGTAAGACTCAAAAGATTTTAATTGATATCATATCTAAGAACAAATAATTAGTCTTATTTATAATATAGAAATCCATCACCTTATTATAATTTGCCGATGTGGGAAGTCATCCAATCACGCCCTCGAAGATAAATTGCATCCACCCATTTGATCCATAGACGATCTTTCTTTTCAAATAACCACCACGAGAATTTTCCAATGCTAGCTTTGTTCCACATCTTTCCATGAGCAATCCCCAATCCTCCATGGTCCAGGCTTCGGCAACAGGACTCCCAGGATACTAACGGAGCCTTAGCATATTCCTCATGCCCAACCCATAAGTAATTGCGACAAATGTTCTCAATTCTCTTAATCACTCCACTAGGGAGAATGAATATCCTACACCAATAGCTATGGAGTTTAGAAAGGATAGACTTCACCAACACAAGCCTCCCTCCATAACTTAGCTTACGCGCTCCCCATCCCCTTATTCGCTTCACAATTCTCTCTACAAGGACAGTATAGTCACCTGCACTAATACGCTTGTAGGAGATAGGTACGCCCAAATATTTAAAAGGTAGTACTCCCTGCACAAAACCAGAGACCTGTAGAAGTCTCGCACGCACAACATCAGTCACCCCATTCATGATCATATCTGATTTTTGCTTGTTAATTTCTAGCCCAGACGCTCTACTAAACCACTCAAATGTTCTACTGATAATGCTTACCGAGGCGTCATTGGCATAGCAGAACATGATAATATCATCAGCGAAGCAAAGATGCGTAAGACTTATCCGCTTACATAAAGAGTGATACCTGAAATCTGCCTTTAAGGACATGACATTCATAAGTCTCGAGAAGTATTCCATGCAGATATTAAACAAAAGAGGCGACATTGGATCGCCCTGACAAATTCCCCTACGCCCCGGGAAAAACCCAAAGAGGTTACCATTCAAGGATAGAGAATACATGGGCGTAGTAACACATATCATGATCCATCCAATCATCTTATCAGGGAACTTTAAGGCAGCGAGCATCTGGCGGAGGAAGTTCCACTCAATCGAATCATACGCCTTCTTAAGATCCACTTTCATTGTGCATCGTGGAGAACATCCTTGCCTATTATACAACCTCACTAAATCCTGGCAAACCAATATATTATCTACAATATCCCTCCCTTTGAGAAAAGCACTTTGATTTTAGCTTATAATACTCGGCAGAACTTCCATAAGTCGTCCACAAATGATCTTAGTTATGCATTTGTAGAGGACATTACAGCAAGCTATCGGCCTAAAATCAATTACCGACTCCGGTCTTTCCTTCTTTGGTATCAAAGTGACCACTGTTGTATTAATTTGCTTTAGCAATTTTCCGGTCAAAGAAATCTTTAATATCTGCAAAAATTTCATTACCCATAATATTCAATCCATCTTTAAAAAATCCTCTCGAGAATCCATCAGGGCCCGGCGCCTTATTTTCCGGAATACTCAAGAGTGCTGCCCTAATTTCATCGTCAGAAATGGGCCGAGTCATGCTCAAAGCTTGATCATCCATTACTAACAGACCATACCTTATCACTTGCTCATTCACTTTATTAGTACTTTTTGAAGCTCCAAGAAGCCCCCTATAATACTCCAAAAAAGCAGCCTCTATAGAGGCAGGCGTATTACACACTATACCATGCTGATTTTTCACAACAAAAACCCTATTCATGTTCCTCCTTGCCTTAATTGCACAATGAAAGAATTTAGTATTATCATCGCCCTCTAAGCTCCATCGTACCTTGGATTTTTGAGCTAGGAAGCTATGTCGTGCTGCTTCCAGATCACTATAAGTATCAGACGCTAACCTCTCCTTTTGTTGCAAATCAACATCCCATGGATTCTTATGGAGCTGTGCTTGCGCCTCCTACGGAGCCACAAATGCTAATTGTGTAGTAATCTCAATATTATCATACCCAGTCTTGTTTAGTGCCCGAAGTGGAGCCTTAAGCATCTTAAGTTTCTGTACTACTTGATACATCTTGGACCCATGAATACATTTCTTCCAAATACTTCGAACAATATTCCCTAATTCCCTATCCTTCCCTCACATATTGTAGTACTTAAAGCTACTCCGTCCTGGTAAGTCATCCTGCCAAATATTAATAACACACGGGCAGTGATCATACAGACCTTCTAGGAGAAATTGGATATTACAAACAGGCATCTTGCTAACCCATTCTCCATTAGCTAAGACCCTATCAATCCTACTAAACCTACGAATTCCATTCTCATGCTTATTATTCCACGTGAAAAAAGCTCCTGTGGCAGGCAAATCCCTTAAATCACAGTCGTCCATACAGTTTTGAAAATCAATCATATCAGCCTGAGTGATCGGGTTGCCTATTCTTTCACTAGAACTGAGCAGATTATTATAATCCCCCACCAAAATCCAGGGGTTAGCTCTGAATCTCCCATGTATATGCCTAATTGATTCCCATAGAGCCCTTCTTTCCCCAGTTATGTTCAACCCATACACAAAAGAAATATTCCATATTGCACCTTATTAACCAAGCAAGTGATCACCGTATAAATTACCTGCAATTCATTTGCTAAGACCGAAACATCGAACACATTCGCATCCCATAGAACCTAAATTCTTCCCCCTTCAAGACTCTGAGTGTTTGTAATAAGCTTCCAATTTATTCCAATCCCATCAAAAACCTTCTGAGTAGCAGCCCTTCGCACCCTTGTTTCCATTATTCCAAATAGCCCTATGTTATTCTTACGCAAAAACCAATTTATTTCACGTTGTTTATTCAGGCTATTTATTCCTCTCATGTTCCGAAAAGCTATGATAGTCATGAGACAGGTTGTGCATTCCCCCTTCCATGATACCATCAAGACTACTCACCAGCGATGAATTCAATATGTCATAGAACGATTTCCCCCCAACTCTCACCCCGTCTGAATCTTGCTGGTTATACCTCGTGATTACCCATGCAGGGCCTGTTGTGTGCAAAGTGATCGGATCAGGTTGAGGCGTATTGAGTACCTCATTCTCTATTATAGTGCCTAATGCTTGGTCACCAGCATCTGGCTTCTCTGGAGCAGGAATCACCTGCTTTGGCCTCCATACTTTTGTAGGTTTCTTGATCTGCAGCTCCTCTTTCTTCTTACGACGGCTCTCCTCATTATGTCCTATCCCCTGACACATATTGCATTTAACTGGCTTCCACTCATAGTGAACAATTTGATTATGCAACACACCCAACTCATCATAAAAACTGACAACAGCAGACAATTGACAATTAAAAGGGACTTCAACAAGGATCCGAGCATACCCCATAAATTTTTCAACTTAGTAGCATTATCACTTTCCATAGGTTTGCCAATCATACCAGCAATTTTAGCAAAGAGCATTTCCCCAGAATTTAGGTGCTAATAAATTATAAAATCGAATCCATACCGGGACAGTACTTAGATCACCCTTCTCAATTTGCTGTGTAGGATCCCAATCTTTGACTATTAGAGGCTTATTATCAAAGAAGAGATGGCCTGTCTGCAACACCTCCATCTTCTTTTCAGCTAATTTGAACCGGACTAGACAAATTCCATTTGGCTTAAATGAAATTTGCTCAATCTCCGCTAGTTTCCACAATCTCCTCAGGAAGCCATTTAGGACAAACCATGACGGATTAGCCCCCAACACATATCACAGGACTGAGTTAGACCAATAATCAATTTCAGATTAGACATCATCCTGATTAAGCTTGAGCTGAGCACGGCTTGACCTGCGTGGAACTTCATTCCATTCATTCGCACCAGTTGGAGCTCCAATGATTTCCTCAATCTCTTCTTCCAGCGAGTTCTGCAAACCATTTCCATCATCAATTAACGACTCATTATTATCCGAGTTCTCATCCTAAAGCTTTGAATTATGCGTATTTTGTTTTGTACTATGTGTCATATTATTACTAAAATCTGTGTTTATTATGGTATGAACTATTATTTGATTTCTGTGATTTACTATGCTTAGCTCGAGAGTGATCCTTCTTAGATCGCGCCATTGCTGGATCGTAGAAGAATTCTCAGAGCTTTCCCTCTCTAAAATCTCTCTTAATCATCAATATTAGGAAGGTGGAGTGGAATTGAAAACTTGAGGTTGGGGTCTCATTTATATTGTTGGTTACTATAGTACGAGTATTTATCATATAAGTTAAAAGTTAAACTTTGATTTTCTCAAGCTTCCATTTAGAGGTCTATTTTTTGTCGCAATTCTTTGAAATATTTTGTGGTACGATTCTCATATTGTGTTTCTCTATTTTAGGATTAGATTTTAACTTAAAACAAATACGGAGTATAAGTTAAAACTAGGTTACTTTAGAAATGATTGTATTGCGAACTACGAGCCTAAACATGGTATTGAGTTTCATGTGTATTCTTCGTGTTGATTTTAAGCTTATACTTTTTCTGATATTGTAAATTGTACGTGTTAGAGATTAAACATTCAAATAAGATTATCTACCTAATTCGTTTACGTAATACCCATACAAATTACTTAATACCCGTGCAACTTTGCACGGGTATTAATCTAGTTCAATACTCCCTCCGGTTCTTCGGAATCGCAACATTTAGTTTTTGCACATGGAATAAGGTTGTGAGTGTGGATAGGGACCTCACTAATAAAGTAAAACATCTTCACTAACAAAAACATACCCATTATAGAAATGTAACAATTCTAGTGAAACTACCTAAAAGGAATATGTTGCAATTCCAAAGAACCGGACGGAGTACTATATTGTTACCCATTGGATCATCAATTCAGTTGAATAAGCAAAGAGGGAGTCACATACAGCTGGCCCGGTTAAACAATTATCGACTGAGTAATAAGTTGACTCGATCTGAGTCGTAATATACAAGTTATACAATTAATTCATCATCTGTATGTGATCTGATTATTTCAGCCACGTTATAAATAGATAAACTGATCCTCGGCGTTTTGAATCCTTCATTCACTTGCATTGTGACTCTATACACTTACTATAATGCAAGGATTATTTACTCAACATGAATCGCAGAGGTCGCGTTCGGCCGACAACTTAAAGATGCCGTCAACAAGTGGCGGATCAACGCCAGGAAGTGACGTCAGCTCCGATGGAGAGGCCTATGTTGAGGTCATTATAGACATCAACGAGGACCAAGTAAGCGTCGTCAAGCAGCCATCTGTACCCAAGGCAAATAAGCTTAGGATGATCAAAAGTTTATCCGCGAACAATAATGGGATGGCTGCCAATTCATCCGGAGTTGATCAAAGGGTGGTCGCCGCACGAGCTCGCAGACGGGAATTCAGTCAGCTCAATCGAACTCGCTCCGGTGCTGAGCGTGCTATTAAGGGGCTCAGATTCATAAGCTCCGAGAGTGATGCAAATAATACCTCTTGGAATGAAGTGGAGAGCAACTTCGACAAGCTAGCTAAAGACGGACTGCTTTGTCGTTCTGATTTCGCGCTTTGCATTGGTATGTAACTTATCATTCCTTATTATGTTACGTAAGTATAACATTATTGCATTAAAATTACTTTGGATTATTGTTTGTGTTGACTTAATTAGGGATGACTGAGTCAAAAGAATTTGCGATGGAAATATTCGACACTTTGAGGAGGAGGAGGAGAATCAATGTGGATAAAATTAGCAAGCATGAAATGCACGACTATTGGACCCAGATTAACGATCAAAGTTTCGATTCTCGACTTCAGTTGTTCTTCGACATGTACGTCCTCATTCTGCTTATTAATCTTCTAATAAATCTCTAACAAATAAAAATTGATGTTCAAATAACATTAGAGATATTTAGGAAAAAAAATATTATAGATACGAGAATATTGAGTGGTGAGTATCGATAATAATACTCCCTCAAGGGTAATAAGATAATTTTGTACGATTCTTTTTGTACGATAATTATACTCCCTCAAGGGTAATAAGATAATTATATAATACACATTTTGTCCGGTACTAAGATAATTTTGTACGATTCTTTTTGATGTTTTCATGCATGCTTAATTACTTAATTTATTACTGTAACATTATTCTTATACATGTTCTCAAGGGTGGATAAAAATGGCGATGGTCAATTGGGTATAGAAGAGATTAAAGAGGTATCATCCTAATTTTACATGGTAGGAAAGTAGTATCGATTTTTCTAACATTTGTTTCAAGGGACATGTTAATTAAGAGGTCAAGGAAAAATTGATATGGATAATTATTTAAGTATGGTAAATGTGACTTTATATTTCATTTTCTCATGATATTTCATGTGATATCTTCTCGCTTGACTCCTTAATGTGTACCCTGGACCACATGTTAGAAATTTGTTCAATTTCCGTTATTTGTTAAATTTCTATATTTAAGCCTGATAGTTAAAAAAGATTCAAAAGATATGTGATACTCATCATATCTTATGCTCCATCCAATTTTTAATAATCTTCTCATTTGACTAATCGGTGAAAAAAATAAGGGTGTAAAAATGTGTGATTCAAAATAAAAGAGGATGAGAGAAATGTAAGCGTAATTTTAGATCACACGTTGATGGCCTAAAATAGAAAAAAAAAAAGGTGTTTCAACCAAATAAAGAAACAGGGAAAATAAAAAAAATCAAAGGGAGTACTCCCTCCGTACCACAATGATCTTCCCATTTGATTATTATACCCCTCATATTCTAATAAAAGTGAGAAGAACTTAGTGGTACGGAGAGAGTATAGATTTTGAATTTTTTTTCCTTAAGCATATTATTTGTTCGTGTATCTAAATTTGAATGAGACCATGTGTCTCACATATTAATACTCCGTGACTAATTAAAATATTTTATGATAGAAACAAGAAAGACAGAAAAAAAGAACACAACATTGGAAGACGCACATATTTACTTGATTCGTTAACAATGTGTTAGTTACGCGCATAGACAGAAGGAGAGGAGGGTTTTATTAAGTTGAGGATATATTACGTAATACTATTTGATAACATAATAAGGAACTCTAGGTGGCCCAACTGCAATAGATATACGGATAAAGATTAGGAAACCTGAATCAAACTGCATATTATATCTATATCTATCTATATATATAATAAAAACATCCCTTTACAATATTCATTCTTAAGTGAATATGAGAAAGCCACCTCATCATTCTTAAGTGCATATGAGAAAGCCACCTCATCATCATCATTCTATATTCAATGAGAAAATGTGTATGCCTTTTAAATTAAAAGCAAATAAGTGCATACTAAATAGTACGCTATTAATTGTTATCATTAAAGTAAATTAGGTTATGTTATTATTAAATTAATTTAAACAACAACAATTTACATTATAATTTATAAATTACATATTAACGTTGATTACTCTGCTATAAACTTTCATCGATCTTTATAAATTGGATATTTTTTGTATAAAATGTGAGAGACTTTATATATATGTTCTCCATACCCTAAATCACAACCTCTATCGATCCTCTATTAGTTACAACAATCACCAGCATTATTTTGTCACTTTATATTTTGCATTATTATTTATTGTAATAATTGCGATGCGTTGACAATTTGTATGATTTTATACAAAAGTATACTACGTAATACATATGGACTACTGTCACTAACCAACCTAATATAGTACTTTAAAGATAACATAAAGAGTTAACGCCCTTCAACCCTTCTAACGACACACCCCTTCATACATAGCAACCAAAAATCAACCCCAACTCATATTACCATAAATGAGGCAATAACATACCCTCCACCCAAAATCCAATATATACAACTACCTCTAAAAAAAGCAAACTCAAAATAAATTCGATAAAAAAAAACATAAAAAAAATAAAAATAAAAAATTGTTCCTTCTAATAAACGAACCTAATAACTTTTTATTCAAAATGTTGTATTCATTTAGATCTCCAAAATTTAAAGCAATATGGTATTAAAATTGTGACATCATAATGGTTAATACAATGACAAAATTAAACTTTTTCCACATAAAATTTTTATTTATAAGAGTGTAACAATTTCTAACAATAGTGTTTAAGTAAAAAAATGTTTATGATGGAAAGGTTTAATAGAAGTATTGAATGTATTGTTGACATATAGTTAATTTTGGATAAAAAAAATACTCAATGTTCAATTAACTAATTCACATTTTTTTATACTTTTATTATTAAACCTATATTACATGAATATATTGGTTAATGCAAAATTTGATACCAGCATGTTGTCCGTTTATATACCGAAACTTATAAATAAGAATTCGCGTCATATGTTGTTGCATGTCGGTGTAAATGACATTCCTATACAAAAAAGTTCCTAAGAAAATTAGATCGTGTTTGAGTGTGAGCTTATACAACTTATTTGCAATACACCCATGATTTTCACGGGTAGCAGGCGAAATTGTAAACATACAATTGTTCCCAATAATAAATATTATAGAAATCCCATGCATTGCACGGGTCACAAAACTGGTTCAAGTCATAACTCAACAAATCATCACCCTCACTTGAAAGTTGAATCTCTGTAGCTCAATCAGAGAAATGCATGCTAGGATTAGCTGTATTGAGTAGAAATTATGGAGTATCTTAACTCATGTACGTGTCTGTAATGATGTGTAGATAATAATGTTAAGTGCGTCAGCTTGCAAATTATCCACAATAAGAGATCAAGCAGATGAATATGCCAGTTTGATAATGGAAGAACTAGACCCCGATGAGCTCGGATATGTTGAGGTACGGGTACCTACCAACTTCCATGCAATGCTCTCTTCAATACCATCTTATATATAGATGAAACGACTCACTTATTTTCCACACTTTTTATCTACATCTTCTCTTCAATATATATTCAGTACTCCGTAATGCATGCATGCATTCAACTTGCAAGAAATAATGTTTGATGTAAAGTAGATATATTCAATATTTTGCCCAAGCTCATGTATAATGTCTTTACTATAATATTAAAATACACGGAGTAGAAATTCAGTTAAAATTATTTGTTTGAGAATAAAATTAAGTGTGAAAAATAATTTGTTGAGAATAATTAATGTTGTTACCTTTTTCATATTCTTTTTATTTCTACAAGTTTGAGACTTTTTAATAGGAAATGTCCATAATACCGGCTCTTCCAAGTTGCATTGTTATATGAGATGTTACTGTATTATCTAGTCATACATTTACTTTTTGAACTTTCATATCAATAATGCGTTGAATTGACATGTAGGTTAATAACAATTATTGGCAAATTAAACAATGCAGTTATGGCAGATGGAGGCCCTTTTGTTGCAAAAGGACACTTACTTGAACTACAGTGAGGCACTCAATTATGTTGACACCTTAAGTGCAAATGTACATGGACTAAGTTATAGAAGCTCTATACAAATGAAGTGGATGAGCATGACACTTTTATTGAAAGATAATTTGAAAAGAACCTTGAGACTCTTTCGATCGAGCTTGTACAATAATGTCCGCATTTTGAAGGTTATCTTCCTTAATTATATTGTGTCTCAAACTCATGAAAACATGCATGTAGGGGAGGATGCATGTTACTGATAATTTGTTTCGTAACGTACATTATTAGGTGAATATATATGAAGGAGATGCGATGTCGCTCCAAATTTCAAAGCCCCCTCAGTTTGGTTTTAAGAGTGGACAGTACCTGTTTGTTAAGTGTCCCGCTATTTCTTTCTATGAATGGTAATCCGTTCACCGCTCACTACCTCGATCTCTTAAATACAGTTATTAAGGTTAAGTTGCGAGTGAGGTTTAACATTCTTCCAGGCACCCATTTTCGATTACCTCCTCTCCTGGGGATGACTATCTAAGTATTCACATGCTCAACAATGGTGATTGGACAAAGGAACTTCATAGAGCATTCACTCAGATTTCCAAATCCTCGGTATTAAGTAGGAATGACAAAGAGAATGAAACACCAAAACAAAGGTCATTATTCATTATTTTTGCTACTTCAATTCCTCCAAGTTTTTCTAACATCTTCTCACTTACCATTTTCATCCAAGTTTCTATCTTCTCCCTATTTCATTTCTTTTCTTATTTGGCCATCATTTTTACCCTACTATCCTTACTAGCTACTTCCTACAAGTTTTTATACTTATTCATTACTACACGTTTCTATACTACCCTTACTACATATCCACTCTCTCACTTCTTATTATTTCTCAATATTTTAATGGTACCAAAAAACTTTGTGCCAATTTCCAATGGATAGATCATTAAAACTTGAAGGAAGTATTAAAGTTAGGTCATTTTCTTTTGAATTGAACTAGGTTGAAATATTGAGACAAAATGAGTCTCCTGAAGCTCAATTGAAAAGAACAACTAACGGCCTTATTAGTCTGTGTGGTAGGTAATAGTAGTGTTTTAATTTGCTTAGAATGTTGTGATTGTTTTAGCAGTTACAATGGTATGCCAAACCTGCGGATAGACGGGCCATATGGTGGTTCAGCTCAAGATTACAGCAATTATGATGTTGTTCTTTTTGTTGGTTTTGGTATTGGGGTAGCTCCATTCATTAGTATCCTCAAAGATCTCACAAAAAGCATAAAAGATGAAGATGACCATCATGAGAAAGTGAGTACTGTACTAATAATTGCCTCTATTATCATTAGTTATTCATCATTGAATCATGCATGGTTGCTTTATCATGAATTTGTATAAACAGAAGCAGCTTAAGAATGCATATTTCTACTGGATTACGAATGAACAACGATCCTTTGAATGGTTTCGTGGGGCGATGAATGAAGCTTGTTCGGGCAAAAAATTTGCAACTTCGGAATACCACGTGGCAAAATACGAGTGGACGGTCAAAAGGTCAGAAGTCAAAAGTCAACAACGTAAGGGTCCACGGTTCACGGATGAAAAGTCAAAGTCGAAGATTAAAAGATGGAAGTCAAAGATAGTCAAAGACCGTCAAGTCAAGCAAACCCGGGGTAATATAAGATGACGGGTTGAACAAAACATAAGAGTAAACAAACCATGAGCCACTTAAATCAAACAGGCCCAACGAACAAGAAAAGGGACTCAACCCATATAAAGAGGAGGAAGCAACAGTTGTTGCACCTACAGAGGAGGAAACCCTCCTGAAGATCAGGAGATAAATGAGGAGAAAAATATAACTGCTGAGGAGGATGCAACGGCTAAGGGAGGATTAAATACCAAAATCTCAAGCAATAAAAGAGGATTAAACACCAAGATCCTAAGCAATAAAACGGAGGTTAAATGTCAAAGATTCCCATCAATGAGGAAGATAACAGCCATTAAGAGAGAATTAAAGAGGAAGATTCTGAGGAGGAAAGGCAAAGGATAAGAGGCTTAAGAGCACTATAAAAGGGACAAGGCAGACATAGAAAAGGGACATCCAAGAGCACTCAACAAAAGCAAGCATCATAAGAAATATACACCATAGCCATAGGTCGTGATAAAATTCTTTGTATTAATACTCCTATTTCACTCTTCTCCATTGATAGTAGAAACTTTGGTGGGATTCCGATTCCCCCCGCGGTTTTTCCCACATCGGGTTTCCGCGTCACCAAACTTTGTGCGTCGTTATTTTCTTTCGTTATTCCTCGTTCTCTAGTTTTACCTCGATTTCACCGACCCGTAGTTATAGGACGATTGCTTTGACCCGCAAACTTAAATCGAAGACCCGGTATATTTTTTACCAAAACAATTTGGCGCCCACCGTGGGGCAAAGTGATCATTTCCTATAAGCCAAACCCTACCGTGAAGCAAACTCGTGTCACCATGACCGGATCCGGCCAAAGTTCGTCCAGCAGTCAAGGAGCATCAACTCAGCCCATTGGAGGAAGGTTGTCCCCAGGATCAGCAGAGCTGGTTTTCACACCCCTCACCTTGGGTATCCCCACCAGCCAAGCGGTGAAACCCACGTTGCCAGTGTCTAGGCCCCCTCCGACGCCTAAAACCTCTGGGGTCACCAGCTCCTCCAGGGCCAGGAAAGAAAGCGTACCAACCAGAACCTTGACTCCAGGAGGATTCGTAGAAGAAGCTTCCAGTGGAGCGGGGTCACCAGACCTGATGCAGAGTATGCTCCAGGGAATCAATGCTCTGCGCCAAGCAGTAGAAACCCTGCAGAAGGACAACCAAGATATCAAGGCTCGGATCTCAGCAGCAGACAAGACCCCAGTTGCATCGCTCCAGATGTCACCAGAGATGCTGCCTCTGATGCCTAGGGGAGAACCCAGTACCCGTAGGGAATCAGCAGCTGGCAGGAAGACCACCAGAGAGGTCCCTTCAGAGTTGGTCACCAGACTGGAGCTAGGATTGGCTCCACCAAGCCCGGTTATTGAACCCCAAGGGTTGGGTTACTTGACCTATGGCCCTACACCCGGCAGATCTCCTACCACAGGTAACTTTCTCTCCAACATCGAAAGTCGAGAGACTAACTCACTATCTTCTGCAGGCACCCCTGTCCACCAGACGCCAGGATGGCAATTTGTAACTCCACCAGAGATGACCACCTTATCCAACAACCAGCCCTCTGGAGGAATGTGGACAACGCCTACCCTCAACCAGCAGACGTCAGAGTGGCAGCCCAGATCCGTGACAGCAGCACCACCTTTACCTCCTCCTCCTAGTAGTCAACACCCTGGAGGACCTTATGCAGGGAGTACTCCTTTCAACTTTTCTCCTCCTGTCTCTAACCCTCCTGCAGGAACAATCAGCACAGCAGATCAGCAACGCCAGGAACTGAAGGAATTGAGGGACCTGATCAACAAGATTCCTGGAATGCCACGCCCCCTGGAGAGAGCAGCTAGGGACAGCTATGCAGATTCACCCTTCATCGACGATCTAGCCTGTGTTGCTGTACCCAAGGGCTTCATGCCACCAGCCATGACGCTTTATGATGGCACTGCGGACCCCCTGGATCACATCAACCAGTACAAACAGAAGATGATGGTGGTGACCGCTACGGGCCCCCTGAAGGAAGCCTGCATGTGTAAAGGGTTTGGCTCCACTCTGTCAGGAGCAGCCCTCCATTGGTTCGTCGGTCTGCCTAACCGAAGCATCACCTCCTTCGCTGACCTGGTCAATGCCTTCAACCAGCAGTTCGCCAGCAGCAGAAAACCAGATAAGCAGACCAGCGACTTGTATCGGGTAGTGCAGAAGTTCGAAGAATCTACACGTGACTTCCTCAACAGATTCAACAAGGAGAAAGTCACCATCCCCAGATGTGATGTGCCCACCGCCATAGAAGCCTTTCGCCAAGGGCTTCACCAGGATTCAGACCTCTATAAAGACCTCACAAAGTACCCATGTGCCACATTCGAGGATGTGCAGACCAAGGCGATGGCAGCCATCAGGTTAGAAGAAGATTCAGGCCCCAGAAGGGCTGCGTATGGTTATGTCACCAGAAAGGCGCCAGCAGAAAAGAGGGGTGAAAGATCAAAGCCCTATGACAGGAACGTGAGCAAAATTTCCGAGGAGAAAGACTGGAAGGACAATCCAGGATTGCCACCTAAAGTGAGTGAGTATGGGTTCTCTACCAACCTTGATGGGGTGCTCAAGGCTCTGAGGGAGTTAGGGCGCAGAGTCAGGTGGCCCAGAAGACAGGAGTACACCAATGACCGAAGAGACGCCAACAAGAAGTGCGAATTCCATGACGATATCGACACCATACCGATGAGTGTGTCCAGCTCAGGAGAGAGGTTAAATTCCAGTATGATCAGGGGAATCTGGATCACCTCATGCCCAGAAACTCTAGCAGAATAAATGCAGCAGATCAGGTATTGCCTTCTCCACCTCCAATATGTACCAGAATTGTCAATGTGATAACAGGAGGATCGGAATTATGCGGGCTGACCTACTCAGCAGCCAAGAGACATGCCTCTCAGACCAGAGGAGACAGACCCGAGCACTCCTGCAGAATCAGTTGCAAGGATCTTCCAGCTGTCACCTTTGACGAAACTGACGCAGAAGCTACTCCAGAGATGCACCATGACGCCTTAATAATTACCCTCTCTATAGGGAATTGCACCGTGAAGAAGATTCTGGTGGACACAGGGAGTTCAGTCAACCTCATCATGTTGGAAACTCTCCAGAACATGGGGTTTAGCGAGAAGGATCTAACGAAGAAGGCGGTTCCCTTAGTGGGTTTTAGTGGTGAGACCAAGCATTCTCTGGGAGAGATCACCATTCCTACCTATGCCGGAGGAGTGAACAAGCAAGTATGGTACCTAGTCATTGATGGACCCTCCACCTACAACGTGATCCTAGGAAGGCCTTGGATTCATGAGATGAAGGCAATCACCTCCACCTACCACCAGTGCCTGAAGTTCCCTACACCCTGGGGAGTGCAGAAGATCACCGGAGACCAAGGAGAGGCCAAAGACTGCTACAGGGTAGCCCTTAAGAAGACGGCGAGCCCTCCAGCATAGCAATTACAGAGCCTTCATCTGCCTCTGCAGGAGTACGTAGAGCCACCTCAGGCGGAGTTGGATGAAGTCAACTTGGACGAGCAACATCCAGAGCGAAAAGTGTTAATCGGATCAGAATGCACAGGTAATATCCGCCAAAACCTCATTGAATTATTAAAAGCTAACATGGATTGTTTTGCTTGGTCGCATGATGATATGGTAGGTATAGATCCGAGCGTTATCACTCACAGGCTAAGCGTGGACCCAAGCTACAAACCAGTCCAGCAGAAGAGAAGGAAGTTTGCCCCAGAAAGAAATCAAGTCATAAATCAGGAGGTTGACAGTCTGCTGGCTGCTGGCAAAATCAGGGAGGTAAAGTATCCAGAGTGGTTGTCTAACGTGGTGGTGGTCCCAAAGAAGAATGGCAAGTGGAGGGTGTGTGTTGATTTCACCGACTTAAACAAAGCATGCCCGAAAGATCCATTCCCCCTACCGCATATAGACGCCATGGTGGATGCTACAGCAGGCCACGAGATGCTAACCTTTCTTGATGCATGGAGCGGGTACAACCAGATCAAGATGCATCCAGCAGACCAGGAGAAGACAGCCTTCAGGTCTGAGAGAGGTATATACTGTTACAATGTAATGCCTTTTGGTCTGAAGAATGCAGGTTCCACCTACCAGAGACTAGTCAACAAGATGTTCAAGAGACAGATTGGGGACACAATGGAGGTATATATTGACGACATGGTCGTCAAGTCAAAGCAAGCTTCGCAACATACAACACACTTGGAGGATACCTTCAACACCTTGAGGGAATACAAGATGAAGTTAAATCCTTCAAAGTGCACATTTGGAGTGTCATGTGGGAAGTTCCTGGGGTACATGGTGACCCAGAGGGGAATTGAAGCTAGCACAGAGCAGATCAAGGCCATCCTCCAGCTGGAATCCCCACAGAAGCCAAGAGACGTGCAAAGGCTGACTGGAAGAATTGCTGCTCTGAGCAGATTTATCTCCAGGTCTTCAGATAGATGTCGGCTGTTCTATGATGTCCTGAAGAAGGCCCAAAGGTTTGATTGGACAGCAGAGCATGAGAAGGCGTTCAGCGACCTGAAGCACTACCTCAGCACTCCACCTCTGCTGTCAAAACCAGAACCTGGAGAACCACTCTTCCTGTATTTATCAGTAACCGAGGTAGCAGTCAGCGCGGTATTAGTACGTGAGCACGAAGGAGCACAATGCCCAGTATATTATGTTAGTAAGTCTCTGCTTCCTGCAGAGACCAGGTACACATCCCTTGAGAAACTCGTACTTGCACTTGTTACGGCATCTTATAAACTTCGACCTTATTTTGAATCGCATGCTATTTCCGTAGTAACAAATTATCCACTAAAAACTATTATGAGAAAACCTGAGTTATCAGGGAGAATGGCCAAGTGGTCTATACACTTGAGCGGCTTCGACCTGAAATTTGTCCCCAGAACAGCGATAAAATCCCAGGCGTTAGCAGACTTCGTATCCGACTTCAGCCCAGCTCTGCAGACACAGGCAGAGAAAGACATCCTCCACCTTGAGGAGGACAAAGGCGAACAGGTGTGGAAGCTAAATGTAGATGGCGCCTCTAACATGCGAGGATCTGGAGCAGGATTAGTTCTGAAGTCTCCTCAGGGGGATCTCATAGTCCAAGCAGTACGGTGCGAGTTCCGAACAACAAACAACGAGGCAGAATATGAAGCTCTAATCTTGGGTCTTCAGCTGGCTCTAGACCTCAAAATCAAGCGCCTAGAGGCTTACAGTGATTCCCAGCTAATAGTCAATCACATGAATGGCTCGTATGCAGCTAAGGACTCCAAGATGGTGTCTTACCTTGAGGTGGCAAAGGAGCTCTCCCTCAGGTTCGTAGCCTTCTCAATCAACCAAGTCCCTAGGGACCAGAACGTGGAAGCAGACGCCCTAGCCACCCTGGGGGCAACCTTCAAACCAGGTGTAGTTTCCACCATACCCATTGTCCATGTACTGGAGCCAGCAGTTTGGACAGGCACACAGGAACACCAGATGCTGAGGCAGGAGGACAATTCACCAGACCAGGGATTGCAGTGGCTGCAGGAGGCAGGAGTCTGCAGCACCTCAGCAGAACAAGAAAGAATCCCAGACTGGAGAAAACCCTACCAAGAGTGGCTGCAAAACGATATCCTGCCAGCAGACAAGAAGGAAGCCCGAAGTTTTAGAATGAAAGCGTCCAGGTACATCCTCATTGATGGTGTCATGTTCAAAAGATCAGCCGCTGGACCATACTTGAGGTGCCTAAGTCAGCAGGAGGCAGAGGTGGTTATGCATGATCTCCACAGTGGTGAGTGTGGAAATCATGCAGGGGGCAAGAGTCTATCCAACAAAACACTCCGCCAAGGTTACTATTGGCCGACAATGCGCAAGGACGCGAGGGAATATGTTAAGAAATGTGACGCCTGCCAGAGACATGCACCGGTCAATCACCAGCCAGCAGAGCCATTGCACCCAGTAATTTCTCCTTGGCCCTTCATGAAATGGGGGATGGATATTGTTGGCAAGCTACCGAGAGCCCCAGGAAACAAAGTTTTTATGCTGGCCATGACTGACTACTTCTCCAAGTGGATAGAAGCAGAAGCATTCCCTCAGGTGACTGAGAGGCAGGTTATATCCTTCATAAAACGTAACATTATCTGCAGGTTTGGCATTCCTTCAGAGATCATCTGCGACAACGGATCCCAGTTTATTGGCAACAAGATGGAGGCCTACTGCGCCAGGTGGAACATCACACTAAGCAAGTCTACCCCCAGAAACCCTCAGTCTAATGGTCAGGCGGAGTCTAGCAACAAAATTGTGATAGACAACCTGAAGAGAAGGCTGGAGGAGGCAGGGGGCAGATGGGCAGAAGAACTCCCCTTGGTGCTGTGGTCTGACAGAACTACACCCAAGGTGGCTACAGGACAAACACCCTTCAGTTTGGTCTTTGGTGCTGAGGTGGTCATCCCTTCAGAGGTGAGAGTGCCTACTCATAGATACGGATGCATAACCGAAGACAGGAACCAGGTAGAGATGGCAAACAGCTTGGATACTATAGATGAGCTCAGAATCGATGCTCAAATAAGGATGGCCTCCTACAGACAAACAGTCGCCAGAAGTTACAACAAGAATGTCAGAGTCAGAATCCTGCAGGAAGGAGACCTAGTCCTCAGAAAAGTCTTCCAGAACACCAGGAATCAACGAGCAGGAAAGTTTGCTTACAATTGGGAAGGACCCTATCAAATAGAAAAAGTAGTTGGGAACGGAGCCTACCGACTTATGACCATGGAGGGGAAGATCATCCAAAAGCCATGGAACATTGTACACCTAAAGAAATACTTCTTCTGAGTGGGCCACAGCCGCCAGCAATCTGGGCCAATGCCGCCAGAAACATGGGCTACAGCCGCCAGAAACGTGGCATCTATTCTGCCAGGTGCACCTCCACCAGAACCCAGGTTTAATCTTTTCAAACCTTGCAAACACGTATTTAAATTTTCCTATCATTCTTCTGTTTTCTTTTCTTTCTTTTAGCAAAATTCAAAAATTTTCCCGCATATTCAAATCAGATAAAATTTTGATTTCCTTTTTACATGTGTCGACAAAATTCAATTTTCTTTGGCATTAAGGTTTGATTTTCTTATTGCGTACGTTTTCGAAATTTAATTTTCTCTTTCCATATATTTTCGAAATTCAATTTTTTGCTTCCACATATGTCTTCAAATATTGTGTTCCCTATCTTTGCCAAATTTTTGTCAGTTTTCTCAAACTAAGTGCTGGTGACTAATCTGGTGGAGTGTACGATTTCTACAGAGGGCGTGCGTCTGTGACTAAGTGCCTACAACCGGGACATTACAGTCTCCTGCGTCACTTAGCACCCACGCAAAGCGTGGCACCTCCGACTGAGTGGGCGAACTAAACCCCAGGCCACCACTATATCAAAGGTCGACCATACAAACATAAGGCATGCATACAACAGAAGGTAGTTAGACAAAACTACAACAAACGATTACAATCAGACGCAAACAATCACGATCCAAAGCAAACATTTACGACCTTCTGCTAAGGCACGAAGTGCCACAAAGTACTAACACACGTCGCTCCCCTGAGCAAAGGCGAAGTCATTACAGAATTTTTTGCAAACACTAACAAATCGGAAGTTCATGCCATGCAGGATTCACAAGCCGAAAACAAAGGAGGAGTAACATCACTCCAGCAGAACTTGGTCCACAGACTGGACATTCTCCTCTGGTGGAGGCGGAACTATAGCAGATTCTCCTGCAGAAACCTGGGTCTCTGATGAACAACAACAGAATCTCCCTCAGGGTCATCAAGCCATCCTGCTGATCCACGCTCTCTTGCCCATCAGCCTCCTGATCAGCAATGAGAAATCAGCGGACTCCATCAGATCCTCCGCCTCCACATCAGAAAGAGCGTCCAGGTCAGGCGCCACAGGAAATTCCTCATCCAGTCACTTCTTCTCTACAACCAGATTCCTCCGCCAACAATCTGCGAACCAAGTCCAACTCCTTCAGAGAACCTTCTTCTAGCACAGACCTAGGACCAGGAAGTAGCATATGATCCAGGAAAGTCATATCCTCTGCAGACTTACCAAAGCCTTCAGGAAATTTGAGCGCCACTTCAGCAGAAACCTCATCAATGGATCTGGGGGCAGAATAAGAGGTAGACTTAGAAAGGTCTGCCACCAGAGGTCCACTCTCTGCAGGAGTAATTTCTAAGAGAGGGGACAGATCACGCCTTCTTCTAGAACCAGCAAGCTAAGGCCAGCAGAAGCAGAGCCGACTGCCTACAATGGAGGCAAACGGAAATTCCCGCCTAAGATGAGCTTAGTCGGAAATTTGGGGGCATTTGTTCGGGCAAAAAATTTGCAACTTCGGAATACCACGTGGCAAAATACGAGTGGACGGTCAAAAGGTCAGAAGTCAAAAGTCAACAACGTAAGGGTCCACGGTTCACGGATGAAAAGTCAAAGTCGAAGATTAAAAGATGGAAGTCAAAGATAGTCAAAGACCGTCAAGTCAAGCAAACCCGGGGTAATATAAGATGACGGGTTGAACAAAACATAAGAGTAAACAAACCATGAGCCACTTAAATCAAACAGGCCCAACGAACAAGAAAAGGGACTCAGCCCATATAAAGAGGAGGAAGCAACAGTTGTTGCACCTACAGAGGAGGAAACCCTCCTGAAGATCAGGAGATAAATGAGGAGAAGAATATAACTGCTGAGGAGGATGCAACGGCTAAGGGAGGATTAAATACCAAAATCTCAAGCAATAAAAGAGGATTAAACACCAAGATCCTAAGCAATAAAACGGAGGTTAAATGTCAAAGATTCCCATCAATGAGGAAGATAACAGCCATTAAGAGAGAATTAAAGAGGAAGATTCTGAGGAGGAAAGGCAAAGGATAAGAGGCTTAAGAGCACTATAAAAGGGACAAGGCAGACATAGAAAAGGGACATCCAAGAGCACTCAACAAAAGCAAGCATCATAAGAAATATACACCATAGCCATAGGTCGTGATAAAATTCTTTGTATTAATACTCCTATTTCACTCTTCTCCATTGATAGTAGAAACTTTGGTGGGATTCCGATTCCCCCCGCGGTTTTTCCCACATCGGGTTTCCGCGTCACCAAACTTTGTGCGTCGTTATTTTCTTTCGTTATTCCTCGTTCTCTAGTTTTACCTCGATTTCACCGACCCGTAGTTATAGGACGATTGCTTTGACCCGCAAACTTAAATCGAAGACCCGGTATATTTTTTACCAAAACAAAGCTGCTGAGCTTGATAATAAGAGGGTATGTACATGCATGCAACTAAAATACTCGAATATTTTCTTACTTTATCTTTCAGAGCAATCACAACAATACGTACGATTCGTTGATTAAGTTTATTTTAGAAAAAATACTATTATTCTCATTTTTCTAGTTATTTAATTTAACTTCATTACCCTATCACATTCATCGCGTGCACGCGAGCACTAATAATAGTTTAAACTTGATGGGGTCCTCGTCCTCTAATTCCTTACAGGGTGTAATTGAGATGCACAATTACCTTATTAGTGTTTATGAGGAAGGTGATGCACGATCGGCTATTATAAAAATGCTTGCAACACTCAATCATGCCAAGTATGGCATTGATATAATTTCCGGGACCAAGGTATTAATCCTTTTATTCCTATTACCATTAGTTAAATAAATTAATTAAGGGTTTTTCTAAAATGTGTCTCAATGACACATGCTAAGAGATTAACAAAGGAGAGATTTGCATATTTTGCAATAATATATCATGAGAAACAATTACCTTATTTAAAGGATTAATCTTGCAAATCTCCTAACATGTGCCCTTGAGGTACATTTTAAATGATATTCCCTTTCTATATAATCTTCGTCACATATATTTGACAAATTAGTCAATCTTGTAAACCGGATGAGTACTTTACAAAGATAACAAGAGGTACAATTGCTAAGATAATTGAAGATTGAAACATGCATGGACCAGCCCGATCGAGCAAACCCATTTTTTCAAGGAGTTGGGCCTTGTGTTATAGCCAAAAAAAGTCCACGGGCCAACTCTAAACGCGAACTTAAATCAGTGTAAAATAATACTCATACACCGTATTATTTCAAAAGTATATCTTCTACGACTTTCCTGATACTCTCTTGGTGTATACAATTAATTAAAACGGAATAATAAGTGGCAACAAACTAGCATACGTACATTCCTTTTCGAATTTTCTTCAAAATTCAGTAATTAAAGTTGTCGTGTTTTAATTTTCCTTTATTAACAGGTCCTCACTCATTTTGGTAAGCCAAAGTGGAGAAAAATTCTATCTGAAATAGGCTCCAAACATGCAAATACAAGAATAGGTAACGCGAAAAGGCTCATTTCCTTCTTTTGGTCCAGGTTGTTGAAAACCTAAGTCGTCTTGATCGATTTGAATCTCGATATTTTATCACTTTTTTAAATCGAAAAAAATACTCTCTGATTCATTGGAAATCTACCATAATCCTCGATACATTATTCCTACACTATTAGCTAGTACGAGTACTTGTCTGATGTATGTGTCTTGCTGTTGTTGGGAGCATGCAGGAGTTTTTTGTTGCGGTGCACCGATATTGGCCAAAGAATTGAGAGCCCTCTGCCACGGATACAATCAACGAGGTGCAAATAAATTTGAGTTCCACCAGGAACAAAACTATTGATGAGTCTATCCATTGCTCACACTATTGTATAACCAATTATCTTCCTCATTTTGAATCATAGAGGATAATGTATGTTTTTTCTACTATTACAAAGTAGGCAATGTTGAATTAATGAAACAATCCACCTCATCCATGAGTCAAGACAGTTACTTGGTAACTGATTAGTAGGAGTAAGATTGAGTCAAGTTGAGTAAGTTGAGTCGGTTAACAGTAGTGCTAGAATCATGCTACTCCACAATTGTAGGCTAAGTAGTAGTGGTGTTAGTGGAGCAGTTAATAACGTTAATTCAGTACTTAAGGAGGTAGCTTTCCCTTGTTTTCGAGTAATGCAATCAGTAATCTTTCCTTTCCTGAAAACTACACCTCTCAAATCTTCCAACAAAAGTGGTATCAGAGCTTCCAGGTTCAAGGTCCAAGAATTCTGGAAGAGCATTGTTCAATATGCAGAACAATGGCACAAACTCGTTCTCACAGTTACCTGTTTTCAGTGGTGTGAAATACCATTTCTGGAGTTTGAAGATGCAGACTCTGTTTAAATCTCAGGAGCTATGGGGACTAGTTGAAGATGGGTTTGAAGACAAAGATCCTGCTGAACCAGATCAAGCATTGAAGGAGAAAAGGAAAAAAAGGCTCTAAGGCGTTGTTCATGATACAACAAGCTTTAGATGATGATGTTTTCCCGAGGATTGCTGCTGCCACCACCTCGAAGATGGCATGGGATATACTCAAAAAAGAGTATCTTGGTGACAAAAAGGTTGTCACTGTCAGGTTGCAGTCTCTGAGAAGGGAATTCGAGACTGCTATTATGAAGGACAAAGAGTCAATTCAAGACTATTTGTCCAGAATTTCCAGTGTTGTTCATCAAATGAACTCATATGAAGAGAAGATGTCACATGAACTTGTTGTTGGAAAAGTATTGAGGAGTCTAACAACAAAGTTTGATCATGTGGTAGCAGCAATTGAGGAGTCAAAGGATATGGCTTCCTATACGCTTGATGAGTTAATGGGCTCTCTTCTAGCACATGAGGAGAGGTTGAACAGATCGTCAGAAAAGCAGGAAGAGAAGGCGTTTCAAGTTAAGAATGAACCTGGTAAAGACAGGTCAAGAGGTCAGAATACAAGAGGAAGAGGAGGAAGAGGTGCTAGAGGTAGAGGAGGAAGAGGACGTGGTGGAAAGCAGAACTGGACTGAGGATAGAGATCAATCTAATTCCTCTCAATCTCAGTCTCAGTCAGGTAGAACCACGATCAAGTGCTATCATTGCAACAAGGTTGGTCACAAGATTGCAAACTGTTGGCTGAAAGACAAAAAGCAGAATGAACAAGGTGATCAAAAAGTTAATCTGGCAGAACAAGAAGATAAGTTGTTCTTGACAAGTGAAGGAAGTCAAGGGGCCGAGAACAGATCTTGGTATATTGATAGTGGTTGTTCAAACCATATGTCAAGTTTGAAGTCCTTGTTCAGAAATCTGGATGAAACAAAGAAGAGTACTGTCAGGCTGGGTAATGACAAGATACTGCAAGTAGAGGGTATGGAAACAGTTGCTGTGCAAACTGAGAAAGGTAACACCAAACTGCTGTTTGATGTTCAATATGTTCCTTTATTGGCATATAATTTGACTAGTGTGGGTCAATTATTATGCAATGGGTTTGCTGTGTTGTTTAATAGAGAGTCATGTGTGATTAAGGATAAAAAATCTAGTGAAATTATTGCTACATCACAAATGGGAAGCAATAGGATGTTTGCACTAGATATATCAAACAACAAAGGGGCTATGGTTGTTAAGGATGATACAGCAGTTTTGTGGCATAGGAGGTATGGTCATCTTAATGTGCAGAGTTTGAGAATGTTAAGCACTAAAAGAATGGTAAATGGTCTACCAAGTATAGGTGAACTAGGGGTGTGTGAGGGGTGTGTCTATGGGAAGCAAGCTAGAGACTCTTTCCCATCTGGAACAGCATGGAGAGCAACTGGTTGTCTTCAGTTGATTCTTGCTGATCTTTGTGGTCCTATGCAAATTGAGTCACTAGGGGGAAGTAGGTATTTTCTACTACTGACAGATGACTTTAGTAGGATGAGTTGGGTCTACTTTCAAGTCACTAAATCTGAGGCATTAGAAAACTTCAAGAAGTTTAAGGCAATGGTAGAAAATCAGTCTAATGCAACTCTGAAAGTTCTTAGAACAGACAGAGGAGGTGAGTTCAATTCAAAAGAATTTGATGAATTTTGTGAGAGATGTGGAATAGAGAGAGAGCTGACTGCTCCATACACCCCAGAACAGAACGGGGTAGCAGAGAGGAAGAACAGAACTGTTGTAGAGATGGCAAGAAGTATGTTGATGGCAAAGGGGTTACCAAGTGAGTTTTGGAGTGAAGCTGTTGCTACAGCTGTATATCTGTTGAATGTCTCCCCTACTAGAGCTGTAGTGAATCGGACTCCATATGAAGTATGGAGAGGAAGAAGACCTCAAGTAGGTCATCTCAGGATATTTGGAAGCATTGCCTATGTTTTAAGAAATCTCAGAACAAAACTAGAGGAAAAGTCAGTCAAGTGTATATTTCTGGGATATGCAGTTCACTCCAAGGCTTATAGAGTATATGATCCTGTTACTGAAAGGGTCATCATTAGCAGGAATGTGGTGTTTGATGAGGGTGAATCGTGGGACTGGAATAGTGAAGATAAAGGCAATAAAAGGGACTTCACTTTCGAGTCTTTACAGGATGCTGATCCAGAACCTGCAGGAGCAGCATCACCAATCACTCCTGCAGGAAATGCTAATTCTGAATCATCCTCCTCTGCAAGCTCTGAAGATGATACTCCTGATTCTCCCCCTAGAAGAATGAAATCAATTCAGGAGATCTATGAGACTTGTGGTTTTGCACTGGTGAGTGCAGAGCCAACTGACTTCACCATGGCAGCAAAAAATCCAGACTGGCAGAAGGCTATGGAAGCAGAAATAAGGGCAATTCAGAAAAATAATACATGGGAGTTCGTAGAAGTTGCCCCTGATCAGAATGTTATTGGGTTAAAGTGGGTCTACAAGACTAAGGTCAATACTGATGGGAGTGTATTGAAGTACAAGGCAAGACTTGTAGCCAAAGGGTATGCCCAACAGGAAGGTGTAGATTATGAGGAGACTTATGCTCCAGTAGCAAGATTTGAAACAATAAGAATTGTAATTGCACTGGCAGCACAACTCAAGCTACAAATCTACCAGTTCGATGTAAAATCTGCATTTCTCAATGGAGAGCTAATGGAAGAAGTATACGTTGAGCAGCCACAAGGTTTTGTCAAAGACAAGGAGGAAAGCAAAGTCTACAAATTGAAGAAAGCTCTTTATGGGTTAAAACAGGCTCCTAGAGCCTGGTATAGCAGAATTGATGCGTTCTTCACCAAGGAAGGCTATGAGAGAAGTGAGAATGAACCTACCTTGTACATTAAAAGACAAGGGAAGGGGAAATTCTTGGTGGTGTGCTTATATGTAGATGATATCATCTATTTTAGTTCCTCAAATGATCTGTTGCCCAAGTTTAAAGAGAAGATGCAGCAAGAGTTTGAGATGACAGATCTTGGGTTGCTAAGCTATTTCCTTGGGTTAGAAGTACATCAAGGAGAGGAAGGCATATTTCTAAGTCAGCAGAAATATGCTTCTGATATGGTGAAGAAGTTCAAAATAGAAGAATCAGAAGGAGAGTTTACTCCTCTGAACACAGGCGAGAAGCTACAACCTGATGATGGAACAGGAAGAGCAGATGAGCGTCTGTACAGGAGTATGGTTGGTGGACTGAACTACCTCACACACTCAAGACCTGACATCACTTACAGTGTGAGTCTGGTGTCGAGATTTATGCATTGTCCAACCAAACATCACTTGGGTGCGGTGAAAAGAATCCTAAGCTATGTAGCAGGAACCATAGGATATGGAGTCTGGTATGAAAGGTCTGAAGATTTCAAGCTGGTGGGCTTCACAGACAGTGACTGGGCAGGTGACTTAGAGGAGAGAAGGAGCACCTCAGGCTCAATTTTTAGTCTTGGATCAGGGGCTATCACCTGGAGTTCTAAGAAGCAAGAACCAGTGTCATTGTCAAGTACTGAAGCAGAATATGTTGCTGGAGGAGCTGCAGGTAGACAAGCTATGTGGTTAAGAAAATTGCTAACTGATTTGGGTCATACTCAAGATGGAGCTACGGTTATATGGTGTGACAATAAATCAGCTATAGCAATGACAAAGAATCAAGGTTTTCATGCTAGAACGAAGCACATAGAAGTGCAGCATCACTTCATCAGAAAACTGGTAGGTGATGGGAATGTGGTACTCAAGTTCTGTGGAACCAATGATCAGAATGCAGACCTCTTCACAAAGAGTCTGACATTGGCCAAGCACAAGATGTTCATGGATCGAATTGGGATGAGGGTGGTTTGCATCAAGGGGAGATGTTGAATTAATGAAACAATCCACCTCATCCATGAGTCAAGACAGTTACTTGGTAACTGATTAGTAGGAGTAAGATTGAGTCAAGTTGAGTAAGTTGAGTCGGTTAACAGTAGTGCTAGAATCATGCTACTCCACAATTGTAGGCTAAGTAGTAGTGGTGTTAGTGGAGCAGTTAATAACGTTAATTCAGTACTTAAGGAGGTAGCTTTCCCTTGTTTTCGAGTAATGCAATCAGTAATCTTTCCTTTCCTGAAAACTACACCTCTCAAATCTTCCAACAAGCAAACCTATTACTACATCTATAATTATGTCTTTTTTGTACGATTGTTTTGTTGGAGACGAGACTTGATCATCTCGGAAAATGATTCATTTTAGGCAAGCCTATTACTTCAAATCTTTTTTGGACTAAAGCTATCTAGCTCGGCGTTATTGTTATTGAGTAGGTCTACGAAGAGACGGTCTTTTGATTTATTGAGAGACAAATGAAGGTAACGGTGGTACAAAACCTAATAAAAATAGGTAGTGGACTTTGTGAATGTTACTGTACAAAGAAGACAAGCATACAATATGTAAATTGGAAATGGTGCGTGGTAGAGGAAGGATGTACAAATATATGATGATGGGTTAATGTTTGAGAAGGTAATGTATATTGGGCTATTCACTATTGGCATGATTTCTTGAAAATATAGACAAACTCATGAATTTTTTTTGGAGAAATTTTAAATTTTAGGCTACAGCAAAGATATTACAAAAGATCCCTACGAGTATTTTTTTTCTAATACGGCAGGTGGAAATTAAGTTCCTATAAGGCTATAATGTTCTAACATCCTTGGCCTACGAGTGATATCAAGTTGAGCCAAGCATAAACTTGGTATATCTAGTTAATTTGGCGGATGCTGGTTAAGAAAAAATTTGAACTACTCAAGCTTAAAAGATTGGGCTCACAAACAAATACTTGAGTTAAACTGCGAGTTCAAGCCTATTGTTATGACAGAAATGAGAAAGACAGAAAAATTAAGAATGTAAAATTGAGAGATACATAGATTTACATGGTTCACTAACGATGTATTGGCAACAAACGTCCACAAACATAAGGAGAAAGAGGTTTTTTCTTTAACTTGAACAGAGATTACAAATTACCGTTTATGATAGTATAATTAATATGGTGGGGTATATGAGAGTATATAATATTCTCAAACCCTAAACTGAAAACACTCTAGACAGAAACCCTAGAAACCCAAAAAGAAACCTTAGGCACAGTGGGTACAGATATATACAGATACCGATTATGAAACCTAATCAAACATATTCAAATCATAAGTCAACAAATATTCACATTGATTAGAACTCTCCCTCCTTTAATCAGATAGATGTACAAGATGCACTCCAAACAGATGTATACCAGAAACTTCTCACTCCATCCTACCTCAAATATTGCCTACTAATAAGGGGAAAGGGTATCTTAAAATTTTCAGAGGCTCAGCTCGAGTCTTGAGTCTGAGGCCTTATATACCTTTTTTCCTCATCCAAAAAAGCGGAATATAAATTATCTAATTGTTACTAAATGTTTTTTGATATTATCTACACATTAGTTGTACAAAATAAAAGGCTAACAAGACTTAACATTTAAAAAAAATAAGATTGCAACCTAGATGATTCGAACACATGACATTTCAAGAAGAAGAATACACTAGAACCAGAACTACACTACAAACCACATATATACATACTATCTCATAATTATTTATGGGACGTGCTATTTCATACACGGATTTTACTACATTATACACGTAATTTCCATCTTTACCATTCTCATTCCCCCATTTTCCCATTCCCTTGAGAGAGAACGAGAAAAAAAAAATCCCCCAACAACAACGTAGCAACTGCAGTCAACGTCACCTCCTACGACCTTACTCCACCACCTACCCTGCTCACCACCACCACCCCAGATGCCGATAAACCTTCATGCCCACCACCATGATGGCAGTCGTCGTTCACCACCACCCATCACTAATCCATATAAACGCCCCCCCGTTACCGTCGACGAGCATCGACAACCATCCCTCCACCGTTGTCGTCGATGACCATCGACTACCGCCCCTTTAAAGTTGACGACTACCACCTCTTTAAAGTTGACGACCACCTATCACAATCACCCCTAACCAAAAAATCGTAATTGTTAAACTCTAATTTACAACAAAATTAACGAGATAATTATAGTATTAATCAGAAATTAACGAAAGTGAAAGTCAAATTACATGTTCAATGTACGAATTGCGTTCGATAATTGTCCGAATCTTTCGATAAAGGTATCTGTTCCGGTTCGGAAACAATCAACTCCAAATTGGGTTTGGATCTAGTTTAAATCGTACTCTTTGGATCTTGCTTAGTCTTCACGTCTCACTTCTCTCTCTCCTAGTATCGGACCTTCCCGGCGAATCGGGTCGTTCGTACCTGCGCAGAGAGCAAACAGGGTCTCGGGGATATCCGAGGGAACCCTCTCCGATGCCTAAGTCAGTCCGTGAATGCACTTAAGAAACCTTGTTCGTGAGGAACAAGGTGGCGTTTTCTAGAAAGAGATTTTAGTGAGAGAAAGTTCATTACCCCTTTATGAATGAATATAGTGGGGTATTTATAGGTTTCCATGAGAGAGGGGGGGGGGGGGAAGAAAATAGAGGGCACGTGCTTCATGAGTTCATGCGTGCCCTTTACCTTAGGCTGGGATCAGGAGAGTCGGCTGGAGCACCCTCGGGTCGGAACGACCAGGGGTCAGTGGTCTCCTGGAGAGAGTGCAGAAGGGCTCGGCCCGGCCGACCGAGGGTCGAGCCTTAGGGCCGGACCAAGGCTCGAGGAGGTCAGTTGATGCGCGTATTTTATATACACTTTTTATGCCTTTTATGCGCGCATTCCCGTGTTTATTGAATAGTGAAAACTATAATTTTGCCCCGAATTGGCTACTTTGTGGTGTGTATTGTCCTTTTGCAGGAACGGAAGACAAAGGAGTTAAAACGAACAAAAACCGTGCCAAAACGAAGCTGGAAAATTGTTGGTCGCTGAAACGAGCGATAGTCGACCGACTATCAGGATAGTCGGCCGACTATGACGATAGTCGACCGACTATTACAATAGTCGGCCGACTATTCTGGAGCTGCAGAGATCAAGTTGATGAGTGATTAGTCGACCGACTATTACAATAGTCGGCCGACTATTTCTTTGACTGCGGGCAGGTTTCGTGATCAGCAAGAAATTTCCTAAACACAAAGGAGTTTCCTAAAACAGTTTTTAACCCATTCAATTTGTATAAATAGGGCTTTGGAGCCACATTAGAAATCATCTCTTAACTTCTTCACAACTTCTCAACTTTATTCTTCTCTACTTTTATCTCTTTTCTCCTTATTATCTTAGAATTACATCCAGTTTAATTTCTTCCTTTAAAACTCGGTTATTGTAAGATTGCAACATTCTAACCGCCTTCATTCCTTTTGGTAATTTTATCTAATCTTTCTTCCTTCTTCCTCGTTCTTGATTATTCTTCGTATTTAATTATTCTTAACTATTGTTTTATGCTTGTCGCAAATTTATTATTATTCGTCATGTTTAATCTAGTAAAATCTTTTATTAATATTGTTGTTCTTGATTTAATTATGAGTAGCTAATTTTCTTCGCTAGAATTTAGGGGATCTGCGAATTGAATGTGGTCGCTAAATAACTTATAGATCTGTCAATGATATTGTGTCTGAGTTGTCACTTGTAGCATATAATCGCGATTAGTCAGTTAATGCGCATGATTGATTAATTGAATCTGGTAAACTTGAACCTAAGATCGGAAGCCTGGTAAAAGTTAGACCTGCTACAACACATTAGTTTGCCCTAATAAGATCGAAAGCCTTTAGACGCATGCTAGGGTGAATAGCGGACCGAAAGGACCTTTTCACTACCCCTTAGACCAATATCTGCGACAGACCTGTGACTTAGACCGTGACCATATGAGATTCGTAGTGAACCGACGATCCTAGTTTTCTCTCCATATATTAATTCATCTTAAATTCATCTTATTTATTTTAGTTATTTCTTCCCTTTTAATTTTCTCTTCCTTCACTACTTTAATTTAGTTAACCACAATTAACCCCCCCCCCCCCGATTTGTTACTTAGATAGACTTTAATTGCAAGTAGGATTTATTTGTCTCCCTGTGAATTCGATCCCGACTTCCCTAGCTATATTTTTAGTTGGACCGTAGTTGGTTATTTTTGATAGGTGCACGACTAGCTTATCAAATTTTGGCGCCGTTGTCGGGGAGACGGTTAATTTTACTTGTCTTTTTAGTTTATCTTTTGTCTCAGGGAACTTACGTTCCTTGAGACAGTTCTCATATTTTCCTTCTTAGTTCTGTGTATGCCCAGGTCTAACAGGTCCGAGATTCATCCTTTTGATCCCGAACCTGAGAAGACTTTACGAGCTAGACAAAGTTTTTGGAGGGAAATTCGTCAAGCGGAAAAATCTAATCCGCTTGACCCAGTTTTCGCTAATCTGGAAGCGGAATATTCGTCCCACGAAGAGGACAACTCAAGCACCAAGTCAGACGCCGAGTCAGATATCTCAGTTCCGATCATGCCGCCGAAGCTTTCCACTCACTTCGAGCCGACTTAGGCTAACATCCCAAAAGGATGGAAGCTACCAACTCCTACCACCGGCTCTTTCGAGATTCGTCCCGCTTATATCAATTTAGTGGAGCGAAATACCTTCTCGGGCAATAAAAACGAAGACCCCGGACAGCATATGGAAATATTCACTGATTATTGTTGTTCGATTCCAGTTGCTCCCGGGGTAACGCAAGAACAAGTAATGGAGGCCTTATTTCCATTTTCTCTTGCAGGTCCAGCCCGTAGATGGTATCGAGATTTGGACAAAGATGCAGCCAACATTAATGATTGGAACTCATTAGCGCTTGCTTTCTATAAGCATTACTACCCTCCTCAGCGCACTAATCAGATACGGAGTCAAATAACCAGTTTTAAGCAAGGACCATTGGAAGATCTACATGAAACATGGACTAGATTTAAGGATCTAGTCCGTTCTATTCCTCACCACGGATTTGAACCATGGTTTTTATGTAATCAATTTTATAACGGTTTATTTGATGATAATCGTGCTATTCTTGATGGTGCAGCTAACGGACGTTTCCAAAACAATGTTGATGATGACAAGGGCTGGAAATTGATCGAGGAGATGGCTACGCATCGAGCCGAATATGGAAATCCGAGGGGAAGTGTTCGGGTAGCCGCAACTGAAACTAGCGAAATTATGGCTCAATTTGACCATCTTCATGCCCGTCTCGATAAAATTCAAAACCCACCTCATCGAAACGAGTCAAATCAGCAAACTGTCCATGCTATGATCAAACAAGAGGTTATGTGTGAGCGATGTGGTACCGAAGGCCATAGCGCGCGGGAATGTATGACCGGGATGGAACAAGTTCTAGCTTTTCAACATTTCTAGCAAGGTAATCCCTATTCTAATTACTATAATGAGAGGACTAGGGAACATCCGAACTTCAGTTGGACGAGTCAGAATGTGTTGAACCCAGTTCCTCAGCAAAAGCAACAAGCTTATGTTCCGCCTCATCGCGGACAACAACAAGGCTTCCAAAAGCCTCTAGCTCTTCCCCCGCCAACTCAACCTCTTACTATTCTTCCTCCACCACCTGTGAGCCCGGCTCCAGTTCCTAGTGAATATCAGGAATTGAAGAGTATGATGCAATCTCTCATGATCCAGATGCAGAAAAGTGACCAATCTAAAGATGCACAGATCAAGATGTTGGAGACGCAGGTGGCGCAACTTGCCACAAATCAGTCTGCTAGGCAACCAGGCACACTACCGTCACAGCCAGAAAAACAACATGATACGGCCAACGCGATTCAGCTTCGTAGCGGCCTTACTTATGACGAGCCCAAGATGCCTAGCTATCGTAATTCTGTTATTGTGGATGATGTAATTGAGGATGTAATAGACAATGATGTATCGTTAAAAACTGCTGAAACTACTGTGAATGACGAACTGGTCAATAATAGTCGACCGACTATTAATAATAGTCGACCGACTATCATTGACAGATTAACAGAAACTGCAGGTGAGGAGGAAAATAGTCGACCGACTATCCCTGATAGTCGACCGACTATTCTTAATAGTCGACCGACTATTCCAGAGACAGGATCCAGATCCGAGACGGTCGCTGCTGATAAGCCGTCTGATGCTGAAGTGGAAACGGGTGTTCTACAAGATAAAGCTACTGAACAGATCAAAATTCAAGTTCCTTTTCCTAGCCGGTTGAAGAACAAGAAGATCGAGAATCAGTTCAGTAAGTTTATGGAGGTCGTCAAAAATCTCCAGGTAACCGGTCCCTTCACGGAATTAATTACCCAGGTACCCTCTTACGCAAAATTTATGAAAGATATTCTGACCCGTAAGAGGAACTTTAATGAACATGAGACTATTGCTTTTATTGCTGAGTGTAGTGCTCTAATTCAGAGTAAGTCTCCACCCAAATTGAAAGACCCGGGTAGGTTTTCCATACCATGCACCATAGACACCCATGTAATCGATAAAGCTTTATGTGATTTGGGTGCAAGTGTCAGTGTCATGCCCTATTCAGTTTGCGAGAAACTGAATATGGGTCAGCTTAAAGTCACGAGTGTGACTCTTCAGATGGCTGATAGGTCAGTTAAACGTCCCCTAGGAGTCTTAGAGGATGTCCCTGTGAGGATAGGTAAATTATTTATACCTGTCGATTTCATTGTTTTAGATATGGCTGAGGATACTCAGATTCCTATAATTTTAGGTAGACCATTTCTACATACTGCAGGGGCTATTATAGATGTCAAGCACAGACGCTTGACTTTAGAGGTGGGGGATGATAAAGTGACCTTTAATTTGGCCAACACATCAGCTAAGCCTATGATCGAGGATACTTGTTATTCATTAGATATTATCGATGAAGTTATTCTTGATGTTTGTACGGGTTCCCTAAGTAGGGACCCGCTCGAGGCTTTGACATGTTTAGACACTTGTGCAGGTGATAAGACTAACGATGATGTTGTGTGGGATATTTTAGGAGATACACAGAAACTGACGAGCATCGACGGAGAAGTGGTAAATAGGTTGGTAGATACTTCTTATGCTGTAGAGGTAACCAAACCCGACCTGAAACCTCTTCCGTCTCATCTTAAGTATGTATTTCTAGACGATTCTGAGTCTTATCCCGTCATCGTAAGTAATAAATTAGATGAGAACCAACTTTCTGCTTTGTTGGTCGTTCTTAAAAAGAACAAGAGTGCATTAGGTTACAGTCTAGATGACCTTAAGGGAATTAGTCCCGATATTTGCATGCATCGAATTAAGCTGGAAGAGGATCGCCGACCTGTTAGACAGGGTCAACGTAAGTTGAACCCGAAAAAAAAGGAAGTAGTAATGAAAGAAGTGATGAAGTTATTAGACGTAGGTATAATTTATTCTGTCGGTCACTCTAAATGGGTGAGTCCTGTTCAGGTCGTCCCGAAGAAAGGCGGGACGACCGTGGTAAAAAACGATAAAAATGAATTAATACCTATTAGAATTGTAACGGGATGGCGGATGTGTATTGACTATAGACAATTAAATGCCGCCACAAAAAAAGATCACTTCCCTCTTCCGTTTATCGATCAAATGGTAGAAAGGTTAGCCTCACATAAGTTTTTCTGTTATTTAGATGGCTATTCAGGGTTCTTTCAGATCCCGATCCATCCCGATGATCTGGAAAAGACTACCTTTACTTGTCCCCATGGTGTCTTTGCTTATCGCAGGATGCCCTTCGGGTTGTGTAATGCCCCTGCCACCTTTCAAAGGTGTATGATGGGGATATTTTCCGAGTATATCGAGTCTATTATGGAGTTATTTGTGGATGATTTCAGTGTCTACGGTAGTAGTTTCACTGATTGTTTAACTAACCTTGATAAAGTGATGCAGCGATGTATTGAGGTCAATCTAGTACTGAATTGGGAGAAGTGCCATTTCATGGTCAACGAGGGAGTTGTCCTTGGGCACTTAATTTCAGACCGAGGCATCCAAGTAGACAAAGCAAAGGTGCAAGTGGTCGAGCAATTACCTCCTCCCGTTAACGTGAAGGGGGTTAGGAGTTTTCTTGGACACGCCGGATTTTATCGCCGGTTTATAAAAGATTTCTCTAAAATTTCTAAACCACTTACACAATTGCTTCTTAAGGATGCCCCATTCATTTTTTCTGATGAATGTTTATCTGCTTTTAACAGGTTGAAGCAGGCTTTGGTCACAGCACCTATTATTCAGGCCCCGGATTGGGAGTTACCGTTTGAAGTTATGTGCGATGCTAGTGATTATGCGGTCGGAGCGGTGCTGGGTCAAAGGAAGGAAAAGAAAGTAAATGCCATCTATTATGCGAGTCGAACTCTGGATGAGGCTCAGGTGAAGTATACTACGACGGAGAAGGAGCTTCTAGCTGTGGTTTATGCATTGGAGAAGTTTTGATCTTATTTAATAGGATCGAAAGTCACAATTTATACGGACCATGCGGCTTTGAAGTACCTCCTCGGGAAGCAGGAAGCCAAACCGAGATTACTACGATGGATCCTTCTACTTCAGGAATTCGACCTGGAGATTAAGGACAAGAAGGGCGCTGAAAATTCTGTGGCGGATCACCTTTCTAGATTTCCATTGCAGGACGGAGGCGATACTTTACCGATAGATGATTCTTTTCCTGATGATATTTTGATGGCTATTGGTATAATGGATACTCCATGGTACGCTGACTATGCTAATTTTCTTGTAGGTAAAATAATGTCGCCTGATTTGTCATATCAACAAAAGAAGCGGTTCCTACATGATGTTCGGCAATATTTTTGGGACGATCCATATCTTTTCAAGGAGTGTGCCGACGGACTCTTTAGGCGATGCATACCGCAATGGGAAACCAATGCCATCTTGGAAGCCTGTCATTCCTCGTCTTATGGTGGTCACCACGGTCCCACTAGGACCGTGGCTAAGGTACTTCAGTCAGGTTTTTATTGGCCATCTTTGTTTTCTGATGCCAAGTCATTTGTTTCAGGATGTGATGCTTGTCAAAGGACGGGAAATATCTCCCGGAGGCATGAGATGCCTCAGGTCGGTATTTTGGAGGTAGAAATTTTCGATGTTTGGGGCATCGACTATCAAGGTCCCTTCCCGACAAGTCGAGGTAATAGGTACATTTTAGTAGCTGTGGACTACGTATCTAAGTGGGTAGAAGCCGTTGCCTCGGTCCATTGTGACGCTAAGACCGTCATCCAACTTTTCAAGAAGATTATATTTCCACGTTTTGGCGTTCCCCGAGTCGTCATTAGTGATGGAGGTACGCACTTTAAAGAAAAACAACTTATTGCCTTATTATCTAAATATGGTGTTATGCATCATAGAGGTTTGGGGTATCACCCCCAAACTAGTGGACAAGTTGAAGTTTCCAACCGGGAGCTTAAGGATATTTTGGCAAAAGTTGTCTCAAAGTCAAGAAAAGATTGGAGCCTGAAACTAGATTACACTCTATGGGCATATAGGACCGCCTATAAGACACCGATTGGTACATCGCCTTATCGGTTGGTTTATGGGAAGTCCTGTCACTTACCCGTAGAGTTGGAACATAAAGCTTGGTGGGCCGTTAAAGAGTTGAACTTTGACCCAAAATTGTGTGGCGAGAATCGACTTTTGCAGCTAGATGAGCTCGAGGAGTTCAGAATGAATGCCTACAATAGTGCCCGTATCTACAAAGAAAAGACAAAAAGGTGGCACGATAAGCGTATCATTCCGAGGGAGTTTAAAGCGGGCGAAAAGGTATTATTGTTTAATTCTCGTCTTCGTCTTTTTCCTGGAAAATTAAAATCCAGATGGTCCGGCCCCTATACGGTAATTTCAGTTTCTAAATTTGGGTCGGTCGAGCTTGAAAACTCTTCCACGGGAAATCGCTTTAAGGTCAATGGTCACCAAATAAAGCACTACCACGAGAAAGGTGAGACAGGAGGAGAAGTCGAGGTTTTGTACCTCGAAACAGTCACTAACTGAGCAAGGTGACTACGGTCGTGCGGGACCTTAAACCAGCGCTGACCGGGAGGCAACCCGGGTTGTAAAACATCTGTACCTGCATTTAGTTAGTTAGAGCATATTTAATTTTCTGCATTATAGGTTATGTGAGGTGAGAACGAGGGTCTAAAGGTTGAAATTGAGTTTTGCAGAGAACAGGCTGCTGACGGAAAACTGGAGCTGGGCAAGAATAGTCGACCGACTATTTTTAATAGTCGGCCGACTATTCCCATTGTCGGTCGACAATTCAGGAAAATATCGCGCACCTTGGTTGAATATTTCCGTTGCATAAGTCATATTTTCTCTTTACTCTTTTACTCCAGTTACTTTTATTTTGAAATAAACTCCTAAACCCTATTTTCTTACTCCTCCCACCTACCTCCATCCTTACCTTCATCTTCTTCATTTCAAATCTTCATCTTCAACCTCTACCCATCTTCTTCTCCCCATCACTATCTCTTTTAATCTCTTCATCCTTGCTATTTTCTTGTCTCTATTGAAATTGTAACTACTTTCCAGCCATTCAAGTAAGTTTTCTTGTGTTGATTTTCATTTTTTTTCCGTCTAACTGCTGCGCTGTGCGTTCTCTGCTGTTCGTCGGAGTCGCCGACTATCGGAATAGTCGGGCGACTGTTCTCATAGTCGGACGACTATCGTGTCTGTCGGGCGATTATTTTCTGCGATTACTGGGTTTCTGCCGCAACTGTTCATCCACATATTGTTTTTAGGCTTGAATCTGTTCAGAATCTGTTCATCCACATACTGTTCAGAATCTGTTTTTAGGCTTGAATTTCAGATTTCGACCTGGTTTTTCTGGGATTTATGTTATTACTCATATTGTTTACCCAAATTTGTTGGTTTCATCCACATTATAGTGTTTTTACCCAAATTTCAGTTATGAAATTAGGGTTTTGATTTCAATTGATTTGGGGGTTTTTGTGTGAGTAGTACACCAAGTCTGATTTTAGCTATTTCAGGTCAATATGGATGCAAAAAAAAGACAACGCCAGGGAAGCACAAGACGTCGGGTCGACATTAGCCGGGAGTCAATGCCGAGTCAAGACCTCGTTCCATTTCCCGAGGAGAGCATACCGGAATATCCAAACGTTCAGTTTGCCTCAGCTGATTAGAGGGAGCGTTTTGTCCAGTTGGCAGCTCTTAAGGTAACACCGACACGGTTTCTAGACCGTGAGCTCTTGGGCAGGTTAGGCATTTATCAGCCTGTTGTTGACTTACTTAATGGTACCGGTATGAGTGGGCTAATTTATATGCTAGAATTCACATATAAGGGTCTTACTCTTGAGTTTTTTAGTAGTTTCAATTTTTTTAGTGACTTGAACTGGGACACACCTTGAATTTTTTTAGACTCTTTAACACGAGTTTTTCTAGGACTGTTCGCGAGTTCGGTCAGCTTTTAGGTGTTACTAGCGAAGGGGATTCAATTCATCCCCCTCGCCGTCTAGCCAATGAAATCTGGTCTTGCATTACTGATCGTAACCCGGGTCGTAAGCGGGGCAACGAAGTCCACCACCCGGCCATCCGATACTGGCTTTGTCTGATAGGGTGCACTATTTACGGACGTACTGAGCCGAATAATATTAATGCTGATGAGTTAGAGAGTCTAGCGGGCTATCTGAACATCGATAGCGAGCGGCCATATGTCATGAATGTGGCCGCCCTTGTTGCCCACCAATTCCAACATATCGGGAATGGGCTTATTTCTGTCATTCATTGTGGGGGCCTCGTTTCCCACATCGGTCGTAGGCTATTTCCGGACTTCCCGTACGGGGAGGAACCTATAGGACACGAGCTTCCATCTGCCGAGTGACTCAATAGTCGCCTTTTGAACTTTTTCTGTCCTTAGGGGTCTTCATTGGCTAGGTCCCGATTTGCGTTAGCGCATAGCAAAGGATGAATCGGTTATCCTCCCTTACAATCTACCACCCCTTTCCTCCTTCCCATATCTCCCCTTTGGTCCTGAACGGGATCCACCACCGTATCCCTCCTATTTGCTACCACTTAGGAGGGATCTTCAAACCCCCAGACACTTCGCACCCGAGACGGGTGAACCGTCTCGACCTTCTCGACAATCTCGAGGAGGTGGTAGCCGATCGACCAGCCGTGCTTCACATACACCATCTTTTGCGGCTGGACCTTCGGGCCCACCACGGCCTCCTTATGCAATTCCATATACTGATTATTCTAATGTGCCTGCATTTCCTGCTCACTTTGTGCCTCCTCCACCGTATGTTACACCGGCGGTGCTCGACCAAGCGGCAGTCCCGGGAATGCTTAATGAGTTGTGCCACCGGATAGCCACGGTGCAACTAAATCAGGCACTTTCCGATTTTCATTGTTACAACAATGGAGTGCAGGTCGGCCTAATCTCTCCTACAGCTTGGCACCCGACTTACTACACCTATCCCGAGGGAGGCTATGGTAACAATGCCGGGAATGCAGAGAGAAATGATGGAGAGGGAGATGACGAGGAGGGAGATGACTACGATGGAGCTGACAGTGGTGGCAGTCAGAAGGAGAGCGGTGACGAGAGCTCCGATTAGGACGATTTGGGGAGGTCTCTATTTGTATATACATCTTGTAAGTAGTTCTTCTTTTTCTTTCTGCACTTCCATCGTTTTGCATTCCTTCCCCGTTTTTATTGTTGCCTCTTATTGTATGCTGTACACAATGAGGGCATTGTGCGATTTGGTTTGGGGAGGGTATGCATCTATTGTTTTCATCCATCTGCATATTTCTTGCATTTTCGCATGCATAAAAAAAAATCAAAAATATGTTTTTTGCATTTAGTCGAGTCTTAGTTGAGTCGGAATGTTATGTAGCGATAATGATATTGCTTTTATGTCTTCATTAGTTGCTTATCCTAGTGCGTCGTTAGAATTTTTGTATATAATCACATGCGGTATTCTTGCATCTTTGGTTAACGGTATTGAACGAATAAACTTGACTCATTGTTGGCAAACTACTCAGATTTGTAAGGAATTAGAGCCTTAAACTGATGACATTCATGATCAGTTTCTTTTAGGATTGAGAGTAGTACTCCTTATGAGACATGTAACATCAAACTGCATAAGCATGACATTCGTCTCTTAGGTACCTGTATGCATTTGACTCGTGGTTTTGACATGTGCGAAAAAGGCAAAACCCTTCTTTTAATTAATTCCCATAAGCCTCACATAGCCAAATTGACCTGTTTGACCCGTTTATTAACTACATGCCATAATTTGCCTACCCTAATCAAGCTAGTAGATGAATTAGACGGAATTGTTTTTTTTCGAGTTAATTTTGGTACCATGATGATTGAAAAAAAGGGAATTGGAAAAAAATGAATTGAGAAAAAAAAGGAAAAAAATTCAATGAAATAAAAAAATTGAATGAAAAAAGAAAAGAAAGGAAAGAAGAAAGAAAAGAAAAAAATGAAGTGAAACTAGAAGAAGAATGTGTTTTTGCTATGAGAAAAGAATTGATCTCTCTAATTTCATAGTTATTAGTTGGAAGCGATTTTGATAAGGCGCTTGTTGCTATGCCTAATTTTTTCGACTGGAGTTTTGTGAGAACGGAATATTTATTATTGATGGGTGTAGGGAATACTAGCTTGGCTTTTACCTCCTCATATCCATATCGTTTTGCCCCTTCTTACCCGACTAGCCTCACTTTATACCATATGTAAGTCCTTGGCACGTGTCCTTTCCCGATAGAATGCGTATGTACGGTTATTAGAGATTGATTTCATGTTAGATTGCATGCATGTTCTTGTAGGTCGCAGTTTAGGTGAGTGCGTTGTCTTTCCGTTTTTACATAAACTCACAATATCACCCCTTTTGTGTGATGAGCGATCCGTGAGAGTCCGACATGGACGAGTCTTGCAAGGTTGAAGGTTCAGTATTGTTGTCATTGGTCAAGCTTGTTGTGTGTGGTTGTGTACATTGATTTTAATCGTTGCATTGGTTTGGGCAACTTTGAAGCATATTCCGCTATGAGTTATATACATTCCATTAGGATTGGGTTAAAGTTTTGTGCTTGCTTGGGGACAAGCAAGGGTTTGGTTTGGGGAGGTTTGATGCGCGTATTTTATATACACTTTTTATGCCTTTTATGCGCGCATTCCCGTGTTTATTGAATAGTGAAAACTATTATTTTGCCCCGAATTGGCTACTTTGTGGTGTGTATTGTCCTTTTGCAGGATCGGAAGACAAAGGAGTTAAAACGAACCAAAACCGTGCCAAAACGAAGCTGGAAAATTGTTGTTCGCTGAAACGAGCGATAGTCGACCGACTATTACAATAGTCGGCCGACTATTCTGGAGTTGCAGAGATCAAGTTGATGACTGATTAGTCGACCGACTATTACAATAGTCGGCCGACTATTTCTTTGACTGCGGGCAGGTTTCGTGATCAACAAGAAATTTTCTAAACACAAAGGAGTTTCCTAAAACAGTTTTTAACCCATTCAATTTGTATAAATAGGGCTTCGGAGCCACATTAGAAATCATCTCTTAACTTCACAACTTCTCAACTTTATTCTTCTCTACTTTTATCTCTTTTCTCCTTATTCTCTTAGAATTACATCTAGTTTAATTTCTTCCTTTAAAACTCGGTTATTGTAAGATTGCAACATTCTAATCGCCTTCATTCCTTTTGGTAATTTTATCTAATCTTTCTTCCTTCTTCCTCGTTCTTGATTATTCTTCGTATTTAATTATTCTTAACTATTGTTTTATGCTTGTCGCAAATTTATTATTATTCGTCATGTTTAATATAGTAAAATCTTTTATTAATATTGTTGTTCTTGATTTAATTATGAGTAGCTAATTTCTTTCGCTAGGATTTAGGGGATCTGCGAATTGAATGTGGTCGCTAAATAACTTATAGATCTGTCAATGATATTGTGTCTGAGTTGTCACTTGTAGCATACAATCGCGATTAGTCAGTTAATGCGCATGATTGATTAATTGAATCTGGTAAACTTGAACCTAAGATCGGAAGCCTGGTAAAAGTTAGACCTGCTACAACACATTAGTTTGCCCTAATAAGATCGGAAGCCTTTAGACGCATGCTAGGGTGAATAGCGGACCGGAAAGACCTTTTCACTACCCCTTAGACAAATATCTGCGACAGACCTGTGACTTAGACCGTGACCATATGAGATTCGTAGTGAACCGACGATCCTAGTTTTCTCTCCATATATTAATTCATCTTAAATTCATCTTATTTATTTTAGTTATTTCTTCCCTTTTAATTTTCTCTTCCTTCACTACTTTAATTTAGTTAACCACAATTAAAACCCCCCCGATTTGTTACTTAGATAGACTTTAATTGCAAGTAGGATTTATTTGTCTCCCTGTGAATTCGATCCCGACTTCCCTAGCTATATTTTTAGTTGGACCGTAGTTGGTTATTTTTGATAGGTGCACGACTAGCTTATCATCAGTCCTCTCCAAAGGCGTGCCCCTGGGGGTCGGTCGGATGGATCCAACCGGATGCCCCGACACCAGTCTCGCTGCCGGCCCGGGCCTTTTCAGAGTCAGGTCGGACCCGGGTCTCCAATTGACGGGCGACACCCAGCAGGTAGCTGACCCCATCAATTTCCCCTCGGTAGCTGGGGGAGCTAGGCTCCTGCCGGCTGTCGATGCTCGTCTGCATAGGTGGGAAGCTGCCCCGTCGTCTTACCCACATTAAATGTTGTGTTTATTCCCTAAGTGGGTTATCTCAGCTATTTAGGGCAAACGAAGCATCAGAATATCCTTCCCATGATGATTGTTTTTCCATAAAATCCTTCGGGACTCGTGCTTTAGCGACACTTGGCACATATATCAGGGACGGTTGGGACTTCATTAACTGTCCTGCTCCCCTCCTTCATTGGCTATAAAAGAGAGAGTCATTTGCTCAAGATTTTTTCAACTTTCTGAGAACGTTTCCGTTGTCCCATTCTTTTTAGTAGCAATGGTCTGGATTATTGATAGAATCTTCAAGAGAGGTGTTAGCGTTGATGTTACCAAGCATGTGGGTCCTCCTCCCAAGTTCAAGTATCCTCGGATGGTTCGGAGGATCCTCAACCGGTGCAAACTGATAGCTCGTCGGTCTCCTTTTGCCCATGGCGCCAATGCGCTGCCCGCGCCCATTTGTCGTTCTAGGAAGGCCTCCTTCTTCATGAGGCCGAAGACTGACCCCTGCACCCGTGTCGGGGATTGTGACTACCGGGGTTGCCGCCGGTGCTTCCCTTGGCTGAGGTCAGAGAATGCTGATCACGACCTCCCAAATTTTGGGTCCTCCCCCTACACTCTTAAGGAGCTGAGAGATGATTCCGACTATTCTGAGGGTTTCAAACTTTCCAACTTTGGTGGTGATTGGGACGACAACAGTCGTGCTTCAGATGATAGTGAAGGTGGAGGTGGCTCGGTTGTAACACTCCGTGTTTAATAAACGTATTTAAAAAATGGGATTTTCTACGCGGTACCCCTATACTTTTCACTTTTCTACATGGTACCCCTACCTTTTCTATGTCTATACATGGTACCCTTGAAATTTATTGTTAATTTAACTAGCGCCCCAATTTTTTATTTCCATCAAGTTTTGTCGTTAGATTATGTTTTTAACTTAGGATTAAGACTTTAATATCATTTAACTTAGATATTTAACAAGTAATTGAGCTTAATTTAAGTGTTATCATTTGATTTGACAATAAAATGTCAAAAATATAATCCGTTTAGATTCGGAGTATAACTGCAAACACGTACAAAATTGTTAGTTTAAGTTCAATTATCGGTTAATTACGTATGTTAAATGACGTTTAACTTTTAATTTTGAACATTAAAAGGTAATTTGTTGCCAAAACTTGACGAGAAAAAAGTTTAGGGGTACCAATAAAGATAATAATAAAGTTTAGGGGTACCAAAGAAACTTTTAGTAAAGTATAAGGGTACCATGTATGCATGTAAAAAGTGCAGGGGTACAAGGTAGAAAAGTAAAAAGATCAGGGGTACCACGTAGAAAATCCCTTAAAAATTTATCTTTCGTTAAACAAAGTTTAAGACTCGAAAATATTTTAATAGTAAACCGTTGTTCTTACAAATTAAAAATATTTTCTCATGTCGTAAAATTTGAAAATAATTTACCAAAATTTTTATATAACGTTTTAAAATCTCATTGCACGAAGACGTGAACAGGACTACGAAATGACGTTTATAAACTTGACACAAAAGTTATTTGAGATAATTATAACCTAGTACTCCGTAATATTTACTCATAATTATTATCCCATAATACTAATTATCGTCTGTTTTACTTACCGTCTTACAAATTTCTTTTTAATAATAAATTTTATGGGTTCCATTATTTTAATCCAATAATCTTACATTACAACTTTTAAAGAAAAAAAGACGTTTGTACAAAAAACAGACGAAACGAACAGTCTTTTTTTTTTGCTTCTCATCCTTATTTTAATAAAGTAATGTCTTTTAAAGGCTCCAAAATCAATCTCACATTTTAAAGCTGATGTGTCAACACCACAAATACTTGGAGAATATTATATTGGTTGTATTAGATGCAAACATTAACTTAACTATTAATCAACTAAATCAACTATAGTTAAATCTAACCAATTATGTTATTAAATCCCTATTTTATTAAAGTAATGTCAAATAAAGCTCTCACATTCATCCTCACCAAAAAAACGATGATGTGTCGGCACCACAATTTTTTAGGGAGTAAAATATTAATTTGAGGAGAAGTTACCTAATGTACAATTGTAATAAAATAACCGCTTATTAAATTAAAATGAAATCATCCATTAAAATTATATCAATAACTATACAAATTATCATGAATACAATATATTGTCAAATTGATCATCATTAATAAAAGAAAAATTAAAAACCAATTGATATACGGAGTATAAAAAAAAATCCCTACAAATTTCGTAAGATTATGATCAACATTTTGAAGTTTTTTCATTATACAAATTGTTTAAATGCAATTCACGCGTTTACCATACGAGTTAACATTTGTATTTTATTTTACTGTAATACGTAAGTAAGAAAATGACATGTATGTAATCATGAATTTTATCATAAAATGATACGGAGTATGTTACAAAGATTTGAATTAAGAAAATACGAAGTACAAGTTTTTGAAAATAAAAGGTTAACAAAATTTAAGAAAGTTATTCTTATATTTTACTCTTTGTTACACAATTCATGATATTAACTATTGTTACACAAATTTTCATGTGAGATGTCTCACAATAATGTAAGATAAATTCGAAATGTTACATAACTGCACAACGTTTGATTTGCTATAAATTCAAAATCAATTAATTATTTATTCTAACCCCGTAAAAAAATCATATAACGAACTACGTATACGTTGTAAAGATTACAGAGTAATATTAATACAATCCCGTGAATTTTCACGGGGCTTAATACTAGTCCTATAAGACATGCATGTCAGACATGCATGAGTTTAGTTTTCTACCTATTATATGACTAAGGTATACTAGTATACTACCCCTACTAAACCTAGAATGTTCACAGGAAGAAATCCCCCTATAAATAGCATTCTCACAAAAAAAAAAATCATAATTCATACAAAGTACTAAGTAAACTATTCCTACGTACGTACACTTATTATTTTACGTATACCTTTACGTCTATTTAATACTCCTCGAATCTTTCATCTTATTAGTCTATTTTACTTACTGTACTTATTATTTTACTTTTTATTATTTTAGTAAGGTCATAATCTAACAGATTTATTTTCTTGTGTATGGGTTAACGTATCGTTCTAGAAGGAGGAGACGAAATTTCCAACTTCGACGACATCATCGACCCAGACAATCTTTAATTTTAATATAATTAATAAATAGTAGTTGTTCGGGTATGGAAACAATTAGACCCGATTCTGAGTTCGGATCTTTTGCTATGATGTTCCAAGTCCTAAAGTGATCAATGCAAGTCTTCTATTGACTCTCCCCTTTCCCTCACTCCGATGGTCGAACTTCCCCGGCGGAGATGGCCTGCCCCTGCACAAGGAACACACAGGGCCCCGGAGGTGTCCGGGGGAACCCTCTCCGATGCCTAAGTCAGTTCGTGGAATGCCTTAACGAACCTAGCTCGTGAGGAACTAGGTGGCGGTTTTTAGAGTGAGAGTCTAGAGAGAGAATTTCCAACCCCCTTTCTTGTGGGAAACGGAAGAGTATTTATACCTTCCCAAAAGAGAGAGGATGGAGGGGAGAGAGTGGGAGAATGGGCGGATGAGAAGGTGACAAGTGGCTTCACCTCATCCACTCATTCACCCTTACCTTAGGCAAAATGACGGGAAGGTCCCTGGTTTCCTCTGTCCCTGCTGGGCATGCGAACACCTAAGTATCAGGAGGCAGGGAATACTGGTCGCCCTGCTTGGCAGGGCGGTGATGCCCTGCCAGGCAGACGGATGCCTTAGAGTGATGGCCTCTTGCTCCGTGAGCTGCTTGGTAGGTTCTTTATTCCCGGGTCGGGTCACCCCGAGACCGAATGGCGGGTGGCCCGTTTGCAGGCTACCGATTACTATCAATTGGCCCCTCGCTGGTTAAGGGGAAGCAGGGCTCTCCTTGGCAGGCGATCTCTCAGGATGGGAGGTTGACTTCTTAGCATTTAATGCGTTGCATGATCCCAAGGAAGGAAACTCAACTACATGGGATATGCGAAGAGTCGGAATGTCTTTCAGCTCATGATTACCTCTTGCAAAGAGGATTTTTGGGCAGCGTGCCTCCTCAGTGATTGGCTCTTCTTCTATTGAAGTGGTTGGGGTGCCATAAATGGTGTGCTCTACCCCTGTATAAATTCCAATCCTTACCACTTCTTACGTTTCATCCTCAATCCTTCTTCTAGCTTTTATTTTCTCTTTACAAGAACAATGTCTTCGGTTAAGAAAACAGTTCTTCGCTGCGGGATTCGTGTGGGCACGTTTCGCTTTAAGGGATTTTGGAGATTAAGATATCCAAGGGCGGCTTTTCTGGCCCTGCGTCGCAGTAGGCGACTTCGACTTCGTTCCTCCTTGAGTGCCAGGAGGAGGGCTGCCAGAAGGAAAGTTGCCAGGGCAGGCAAGCGTCCCATCCGATCTTTATCTCCACCTGGGCTCATGACTGGGCGCTGCTCTAGCTGCTTTGATAGGGAGTGCTATACGTGTTTCCCCTGGCTACATCCCGAGCAATTTGTTCCTAATTGCTCTGAGCTTACTTCATCCCCTGAGTCAGGCCCTTCTTCCCCTGTGAAGAAGACGGGCTGTGGTTCCTGCGACGACGTCAGGACGGTCCCCTATGGCAGGGACTGGGATATCAGCAGTCGTGACTCCGGGATAGTGAGGGCTGAGGCTACTCCTCCGGCGGCGGCGAGGAGGACCTTCCCACTGATCCTTTCAAGGATTCAGATGATTGGGACAGGGGGTCAGCTTTGGGTGACAACAGCCCAAGGGATTATTCGGGCCCTGACGATGACTAGGCCTGCCCAGGGTTTGCAGGCTGGTGGGTTGAGCCAGAGTTGGCTCTTTTTTGTACTTTTTTTATTTGTTTCAGATGTAACTTGCCCATTTTGGGCCTTTTTCCCTAATGAATGAAAAAAGATCAGGCTGTTTGGTTACGTTTTTGTTGCTTTGTTTTTTTTTGAATGAATGCGGGGATGACGTCATTAGGTGATCAGCCCTCTGACAACCTTTGCCTTTTCGAGGCCCTTCTTGGGAAGAGGCGAGCGGTTGATGTTCAAAGCACGACACGTGGGGTAGTTTTTTGGGGAAGTATTGTCAGAGAGGCGGCCCTTCGGCTTCCTGGGCTTATATAAGCCTCTCTCCTCCCCCTATTTCTCTTTTTCTCACTTCTCAAACTTGAAAACCCTCTTCATTTCTCCATTGCTTGGAAACTCTTTTCTCAAGACTGAGAAGCTTCCTTCCTCGGATTTTCACGCGGCGATCACCGTTTCTAGGTTAGAATCTTGCCCTTAAAACCCTTTTCTTTTTAGTTTCTTCATATCTTCTTTTTCTTGAATCGATGTCTCGCGCTCGTATTCTTTCTTTTATCGACCCGTCGCCTGAGAGGTCGGAGGATGGAGGGGAGGATAGGACCAACCTGGCCTCCTCATCTGGGATTAGATTTACCGGGGAGGATTATTCTGAGGGGGAGGATGCCAACTCCCCTGAACCTGCCCCCTTTGACGTCGTTGACTCCGACGACGAGGCTCTGGAGATAGACCCTTCTAGGATAGCTGGTCCCCTTGTCCCTAGGGAGAAGGGGAGGATATACTACCTAGATAAGGTCAAGTACCATATTCCTTTAAGGACTTACCCTGAAGCTAAAAATCGGGATTTAATTTTGGCGCTTAATGCTGCTGGGGCCATTGAGGACTTTTACAATTTTGGGGAAGGGTATACAATTGTGATTCCTGGGGAGAAGGACACAGTGTGTTTTCCCCCTGACGGTTGCATAGCCGTCTATCACAAAAGCTTGGAGTTCGGCCTGCAATTCCCCCTGCACCCTTTCCTGGAGGAGGCCTTCAGGAGAATGAATGTGGCCATAGCTCAGTTGACAGCCAGTGCGATCAGGTCATTAATATCCTACACTTGGACCTGTATCTTCCATGGGGAGGGACCCACTATTGATGCCCTGCGTTTTATGGTGGGTCTGCAAATGGTATCTTCATCAGGGGGGATGGCTCCCCTGGATATTGGTCCCTTCAGAGGCAGAAGGGTTATACCTTAGTCTGGCCGGCCTTAAATAATCTGAAAGACTGGAAAAACAATTTTTTATATGTACACAGCGCTTCTGGGTGGAAGATTCCCAGACATTTTAGAAATCACGTCCATACTCGCCTGGAAACTCGCGAGGAATATCACCCTGGTGTTAGGGGGAAGGCCTTGGAGGTAAAATTAAGCCTGCTGGACGAGGAAGTTGTCAAGAAATTTGCGGTTGTCACTGATAAATCCGGCGTCTGCGGCCCTGCCTTCTGGCTTCCTCACGCAGAGCTCATTGCCACGGAAAACTATTTGGGCCGTGTGGGCCTGATTCCTGGTCTTGAAGAAGGTAGTTTAGGGATTTTTACCGGTCTTGTTGTTCTGCTTTTCTATGTTTCTTTCTTAACCGGTTGTTCTTTTTTACCCTGCAGACCCCAAATCTCGCCTCTGGTCGAGGAAGGAGATAAAGAGGCTTGGCTTGACCGAGGATTTCGTGATTATTTCAAAGTGTCCTTTCTTGCCTTCGAGCTATAAGAAGGGTGAGAAGAATCTGATGAAGTTTGTGAAGAGTCTTTCAGCCAGCCGAAGGCTTCCTCTTCCTCCAAGGTTGCCGCCTGTCAAGCCGACGGCTCCTCCCTCTGGTGTCCAGGGTACAGAGGCAGAGGTCACCTCAGAGGCCACCCCTTCCCCTGCCGACAAACGGGGTGATTCCCCTGCGGGGACCCATACCCCCCAGGGATCACACCCTGCCAACTCCGAAGGAACTGGGGAGAGCGTCCCCCTGGAATGCAGGAGAAAAAGAGGTAGAGAATCCTCTGGGGCTGCTCATGTGGTTGACCTGGAGACCGACGTTGAGACCCCTGAGCCTAAACGCACAGCCCGTGAGATTCCAGGTACTCTCTTCTCAGAAGAGAACACGGAGTTCCATTATACTACGGGTGATAGTGTGGATGTTTCTGCCCTACTTTCAGATTCTGGGGCCGTCCTGGCAGACCGCCTTACCAAGTCCGTGACTTCTACTTCCCATCAAGTGATCCAATATATTCAGCGCACTTCCAGGGTGCTACAGGCCTCAGCTGAGTTGGCGGTTCTCAGCCGTCTGAGCGATGAGGAGCTGATTGTCACTCCTGGGGTTCCCCCTCCTGGCCGTCTGGCCATGGTGGAAAGGGATGTCACCCTGATCAGCAACTTGAGGGATAAGTTGGCGAAACATGAAGGTGAGATGGAGGAAATGAAGGGTCAGGCGACTCGGTGGAAGCTCCAAGGGGAGAAGTCCATAAAAGAAGTGTCGAAGCTGGAAGCGGATTTGAAGAGGAGCCAGCTGGCGGTGGAGCAGGCAAACAAGTCTCTGGCTGAAATCGAACATACAAGAAGAAAAGTCGTCGACTTGGAGGAGCGTTTGTCGAAGGCTGACTCGGAGCTTAAGCAGGCTCAGGCTGACTTGAAGGCCAAGGGCGAAGAATGGCAAAGGGAGAAGGATACCATCCTGGAGGAGACTGAGGTTGCTGTGGATACGAGTTTTCAGGATGGGGCTAACTCTTCGCTGGAGCTCATTATGGAGGTAATTAGGGAGATGTTCCCTGATTTTGGTGAGGAAGCCTTCAGGAATCTTTACTCCATCAAAAATGAAGCTCGGGCTAGCAAGGCGGCTGAGGAGGCTGATGGTGCCAGTAAGGATGCCCCCAACGTCTGATGTGCAGGGGCTTTGCTATTTTCTTTTGCTCTGATCCTACTGTATCTTTTTCTTGTGATAATCTTTAACTTTCGTGCCCGAGCTCTGATGGACCGGCCATCTTTGTAATTTTTAACCTCTTTGTTTCTGGGTTTTACTAATGTTTTTGTAAAGACGCTTGAATCTGCTTTGAGTGTTTTATATTTCAGCCTACTTTTTCCCTTTTCAAAGGTGCGACCTGAACCTTTGCCTTCGTTTAAAGTTCAGGGAGCTCGCCCTCTGCCTGTCAGGGGTTTCTGATGGTTTTTTATACAAGGTTGGGGGGATTGCCCCCAGTCCTTGTTCTTTGGTGTACGAAACCTGGCTTGTCCCTGGCTTCTGTCCGAAGTTTAGGGGGCCTGCCTCATGCCTGCCCAGGAGCAGGGAGGGGTTTTGGCATTTTTATACAAGGTTGGGGGGATTGCCCCTAGTCCTTGTTTCTGGCGTGCGGAGCCTAACCTGACCCTGGCTTCTTATTCGAAGTCCAGGGGGCCTGCCCTCTGCCTGCCCAGAGGCAGGGAAGGGTTTTGGCGTTTTTTATACAAGGTTGGGGGGATTGCCCCCAGTCCTTGTTTCTGGCGTGCGAAGCCTAGCCTGACCCTGACTTCTTATTCGAAGTCCAGGAGGCCTGCTCCCTGCCTGCCCAGAGGCAGGGAGGGGTTTTGGCGTTTTTTATACAAGGTTGGGGGATTGCCCCCAGTCCTTGTTTTTGGTGTACGAAGCCTGGCCTGATCCTGGCTTCTTATTTGAAGTTCAGGGGGCCTGCCCCCTGCTTGCCCAAAGGTAGTCAGGGGGATTGAATTTTTTCTTGGGGGGCCTATTTTTCTTGGTTCCAGCAACAGGGGGGCCTCCCCCTATTGCCCCATGCTCGTTTGTGTGCGAAAACTGCAAATTTTGAATAGGCAACGAGTATGGATTGAACGCTTTTCATTTCTTCAGGATTTGTTACAATCATTTGTGGCAGGAGTCGTCGACAATTCTGTTTTGACCGTCCTCCGCCGGTTTTTCTTTGACAAGTAAAAAAAAAAGCTATAAAGCTTCCTACTTTTAAACATAGTATTTCTTCAGGGTGTCTATATTCCAGTGTGCGGCTAACTCGTGGCCTTCAAGGTTGGCGATCTTGTAGGTGCCTGGGCCTTTAATCTGGGTTACCCTGTATGGGCCTTCCCAGTTGGCGCTTAATTTTCCATGTTCATGCGCTTTTCCTACCGCCTGCGTTTTTCTTAGGACTAGGTCCCCCACCTGAAAACTCCCCTCATTTACTTTTCTGTTGTAAGCTCTTCTCATTCTTTGTTGGTAGGCCGCTATGTTAATGCTGGCCTCCTCCCTGACTTCCTGGACCAGGTCTAGGGCTTCAGACATTGATGCTTCGTTATTTGCCTGATTATATTGTTGCGATCTCAGAGTTGGTATACAGGCTTCTATAGGTAACAAGGCCTCTGCTCCATAGACTAGGCCAAAGGGTGTCTGGCCTGTAGACTCCTTGCGTGTGGTTCTGATTGACCATAGAATACTTGGCAATTCGTCTGCCCACCTACCCTTAAGGTCATCTACCATTTTCTTTAATCCATTCAGGATCTGCTTATTGGCAGCTTCAGCCTGCCCATTAGTTTGTGGGTGGCAGACAGCGGAGTAGGCGACTGCTATCCCATGCCCCTCCAGCCAGGTTCTCAGGGGGTCGTTGTCAAACTGCCTTCCGTGGTCGAACACCAGCATCTTTGGTAAGTCAAATCTGGTTATGATATTCCTCCAGATGACTTTTCTGACTGCAGGTTCGGTGATGTTAGGGACTGCTTCAGCCTCCATCCATTTGGTAAAGTAGTCAATCCCTACTATTAAGAACTTCCGACCTCCGGTAGCTGTAGTAAAGGGGCCCAGTATGTCCATTCCTCACTGAGCGAAAGGAATGGGGGAAAGGATCGGCCTGAGTTCCTGGGCTGGAGCATGGATTGAAGGGGCAAAGAGTTGGCATTTTCTGCATTTTCGAGTTAGATCTCTTGCGTCTGCTAGCAGGGTCGGCCAGTAGTACCTTGCCCTCAGGGCTTTGTGTGCCAGGGATCTTCCTCCTATGTGGTGCCCGCAAATTCCTGAGTGGATGTCATCTAAAACTTCTTCCGCCTGCCCTGCCCCCAGGCATTTGAGCAGGGGTGAGGAAAACGACTTTTTGTATAAGTCATCTCCTATTAGTACGAACCATGTGGCCCTTGCCAGCGTTTTTCTCTTTTGAGCAGGGTCAAGCGGTAAGATCCCATGCTTCTTGAATTGGATGATTGGGGTCAGCCAATTTTCTGGGTCATCCTCTTCAATGATATTAACCGGCTGATGGGAGGTAGTGGATTTTTCTTGGACCACGTCCACCCAGACTGATCTTCGTATGTCTTGCAAACTTGAACTGGCCAGCTTTGACAGGGCGTCTGCCCGTTTATTCTGGGACCGGGGAATCTGCCTGATTTCGTAGGACTTGAGCCCCGACAGCTCTTGCTTTACCCTTTCCAAATACATGGCCATAGCCTGGTCCCTTGCCTCATACTCTCCATTGATCTGGTTGGCGATGAGCTGGGAGTCTGTTGCCAGAATTACCCGCTCTGCTCCGGCGGCTTTGGCCAATTTTATGCCTGCCAGGACGGCCTCATACTCGGCTTTGTTGTTAGATGCAGGGAAGGTGAACCTGAGAGCATGCTCGAAGTCCGTTCCTTCAGGGCTGGTTAATACGACCTTGCCCCTGCACCGTTGGTCGTGGAAGATCCGTCCGTGTACACTACCCATTCTCCAGTGGGGGGATCATCTTCCTCTGAGTGGGAGCACTCGGCCAGGAAATCCGCCAGGGCCTGCGCTTTTATGGCTGCCCTGGGCTGGTAAGATATTCCTAGTCCGCTTAACTCGACGACCCACTTCAGCAGTCTTCCTGACTTCTCAAATTTTTCTAAGACTTTTTCCAACGGTTGGTCAGTTAATACAACAACAGGGTGCGCTTCAAAGTAAGGTCTGAGTTTTCGGGCTGCAATGACGATTGCGTATGCCGCCTTCTCAACCACAGGGTAATTCTTCTCGGCTGCCCCCAGGGCATGACTGACGAAGTATATGGGCTGTTGGGAGCCTGCCTCTTCCCTCAAGATAACCGCACTTACTGTTGAGTTTGTGACAGCGATGTAAAGGAAAAGCTTTTCCCCTGCCACTGGTCTTGCCAGGGTGGGGAGATTTTTCAGGTGTTCCTTTAGTTGTTCAAAGGCTTCCTTTTGCTCCTCCTCCCACTTGAACTGTTTGTTGCCCTTCAATATCTTGAAGAATAGCGTTGATTTCTCTGCCGACCTGGCAATGAAGCGTGTCAGGGCAGCCATCCTGCCAGTTAGGCGCTGGATGTCCCTGATGGTTTTCGGTTCTGGAAGGTTCAAGACTGCCTGAACCTTTTCAGGGTTGGCGTCTATTCCTCTTTCACTGACCAGAAAACATAGGAATTTTCCGGAGCGAACCCCGAATGTGCACTTTTTGGGGTTGAGCTTCGTCTTGTAAGCGCGCAGGGAGGAGAAGGTTTCTTGTAAGTCTGTTAAGTGTTGATTGTCTCCCTTGCTTTTTACGATTGCGTCATCAACGTAGGCCTCCAAATTCCTACCCTTCTGTTTCTCAAAGACCTTGTCCACTAATCGCTTGTATGTGGCCCCCGCATTCTTCAGTCCGAAGGGCATCATTTTGTACATATAAGTGCCATGACTGGTGACGAAGGCACACCTTACCCTGTCGGGCTGCCATAAGTACACTTGATGGTATTCTGAGAAGGCATCCAGAAAGCTTAGCATGGAGTACCCACTGGTGGCGTCTACCAACTGGTCTATTCTGGGAAGGGGATATCAGTCCTTTGGGCAGGCCTTGTTGAGATTTGTGAAGTCCATGCACATTCTCCATGCGCCCGAGGACTTTTTCACCGTTACGACGTTTGCCAGCCATTCAGGGTAATCACAGACTTCAATGAAATCCGCTTTCAAAAGTTTCTCTATCTCCTCTTTTATGGCTAGGTCTTTTTCTGCTGACATGTTTCTTTTCTTTTGTTTGACGGGGCGGGCCTCCGGATTCACGTTCAGCCTGTGAACGATGTAAGCTGGGTCGACCCCTGGCATTTCGTCCGCCGAGTAGGCGAATACGTCCCTGTTACACTACAAGAAATACTGCATGTAGCTACTAATCACGCGCGACTGATAAATTCAGTGGCTAATTTAGCGACTGAAAGTTCAACGCGCGACCGATATTAGTAGCTGGACGAGGAGACGGAATTTTAAAAAATTAATTTAATTTAGCGACCGAAATCAGTCGCTAAAATAATCGGCGCGCGACCGATTTCGGTCGCTAAATTAGTGAAATGGCGACAGAATTAGCGACTGAAATCGGTCGCTAATGAAAGTGGCGCGCGACCGATTTCAGTCGCTAAAGATGTTAATTTTTTTTAAATTAACGAACACCCCCCCTCCCCCGGCTCATTCACCCATTTCGGTCTCTCTCTCTAAAAACCCTCCCCCCTCTCTCTAACACTCGGCTCATCTCCATTCCTCTTCATTCCTTCTTCAATTCTCTCATTTTCCTTAAGGTATGTTTATCTATCTTTATTTAGTTTCAATTATTTGTTAATTTCTGTTTTTATCGATTTAAATAAATTAGTTATTGGGTTGGATAGTTTCTTAGTTGTTGGAATATTTAGTGTAGTTAGAATTTTAATCGCCCAATAGGTTCCCCAATTTGAATTAGGTAGATTGTTAGTATAAAATTAGGGTTTGCGGTTAAGTAGTTGATTGAATTGGGTTGTTTTGATGTGTTAGGAATTTGGAAGTAAAATACAATTATGCCGATTTGGTGATGTAATTATGGACGAATTGGGTGGAAATAGTACTATGTTTAGGTGAATTGAGAATTTTACATAATATTTTACTAGTGTATATATATTAGTAAATTACTTTAGAGAAAATAATTTGTATGTGGTTATTGTCTTAAATCTTTTAGATAAAAAAATGGAGACAGGAACGAAAATGGATGTATGGGGAAATATTCGATAAGAAACGACGTCCCACAATGGAATTTTTAGAGGGTGTTAATCGCTTTCTTGAGTTCGCTAAGACTCATCCTAAATACGCGTCAGAGGGTAGATTTAGGTGTCCTTGTGTGAAATGTAAGAACATCAAATTCTTGGATAGTATTTTGATTAAGGAACATATTATCTCAGATGGGTTTAGCCCAAATTACTATTATTGGATTTGTCATGGTGAGAAGTCTGCTTTTGAGGAATCTAAGGTGGATCAGAATGAGGGCGAGGTGAGAGGAATGATTGTTGATGTGGTTGAGTGCAATTTGTTTAATGATGAGAGCATGTACACTAACAACGATGACCAACCAACCCCACAAGAGCCAAACCCACGAGCGAAAGCTTTTTTTGATATGTTAGAGGCTGCGGAGAAGCCATTATATGGAGGGTGTGATGTGACATTGTTAGAAGTCGCGTCTATGGTAGTGACCCTTAAATGTGAGTATAACCTACCTTTTGGGTGCGTAGACGGTATCGCTGCGTTGATTGAGAAACTCATCCCAAAAGACAACATTATGACCAAAACATTCTACAACACCAAAAAAATAGTTAAAGGTCTTGAACTTCCGCATCAAAAGATCGATGCTTGTCCCGATGGATGTATGCTTTTTTGGAAGGACGATGCCATGCTTGAGGAATGTAAGATATGTGGGAAGGGTAGATACAAAACTGTAGATGGTAATATTGTTTTGAGGGGTAAGAAGGGAAAGAGTGTTGCGCGGCATAAAAAACCTATATCACTTAGTCGACTTACCTACTTTCCCATCGCCCCTATACTTCAAAAATTATACGCAACCAAAACCATTGCCGAACAAATGAGGTGGCATCAAGAAGAAACTCGTGTAGAGGGGAAGATGTGTCATCCCAGTGACGGGGAGGAGTGGAAACGGTTTGATAGGATTTACCCTGAATTTGCTGAGGAACCCCGTAATGTGAGACTTGGGCTGTGTACCGATGGGTTCGCCCCTTTCGGTCAGTTCGGTAAGTCATACTCATGCTGGCCTGTCATGGTCACACCGTACAACTTACCCCCATGGCTTTGTCTGAAACCACCGTTCATCTTCCTTTCTTTCATTGTTCCCAGCCCAAAAAATCCCAAAAACCACTTGGATGTTTACTTACAACCAGTGATAGAGGAATTGAAACACTTGTGGGAAGTAGGGGTGGAGACATATGATGTGTCGTTGAAACAAAATTTCCAGCTTAGAGCATCGCTTTTGTGGACTATAAATGATTTTCCTGCGTATGGTATGTTGAGCGGTTGGTCTACGGCGGGCCAAAAAGCGTGTCCTTGTTGCATGAGTGAAAGTAAAGCATTCTACCTACGTAATTCAAGCAAAATTAGTTGGTTTGACTGTCATAGACAGTTTCTACCCGAGGGTCACATGTACAGGAAGAATAGGAGAGCTTTCAAGAAGGGTGAGGTGGTGCTAGATGAGGCACCGATTCGTCTCCAAGGTGATGAGATTTGGGAGGTGATTTCAGAGTTCCCATCTACTGTTGACGGGACCGATCAAGAGTTCAAAGATCTTAAGAAATTGAAAAGTGGTTGGTTGAAAAGAAGCATCTTCTTCGACCTTCCATATTGGAGTACTTTATTACTCCGACATAATCTGTACGTGATGCATATTGAGAAGAATTTCTTTGAGCAACTGATTCACACCGTCATGGATGTAGAGGTTAAGACATGTGACACCGTAGAATCCCGAAAAGATTTGAAAAAAATTTGTGACCGTCCGAAACTGCATATCAAGCGGGATGGGTCCAAGCCTAGGGCCTTGTTTAGCCTTGATAAGGCTCAGAGAAAGGCCGTGTTAGAGTGGGTAGGGAAACTGAAGTTCCCTGATGGGTATGCATCCGATTTTAGTCGGTGTGTGGACATTAAGAACCTGAAGCTCCAAGGCTTGAAGAGTCACGACTGCCACGTGTTCATGGAGCGGTTACTACCTGTGGCGTTGAAGCACATGCTGCCGGAAAGTGTTTGGAATCCTATCACTGAGATATCTCAGTTTTTTCGAGATTTGTGTTCGTCGACAGTTACAAATGACGATATGACTCGTTTGGAGGATCAAATTCCTCAGATACTATGCAAACTTGAGATGATCTTCCCACCCTCCTTCTTTAACTCAATGGAGCATCTACCGGTCCACTTGCCCTACGAAGCTAAAGTGAGAGGACCGGTACAGTTTAGATGAATGTACCCGTTTGAGAGGTGAGAACTTTCAACTACTTACTTATTTTACCCACTAACTAATGTTAGACACTGTAATTTGATAATAACATAATTGCTTGATGATTGTCATAGATTTCTCAACCATTTGAAGAAAAAAATTGGTAACAAGGCGAGGGTTGAGGGCTCCATATGTAATGCTTACTTAACAGAGGAGATAGCCAACTTCTGTTCTCTGTATTTCGAGAAAGAAGTGAACACCAAAACCAAGAATCTAAACCTAGAAACACCCGAGACGACGATTGACCCCAACATACCAGACTTTTTTCAAAGTAAGGAAGGTGAGGGATCGTCATCAGCTGGCGGGTGGAGGACATTAGATGAGAAGGAGTGCAATCGTGCTCACCTGTACTTGCTATCAAATTGTGAAGTTTTGGAGTCGTACGAGAAGAAATTTGTAACTGAATTTGTAGCTGCTAATCCACATTTAAATGCTGATGACATTTGGAATAAGCATGAGGAACAGTTTCCTAAATGGCTTAAGGAGCACGTAATTTCTGAGAATATTCAGGATGATTTGGTTAGGAGTCTAGCATTAGGTCCTTTATTTATGGAATGTTAGAACTTGGAACCGGTATTCGGTTAATGGTTACAATTTCCATACATTTGCCCATGGTAGCAGTAGGAGTAGATGTAATTTCGGTGTGAGTGTGTCGTCACTTGAGGGTAAAGATTACTACGGTCTATTGGAGGACATCTTCGAGCTGTGCTATGTTGGAAATGATCGTGGGTATAGAGCTGTGGTATTTAAATGCGAATGGAAGGACAACTCTGTGCAAGGTACTAGAGTACATGAAAGGTACAAACTAGTTGAAGTTAATCATACCAAAAAATACTCCAAGTACGATCCGTTTATACTTGCACATCAAGCACACCAAGTGTACTTTGCACCTTACCCAACCACAAAGAACGACAGAACTGTAAACCAATGGTGGGCGGAGTTCAAAACTAAGCCACGGGGGCACTATGACTCTGACCTCTTCCAAGAGGACGTCATTTCTAGTGGTACAACATTGTCTCCAGTTGATGAGAATCTTTTTGCAAATGATGATGACGACAATAATGAGGTGGATGTGGGGGAAGATTTTGAAGACGATGAAGGCAGTGAGGAGGAGGAGGAAGGTGCTTCTAGTGATATGGTCTAGGAGAAGGATGACACCATTGATTTAGAGGTCAATGACGAGGAGGACGAAGATGACGTCGAGGAAGAGGATGTCGTTGGTTCGAGTAGGCAAGTGGAAGATGACAACGACAGTGATGATGATTTTTAGTAGGGTATAGTTTTAGTAAGTTATATTATTTGTACATAGTAATCTGCATTACATATTTTTTTTCGAGGTTATTTCAATATTATGATGTCAGTTCCTAACTTTCAACTATTACATGTCTGCAGATATGACGTTGGGCAGCAGGTTGAGGTTTGGTAGTTCGAGCAGCGGCAGCAGCAGGAGCAGGGACCGGGTACAGCAGGAAGACCAAGAAGAAAACAGGCGAGAGGACGAACAAGTGGAGAACGAGGAGGAGGTGCAGGGCAATGAGGAACAAGAACAACCGCAACCACGCCAGGATGAAGTGCTTCGATACACAGACGACGGGCGCCTAATGATTGGCCCCGAGTCCACATGGTGAGACATTTTATTTCCTTTTTTTGTGAGACATCATCTTATTTCACTCTTTGGTGTAGGTTTCGTACTCGTGCGATGGTGACTTGTGTCAAGGACAGTTTCATGAATGATTTGACTACTTACTGCACGAGCTGGACTAAGTTGCCTCTGTGGCAACGGGAGAAGTGGTTTGCCAACTTCAAGGTACACCAATTTCTGATTTTTATTAATTATCTGTTACTGTTTATAGATTACTAATACAACGACAACAAACTATCTTGCAGTTGAAACACTTCTACAACGATGGTCTTGAGGTGGCTGTGAGAGACAGATACATGGATGTCGTAAAGGAAAGATACAAAGACATGATGTATAAGATGGCGAGCGATGAAAAGTTACAGAAACAACTTAGAGGTTCGATTACTAAATTGGTGTTAGTACCTGAACAGAAAGTTGTATATATATTCAAAACATTTATTGATCTCAAAGTGTATAAATTGTAGGTGACGCCATCCAACAGTTCCAAACAGCGCGCTCCGACCCGAACTTCCTTAAGAGATCCGTTCAGGCGAAAAAGAACAAGAGGCGGGGAGGGGACCCCGAGGCGGAGGCGGAGTGCACCCACTACGGTGGGTCGCAGTCGATGCACCAGCGGACAATGAACGTTAGTATTTCCGTACTTTTGTTTTTTATATTGGATTCTTATTTAATGTTTTCATTATAAAAATAAATGAAAAATCTACATGTACTGTCAACAGGTGAAGAAGAAAACCGAAGAATTCCCTTCTCTTGTGCAGCTATTTCTCGAAGCGAAGAGTAAGGGGGACGATGCCACCGGTCGATCATTCGCCACGAAGAAGGATTTGGAGATTGGGTAAGTTTCAAACACAATACTTTGTTACTTTTTTTTCTTCAAATTAAACAATCAACCTAATCATGACTTCTATTTCTTTCAGAGATCGTATTTGGCGGCAACTAGAGCGCCCGAGAATGAAGGTGTGGACCCGAGCACGATTTGGTTTAGAGTCGCGGAGGGATACCGCAAGGGAGCGGTGTACGGTACGGGGAACGCTCATTCCCTGTACTGGACACCACCCAATGTTCGAGGGGCCCATGCTACCACGACCGAGTGTGTACCATCCGAGATGGCTGAGATGAGGGCGGAAATTCGAGAGGAGAGGGCGCAACGGGCAGCTATGGCCGAGCAGATGAAGGAGCAGAATGAGAGGCTGAAGACGCAGGAGTCCATTAACCTGCAAATTCTGGAAGAGATACGGCGTCTTAGGAACACGCAGCAATATAACTGCAACTCCGGCCCCACTCCCCGATTCCCGGATCCTAGAGACCCCTTCGGTGACGGTGGTAGTGGTGCGTCCGCTAGTTTTCCTGTTGGCTGAGTTGATTGAATGAAAACAATTTGTAGTTTCTGAATGCTTGTTGAAAAAACTGTTTGTAACAACACTTTTAATTTAGTGTATTCACGACGTTTGCGTACTTGGTTGACAATTTTGGAGTGTGAAGCTTGCATAACGTTTGGAGTAACGTTTGGAATGATGTTTGGGATGTATTGTCACTACTACAAATTCCTTACTTTTTCGACACATCAGCATCGACGTTTTTAAAAGCGTCGACCTATTTCCTACCCAAATTAGGAGTAATATTTTTTATTAGTATCTTTATTAACCAAAAAGTAAAAAACCGCTAACACGCCCACTCAAAATTTTGGTCCAGCGCTCACATCCTTGCTTTTTCATTTCCTTTTAATTTAATATTCTAACCCTAATTATAAACCACTCTATTGAACATGTATCTTCTTCTATTATCAAATCTGCAATCTATTTTCTAGGTTTTCACTGCTTTCAATCCCTTATTCAATTTCGTCAATGATTATCATGTTCATCTCTCCTGATTTCTTTATTTCGTTGTCCTATTGATCGATTTTGGCTGTATTGAATCGTTAATTCCTCTGTATTCTACAACTGTGCGAGTTCCTCCCTTCATCAATTCTCCATTTTAAATCCCTATCAAATTGTACTGGTCCCTTTTAAATATCGCTTACCATTTGTAGTTTTTAAATTGGTCAATTGTTTGTCCTCCAACAATTTTATGATACTTTGTATTTATGTATACGATTCTTGAATTGCAGGTTAATGTTGTTGCTAGTGCTGTCTGAAACTTGTTTGGGCTTATTTGGAAGTACTTTAGGTATGAATTGTCTCTTCAGATCTATGATTTTTGTCACTTTGAAAAGCAAATATACTATATTACAGTTTAATTTTTAATTATTGATTTATGTATAATCTCTACATAATCTTATTAATATATTGGACTCGGTAATTACGTTGTTACTTGTGGATAAGAATCGCAAGTTTATCTATGTTGAATATGTGATTTTAATGCATTTTTATTGATGTTGACATTGCTATACCAGTTAATCAACTATGTTTTATATGAGATGGTCTTATTGTGAGACGAGAGCTGCTAAAACTGACGGCATTCTCAATTTCTCATTTCGTCTCATATGAGACCGCATTATTGTATGAAACAAGCTGCTAAAAGTGTTAGCATCATAAATTTCTCGTTCTCTCCCATTTTACATGAGACCACTGTCTTATTCTATGTGATGGGTTGCTAAAGATGCATTATCAATTTCTCATTTTTATCTGTCTGACCTGAGGCCGTCTAATTGTTTGAGGCGGTTATATCTTGCCTAATTTCTACTGATTTTGCTTCTACAAAGAAAAGAAAAATCTTGTCGCACCTTCAAAAAGTAGTACTCCTTTAAATATTGTAGTAGACTGGTTAGAAAATTTTGAGGTGGAATAATTTGGTTTCCATTATGTTAAGAGTAGTTGTTTAGCAGTAAGATATATAGTGGATTAGTTAACGTTTAGGTAGCTTAGACTCTTACTATATTAAAATGTAAGAGCCCTTATTTCAATAATAACCATAGGAGAAAGACTCCTTATTTCAATACTACCCCATATTGCTCATACGATCACTTAATAAGAGGTTAATCACTTAATCCAATAAGAAGTTTGAGAATATGTTTTTACTTATTGATATTCTATGCCTACTTAGGATCACTGTGCCGAATTTCTATTACGTTTGTCTACATCAAATTCTACCCCCCATTTATCATTGTTTCTCCAATTTTTGTGTCTACTTAATTAATGATATTCAATGACTGCTTAGTGATATATTGTTGTGGATTTGTTCACAAATTTTTCCTGACTGATTTCCCCTATTATCTTATCAGTTGGATAGGTTTATACCAAACAGATCAGCCATGGACTTTGACTGCTGAAATGCCAGGTTCATATAATAGACATTGCTGTAAATAGTAGTTTGAGTATAGTATTACAGGCTACGTTAGTATAAGAGTTCATTGAGTGCAGGCTGCGGGTCTGGTGAACACAAACTGCTAGATTCTTTAGGATAAGATATAGGCTGCCATGAGTGAAGTATATGCACAGGAATGCAATTGTACACATGCATACTTCTATTCAGCTCGAATGTAATGAAGTCTGATGCTCATTCAGGCAACCATGAGTGAAGTATATGCACAGGAATGCAATCATACACATGCAAGCTTCTATTCAACTCGAATGTAATGAAGTCAGATGCTCATTCAGGCTACCTTCTCGACTTTGATGCTATATTCAGTAGGGTTTTGGCACATTCAATCTGAGTTTAGGTTACCTTACTCAAACTGGTATGATGAGTTTGACATTATATCGTTATATAGCTTTACATTTCCTTATCTTTCGCAAAAAAATCTTTCGTTCGTTATCTTTTGCCATGTTATTTTTTCTTGTCCGCCTCGATTGTTATCGATTATATTTCTCATTTACACATCATCTTAGTTCTGATTCGCCAGGAGTTAGTTATAGTGTAAGTTTTAGTTATAGTTCGCCTTGCACTAATTTTTATTCCGCTGTATACCCCGATAGTTTGAAATAGCCTCTCTTAAATGCAGGTTTGATGGACAAGGTCTTGAAGACTGTCACTGCACACAGTCGTATCAATCTCTAGCTTGAGTGATCCCCAATTATCTTTGAAAGTTTGAATTTAGTTATCGTTAAACTATCGAGAAACTTTAATCTCTTTGTGCAAGATGATCATCTTTTATTTCAACTTCTATACCTGCCTAGGAACCACCAATTGATAAACGGAATAGTAGTTAAATTTCTTCTTTTAGTTTTGCATTCTTATTGTTTCTTGATCTTGTGGTACTCAAATTTTTTAAAAAGATGATTTTTTGTTGACTGTACGACTCTAATTGGCTTTCTTTCTATGTGACATCCTGAGGTCTTAATGACTTGCTAATACGTAGTAATATTTTAGATCCGACGAGCTGTGTTGACTAGCTTTCAGTGATTGTGAACAAAGAAATGGTAGAATTATTCCTCGTATTTTTTTTAATTATCCGTTTACATATGATGGCCTGGAATGTGTACTAACTAATTTATACACCTGTTTATCAGCTTCCTGTATTCCTTATTTTTTTTGCCTTGTGTAGAAATCAGATTCATCATGCTCGATCATGGCGGTGCATCTAAATGAAAGGAGGAATTCTTAAATGACGGGAACAATTCTTCACATCTACTACTTTTGAGAGCTAATTAGTTGCATTTTTTATGAGTTAATATTTTCACTCTTTTTCGTGAATTGAAAACATTTGTAATGGTATTCTTTCGATTTGTCTGGATTGTAGGATTTATATATAGGAATTTAAAATGTATTCTTTTATACTATAAATTTCTATTTTATTTTGAATATATATTATATACTCATCAAATTATTATTTTACCCTACACTTTTTATAATATTATGGTTTTATTTTATTTTATTTAGTTCTTTATGGCATTTAATTATCTAGAATGTTATCTACGTTCAAAATGTACTTTGGGAATTGAAAAAAGTGTCGAGAAATATGAAGCTTCTCGACACAAAAAAGTGTAAAAAAAAGTCTATGCTTTAAAGTGTTGAGGAGGTCGACACTTACAAGCGTCAAGAAAGTCGACACATCAAAGCGTCCCCAATTCCTGACACCAGAAATTTTGACGCTTTGATAAAGCGTCGAGAAAAATATTTTCGACGCTTTTTTGCATCGAGAATCAATTAAAAAAGCGTCGAGAAAGTGAGGGATTTGTAGTAGTGTGTGGTTGTTGGTTTGTTTTATTGTGCAGATTTTGGCTAGAAAAATAATAAATGTAACCGGCCTATTTCTGGCACGGTAGCGACTGATATCAGTAGCTAAGTTTTCTATTTAGCGACTGAAATCAGTCGCTAAAGGATGCCACGTCGCACCATTTAGCGACTGAAATCAGTCGCTAACTGACGCTTTTAGCGACTGATATCAGTCGCTAAAATTATGTTATAGCGACCGATTTCAGTCGCTAAATTTTGCGACTGATTTCAGTCGCGCGCTTTTTTAGCGACTGAAATCAGTCGCTAGAAGCGACTAACTGTAGCCACTGTCGCTTAGCGACTGTTGACGGTCGCGCATCTGATTTTTGCGACAGATGTCAGTAGCTAAGATCAGTCGCCACTGACTTTAACTCTTGTAGTGTTATCTCTTAGGATTTTGATTAGTTCCGCCTGGTAGGACGCCTCCAGATCAGCTCCGATGAGGACTTGTCTACCAGGCTCTAGATCCACCAGCATACTTTCCCCCCCAGGTTCCTGGTGGTCAGCCGCCTGCTGTCCGGCTGGGATCTCACCCTCCCTGCTGGGGGAACTGTCAGCTTTCCTTTTTCCCTTTCTCTCAGTTTCATGGGTTTTGAGGGCCACCGAGTAGCACTGCCTGGCAGACTCCTGGTCTCCATGAACTTTCCCTTCCATGCCAAAATCTGTTATATAGGCTACAGTCAGAGCCCTGATGGATATGGCTGCTTCGATTTCATCCAAGGTAGCTCTGCCTATCAGGGCGTTGTATGCAGACCTTGCGTCTACTACAACAAATGAGACCCTGACATTTCTGGCGGAGGCTCCTTCCCCAAATGTTACGGGCAGGTCGATGATACCCATGGGGAGTACACCTGCCCCACTGAATCCATATAAGGACCCAGGGGCTGGCCTCAGGTGCCTCCTCTCCATGCCCATCTTCTCGAATGCGTCCTTGTATAGTAGGTTGGTATAAGCTCCGGTGTCTACCATGCACCTTTTTACGATGTGGTTGCTGATTACTAGGGATAGTACCAGGGGGTCGCTGTGGGGGTATATTACCCGCCCTGCATCCTCTGGGGTGATGCTCAGGGTCGCGCCCTTAGGACTCCTTGCCCTTTCAGCATAGCAGACTTGGTTTCGTAACTCCCGAATCTGTCTTTTTTGACTTCTCCTACTTGATTGGCCCTCTCCATTCCCTGATATCACATGGATTATCATGCGGGTTTGAGCCGAGCCCTCAGGCTTATCTGCCACCTCTTTCTGGTTCTTGTTTCTCGCTGCGTAATTGCTCAGCCATCCATTTCTGATAAGCATCTCGATTTCGTCCTTCAGGTGGCGGCACTCCTCTGTGGTGTGCCTCACACAATCGTGGAATGTACAGAATTTTTTCGGATCTCTTTTTAGGCTGCGAGGTTTGTTGGGACGATTCCATTTTGCTGTCTCTTTTTCCAGTTCGAAGATCTCCGCCCTGGATTTGTTAAGGGCTGTGTAACTATCGAATCTGGGTTGATATGTTGTGCGCTCTTTTCTAGGGGTATCTCCCCCCTCGTCTTTCTGCCTGTTTTGCTCGTTCCTGCTGCGTCCACCCTGCGGTCCCCCCTGCGGCCTGGTTGGCCCTGCGGGGGTATCCGGCAGGCTGTGGAATTCTTCTTGCAATATGAAGCCCTCGGCGATTTTTCTGGCTTTAGCCAGGGTCTCAGGTTGAGCTCTGATCATTTGATTCTTCATCTCCCCTGGGAGTAGGGAGATGGTCAGGGCGTATGCAGCCGTTGAGTCGTCGATCTCCTTGACCTGCTGGTAAGACAAGTCAAATCTCTTTAGGTACTCCCTAACACTTTCCCTCTTCTTTTGCTTCAGAGTCATTAGGTCAAAACGAGTGAGCCGGCGCCTCTTGTTCCCTGCATACTGCTCTAGAAAAGCCTCAGCTAGCTCTATAAAGAAACTGATCGACCCCTGACGTAGGTCCCTGAACCATCCCTGTGCTAGCCCAACCAGGGTAGTCGGGAAGACTTTGCACCAGACCGCGTCATCTACGTCGTACATGCCCATGTGGCTCTCAAAGTCTGTCAAGTGATCCTCTGGGTCTGAAGTTCCGTCAAATTTGACAGAAGGCATTTTAATCTTCGGGATGGGGTACTCCTGTACATCAGGGTGAAGTGGTGTCTTGGTGGGTCTGCCTACCAATCGTGACCTGCTCCCTCCAGAAGGGTAACCGTGGTCATCCCATCTTCCAGGGGTCGGTTTCATTGGACTGGGGGAGCGGTGCCTTGGTGGCATCCTGCTCATAGCCTCATCCTCTCTATTTGGAGTGGGATGTCTAGTTCTTTTTCTCTGGGGCTGGTCAAGGTTGTCGCCCTGGCGATGCCTTGACTCGAGTGGTTGAGCCTGGACTGCAGACTTTGAGACAGCCCTGGAGTTGGCTGTTCCTCTGCTGCTGGCGTCAACCGGGAGAAGACTCCACCCTGCTTTTCTCTCAGGCGTTTGGAAGCAGGCTCTTTATGCTTCATACGGTCTTGAAGGCCCTGGGATAATCCCCTTTTTTCTCCCGTGGACTCCGTAGTGTGTATGGAGAATGCTTGTTGTTGAGCTGCTTGCTCCTGATTGCCGGTAATACGCCTCTGGGTTTGCTGGTACCCCTTGGCCACTTTCAATGCTTTCTGCTGGATATTCCTGGCGGCGGTTCGCTTCGTACCCCTGGCACCCTCTTCAATCTCAATGTGAAGTTGCCTGGGAGTAGTAGCAATCCTGCCAACCGAGTCCTCTGGAGTGAACTCTTGGTTAAGCATCGCTGAGAAGAAGGCTACAGTTTGCAGAACTTGGGCAGCCGTGAGATTTAAATTGGGTCTTTGATGGCCAACCTGCCCAGCTGTGACTGCAGCACCTCCCTCATGTGTCTCGCGAAGGTTGGTATGCCCTACCCCTGGGATTGTTGCAGCAGGCGTTCTCCCAGGTGCAGGCATTCCATATGGGGGGATCACCGGTGGTACCGTCGGACCCACCCCGGAGCTTGCTTCTATGATTTCAGGCATTTTTTGTAGTGATTTGATTGAGGTTGATTTTTGTGCGTAATTTCGTGGGTACAACCAGATCTTCCCCATAGACGGCGCCAAATTGTTCCGGTATGGAAACAATTAGACCCGATTCTGAGTTCGGATCTTTTGCTATGATGTTCCAAGTCCTAAAGTGATCAATACAAGTCTTCTATTGACTCTCCCATTTCCCTCACTCCGATGGTCAAACTTCCCCGGCGGAGATGGCCTGCCCCTGCACAAGGAACACACAGGGCCCCGGAGGTGTCCGGGGGAACCCTCTCCGATGCCTAAGTTAGTTCGTGGGATGCCTTAATGAACCTAGCTCGTGAGGAACTAGGTGGCGGTTTTTAGAGTGAGAGTCTAGAGAGAGAATTTCCAACCCCCTTTCTTGTGGGAAATGGAAGAGTATTTGATGGTGGGATTTGTCGTGGATCCCACCACCAAATAAATAACCAACTAGCACCAAACGGTAGTTAGGGTAAGTCGGGTCGTGTCCACGGAGACGGTGTTGCAAGGTTTAGACTAGGTTGGCCTAAAACGAGACTGGGTCATACAAACAAACACAAAGAGGGTAGAAATGGAAAACTATGATGGAGGAGAAGTAGGAACTAGACTAATGATGAACTAGACTACCAAATGCTAAACAATGCTAATAATCAAACTAACTAGCAACTTAAGGAAATGATGACTAGCTAACAAGATGAATCAAATATGAAGAAGAGGTGGGTTAGGTCGGGTTCATAAGTGTAGTAGGGTGACTTGGGTGGTCAAGGGTGCAAGTGTTTCCTAATTGCTAGAATCGGTCCGGGCTCTCACAACTTAAACCGATGTCGAGGTAGGTCCGGGCTCTCGCAACTTAGACCACTATCCTCAACATGACCACAAACAAGACAAACAATGAGTAGAGGAAAACTAGCATGAGAAGCATGGCCACTACAACTCAAACAAGCATTTCAACAAACACATGGTGTGCCAAGTATGTGACTAACAACAAAGATTCATCCTTTGCCCCTAATCAAACCCAAATCACCCATATTCTACCCTTAATCCCCCTACTAACCCACAGGTAATCTACTCACTCATAATCAAAGATAAACTAACAACAACAAGAGAAAACCACATCACAATCCAAACATTCATTATCAAGAACAATAACAAGAATACTAAGTAAAGATTCAAACTTGAGTAAATAACAATAAACAAGAGAAAGGAAAGTTATACCAACAAGAGGATGATGAAAAAGATTCAAACTTGCATTAATAGGAAACCCAAATAATCTCCAAGGTTGTCAATCTTGGATGAGTCTTCAAGCAACTTCTTAATACAAGAATTAACTATAACTATAACTAGATTAAACTAAGATTAACTATGGATTAACTAAAGATTAAGAGAGATTAATTAGGGTTTACAAATCTTGAGAGAGGCCTAAGAGAGTCTAGGGTAAGGTGAGATCCATAAACAATACAAGAGGGAAGTATTTATAGGGTTCCGTAAGTGAGAGGAATAAAAGGAGGCGGAACAGAGACTGGGTCATTCCCGATCGGGAATGGGAAATCCCGATCGGGAAGAAATGATGGTCCCGATCGGGAATATGCTATCCCGATCGGGACGGCTTCACAGTGAGTGCCTCCCTTGCTCCACCTTTCCCGATCGGGAGGGCCTTATCCCGATCGGGATACTTCCTATTTCCCGATCGGGAATATGCGATCCCGGTCGGGATTGCTTGACAGTGAGCAGCTATTCTTGCACTTCATTCCCGATCGGGTTCACGAATTCCCGATCGGGATTAGCCTTGTTTAGCTCTTCCTCGACTCCTTGTCGATGCTCGGTGCTCGGGGAGTCGCCGAATCATCGTTGCTTCTCCTCTTGGGTTCCATACGTGTCGGAAACGAGTTGAATCGTTCCGTTTCTTCGAGATGACCCCTAGGAACCTGAAATAATCTAGAAGAAGCATAAGTCGTCCCTAAAACCACTCTAAGGAGCGATTTCAGCAGAGAAAACGAGACTAAATACAAGAAATAAACACTACAAAACGCACTTATCAACTCCTCCACACTTAACCCTTACTCGCCCTCGAGTAAGCACATACTAACTACTAAACTAGCCGAGTGGGTATTAGCGCACCCTACGCCCTTTCAACTCACACGAGTGCACTTAGAGGAAAAGTGCACTCCGCAAGGCAAGTGGGGTCTTGCGACAAAACTGCGGATGCAACCGGACACAAGACACAAAAACAAACAAACACACAAACGAACACATAATCGGTTTCACCCCAAAGAAAAACAAATACCGCTTCCCTCTAAAAGCGGTGAAAGAAGCACCGGTTTAGGACTCGAGGTAAGTGACAACGTTCCCAAGCTAGCAATACAAACCGAGGTGGACTAAACCCTAATAGTATGACGATAAAGCAACAAAAACGTTGGTAACTTACCTAGGTCCTCCTAACTTTCTAAAAACGTACTACGGGACGATCGGCGGAGTGGGAAGTGATGATCCATGGTGTTAGTCGACACTGTAGGTAAGTGAGACCCCGCCCCCTTTAGCGTGAGCCAAGAGGGTCGTCCCGTGTCCAAAACCGCCTAACTAGTCCAAGTAAAAAGGTGGAAAACATGCAAAATGAGGGAAGACCGACTAATGCCGCTATCATCCTTCCTCGGGACTCGGTCCTTTGGTAGGCTCTTCACGGCAAAAGTCGGAAAAAGGCTTATTTTTGTGGGGTTAAGATCTTTTTGTGAGACGATTTTCTTTTGGCATTTTCTCTTTTCTTTCGCATTTTTGTTTTGTTTTGCCATGCCATTTCTTTTTCTTCTTTTCTATATTTTTTTTGGCTTTTGTGCCTTTTCTTTCTCTTCATTCTTTTCCTTCTTTCATTTTTCTTTCTTTTCTTTTCTTTGCCCTTTTTTTGGCAAGATTCGACTTTTTTTTTGGCATTTCTTGACAATTAAGAAAGAGAGAAATCAACACTTTGCAATTTTATTGTGTGGATATGTGTGGGAGGTAGGTAATGGGTATGTCGGGGTTGCGCATCCCCTTTCAAACCCACAAAAAGGTGGAGAACTTGGACTAATCAAACGATTCTAGACACGGTCACCTAAGGGACGGGACTCGGCAACCAAGGCCTTTTCACACCGTGGGTGGTCATAATGGTCAAAATGCAAATCCCGTAGTAAATCCCTAGTAAGCTAGGTGGACTCAAGGTAAAGGACCAACGAAATCATTGATTTGGGGTCATTCTACTAGGCTAAAGTCCAAGACTCGATTTACACTACTAGGAAGGGAAAGTAAGCACTCACACACTAGCCTCTAAACCGGGTTTTCGAAAACCGGTTACACACAAGACACACAACAAAATACAAAACAAAGACTCAACGAAAACGAAAGAAAAAGAAACAAAAGCAACAAAACAAGAACAACACAAAACGAACACATACATAACACAAACACCACCCCTAGCTTCCAAATGAGCAACCAAATCAACCAAACTTTACAAAGCTCCTCCCGAGCACACAACATCACAATCTCCTCCAAACTCCACAAGAGACAAAGAGGGAAAAAAGGGATAAGATGTTACCGGAAGTCTTGAAGGCTCTCCAAACCTATCGGTGATTCAAGTAACCTATAAGGAAAAAGGGAGGCGAAACACGCGCAACACAACAAATGCACAATACAACGACATAAAAGGAAAATACACAAAAGGAAAATCTTTTTGATTTTTGTGAAAAAATTTCAAATTTTTAGGATTTTTAAAGATTTTTCGAAAAACTACAAAAATAAAACTAACTACGATAGAATATCGCTCCCCCACACTTAAGCCGAGCCATGTCCTCATGCTCGACCGTAGTGCATGGGAGCACAAAAGAAAAGAAAAGAAACTACGAAAATAAAGCTAAAAATCAAAAACAAAAGTGGAGAAAAGAGTAGAATGTGTCCGGCCGGGGTGTAGTCAAGTCACCATGGGCCAAGACAAGAAAAGATATGGATGGGGGAAGAAATAAAAAGAAAAAAATAAAAGGAAATGGGAGGGGAGGACTAGGTGTAATCAAGTCACCTAGCCCGGATTCCGCCCGATTTCCACTAATTTCTAACGATTAATCCTAAAAAAAAGAAAAAAAACTTAAATAAATAAATAGAAATAAAAACTAAGGAAAAGAATTACCAATTGTCATTTTGGATTTTGAAGTAACTCTTGACGTAATCACGTCGTCAAGAGCCACCGGGAGCAATCATCAAGGCCCCTAAGGCCACCCAATCGCCTCTTCATCATCGAGGCTAGTAATCACCGTCATCATCATCATCTCCACCATCATCATCGTCATCACCGTCATCATCATCATCTCCATCATCATCATTATCATCACCGTCATCATCATCATCCTCATCACCCTCGCCCATGTTCACATCCCAAGCGTCCTCCTCCTCGAACTCCTCATCGTTAATCACACTGCCACTAGTGCTAGGGTTACCGTGGCCTCGGAAGTATTCCGGTCTATACCACGATGGGAGGTTCCCTTGCGGGTTTATATACCCTTGCTGAGCTAGGAGGTGGTACCCAGGGTATTGGGCATAGTAGTCATCCCTCCTATGCTCATATTGGCCAAGATGTAGGGCATTAAGCATAGCGGCCATAGAAAGGTCGGCCGGGGGCGAAGGGTAGACAAAGGGAGTGTAAGGTGCATACGGAGGGACGTTAATGAATGACGGGGGGGTGGGATAGTAGTGTTGGGGTAGTGTAGCTTGTTGTTGTTGTTGTTGTTGTTGTTGTGGTCGAGCCGGGAGTTGGGGGCGAGCTCGTGGTCGGGGTCCATGGGAGGAGGAGGCACCTTGATGACTTCCGATAAAAGGCAATAAAAGATTTGGTTCTTGAACCGGCACGGCGGACCGTTGCAAAGGCGCAAGGGCCGGAAGTGTATCGCACGGTAGGAGAAAGTGCGTCCGACCCCCCGTGCTCCAAAGGTACTTTCTAAGCCTATTATCATAATTAATCCATCGATGATACCTAGATAAACGGTCTTCATCTAATCTTGTGCCCCCCGGCACGGGGATTAAACCGTCCTCCCTAAATGTCGGACTCGCCCTCTTGGCTAGATGAGTAACAAGCCCCCCAATAGCAATTTCTCTCAAATGCTTCCCCCCCTTGGCTATCTTCTCGAAATGCTTGGCTAGTGCAAGAGCGACGTCGGGGGTGAATCGTTGTTGCCTCTTTAAATTCAAGTACCCCCCCGACTAAGGTTAGCTCTTGCCTAGTGTAGGTACCCGTCTCACACCTCCCAAAAATAGTACCCGCTACAAAACGCTGCCATATACGTATGACCGGGTGGTGGACAAGGCGACTAGACAAGTGTCTAAGATCCACAAGTGTGAGACCCGTGATACTACGCCATACGTCGGCCACATTAAAGTCATTGGGTACCCGACCATCGGTAACCTTCGGAATGCCCAAGAGCTCACCGAAGTCGTCGAGGGTGTACATAAGGGATGTGTTATTAATTCGGAAATAAACTCGGTGCGGTCGGGATCTAATTTCGAGACGAAAGCTACTTAGGAACTCTAAGGTGAGTTGCCTATAGGTGAGCTCATGCATGTGGAATAGAACTTCCATGCCCATCCCGACAAAGAATTCCCTACATTGGTCCATAATTCCAAGCTTTCGAAGAATAATTTTGCATATGAATTTAGTTGGTTCGAGGGGCTTACCAAGGAACTTGATAAATTTTTCCTTTTGCTCGTCCGACCCAAAAATCAGACTGGGAAACTCCGGGAGACGAGCAATTTCCTGCTCCTCAACCTCGACCATGGGCTCGGGCTCGGGCTGGGCTCTCGAACTCGAAGCATCCTTTCTTTTTCTGCTAATCACTGATCCCCCCCCCCCTCTTCTTTGGTGCCATATTGGATGATGAAGACTTAGAGTGATAGTATACCAAAAACAAAAATATTTCCTTCCCACAAATAAGAGCTAAAACCCACCAAAAATACCTCAAAGAAGCTTAATATCGAAGAAATAAGCTACCCAAGTGAAGCTTAGCAAGACAAATCGAGTATTAGAAGAAATACCAATTTTCGGATTTTGAGAAAAATGGGCACAAAAACTCGATTTTTTTTCAATTTTTGGGAGTTTTGAAGGTAGAAAATGGGTTTAGGATACTTATGGATGAGATAGAAATCGATTTTGTGAAGTTTTGGAAGTGATTTGGTGAAGTTTGGTGGAGAAATGGAGGATTAATGGTGATTTTGGGGTTAGGTTTTGAAAATGGGAGTTTTGGAGAGAGGTTGAAGATGAAGATTGGTAGAGTTGTGTTTAGTGATATGGGAATGGGTTGGGTTGGGTTGGGTTAATAGGAAGGTTGTAAGAGGGAAGGGATTGGGGCGGGTCGTCTGGGTCTCAATCGGGCGAACTGGGCTCGAGGCAACGCCGTCCCGATCGGGAAGGAAAATCCCGATCGGGTTTCCCCACAATCCCGAACGGGAAAGAAAAATCCTGATCGGGATGGGCTCACAGTAGCCAGTCCAACTTGCACCTCCAACCCGAACGGGAAGGAAAAATCCCGATCGGGTTTTCCTACCATCCCGAACGGGAAGGAAAAATCCCGATCGGGATGGGCTCACAGTAGCCGCTCCAAATTGCACCTGCAACCCGAACGGGATGGAAAAATCCCGATCGGGATTTTTCACCATCCCGAATGGGAAGACGTTTTCCCGAACGGGATGGGCTCTTCTAGGCCGGGAAGAGTTTCCTAACCTTCTATGGCTCCCAAAAGCTTGTTCCAAGCTTCAAAAACTGACTTCCAACACACGATCCAAGCTCCAACAATGACCACTCCTCCCTAGGAGGCATTTTCACTTCACACCTATCACAATAAACTCAAATAACACATCAAATTCCCTCCCTCACAACGCTCATCAATCATCCAAATAATCAAGAAATTCACCAAACAAAACAAACTACAAGGGAAAGAGATATATACAAAGAGACGGTTCTTGTGGAACTCCGTCAAACCAAGGCGGTACATTCTTCATTCTTTTTCGACAACCAAAACTAGTTCCATCTCCATCAAGGGCACGAAGGAACAAGTCGAAGGCCCTAGCAAAGTCTTCAATCAAGCTCGAGATATAACCGACCACATACCAAGGCTCTTCATGGCCTTGCCTTGACGTTCCCGGGGCATCCCGTTCTTCCAAGTTCAACGACTTGAACTTGTACTTTTGGTCTTTGGGGATATACCCAAACGTCCACCGGTCTTCATGTGGCCCCAAGGGAGGCTCATCCTTCTCCTTGCTTTTCAACTTGTCATCAAGCCCATGAAATGGGCACTCATCCTCTCCACTCTCGGAGTCATCATCCTCAAGTTCACAAGAGTTCTTGTCCAAGCTTTGTCCCGATTCTCCCCCTAGATAGATGTCTTTAGTGGCTTGGATCATATTGCATGACTCATCATTAGTAGGCGAAGTGTTACCTTGGAGGTCAAACACTAGCTTCTCTTCGCCTAACTCGAAGGTGATCCTACCATTCTTCACATCGATCATAGCACCGGCGGTATGTAGAAATGGGCGCCCAAGGATAATGGGAGTGTTGGCATCTTCCGGCATATCGAGCACGATGAAGTCAACCGGAATGAAGAACTTACCGATTCTCATCGGCACATCCTCTAGCATCCCCAATGGTCGGTTGAATGAACTATCGGCCATTTGGAGCGTGATAGAAGTACTTTTAAGCTTCTTCATCCCAAGTCGGCAACAAATAGAATAAGAGATGATGCTCACACTCGCACCCAAATCGCATAATGCTCTTTCGATCTTGTAGTGCCCTATGGTGCAAGGGATCGAAAATCTACCCGGATCCTTCAACTTTGGAAGCGTAGAACCTTGAATGAGCTCGCTCACCACCCTTGTGAACGCGATGGTCTCTTCCTTGTCGATGGATCTCTTCCTAGCCAAGATTTCTCTCATAAAATTTCCATATGCCGGGATTTGGGTAAGTAGCTCGGTGAATGGGACACTCACATCCAACTTCTTCACAATGTTAAGGAACTTGTCGTATTGAGTGTCCACCTTAGTCTTCATTTGCCTTGATGGGAAAGGCAACTTGATTTGGTATTTATTTTGCTCAATCGGGGTGGGCTCTTCAAATGACACTTTCCTTTTTCCCTTATCTTTTGCTTGAAGTGGGGGAAGCTTGTCTTGTTGGGGTTTCTCAACCTCCCATAAGACTTGCTCCTCTATTGGATTATCAAGGCTTGAGCTTTCTTGCATTGGAGATGCCATTTTCTTTGTCGGTTCTTGCATTGGCTCTTGCTCACTAGGGAATGGAGGGGAGTCATAAGATGTACCTCTCCTTGTGGTGATGGCATTGACATGCTCAAAAGTCGGAGTTACACCTTGAGGAGGTAATTGCCCTCTTTGTCTTGAGGAACTTCCCGATGCAAGTTGTGCTACTTGATTCTCAATCATCTTCATGTGAGTTTTCATTTCTTTGTTATCCATTAAAATTTGATCAATGGCTCCTTGTTGTGACATTTGTGTATCCAATTGCCTCTTTTGCATTTCTTGAGTATTCCTTTGGATATCCACCATTTGCTTTTGTATGTCGAAATCCCGTGGTGGGGATGATGGATTATGCGGAGTATTGGTGAGGGCTAATGGAGTACCATAGTCATGAATAGGAGATCGACTCCTAGGCTTGCTTTGTTGTTGATTGCCTTGAGTTGCTTGATGTTGACGGTTCCCTTGGAACCCATGAGAATTGCCTTGATTAAGGCCTTGATTGTTGCCTTGGTTGTGGTTTTGATAGCCTTGGTTGAAGTTCCCTTGTTGGAACCCTTGATTGTTGTTGAATGAACCTTGGTTACTTTGCTTGAAGTTGTTGAAAGGCCTTGAGTTGCCTTGGTAACCTTGGTTGTTGTCCCTTAAGGGAGGTGAAACATAGGGACGATGTTGTTGTTGATGTTGAAAAGCTTGTTGTTGAGGGACTTGATTGGAAGCTTGGTATTGATTAGAATAGGAAGCACCTTGCTTGAATGCTTGAAAGGCATTCACTTGCTCAATACTCCCTCGACAATGCATAGGGTCATGACCAACGATTCCACAAGTGTCACACATGCCATAATAAGGCAAAGGAGGTGCAAAACTCAAAGCATTCACTTCATGAATTGAGGCTTGGTTGGAGGAACCGATGCTTTGAACTTGAGTGAGGTGACCTTGGAGCTTCTTGTCAATGGTTTCCATGTGTGTCTTCAATTGAGCCCCAAGGTCAATGCTTAATTGAGTTATAGCATCAACCTCGTGCCTACCTCCTCGATTTGCCTTCCTAGGCCTAGAATATTGCGAATTATGCACCGCCATCTCTTTGATTCTCGCCCATGTTTGGTCATCATCGACCTCGGTGAACCTACCATTGGAGCCCATGTTAAGTATAGTTCTTGAGTCCTCATAAAGACCGTTCCAAAATTGTTGGACTAAGAACCATTGTGAAAGTCTTAAACCGCTCCCAAGCTTCATATAAGCTCTCTTCATCCAGTTGTCGGAAACCGGTGATGGAGGCCCTAAGCAAATTAGTCTTCTCCGGAGGGTAGAAAGTTTGGTAGAACGCCAATGCAAGCTTTTTCCAAGTGTCGATGCCCATGGTTGCCCTATCGAGACCTTTAATCCATTGCTTCGCTTTTCCAATAAGAGAAAACGGGAAGAGTACCCAACGAATTTGATCTTGAGTAACCCCGGGTTGAGAGATAGCGTCGCAATAATCGGAGAAGGTCTCCATGTGTTGGTGCGGGTCTTCGGTGGGCAAACCACTAAATTGATTCCTTTCCACAAGTCGAATGAAGTGGATCTTGGCCGTAAAATTTCCGGCATAAGCGGCCGGTAGAGCATTGGGTCCCGGCAAGACGTCTTCCGTGAATGTAGAGTGAGAGGAAAATTTCGGCATTATTGGATGTAAGGGAGAAGATGGTGTAGACGGAGTTGAAGTAGATGTAGAAGGGGAGCTAGGACTAGAATCTCCAAAGGGATTGGTGAAATTCCCTTCGGCCGTCTCTCGATATGCTTCCTCAATATCGCTTCCTTGAGCTTGCTCTTGATGGGTATTGCTTGCACTTGGTTGAGAGATCCTAACCCGGTTAATCGTCCGTTGGCGAAGAGCTCGAAAAAGCCTTTCTGGCTCTGGATTAAAGAGAAAGGATTCGCCTCCCCGCCTAGGCATACACTACACACTATAACAAACGTGAGAACACCTAGTGCTTTATGGGCACTAGGTAACGACAATAAACAAGCACAACTAGAGACAAAGAGAAAAGAAAGCTAAGAAAACAAGAAAAACTAGAAAATATGCACAAGAGAGGGTAGAAGGGCACAAACAAGGGTAACTAAGTCTAGAAATAAGCAAACAAAGTCTAAACAATGCACCGTCCCCGGCAACGGCGCCAAATTGATGGTGGGATTTGTCATGGATCCCACCGCCAAATAAATAACCAACTAGCACTTAACGGTAGTTAGGGTAAGTCGGGTCGTGTCCACGGAGACGGTGTTGCAAGGTTTAGACTAGGTTGACCTAAAACGAGACTGGGTCACACAAACAAACACAAAGAGGGTAGAAATGGAAAACTATGATGTAGGAGAAGTAGGAACTAGACTAATGATGAACTAGACTACCAAATGCTAAACAATGCTAATAATCAAACTAACTAGCAACTTAAGGAAATGATGACTAGCTAACAAGATGAATCAAATATGAAGAAGAGGTGGGTTAGGTCGGGTTCATAAGTGTAGTAGGGTGACTTGGGTGGTCAAGGGTGCAGGTGTTTCCTAATTCCTAGAATCGGTCCGGGCTCTCGCAACTTAAACCGATGTCGAGGTAGGTCCGGGCTCTCGCAACTTAGACCACTATCCTCAACATGACCACAAACAAGACAAACAATGAGTAGAGGAAAACTAGCATGAGAAGCATGGCCACTACAACTCAAACAAGCATTTCAACAAACACATGGTGCGCCAAGTATGTGACTAACAACAAAGATTCATCCTTTGCCCCTAATCAAACCCTAATCACCCATATTCTACCCTTAATCCCCCTACTAACCCACAAGTAATCTACTCACTCATAATCAAAGATAAACTAACAACAACAAGAGAAAACCACATCACAATCCAAACATCCATTATCAAGAACAATAACAAGAACACTAAGTAAAGATTCAAACTTGAGTAAATAACAATAAACAAGAGAAAGGAAAGTTATACCAACAAGAGGATGATGAAAAAGATTCAAACTTGCATTAATAGGAAACCCAAATAATCTCCAAGGTTGTCAATCTTGGATGAGTCTTCAAGCAACTTCGTAATACAAGAACTAACTATAACTATAACTAGATTAAACTAAGATTAACTATGGATTAACTAAAGATTAAGAGAGATTAATTAGGGTTTACAAATCTTGAGAGAGACCTAAGAGAGTCTAGGGTAAGGTGAGACCCATAAACAATACAAGAGGGAAGTATTTATAGGGTTCCGTAAGTGAGAGGAATAAAAGGAGGCGGAACAGAGACTGGGTCATTCCCGATCGGGAATGGGAAATCCCGATCGGGAAGAAATGATGGTCCCGATCGTGAATATGCTATCCCGATCGGGACGGCTTCACAGTGAGTGCCTCCCTTGCTTCACCTTTCCCGATCGGGAGGGCCTTATCCCGATCGGGATACTTCCTATTTCCCGATCGGGAATATGCGATCCCGGTCGGGATTGCTTGACAGTGAGCAGCTATTTTTGCACTTCATTCCCGATCGGGTTCACGAATTCCCGATCGGGATTAGCCTTGTTTAGCTCTTCCTCGACTCCTTGTCGATGCTCGGTGCTCGGGGAGTCGCCGAATCATCGTTGCTTCTCCTCTTGGGTTTCATACGTGTCGGAAACGAGTTGAATCATTCTGTTTCTTCGAGATGACCCCTAGGAACCTGAAATAATCTAGAAGAAGCATAAGTCGTCCCTAAAACCGCCCTAAGGAGCGATTTCAGCAGAGAAAACGAGACTAAATACAAGAAATAAACACTACAAAACGCACTTATCAGTATTTATACCTTCCCACAAGAGAGAGGATGGAGGGGAGAGAGTGGGAGAATGGGTGGATGAGAAGGTGACAAGTGGCTTCACCTCATCCACTCATTCACCCTTACCTTAGGCAAAATGACGGGAAGGTCCCTGGTTTCCTCTGTCACTGCTGAGCATGCGAACACCTAAGTATCAGGAGGCAGGGAATACTGGTCGCCCTGCTTGGCAGGGCGGTGATGCCCTGCCAGGCAGACGGATGCCTTAGAGTGATGGTCTATTGCTCCGTGACCTGCTTGGTAGGTTCTTTATTCCCGGGTCGGGTCACCCCGGGACCCGAATGGCGGGCGGCCCGTTTGCAGGCTACCGACCCCTATCAGTAGCTATTAAGGTAACCAAACTTTTCTCTTAACAACATTTTATATATATATATATATAGAGAGAGAGAGAGAGAGATAGGTTCCTATGAGTCCATTATATATATTGAGTCCTTAAGTCCTCATCCCATCCGTTGGATGGGAGATGGATCAAGGGACGAGATAAATCACTAGATTAATAAAAAAAAATAAGAAGATACTGCTCCAACAAAATAGGAAGGAGAATATTATTGTAACGTATCATTCACATTCATTCAGTCATTCATTCTCTCGTTCACTAATACCGTTTCCACCGCTTTCTTCTTCATCGCTCTCTCGCCCATTCAATCATTCATTCTCTTGTTCGTCGTTCTTTCTTCAAAATCACACGATCAAGACCACATTCAGTCAGTCATCATCTTCATCGTGAAGGTACCATTTATTTCAATACCACAATCGCGAAGACATTCAATCAATAATCGTGTTCATCGCTGCGATATATGTTTGATAAATCTGCCTTCTCCTTCTCATACAATGGCTGATATGCAAATCGTAGGAAAAACAAACGGTTAGTATATACATTGTAGTTTATACTGGATATTCATAATACAATATAGGTTGATACTAAATTACCAGCTTCTGATTATAGATTGAACTGCATATTCATCATACGATATCTGCGCACACAATTCCTTTTTTTTGTTATTTTAGTTCAAATGTTGTGTTACTTTAGTGTAGAGTGTCTGTTATTTTAATGTCAGACTTCTATTACTTTTATTGTCTGTTACTTTAATTCATCGAAGAAGTTACTTTAGTTCTAAACCTCTGTTATTGTAATTCATTAGCGAGTAATGGGATATATAAAACTGCCATATTTAAATAATAATAATAAAAATATATTGTTTCCTATAATAGTAGGAGTCATTAAGATGATACTTTATTGTTTCCTAAAAATATATTGTTTCCTATAATAGTAGGAGTCATTAAGATGATACTATGTTATTAGTTTCCACTTTTCTACGTTGAATTGTGTATTTGGTTATTTTAGTTCATACACTGTGTTACTTTAGTGTAGAATGTCCGTTATTTTAATGTCAAACGTCTATTACTTTTATGGTCTGTTACTTTAATTCATCAATGATGTTACTTTAGTTCTTAACGTCTGTTATTGTGACGCATTAGCGAGTCGTGGAGATATATGAAACCACCATATTTAAATAATAATAATAAAAAGATATTGTTTCCTACAATAGTGGGACGTGATTTCCAACAAAATAGGGAACAAAATAAAAAAGAGTAACTGGCCATTTAGATAAATATACTGCTTTATTATCGTCCACGACTCCCAAATCAAAATAACCTACAATCAAAGTACGCAAGTTCAGTCAACGAATTATAATACACGTTAGTTCATTCATCTTCTACCTTGTGCAGCTGCAACATCTCCTTCTATGGCTGATATTCAACCCGTCAAAGAAACAAACTATAAGTTTTTTGTCTGTGATTTATACTGTAGACACCATGGAGGCAATTACAATTCTCCATATTATTAAATATTACGCTCATTGAATGAAAACTGCATTATCACGTAATTATTTAAAACGGGGATAAGATACAACTGGAGTTGACCGTTACTTTAATTCACACTATCCGTTACTTTAATTCACACTATTCATTACTTTAGTGACCGTCGTCTGTTAATTTATGTCTATTTTATACGCATCGTCTGTTAATTTGATTACCTCAATGCACTGGTTTGTTTTTAAGTTCACGCGGCAGCACACGAATGGTGCAGGGATGTAGGTGAGAGTTTCACGCCATACGTAGGGCAGATATTCAAAGATCAGAAAGAGGCGGTAAACTTTTATAAAATCTACGCATTGGCCTGCGGATTCGATGTGAGGAGGTACACAACGAAAAGATGGCGGGGTGGTGAGATTAAATCAAAGCTGCTGGTATGCAACAGGCAGGGTTTTAACAAAAAAAAAAGTCAGCGAAGATGCGGCATCCAAGGAGGCGACGTCGAAGGGTGAGACAGTGAAGGGGACGACGAAGGGAGTAGCTGTTAAGGAACCAAAAAGGAAGACTAAGGTCCATCGTATTGGCTGTATGGCAAGAATTAAGTTGTTCAGCAAAGGTGGTCCTATGAAAATTGTTGTTTTTCACAGTGGGCACAACCACGAGCTAATTTCACCAAAAGACAGAGAATTCCATAAGTATCGAGAAACCTCACGAAGTACCACAAGCAAATGATCCTGAACAATTCACGGGTATGTATTAAGTAGCTTCTTGCAGGTTTAATAATATTAGTTCAGATCACAATGTGTTTAGTTCACTGCGCCGTAGGCAATATTTGGTTACTCTAATCCACATGCTATCTTACTTTGGTTCATAACCCCCTTTACTTTAATGAATACCGTCTGTGGATTAGCAATCTCTGGTAGAATTAATCAACGCGTTACTTTAATGCTGTCTCACTGTTACTTCAACTTCTGTCATGTGTTACTTTAATCAAATGAATTGTTTCAGCTGAAGATCGGTGCCACGCAGACGTACAAGATTTGTAAGGAGCAGGTTCAAGGATTCGCAAACGTAGGTGCCAGCTTGGTCGACTTCAAGAACATTGGCAGAGATATAAAGTGCTTCGTCCATGAGAGAGATGGTCAGTTATTCATCGATCGTTTCAGAGGTATGGCGGACAATCGGGAGGGATTTTTTTTTATTACGACCTGGATGAGGATGGAAGTTTGAGCAGGGTATTTTGGGCTGACGGCGTTGCTAGGAGAAACTACAGGTTGTTTGGTGACGCAGTTTCGTTCGACCCAACATACGGGACAAACAAATATAAGATGACATTCACCCCGTTCACTGGTGTCGACCACCACAAACAATCCGTGACTTTCGGTGGCGCTCTCATCGCGCACGAGGACTTTGAATCGTTCAACTAGGTGTTTGAACGGTTTTTGAAGGCCATGGGCGGCAAGGAACCAGCTTACATCATCACTGATCAAGACCTCGGGATCATATCATCGTTCGCGAAGATGTTCAAATCGGCATGGCAACGATATTTTATGTGGCATATAATGAATAAAGTCCCAACTAAATACGGTGCCTCGAGGGCTGACTACCAGGAATTTCTGAAGAAGCTGAATGCAATAGTGTGGGATGACGACATCGATGCAGAAGAATTCGACGAGCGGTGGATCGAAATAATGGAGGAGCACGACGTGGGTGATGTTCAGTGGTTCACAACAACCTTTTCGAACAGGAAGCAGTGGGTCGTGGCACACTGCAGGGATCTGAGGATGGGAGTCTTAATGCGAACAACACAGAGATCGGAGAGCGAAAACAGTTTCTTCAAACGGTTTGAGAACCATCATGGAACGTTGGTTGAATTCTGGATGCGGTTTGAGAGCGCCATGGATCGGCAGAGGTATACCCAAAAAAAGCTTGATAGCGAGAATATACAATCTCTGCCGAAGACAATGACCCCCCTCCTGATAGAAAAGCACGCATCAAGGGTGTACACCCACGTGGTGTTTGATGAATTTCAAGAGGAGGTAAAGGGTTCAGTGGGGAAGTGCAGTTTGAAAGGATTTGCTGAGAGTGATGGGTTGAAGTAACCACAGTGAGGGATGCCACCAGGGGTAAAGAATTTCTAGTCCGCTACAAACAAGGTACGCAATGGCCTGCTTGTTCTCTTCATTTATGCGGGATTATATGAGTTAAAGTAACAAAGTGAATGTATTACAGTAACACACAAGATGAATTAAAGTAATGCGGTTTGTAGTTTGTAGATCCCAGCACAGAATCCTTTTGTTGTGCGGGATTTGTGAGTTAAAGTAACAGAATGCATGCACTAAAGTAACACAACGTATGAGTTAAAGTAACTCGATTTGAATGTGTTAGTTCTGATAGTCTTAATGCTTTAATAACCACCTGCAGACACATCGGACGTCAAGTGCACGTGTAAATTATTTGAGACAAGGGGAATACTGTGCCGACACATAATTTGGATATATTCCTCTAAGGGCCTGACCAGTATACCCGATAACTACGTTGCGAGAAGGTGGTCGAGGGATGCCCTACGCAATTCTCGTGTTGGTGACAACGGTGTGGAAGGCGATGACATCGGCATCATAGACGGGAAGCAGATAGAGATGTCTAAACTGTGGTCGGAAGTCCATGAGACGATGGGCACTCTACGATCTGCTAACAAAGAAGATGTGGATAGCATGTGCGCTTTGATACGTGAATTCCGGATGAAGCTTAAGCCGATTGGGGGTGGAAAGACATTGAATAAAACCCAGGAATTGGAAGAGATGCTAGGATGTACGTCAACAATAGAGATAACGATACTCCCGCCAAAGATTTCCAAGACAAAAGGAAGCGGCAAACGGTTGTTATCGAGCAAAGCGAAATCTGTTGCACTTGCAAAGAAGCCCAAGCGCATGTGCAACAATTGTAAGCAGATTGCGCATCACGACAAGAGGAATTGCCCCAATCCATTTGTAGCACGACCGCCACCGACTGTCAAACCATCTGACGATGAATCTGAATCAGAATCAGAATCAGAAGATGAGGACGAGGAGGATGCAGAGGATGAACCAGTATTCTGATTAGGGAAATGTGCTTCTTTAGAGTAACAAAGCTTATTCTTTACAGTAACGAATTGAATAAATTACAGTAACACTTTTTTAAATAGTTTATTGAATTACAGATATTAATACTTTAGTGAATATCATAACTAGAGTAAGTTTCGGTTAAAGTAACGCACAATATGCCTTAAAGTAACGTGCTAGATGAGTTAGAGTAACACGGAATACAATTATTAAAAGTGTTGAGTGAATTGCAGATATACAATCCTTGGGTGATATAGTATTTTACTAGAATACAATTCAGTTAAAATAACATACATTATTCATTAGAGTAACACGCTAGATGAGTTAGAGTAACACGGATCATCATTCTTTTAATGTCACTCTTTTTTTCTATTTGTTTGTAGAGTACTCAATAAAGAAGGCATTACTATTTTGTTTAACTATGATGCTGTATTGGTCTTTTGTTGAATTAAGAGATCATGATGCAGCGTGCAAGATATTAGAGTTAAAGTAACACATGATATTAATTGAAGTAACAAAATTATACGAGTTAGAGTAACAAAGTTCAAAGAATATAATAACATTGAAATATGACAGAATGACAGTAACTGTTCTTCTGACAACATAATTTGTCAACCTTGTACAAAACGATGTTTAGGTTTTTTGTCTAACAAAAATTCCAATTAATCCAATCATTTCCAGGTTAACGTTTCTGGCTCTTTCCTCGCTTATAAGTATTTAGTCCCTTAGTCTTCGCTCCTCCAATTAACTTTGGCCTAGCTGCCGCAAACTTTTTCACATCAGCAATCAGCGGCTTTCGAACGTTATTCAAGTCTGCTAGGAGAAGAGTGGCTGCAAGCTGGACCACCAGGTATCTTCTGTTAACCTTCCTGCCGAGGTCTTCGTGATGGAATACACCTCCCTCGTACAATAGCATGTGCATCAGAAGAAAAATCCCTGACTCATCCTTGTTTGTGACTTTTTCCTGCCAATCAAGCTTAATCGAGCGGAACCTGTACGACACAATTTCCCCCGCGCGAGCAACTTCATAATGGTCAAGGAAATCACTCATATTCGCGACCTGAGTATCATTGATGACAATAGCCAAGGAAATCACTCGTTGGCGCACAAGATTGTGATTAAAAACTTATGAAATGAAGAATATAGAGGCTCACAATTGTCTTGATGGCTGCAAAGAGGGTTGTATCTCTGATCGTTGTGTAGCGACGGTGGTCGAGGAGATCGATTGTCTTTTTCTTTCGGTTGACGACTATGCAGCAGAAGTACCCGTCAATGTTGATGGGCACAAAGATCAATTCAGCGTCCAGCTGCAACGTACCGCCACAATTACTCACAAAAATATGCCATTGCTCCATCAAGGCGTCTGTATTCTGAGTGGACGCACTGTCCGGATCTTCGGCAATAATCCTCATTATCGCATCCTGTAAAAAAGTTGGGATTGTGTGAAAATTTACAATCAATACAAAAGTAATTAGTTGGTGTCCTTGTGGTGCAGTGATCCTTCTGTCACTTTAGCAGATAACTGAAGTAACTTCAGTGAAGAAAATGTGTTACTTTAATTCATGAGAGCCGTTACTTTAACATGTACCATATACATTATTGTTCCAACATATATATGTTACTTTAATACATACCATTTGTTACTTCAGTTGACATTATCTGTTACTTTAGTGTCCACTCTCTTTTCACTACACATTCTGTCAATTGATTATACATCCCATGCACTGTTAAGTTAGTACATACCGTTTGTCGCAGACCAAAAAACGCCATCTTCGGAGAATTACCCGACACGCTCTCGTTTGCGGCGAGGCTGTTCATAAGCATTGACCAGCACTCGACAGATGACGACATGTCAGTACCTAGACCTGGCAAACGGGTCATTTGATTCGATTTCGGATCGGGTTGAATCGGTTCGATCATTATCGGGTTAACATAAATTTCAGTTTCAGTTTGATTTTGATCGGGTTTATTTCAGTTAACCACTTTTATTGGTTTACGTTATTTCGAGTCGGGTACGGTTCGGGTTGGGTCAATAGCAGGTCAGGTGAGTCTCGGGTCATAAATTTCTTAAGTAAAAAAATAAATAATTTGATTTTGAGTTTTTTTATACCTTGAATATGTAGGTAATAACTTATAAAACCATTAATAAATAAAGAATCAACGAAGAAAACCATAAATTTGGGTGTTTTTATGAAAAAAATTAAGTATTTATTAATCAGGTCAATCGGTTCGATTAGTATTGGTTCGGTTATATTCGGGTTCGGGTATCAATCGGTTATATTGAATTCGGGACAATTTCAGTTTGATTCGGATTGAATCGGGTATCGGGTATTATTCTAGGTTAATCCTATCGGGTGTTCGATCGGTTTCAATTCAGGTATTTTCGATCGGTTTTTCGGGTTCGGGTTTACTTTGCCAGGTCTATCAGTACCCGGGAGCATGGACATCACATCATCCCGGGTCATTAAAGCCAACGATGAATACTCCGCAACCAAAATACTGTATTCAGGGCAAATCATAAGGCATTGCGAACAAACAGCTGAGTGACAAGAATTTAAACAACAATATATTCACAATATGTGTGGTGTTAATCTGATTACCTGCCGTTGTAGCTGCTGTGCTGAAATAAACAGTAGTCCACGACATTTTTCCGCATGACGGGGAGATTGCCCAGCAGGGTCTTGTTATTTGCAAGGAACGGGCATGCCATCGGTACACTGACATCTGCATCGCCACAGTCTATGGAGCAGCCTAAGCCGTCCCCATCCCCCCTGGCTCGACTACCAAGAACAGATAATGGCTCGTTGGTGTCCGGTGATTTGAGCGCGGTTTCTGCAGAGGGAGTTTCTGGAGTTGATGGTGGACCGCGGCTCTTTTTAGAGGGTCTAACGTCGGGGATCGGCTCTCCGGACCTCTTTCCAGACTCACTCACAGACGCGGCAACATCTGACATGATCTTACTGATGGCAAGGTTGGCTCTATCATTTACAAAGGAGGACACCCGCGATATCAACACGTCCCTCTCCTTGTTAATGTCACAGAGACACAACGTCGCGGTAATTTCTGCCCTGTACAGATTGTTCGCCTCGCTCGTGCCCAATGGACAGTCGAACTCCTCCCCGGCGTACAACATCATGTATATCAAGAGGTATATGCCGCAATCATTAGCCGAGAACCCGCTACCCTGCCATCTGAACGGGATGTTGACAAGAGGGAAGGAAGAGACACTGGCCCCCTTGTTGATGCCTCGCTGGACCATATACTTACCCATCTCTTCAGCCTTGGTGACATTAAATAAAATAAAATAAAATACATATAAGAATGAGAAAATGACGAAAAACCTTTTGTTTTTTGGTCGCCCTTATATAGGACGTTTTGTAAAAAGTATACCAAGATGAGCAGACTTACTGAGAGCCGTGTCATCCCAACGTAAGGAAGACTTTCAAACTCCCCCTCATCGTAAGACTTATTATCAAGGTATTCAATCCGCCGTGACAAGAAGTTGATACACGCGCAGCTGTAATGGTCATTGTTTTCCGACAGCACCGGAACAAAAACATGTAGGTAGGGAATGGGCATCGCGTTGGTGATTATAATTGAGGAGGAAGCTTACAAAAATATGGGGTCTAAAAATCAAAAATACCAGGTCAGAATCTAGATCGAGATTCCCTTCATTTTCTTCGAGCCATATGTTCCAGAAGTTGAACATTTCTTCGCTCATGTCCACCATGACACCACGCTTTCTGCTTCTCCAAATCTGGAGAGCTGTATCCTGCATTATATTTGTTGGAGTAACAGGTCGCTATCATTAGAGTAACGCACAAACTGCATTACAGTAACGCAGTCATAGAACTACAGTAACACCCTTTTTTTGCATAAATATTTTATGTCGACTGATATGATGACATTATATGAATATTACTAGAGTTTGTTGATGATGTTATACTTATCGTTTTTGGATGAGCAAGTGAATAAATTAGCTTACGTTGTGGCTGACACCGAAGAAGCAACGTGATGTCCGCCGCGGTGCAGATTGAGCAGCTGCCAAGTGATTCATAAGTATGCACCAGCTGTCAATTACAGCATTCGAAAGCTGCTCTCCAGGCGCCAGCGTGGCCAACTCACCACGGGGTATGTTGAAATAGTCACTGAACCTCACAATCATCTCCCTGCAAATATTCGAACGAATTATGTAACATTTAACAAAACCGACAATAAAACGCACTAACAAAAATTAGCTAATGTAGACCACTTACGATGTACTGTATTTTTCATTTTTGCAGAAGACGTAGTCAATTACGTCTTTCCTCACATAAAAAACAGACCTGAAAAGCCTGCTATCCCCACGCAGAAACTCCGACAATGTAAGCTGATCAGGATCCGGGGCGTCGCAGTCACAAGAGCACCCAAGCCTCTCATCGACGACTTGCATGCATCCCAACAGCTTGTCAGAATGAAAAAAATAGGGGTGGAAGACCCTCCTACCGTCTACTTCCACCGAGAAACCCTCACCGACCTCCTCGTCTCCAATTCTGTCAATATCCCACAGTGAAAGCACTACCTGGCGGTCACTGTTTAAATTCAATCCCTCCTGAATAACCTCGTTAACCTCAGCCGTCGAGTACAGCTGAATGTTAAGATCATCCTCCTCAACTTGATTTGTATTTTTGGCCTCAAATACCGGCCCCTGCAACGACAGCTCCCTAGCGCGACTAAGCGCCTCACAGACTTCATCCACCACCTGATGTAGCTCTGCTCCTCCCCAGAATGTCTGGGATGCTTGTGATGGCACCGGGTCTTCGAGTAATGGATTGCCCGATGTTATCCTCCTGATTTTCGCAGCATGTGAGACCCACCAGTCATGGAATGCGATTGCATTCCTTCCCATCATCAGATGGATCTGATGGACATCCTGCATGAAACATATAATTGTGTTGCAAATATGTACTAAAGTAACAGTGAACCTCACGTATAATAATTGTGCTGCAGATATGAAACAACAATTGTGTTGCAAATCATGTAGATGACTCAGGTTAAAGTAAGGGAATGTAAGAATTAAAGTAACACATATTGTTAACTAAAGTAACAGATAATATGTAAGCATTAAAGTTACAGTGCATGGAATGTACAATCAACTGACAGAATGTGTATAGAAAAAGAGAGTGGACACTAAAGTAACAAATAATGTCAACAAAAGTAACAAATGGTATGAATTAAAGTAACATATATATGTTAGATCAATAATGTAGACGACTCAGGTTAAAGTAACAGAATGTATGAATTAAAGTAACACATATTGTTCACTAAAGTAACACATAGTAACAGAAGATATGCTAGAGTAACATGCAGATTTACAGTCATTCCAGATTTTCATCCTTACTGATTCCATGGTTTCAAAGTCAGACACATATTCAATAACAAATTAATGACATGATTACTTACGTCGACCGCCCTGGCCCTCAGTTCACTATCATCTTCAAGACCACGAGAAAGTTTGATGGTGGTGAACTTATCGCGCTCTTGTCCAGGTAATGCACCATCATCAGTGTGACGGTTCTCTGTAATCTTCAACGGCGATGACGCGTCTCCCCCCCTCACCACATGTATACAACGGGGGTACACCACATCAGATCGGGTAAGCCGGCCCAGCCCACCACCAATAAACTCACCGGTCATCCGATCAAGCATGCGTTTACCATCCTAGTGTTTGATCAAAGGGAGATCACAGGGGCAGGGGAGATTGCGGTAGGCAAACCGCTGGAAGTAGGTAATCATTAAAAACGGCACACAGCCAAGTAAGTATGACCGACTACGGTAAACAGAATCCTCGCACGCCTTCGCAAGTCCGTCCAGAATGAACGTGCACCAGTCAAGGTTTTTAATCTGCTGTACATCTTGCACAGCCTTCAGTAGCCTCAGATCAACCCCATGATTGGACGTCGGGTTGAAGAATATCGACATGCTGTAGAGAACGAACATCCTACAGAACATCTCTCCACCCTCTACATCATCCTGTAGTTTCTTAGGGACCTTTGACAGAGGGATTGCATCACTTTCATTAAAGATCTGAAAGTCACCCCTCCACTTTTTCTTTAGCTCCACGACAGACTCCTCTTCGGCCGCCTTCGATCGACCCATCGGCAGCAGCTCAACAGGGTCCGGTCCGACTGGAAGGAGGAAGCAGTCATGCACATCATGCTTGGTTACGAGGAACTGATTGCCCCCGCACCTAAAGATCAGCGTGTCGTCACTGAATAAAGAGATGAAGTCAGTGGCAAACTTTAAAGGGAAGCTCCTAAGGCGCATTTCAAGTACACCGCCAAAACTGATCTTTGAAAGCGCCTCCCGCTGCCTCTGGTTTAAATTAGATATTAGATCAACAAGGAACTTCGGGCTGTATCTGATGGACGACGAACGGTCGACGTCGGCTTCACCAGCCTCTTCGGTAACTAGTTTCTTCAACTCTGAAGGCTTGACAGTAGTTTTCTTTGCCCGTTGAACTCGCTTCTTACCTTGACCCTCATTCTCACCAGCACCTACAACCTTACCTCCTTTTGCCATCTGAAGATGTATTATTGTGAGAATAATGCCAATGATACAAACTGAATAGAGTTTTACATAACCCTCATCCGCATTATAATAGCACCAAAGTAACATATCATGTGAATTAAAGTAGCCCAATAAAAGTTGGAGAAAAAGGATCCTTGTTCATGGATCTACGCATTACAGTAACAGAAATTATATATTAAAGTAACATAATATACTAATTAAAGTAACAATAAACACACACATTACAACACGATGCATCTAATATGGTATCAGCAGAGTGACAAGCTTAGTTCTATAGGTTATTAATTAAAATACCAAATGATACCAGTTAAAGTAACAAGTAATGTTCATTAAAGTAACGAAAATAACATGCAGGGGAGACATGAGAAACAGAGAATGTATATAATCAAAATCAGACATAAAGAACTAATCAAGAGTGCATTCTAGATACAAATTGAGACAAATAAAACAAAAACAATAGAACACAACCTAATTAAAACCACAGAAAAAACCCTAATTTACCTTATGTTTAGAGTTCAAATCTGATGTAGCTGCGTCGTTGATGAATGTAGTCGATATGAGCGAAGAGAAGACGATGACGAGCGAAGAGAAGTCGAAGATGAGCACGGATGAGAAGACGAAGATGAGAGTAATGAAGGCGGGAGTGTTTCAGAAATCGAAATAAACGTTACTCTAAGAGGAAACGTGTAAGCGGTGAGAAGTGATGTAGGCGGTGAAAAGTGAAAACTGAAGAGTTTGTCAGAGAGGATGGCTTAACAGAGAGGATAGGCGGGAGAAATCAAAGGAAGAGAGAGAAAATAAAATATTTGTTAATAGATATTATGGTTATTTCCATAATTACGAGATTAAATCTAGCCCATTCATCTAACATTGAATCAACGGTTCATATGAGAACTCACGGACTCAAAATATATAAGTGGACTCACCTGATCTCAATATATATATATATATAGAGAGAGAGAGAGAGAGTGAGGATCCGGTGAGTCTCCCTCTTTAGATGAGTCCGTCCTTTCAATCTGGACCACACAATCAAACAAGATTGAAAGGCTGAGATTGGACCACGTCATTAAGGAAGAGTAACAAGGCTGCCTTTGCCTACACAAACATCATAACTCTTTAATTCCATATTACTGTGATATTATTACTGTGACATTATTACTGTAATTTCTTATTACTGTGACAGTGTCACAGTAAAATATTTGTGTTACTGTAATAGTGCTCTGTTACTGTAACAGTGCTACTGTTAATCTCATGTTGATGTTACTTTGTAGTGTCAATTGATAAATGAATTTGACATTATTACTGTGACATTATACTGTGGTTCCTTATTACTGTGACAGTGTCCCAGTAAGATATTTATAACTCTTTAATTTCATATTACTGTGACATTATTATTGTAATTCCTTATAACTGTGACACTGTCACAGTAAGATTTTTGTGAATAGTGTTCTGTTACTGTAACAGTATTACTCTGACATTATTATTGTAATTCCTTATTACTGTGACAGTGTCACAGTAAGATATTTGTGTTACTGTAAAAAAAAATAGTGTTCTGTTACTGTAACAGTAAGATTATATACGATGAAGATGACGCTGAGATTGAATCTCAGCCATTCATGTGATTTGATCATGTGGCTGTGATTTGCGGGACGGACTCATTTAAAGAAGACCAACTCACCGGATGCAATTTCTATATATATATATATATATATATATATATATATATATATATATAATCTTACTGTTACAGTAACAGAACACTATTTTTTTTTTACAGTAACACAAATATCTTACTGTGACACTGTCACAGTAATAAGGAATTACAATAATAATGTCAGAGTAATACTGTTACAGTAACAGAACACTATTACAGTAACACAAAAATCTTACTGTGACAGTGTCACAGTTATAAGGAATTACAATAATAATGTCACAGTAATATGAAATTAAAGAGTTATAAATATCTTACTGTGACACTGTCACAGTAATAAGGAACCACAGTATAATGTCACAGTAATAATGTCAAATTCATTTATCAATTGACACTACAAAGTAACATCAACATGAGATTAACAGTAGCACTGTTACAGTAACAGAGCACTATTACAGTAACACAAATATTTTACTGTGACACTGTCACAGTAATAAGAAATTACAGTAATAATGTCACAGTAATAATATCACAGTAATATGGAATTAAAGAGTTATGATGTTTGTGTAGGCAAAGGCAGCCTTGTTACTCTTCCTTAATGACGTGGTCCAATCTCAGCCATTCAATCTTGTTTGATTGTGTGGTCCAGATTGAAAGGACGGACTCATCTAAAGAGGGAGACTCACCGGATCCTCACTCTATATATATATATATATATATATATATGTTACTAACTTAATAATTTGCCTAATTAAATATTTAGGCTTATTTGTATGACTAAATTACTTATGTATAAAAAATGTTACGTGCTATTTTATTTATGTTATATAGTTTGTTTATGACTAAATTTAACTTAACTAAATTATCACTTATTAAATTTATTTATCACATTTACATTTCTGTTTATTTGATAAACTAATAAAATGATTAAAAGAACCTAAAAAAAAAGAGTAAAATTTACTATGATGTGTTAAATTCATGTTAATTGTATTTTTACGTGTTATTTATGTTCTTATACTTTTAAATTCCATTTCATATTATTAGTTCCTCTTGTTAATTTTACTTACTTATAGCATGTTTAAGTTTAAATTGGTTTAATACATTTATTGTTTATTTACGGATATAATTTTTACTCCACTTACATTTTATAAACTTATAATTACGTTTTCTACAATAAACGAATTTAAATTATTCTAAAACTTTTATACGATGATCATAATATTTAAGAGTAATTTCACGTCAAAATTTATAAATCGACTAAGTATGATTTAAATTGTATTTTTCAGAAAACGTTAAGATTTTAAAATAATATTTTTATACCTTAAGTTTTAATTTAATATTATTTAAAAGAAATTCCTATTTTAAAAATAAGTTTAAAATAAAGGTTACTCAGTATACGATATTTGAGATATGATGTTTCGAATGATACTAGAGGAATAAAGTATCACATTGTCTCACCGAACGTAAGAATCGAGAAAGTGAATATTCAAATGAGTTCGACCAATTATTAAAGGTCACCAAATAAAATGATACTTGTTCACGGATGACTTTTATATAAAGTTTACGATGCGAGTCTGGAACGAATAGCTTGTGTTAGATTCTACCACTCGTGGTGTTTCGACTGCACTTGTAATCAGGGGCGGACCCAGCCGAGGCTAGTTGGGCTGTGCCCGTAGCCCAATAAGAATTATGAGAAAAAAATTATTATGTATTATAGTGTTGTGGAGATTAAAAACTTGGCAAGTGCCCAAATGATTTTGTCCTTTGTTTTTGCTCCAACAGACTGGAGCTCGAATCCTGCTCAGTTCAACTTTTTGGTAATTGAAAATCTTAATGCCCCTAGTAGTCTAGTATGTCCACTATTTAACACAACTCTTATCATTCTCCACCACGGGTAGTACTACATTTATACGAGTATTATATATACGGAGTAGTATTTCTTATTTTATTATTTACTCAATTTTTTTTTATAGAAATTAATTTCTAAAGAATAAGTCGTGTTAAATAGACTCTACACCTAATTTGGATCAATGTGATAAATATTTTTAAGTTTTACTAGTACCTAATAACTATTTTATATTCGTCTCATTATATTTATGATCAAATTTTAAAAAAAAAATGTTTAGGTCACTAAGAATGATTTTGTCAAAATTGTCCCACAAAGTCAATTGAAGTGGCATTTCGCTAATAATTAGAATAATGTTGACAAAATTATACTGGAGTACTTATCAAATTTAGCTAAAAATATCACGAAAGTGATATGTAAAATACGAGTACTATATTTTGAACAATATAATGTACAAATATGCATAGTTACCAACTTATCAGTATTCCAACGTAAATGTGCACCGCTCGAACAAAGGCGTGAAAAAAAAAAATTTAGCCCCAGGTATATTCAAATCCTGGGTCCGCCCCTGCTTGTAATGAAAAGCAGACTCAAAAGCTGCGGCCGAGAGTCGACCTAGTGTTTAAGGTAGTCGTCCTACGGTAGTGAGGATTGCGGTCCAAGAGCCTACGTAGAGTATGTGCGCATATATAGACAAGTACTTGATCAATATTACTACCTAGGTTATGGGGGCAGAACGAGATTCTGAAAACTGCGGGTTCTCTCTTGGTGATGCAGACAATGAAATCATCAGCTTTCATTTCGCCCAGAGCCCCGTCTGAATAAACATATAATATAATTGAAGTTCGATCCAATTGAGCCTTATGGGTGAGATGTAAACCTCATAAGATCGGTTCGGTCTATGAGTCGGTAACACGGTTACTTCTATTGGTGAGATGCAAGCCAATAGGATGTAGCGGTGATACTAGGAGCCATGACTCGTGTGTTTATATGTTCACTTGAAAAATGATTTAAAATAAAATGGCTGCCAATGTCCCATCTTCTAAAATTTATCGTTTTCATCACCTCACATGTTGGTTAATTGAAATAAAGGAAACTATCTGTTACGTGATACTCCCTCCGATTTTTAATTATCTTCCATATTTCATTATTGGGCTGATACACCCTTTCTTCCCTATTTCTATTTTGGGTTATCAACATGTGGTCTAGAATTACCTTTACATTTCTCTCTCATCCTTCTTCTCTTTTGAGCCACACATTCCTACACCCTTATTTTTTACCCAAAAGTCGAATGGGAAGATAAATAAAAATCGAAGGGAGTATCCTTTAATATTTTTGTAAGCATATTATTGGTTATTCACATGATTGTCTTATGTGTATGAGGTGATGTTGGATGAACGGTTTGATTGTTGTTCCGCTCAGCAGCCTCTGTTTTATATTTTTGCAGGTATAAAGCGATGAGGAGAGGATCGAGTGAGAGACTTAATAAAATATTTGTATAAAATACAGTCTATATTTTGTACTAGTAAATCAAGACTATGTTGTTAATAGTCGTTTCTTATAATAATCCGTAGTGATCTGGATTTTTATCATACTCTAATATTCTATAATTAAATGACTTAGATAATTTTCCACATTATCTATTAATTTAAGTCATCAAAAATCCGGGTTGTTACATCGGTGAAAAGTAGGATGAAGGACAATGATGAGGAGGGAGCAGATGACCCCATGGACATCCCTGACAACTGGGACTGGGGGTCTGATGGTGGAGACTGCAACAGCCCGAGGGGTTATCCCTTTTCGGGCTCTGATAAAGACTGAAGCTCCTAGACCTCTACTTAGCTGAGCCGGACCATATGCATACTCCAGTCTCTTATGACTTGTTTTGAATTGTACCTACCTTGTAGCTTCGACCCTTGGGTCTTTTCTTAATGAAGAATTATGACTTCTGTTTTTTTTAATGAGGTAATGTGGCTCTTCCACTTCCCGCTTATGAGCTTGGTTTGTAGTGTTTATTTCACGTGTTTTGTCCCACTTTCTTTGCCGAAATCGCTCTTTGGAGCGGTTTTGGGGCCTTTTATGTCTCTTCTAATGTGTTTTAGGTTTCTAGGGCCGATCATTGAGAAATGAAACGATTAAATCTCATTTCCGGCGCATATGGAGCAAGCAAATGAAGAGAAGCGACAGTGACTCGATGCCTTAGACTCGATCCCGAGTCCTTCGGAGCCCACTTGAGATAATCCCCAACACCGAGCATCGATAAGAAGCCAAGAAAGAGCAAGTAGGGGCCTACATGGCCGTGTCCTAGACCTACATGACCATGTCAGAGGATGCAAAAGAAGTGGGCATACTGAGGTTTGACATGGCCGTGTTAAGATGGACACGACCATGTCGACAAAGGCCATCCCGGTCGGGATGAAATGGTCCCGGCTGGAATAGGTGTTGATCACGGCCGTGACCATCTCAACATGGCCGTGACGACCTGTTTGAGCTTCGTTTCAGTTCCTCGCCTCCTCCCCTTTCTTCCTACCCTATAAATAGTCCCTCTTGTATTCATTTGGGAACAAGAAACCCTAGATAGAAATTAGTGTAGCCTAGCTTAATCTCTCCCTAATCTCTCTTTAATTCTAGCCTAATCTTAGTAGTTACTTGTGTATTTGGGGATCTTTGAAGAATCTACCTTTATTGACAACATTCGTGGATGTTCTTGGATCAATTTATATACAAGACTTAATCTTTTTATTTCTTCTCTTGTTTGGTATATTCTTTCTTGTTTCTCCTTTCTTAATCCTTTATTAGTGTTAAAGTTTGAATCTTTGTTTATGTTTATTGTTGTTCCCAGTTTAGAATCCATTATGAATGTTTTCATTGTTTTGTTAGTTTCTTTGGTTTATGTTTTTGTGTTCATAATGATGTGTGAGTAGTCTCCTTAATTACTAGGGTTAATAGGGGAAGTGGGTGTAATTAATGGATGATTAGGGAGGAATTAATGGTGTTCGATGTCATTTACGCACATAACATGTTGGATGAATTTCCTAGTAGACTTGTCATTGAGAAATGCATGTTTCCTAGTTTCCTCTTGTGTGTTATTGCATATAGATTTGTTGGTTCTCTTCGTTGTTAGCGTAAGCGTAGCAAGAGATCCTTCATGTTCTTCACCCTTATTCTTCCTTGTTCACCGAGGCATCCATGAATCCGACTTAACCCTAGTCCTATCTCATATTGTTTAATCCTCGCTTTTCATCATCGCTTTTGTTTATTTTGCATTGTTTTACACCTTAGATTCTAGTTTAGCGATAGGGATGTCAATTTCACCCGAACCCGCTTAAATTCGATCCACCCGAATAAAATTAATGGACAAAACCCAAACTAAATGGATTTTAAGCGGATGACGGATGAATCGGGTGATGTAACACCCACTAATTTTCTAGTGCCGTTAATTATTCTGTTGTGACTCCGTCATGACTCTATGTCAATTTCGTCTTCTATTTCCTTCATCTTTCTGAATTCTTATTATTATTTTTGAGTCAAATAATATTTCTTTTTATTTTAAAAGATTTTAATTCTTGTAAACCTATTTATTTGATTTTCATTGTAAACTATTTATTTTTGCGCGTGAAGTTCTATTTTTCTACGAACTAACGTTTTAAGATTGGAATTTAGTTATTTATTTTTCCTAAATATCAAAACACGTTTATATGATATTTACAACTAAGAAATATTTTTATTTAAGAATATTTGACCTTAAATGATTTTATTACGAAGTTTCGTAAATAATTATTTTCCAACGCGCGGTTTACTCGAACTGATTTGAAATACCTTTAACAATTTTACGATTTTCTTTTTATCAACTTATAAATTATTTTGGGACATTTTCCTCACATTTTGGACCAACTAAGCCCTTGGTCACGAGTTTTATTACGTTTTATTTAAACGTTTCATTTTATCACGTTAAAACGTAAACATAAGATAAATTATTTTCATTCATTATAGCATTTGTATCAAGACTTTTCATACTCCTTGTCATCAACTCTTGGCCGGCCACTTTATGTGATAATCACATAGTTTTCATCAACCATTACTCTCATTTATTTTTTTTGAAAACCATCCATTTTCCCATACTACACCTTATTCATTCTTGTCATAAAAAAAAATATTCAACCCTTCTTCACTCTCATTTTGGCCGTGTGTTCCCTCATCCATCTTAGGCAAATTTTTGCTCCATTTTGAGTCTCAATCGCATCATTTTTATCGTCATAATAATCCCCTTTCCGTTCTCTTCGTTAAGGTATTAATCCACGTCATTTTCAATCAATTTTTACCATGATTTATATTAGTTTTCTCATGGTATTTTTCTGCCATGAATTCCGTGTTTGGTAGGATTTTTGGACGATCCCGAAGCCGACGAATATATTATCGACTCAGACTTGGAGTAGAGGTAACGTTGATGTTACTCGGTATTTCAAGATTTTAATTGAGTATTTGCATGTATATATTTTTATATTTTATTTTGGCAATATTTGTATGTCACGGATTCTGGAAAAAATTTTAAAGTTGAAAATTTGCATGTTTCGATATTTTTATCGCTTTTACGAGATTAACGATTAAATTGTTATATTAATTTGTAAAATCGTAATATTCGGCCTAAACATGTAATATATATTTATATTCTGTAAAAATGATTTTTTTGATGATTTTTAACAATTTAGTATTTTTCTGATATTTTTGATATCGATTATTGAATTATTACCGTTATCGGACAAAAACGATTAAAAGCCGATTTTTAGTTCTAGTACCTAAACATTTTTATTTTAATCTGATTTTTGACGTGGTGAACCTTTCTGATGAAATAGAATTTTATGAATTTTTTCATAAATTTTAGGAATTGTTAAGTGGATGAATTAATTAATCACTTTAAATCATCGTTTATCGTTAAAACCGTGTTTGTTGTTTAAATTCTCGATTTCTGGTCTTTGGTTTAAATCTGGAAAAAATTATGATTCTGATGATTTCATGTTAAAATGTAATTTTATGATTTTAGTGCCTTAATAAAATGTTAAGAACGATAAGTTTTATTAATGGAATCGTTAATTGTGAAAACGGGTTTTAAAGACGGTTTTGACGGGATTTATTAAATCTGGAATTTTTGGAAATCTGGAAAAATAGTATTTTCTGGAAAATCATGATTTTTAAGTTAAATAATAATTTTTGTATATTAATACTTAAATCGTTTTGTAATTACTATTTTTATTAATCGTTATTGTCGAGATTAGGCGATTAACGAGAAAACGCTTTAAAAACCGAGTTTTAGGCTTCTGGAAAATTTTCTTTTCTGGAAAGAATGTCCATAAATATATTTTAACTATTTTACGTAATTTTTGTACTATTTATTAAAGTCTTTAATTAATAAGTATTGATTTTTGGACAAATTACGATTTATCGTTAAAATGCTTCGTCTTACCGAAAAGATTTATTTTTCCAGCTATTTTGAAAATATTTAAATCTGAAACATTAAGATTTAAATCATCCCTTAACATATTCTAAATATATTCAATGGTTTAATTAAATAAAAGACGTTAAAATATTTAATTTGACATTTGCCGTAAAATCCTATTTGTAATTGTATTGTCGTAACCAATAATAATTAGGGAATTTTAGCTTTGTAAATTTTGAAAACACCCTGATTAGTATTATTAAAAATTTTAAGACATTTTTAATCATTTTATACACTTGTACGATATTTCAATAACTTCATAAACTCAAATGTTCTTACTTTAATAATTAATATCGTTAAGGCCGAAAGTATTAGTTTTATAAATCTATATCGTTTACTAAAAATGTGGTATTAGTATGAGCTAATATTTTCACTATTTTGATATAATGCTATTTTTAGTAAATTTTCTAAAAATAGAAGTTTCCTAAAATAGAAAGTTTCCTCTTTTAGAATATAAATGTTTACTTCTTTTATCCTCAGATTATTTATATTGATTATATCTTTTGAATATCGATAATGGCTTTGTTTTGGAGTTATGGAATAAGGACAAGTGTGGGGTTAGAGTAATATATTCTAGGGTTTACGGTTTTGCCATCAACTATAAGGCTAGTGTATCAAGAATCGGTACATTGGTTGTTGAACCGGGTGACAGGTATCCCGGGAGTTGTGTACATTTTGACCTTAAGCTTAGGCCTCGCAGTAAGTCGCCGTCATAAGTTGAACTGGGTGACAGGTAATCCCAGGAGGGGTGTGCATTATCTTAAACTAGGGCCACGCATTTATAAGTCACCGCTCTATTATGGTTGAGTAGCCTAGTTAGAGACCGAAGTTTAATTTGTTTGAACTAAGTTCTCGAAGCAAGTTTTTAGTATTCTTCTAGTGAAAGTCTAGCCGTCTACACTACTCCTGTCCATAACGCCATTTTGAATATTTTTATTATTATCGATATAATTTGGTTGCAGGTTGGCAAATGTTTTATGTTTTCTTCGGAAAACTCATTTTTATTATATTGTTTTGATACGTGAAGTTTTTCACTGAAAGTTTATTTTTATTATAATGTGTTTTACTGTTTTCCATTTTTACTATTTTTCTATAATAGTAATTACAGTTTTAAAATCCTGTTATACGGCTAGGAGAACGTTGACGTTGCTCCCCACTGATTGTGGCTGTTATGTTTTAACATGGCAGGTATATGTGTTTTCCTTCGGGTGGGCTAGCGAGCAGTTATGGATCCTGCTTGTTTTAATCAGATCATTGTATTATGGATTGTTAAAACCCTTTTTATGGATTTTATTTATTTATATATTTTGTAGCCATTTTTATTTTATGGCTTATGTATTGACTTACCATTTTTATTTAATCAAGACATAGCTACAGTGTGTTATAATCCCACTTCTACAGCGTTTCCACCACTGTATTGCGTTAGAATTTCTAGGGGATTACAGGTGATGGATCGGGTCGGATTCGGGTGGAGATTTTTCACCCGTCATCTGATCCGTCCACCCAATCCGTCCACCCGTTTATAGATTAAAAAAAATGAATATATTAAAAAAAATCACTCTATTTATATACTCATTATCCTTTTTTTTCTAAAACCCTAAGAAAATATTTTCCGTAATCACTTTGTCGGCCACCATCTTAGATTTTTTCTTTCCTCCTCCTAATTTCCGACCACCAAAAAATCCAAAAAACTTTACGCATCTTATAATTTGTATATTTGCTATTGCATTTGTTTTAAAAATTTCATCTGTTAAGCATCCGATTCACCCGCAGACGACGAATGGATTGGATTCGGGTGGAGGGTTAATCAGGTGATGGATGGATCGGGTGGAGTATGCGTATTCGGGTGAGGCTCCACCCGACCCGTTGACACCCCTATTTAGCCATTACTCAATCAAATCATTTTCGTTACCCTGGGACTTAGTCTCGAACCGTAGCATTCTCTTGTCTATACTTACCGTCCCTGAGGATTTGACCCGACTTACCATTTGCTACCAAGCCTAGATTATTTGGTTTCTTGGTGTTGGGATTCATGACAAATCCCTCCATCAATTTGGCATCGTTGTCGGGGACAACGTAGTTTAGACTTTTGTGTGCTTAGTTGTAGACTTTGTTCTTGGTTCGTGTTTTCTCCTTCTTGTTCATCTTTGTTCTTCTTCTTCTACGTGTTCCTTCCTCTCTTTTCCTAGTGCCTCAAAAGCACTAAGACTCTCATGTTTCCTCAAATGCCTACAAGGAATTCCTCTTCTCCTATGAATCAAGGTGATGCCATGATGTTTCCTAACTACTATCAAGCTTTATGGGGTAATCAAGAGACTCGTGGGTACGAGTTTGAAGGACATAGAAACGGCATCCAACAAGTGAATGTTTATCAATCCTATGATCACGGTGGTTATTACTCAAATTACCATTGTGAACCCACCATGTTTCATCATGTTTCTTCATATGGAAGCCAATCTCCCCAAAACCCACCATATTACATACTCATCACCTCAACCTCATTATGAGCCCCAAAACCCACAGTACTACCAATCATCTCAACCTTATCACCAACCATGTAAGGTCCAACCACTTGGGCATCATCAAGGTTTCCAAGGAGCATTCCAAAACTCTAATGACCACCAAATGCCCAGCTTGGAGTTATATCAATCGATTCTTCAAATGCAAAAGAGTCAATAAGAAATGGTCATCCAAATGCAAAAGGATCAATATGAATTCATGGCTAAATGTCAAAGGGAAAACGAGGCGTATGATGCTAGACTAAATGCTATAGCGAGTAAATCCTTAATACTTTTGACTCGAACTTTGCAACTTGACGAAGGATGTTCATTTGGGAAAGGGAAACAACCCAATCATGAAGCCGCCGATGAAATCCCTTCGAGAAGCGAGACTTGCTATGAAGAACCTCAATTGTCTACCCAAAACGAGACGAATGAGGAAATAATCCTTGATGAAGGCATTGTTAGTGAAGAATTGGATGATGTTAGTGGGAATTTGAAGAGTTTCATTGGTGAGAACACAATTGGGTCTCATCTTGTCTTTCCTCAAGAAGAAAATGAAGTTGCCAATGATCTTGTTGAAACCGGACACAATGGACTCAAGGTTAATTTGGACGATGAAAACACCGATAAAATAGAGGAAATCCAAGAGTCTACCCCCTCCATTCTTATTGAACCTTCAATCCCCTTCACTTGCCCACCTCTTGACCTTCACACCACTTCTTATGAGCCTATTATTGAGGAAGAAGGAGTTGGGAAAGAAAATATTTGGGATGAGTTGAATGAGGTATTAGAAGTTGTGAAGTCATGAGATATGAATGGTGAAATTAAGTCGCCCATATGTGAAAATCCAACAAAATAATGTGAACCCATAGTGTGTAACTTAGATCTTGGTTTAGAAGAGATTGAAACCGCTTGTATGAGTTTTAAATCTCTTCATATTGATGATGTGGGGAAGAACAATGTTTTAGGATTTGGGGATATTGGCCGGAACTTGTTGATGTCTTGGGAATGATTGATGAAAAGAAGATGGCTAAACTCCTTTTTGACTCTTGTGCTAGAAACTCAAGCTTTGGTTATGCTAGAAGAACATGCTTAGGGATGAAGTGGTCATTAAAGCTTGTTGGTTGGAAAGACTCGGGAGATCATGAGAAATTCGGGCATCATGCACTCAAAGACTACTCCATGCTTCCAACTTAGAAGATCTTGAAGATACCTTGGCTTGGGTATTCCACAAGCCATTTTGAAGTTCTTTCCAAAGCTTTTGATTTACTCCTCCGTGCCCTTGAGGGGTACGGTGTTTATGGTGGTAAAAGTAACAAAATTTGAAGTTCCCCTAGAAGAACCGTCATGTTGTAAATATCTCTTCCTTCTTTTTTCTAATTTTTGTGTTTCTATTTGTGTGAGTTTGAATTCTAGGATTTGTGTGTTTTGTTTTGATCTTGTCATTTGGAGTTTTCAAGAGTGATGTGAGGGAGAGATTTTTGATGGTGGTTATTGAGAATGATTTATAGGTTTGAAGTGAAGATGAAGAATTATGAAGGGTTGTTGATGATAAAAGCTTTGAAACTCGAGCGAGGATGTCGGTTTTTGAGCTTATTGCAAGCTTTTGGGGACGGGAATTTGATCTCGTAGTTGTTATTGTTCTTAGGGTGGAAGGTTTGGGATGATCAAGAAGAATGGAGATTTAAGGGGAGTGACATGGCCATGTCAATTTGAACTTGGCCATGTAGCGACATGGCCATGTCGGTTGCTACATGGTAGGGTCGATTTTGTGTCAAAAAATAACACTCCACTGCACTCCTACAAGACCATGTCAAGGGGCAAATACCCGTGAGGCGACACGGCCGTGATGAAGACCTCACGATCGTGTCGATTTGTGCCAAATATTGCAGCCTACTGTACTCCTTCCCGGCCGTGATGGGTCCTTCCCGGTCGTGACGGGTGTCGCACCAGCCCATTTCGCCTTTTCTTCCTCATTTAAGCCCAACCCGCCCCATTATAACCCAACCCGGCTTTCCCTTTAACCTTTATCACTATCATAACATCCTTATTACTTCATTTATACATCTTCAAATTACCTTTACTTCACTAAAATCCAAGTTTCCTCTTAAATCCCTACCCCAATTCACCATTGCAAACCCAAGCCTTGAACCATGTGACTACATTTAGGAAGAGAGGAATATTGATGATGAAGACGAGCAAAGTGCCGAAAATGATCATTGAGACGATGGAGAGTGTTGAGTTGCTAATCGTTTGGTAGGTACGACTCTCTTTTCTTTTCCGTCTTTTATTGCTTAGTCTTCCTTTGTCCCCCTTCCTTTCATGCTTTTAGTGTCTTGGTGGTCCTCAGGGCCTATTGCCTATTGCTCCCGGTTCTCGATGACTTGATTACATCGAGAACCAATTGAAAAATCCAAAATGACAAGTTCCTTTTACTTTTTCTTTATTTTTATTTCCTTTTGGTAGAATTTAGTTGGAATCGGGCGGAATCGGGGCTAGGTGACTTGATTACACCTAGCCCTCCCCTCCCCTTTCCTATTTATTTTCTTCATTTTATTTCTTCCCCCATCCTTATCTTTTCTTGTCTCGAGTCTAGGTGACGTGATTACACCTAGACCCGACCCATTCTACCCCCTTCTTCATTTCTATTTTGTTTTTCGTTTTATTTCCTTTCTTTTTAGTGCCTTTCACACACTACCGATCGAGCATGAGGACATTGCTCGGTTTAAGTGTGGGGGAGCGATATCTTAGTTTAGTTTAATTTTATTTTCGTAGTTTTTTCGAAAAAAAATTCTAAAATTCCTAAAAAATTGAAACTTTTCATAAAAACTAAAAATACTTTCTTTTGTGTTTTCTTTTTCTTTTTGTCTTTGTGTTGTATTTTTGTTGTTTGCATGCGTGTTTTGCCCCCCATTTCCTTGTAGGTTGCTTATTCGCCGTGAGTTTCGGAAAGTTCAATGACAGCCGGTAATATCCTTCTATTTTTTTCTCCTTTTTCCCTTTGCGGAGTTTGGAGGAGATTTTGTGATGGCGTGTGCTCGGGTGGAGCTATGTGGATTTTGAGGTTGATTAAGTAGCTTGTTTGGATTGTACGAGCTGGTGTTTGTTTGTTTTGCGTGTTTGTTTTGTGTGTTTCGTTCTTCATTTTGTGTGTGTTTCATTCTTATTTTTGTCTTGTATAGTTTGTGTTTAGTGTAAAAATGGTTTTCGAAAACCCGGTATTGAGGCTAGTGCGTAAGTGTTTACTTTCCCTTTCTAGTGACAATAAATTGATTTTTGGACTTTAGTCTAGTAGGATGACCTTAAACCAATAATTTTGTTGGTCCTTTACCTTGAGTCCACCTAGTCTACTGGAAATTTACTCCGAGATTTGTATTTTGACCACCCACGGAGTGAGCCTTGGTTATCGAGTCCCGCTCTCTTGGGTGACCATGCTCGAAGTTGTTTTGATTAGTCCAAGTTTTCCCTTTTTTAGTGGGTATGAAGGGAAGCGCGCGCCCGACATACCCATTTCCCTACCTTCTACACATATTTCAAAAATAAGTTACATTTATTTGGTTTTTCATTTTGATTGTGATGCACATTAGACTCGAGAACTCTAGTCATGTACTAGGCATACTCCAAGAGGAGGTCGTGCCCTGCGTCGCTAAGCGGGGGTCGTGATGTTTGTAGATCCCGAGTCGCATCATTTGGTCACAAGGGCAAACCAAAACACAAAATAAGAAAAAGAAAATGCACAACAAATCAACAACAAAATACAAAAGAAGAAAAATGTCAAGAAAATCATTTCACAAAAAAATCTTACCCCTCAAAAATAAGCCTTTTACCGATTGTTTTCGTGAAGAGCCTACCGAAGGATCGAGTCCCTAGGAAGGATGATAGCGATAATGGTCGGTTTTCCCTCATCTTGCAACTTTATCCACCTTTTTACTTGGACTAGTTAGGCTATTTTTGAGCATGGGACGACCCTCTTAGCTTATCGCTAAAGGAGGCGGGGTTTCACTTACATACAGTGTCGACTAACTCCGTGGTTTTCCTTACCCATCCCGCTTATCGTCCCGTAGTACGTTCTTAGAAGATTAGGAGGACCTAGGTAAGTTATCAACGTTTTTATTGCTTTGTTGTCATCCTATTAGGGTTTTGTCCATATCGGTTTGTGTTATTAGCTTGTGAACGTTATCACTTGCATTGAGCCCATAACCGGTGTTTCTTCCACCGCCTTGTTGAGGGAGGCGGTATTTTTCTTCTTGGATGCAACTGATTGTCTGTTTGTGTGTGTGTGTTTTCGTGTTCAGTTGTGTCCGCAGTTTTGTCGCAATACCTCACTTGCCTTGCGGAGAACACTTTTTCTCTAAGTGTTCTCACGTGAGTTGAAAGGGCGTAAGGTGCGCTAATACTCATTTGGCTAGTAGTATAGTTTATTTTAGTTAGTTAGTTCGTGCTTACTCGAGGGCGAGTAAGGTTTAAGTGTGGGGGAGTTGATGAGCTTGGTTTGTAGTGTTTCTTTCACGTGTTTTGTCCCACTTTGTAACACCCCTAATTTTTATAAATGAATTCGTATTCATATTTTATTTTGTTTACAAACTAACTCGTAGTCCTTAATTTTATCGGATTTACTTTGACTTCATCTTAATTTGTGAACTCTTTATTTTAGCTCAAATTTTTATTTTCAACTCAAAACTCGTTAAAACATTTTATTATTTCCTCGAGTAAATCATTTTATTAAACTTTCGTCAAATAGTTATCATTTTGCTTTCGAGAAATCAATTTAATTCATTTCGTTGGAAACTATTTATCCATCAAGAAAGCTTATTTCTTTACCAACAATCGTTTAAACTCGAGATTGGCCCATTTGATTTCTCGAGTCGTCTAATTATTTTTATCAACTTCGAATCTGACCCAAATATTTAATTTTATAAAAAAAATATTAAAAATAATATTTTTAGATCGTCTCGAAGTTTGGGTGTAATTCTTTCCTAACACGATTTTAACCCGATTTCTTCGTAAATCCATTATTTATTTTACAAACGGTTTTCGGTCAACCCGCAAATTATTTTTGAACCCGAATCGAGCCCAATACGTACGTAATTCCTGCTGATCTTCTAATTCACTAGATATTTTATCTGATTTATTTTGGTCACGGGTCAAATTTCCTATCCTATTTCTACTCAACTTCTCCTCTAAACTTATTGATCCCAATTTCTGCCATAAATCTCTCCATATCAGTTGATTTACCCACTTCACGTAAAACTCTCCCTTTTTGCATCATCCCACTTTACGTATTACTTCCTCCCCTACTCTGCTTGTCGGTTTTCTCCTTCTTCTTTTGCTTATCATTCTTTTCTTCGTTGCTTCTTCTTCTTATGCTGATCTGTTGTTGCGCTACAGTCAGTTGTTGTTGGTTGTTGTTCAGAGGTGGCTAGTTGTTGATCGTCGATGTCAATTTTGTGCTGCTATTATTGTGGTTACCGCTCGCAACTACTGTTTGTTGTTGATGGTTGTCGTACTGCTGCTTCTGTTAGTTTCTTCTTACTATTCATTCTTCTTCTTCTTCTTCTTCTTCTTCTTGTTGCTTCTGCTGTTGTCCGTTGTTGCTGCTACTTACTGTTGCTTTATTGCTGCTTCTGTTGTGTGCTGTCCGTGCTCAATTCTGGATGTTACTGCTGTCTGTTGCTGTTCGAGACGGATTTATCGATAGTCACTGCTGCTGTAATTTCTGCTGCTATTATCAATACTCCCTTCATCTTATTCATTCCTAATTCATTCTAATCTCGAGGGTAATTTAATTACTTTTTTTCTCCATCTCGATCCCTCTTTCTATTTACTTATAATATGGTTCTAATACCATATGTTTAATTATTTCGTAGGCTTTCGTGCTACTTCCGAATAACACAATTATTTTATTGACCCGGATCTCGCTTAAGGTAACACATGATGGCATGACTCGCTATTGCATGATATATATGTTTTAGTTGCTTGTAGTATCGTTTTAAAATCGAATTTTTATACTAGTAAACGTGCTTGAACTATATTATGATAATATGTTTCGAATCTTCTAAAATTATATTAAGGCCGAGACTAAAATGTATAAATAAGAATTAATTTCTTAATTTTCGTGTTTTTAATATAAATGATCAAAATTGAAAGTTTTATTGTTTGTAACAAAGTTACAGCATGTTTTGAAATCTGTTAGTGCTTTTATACGATTTATTTCTCCTGTTTAAATACTTTATTTTCGAAAATTTTGAAAACAGACTACACTTTATTTTAAGTCTAGTTTATATCTTTTAAATTTCGTACAATAGTCCCAAGTATTTTGGTCACAATAAATTGTTTACGAACAGACGTCGGATTAGTCCGCGAATCCGTCCATTTTTGTAAAACCTAATTTAAAACCTTTTATAAACTTTGAATTTATTCTGGGCAATTTATGTACCAAAACTTTAAAGAGTCTACTTAATGTTTCCAAATGTTTTTCTTTAAAATCAATTTTTAAACGTATTTTATTAATGAGATACCATCGGGTGTCGAATTCTGTCAGTTTGTGAAAGTACAAGTAAAAACCTTTGTTACGTTTGAAATTTGGATTTACTCCAGAAATAAAAGTTGTAAATAAGTTTCTAAAGTTTTCAACTCCACTAGTCTTACGTTGTTTTGATTTTTAATGATTTAATTACGAATTTTATAGTAAGACAGTGCTATTCTGGAAAATCTGTAAATTTGTAATTTAATACTTTTAATTACTTATATTTCAACCTTTTGAGAAATAATTATGATTTTGACTTTCGTTGACTTTTGATCACTAAATATATATTTATAAAATAAGTATAATGTTTATGTCTCGAGGCCTAATATAACTATTTTATATAATTCAAATGTTAAATGATTTCTAATTATAATAATGCCTATTTTGGAAAGTTAATATTTGAAGAAAGTTTCCCAAATTAGAAAGTTTCCTTTTAAGAACGTTTTGATAATCCTATCGAATTTTTACAACGGCTTTATTTTGGAGTTATGGAATAAGAACAAGTGTACGGGTAGAGTAATACAGTCTAGGGTATACGTTTTGCCATCAACTATAAAGCTGGTGTGTCTATGTGAGACGCATTGGTCGTTGAACTGAGCATGGTTTGTGTTCATTAGTGTGTATATTTTGACCTTAAACTTAGATATCGCATTGTGTAAGTCGCCGTCGGGTTGAACTGGATTACGGTTGGTGTCCAGGAGGGGTGTACATTACTTAAGCCAGGACCTCGCTGCATGCAGTCCTGTTATAGTTTGAGTTGCCTAGTTAGAGACTGAAGTCTAATTTGTTTTGACTGAATTCTCGAACCTAGTTTAGTATGATCCTAGTGAAAGTCTATCCCGTTACACTGATTGATTTTCATAACGCCGTTATTATTATTATTGATTGACATTGATTTGCAGGTTGACAATCATTTTGAAGTATTTTACCGTATCATTTTAAATGTTTTCCGTTTTCAACTATTTTGATATAATAGTAATTATGCTTTAATATTATGTAATATGGCTGGGAGAACTGCCTGAGTTGCTCCCCACTGAATTGTGGCTGTTATGTTTATAACATGGCAGGTATTATTTGTTCCGGGATTTGGTGTGAGCTAGCGAGTGGCGTGGATCCTACTCCGCTTGATTTATGTTTATTTATGGATTGTTAAACCCATTTGGAGAATTTTTATTTTTAGCCCTTTTGTACAAAGTGGCCTTTGTATTGACTGACCGTTCTTTCTGTAAAATATAGAACATCAGTGTGTTTTAATCCCAAATCTACAGTGTTTTCGCCACTGTATTGCATTAGAATTTATAGGGGATTACAGTTGGTATCAGAGCATCGTTGCTCCCGACGCTCACACCTGATTTTAGGAAAAATACCCGTAAACGATTTGAATATTAATAGAATAATAGTGAGTGATGGGTAGAAACCAAATTAAGGACTTAATTGTTAGGTTACATGTTCTTGTAACTCAATGAATAGCATTGAATGTTTGTTTTATTTGTCCAAGAACACGAGTGGACAAGATGTTTACGTGATGCTGCTCCAGATCGGGACAAAACCTACTTAGCACTTCTAAGACCCGATGACTCGAGTGGATGACTTGGCACTACAAGGAAGATACAATGGTGACTTTCCAGCCCGGATTCAGTTTGCTCAAGCTACAGGCCAGATGATCAAGAGTAGATTTCAGTCCGCGATGGTGCAGTAAAACCAGATGTGATTTCACTTTACCCAGATGCGACTTCATTTCAGTTTGGATCCAGATGGAGCGACCGAAGAAGACTAGTGTGCTCGTTTCTCTACAAGAAGATGAAGTGATCCAGCGAGTTCCCTTGTGAACTCTGGAGACACGAAGACTCCTCTCTGGTTACGTTCAAGACCTTAGTAGTTTAGGATCCTTGTTCTCTTCTCCTAGTCTCTTCTTCTTCTTCCTCTTCTTTCATCCTTCTTCTTCGTTTACTTCTTTTCTTATTATTCTTCTCCTTACTGATGTTGTTGTGTTGTTGTACTGCTACGGCCTAATGTTGTTCGGCTCTCTGCTATCACATGTTGTTATTCCTGCTGTCCTTGGGCTGCCATTGCCCTCACTATCAGTTTTTCTCTTCTTCCTCTAATCTTCCTCATATAAATGGTCATCTTCTTTCTCGTGGCGAATCCTTGTTTTATTCTCTCATTTTACCCTCTATCCTCTGGTTAGACTCTTGTCTTAGTGAACCCCGCGATAGTTAAAGATGTTTGAGGTTAGTAAACCACTTGTACATGGTTTGAGAGTTGTAAGTTGTATCCTATTTTCTAAGCAAGCTAGAACTTTTTGAGGATTAATTTCAATGGTATTAATTGATTGATGAAATTAGGATTGTACTTTAATTAAGTGTTGAGCTTGGATTATAATCTACTCGTTTATATAAAGTACTTAGAGAGAATACATTTTTGGATAGTACGGTTATATTTTATTTTGATGGATATCTAGTACCTAACCTAAAATTGAACTTAGAACCGAACTAAGTGTAACTAGTAATATTACTTTGGGAATCCCACCTAAGGTTGACTTAATGGATTAGTCGTCGACTTTTGAGGTTATAGATCATCGTTTAGAGTTCTAACCCGAGTGTTATGGTTCCATTTCAGGTTCTCGTTAAGATTTTCAGTAATTTTGGTTGACATAGATTAAACCTTGGTTCTTATGGATTAGATCATTGAGTCTGAGAAAGTTTTAACCTATGAGTTTTGGAGTTGAGTGATCTAAACTTGGATGAATTGTTGTTAACCTTGAGAAAGAGAAATATCTTGCAGAATCACAGTTTGAACATATTGTGTCATTTTGAGGAATACTTTAGTGCCCATCATCCTAATGGAATTTTAGATACCTGTGCACCAACGAGATTGTGGCTTCGTTGGGTGATTAACCATATTATGGATTGCACCATTGCGATTAGAATTGATGGATTTCTGAGAGACCTTATTTAGATGACATGCTTGAAAATGTGAGTGTCTGTCATTACATTTGAGGTCGAGTGTGCCTAGATTTGGCTTACTTTCATACCTTTTTGAACTAGTGATGTCAAACATGTTGGTATAACCATTTTTGAGGACTTAGTACCCGAGCTTTGTTAAATTGGTGGATTTTGTTTAGTGTCCCTTACTCAAGTACCATGGAATGTACCTCGAGTATAATCTAGTGAATCTTGAATAGTTTTAGAGCCTTATTGGTTGATTGGTTGGATCGTGTTGTGGTTTATGGAATTTCGGTAGCATGATTTGATTCTGAGTCATTTGAAGATTCTTACCCTGCTGATTGAATGATTGAATAAGTATGTGAGACATCGTATTGGGAGTTGTGGTATTTGATAATTTTGGAGGTTGTAGATTGTGTAAGACAACCCAGTTTTCTGATATTAATGGACTTAGTATTATTTGGTGGAAATAGAACCCTTAGTGGTGGGAGTCGTACTAGAAGTCTCGAGAATCTTAAACTCCTCTATAATCTTTGAGAGTTCTGTTTGACTCTCGATTTCGTCCTCACCTCCGCCTCTCTCGAATTCTACTCCTCCAACTGTAGTTGGTATCCCTTCTACCCTTTATCGAGTTTGAAATTTTTGTTTCGATTTAATCCTTATTTTTTTTTTTTTACAAACTCCCTGTTTTGGAAAATATTATTTGACTAATTTAAACTTTTGAGTTATCATTTTTATGTTACAATTTTAAGCTTTACAACTTCGTTATGCTTTGACATTTTTGTTGAAGTTTATATTTAGTTATTTTTAAAATGTCTTAAAAACCTGTTTGAAAATAATTCGAAACTATTTCAAATCTTTAATTTTCGGACGATAAGAGTTTTATGAATATTTTCGTTAAGTACAAACACTTGTGTTTCTGCGGCAATTGAATTGTCTGAGTAAATTTAACTTTTGTAAATAATTTCATAAATTCGGGCTTTCACTTTATTTTTGTTGGTGAACTTTAGGATCTGTTATTGGAAACATCTGATGACTGGTTCGAAATTTCTCAACGCTAAGTTCGATTTCTCAAATTTTGATTTTGTTTTATCCTAGATCGATTTAACGAATTTCTTAATCAATTGTTTTACTGTTGTTTTGAAAATGTTTTGGGTACTCTTTTTCCCTCGAGTTCGTTTAAAAAGGTTATTTAAACATCGTTATTTTATCAAATAACTTTACATTGCGTTTTTAATAATTTGAAATGTTCTAAATTTCGGGTAGCTTAGCCCAACTCTTCTCGTAATAAATTTTGCACTCGATTTCATATCACGTTTGAAGATTTAAAAATTTCTGTTAAACCAAGATTTTGATCCGAGCTAAACATTCTCATTTTGTTCAAGTGAAATAACCTTGTGTTCTCTTATGTTTTCGTGTTCCTGTAAGTTTCGGGGACGAAACTTTTTTTTTAGTGGGGAAGGTTGTAACACCCCTAATTTTTATAAATGAATTCGTATTCATATTTTATTTTGTTTACAAACTAACTCGTAGTCCTTAATTTTATCGGATTTACTTTGACTTCGTCTTAATTTGTGAAATCTTTATTTTAGCTCGAATTTTTATTTTCAACTCAAAACTTGTTAAAGCATTTTATTATTTCCTCGAGAAATCATTTTATTAAACTTTCGTCAAATAGTTATCATTTTGCTTTCGAGAAATCAATTTAATTCATTTCGTTGGAAACTATTTATCCGTCGAGAAAGCTTATTTCTTTACCAACAATTGTTTAAACTCGAGATTGGCCCATTTGATTTCTCGAGTCGTCTAATTATTTTTATCAACTTCGAATCTGACCCAAATATTTAATTTTATAAAAAAATATTAATAATAATATTTTTAGATCGTCTCGAAGTTTGGGTGTAATTCTTTCCTAACACGATTTTAACCCGATTTCTTCGTAAATCCATTATTTATTTTACAAACGGTTTTCGCTCAACCCGTAAATTATTTTTGAACCCGAATCGAGCCCAATACGTACGTAATTTCTGCTGATCTTCTAATTCACTAGATATTTTATCTGATTTATTTTGGTCACGGGTCAAATTTCCTATCCTATTTCTACTCAACCTCTCCTCTAAACTTATTGATCCCAATTTCTGCCATAAATCTCTCCATATCAGTTGATTTACCCACTTCACGTAAAACTCTCCCTTTTTGCATCATCCCACTTTACGTATTACTTCCTCCCCTACTCTGCTTGTCGGTTTTCTCCTTCTTCTTTTGCTTATCATTCTTTTCTTCGTTGCTTCTTCTTCTTATGCTGATCTGCTGCTGCGCTACAGTCAGTTGTTGTTGGTTGCTGTTCATAGGTGGCTAGTTGTTGATCGTCGATGTCGATTTTGTGCTGCTATTATTGTGGTTACCGCTCGCAACTGCTGTTTGTTGATGATGGTTGTCGTACTGCTGCTTCTGTTAGTTTCTTCTTACTATTCATTCTTCTTCTTCTTCTTGTTGCTTCTGCTGTTGTACGTTGTTGCTGCTACTTACTGTTGCTTTATTGCTGCTTCTGTTGTGTTCTATCCGTGCTCAATTCTGGATGTTACTGCTGTCTATTGCTGTTCGAGATGGATTTATCGATAGTCACTGCTGCTGTAATTTCTGCTGCTGTTATCAATACTCCCTTCATCTTATTCATCCCTAATTCATTCTAATCTCGAGGATAATTTAATTACTTTTTTCTCCATCTCGATCCCTCTTTCTATTTACTTATAATATGGTTCAAATACCATATGTTTAATTATTTCGTAGGCTTTCGTGCTACTTCCGAAGAACACAATTATTTTATTAACCCGGATCTCGCTTAAGGTAACACATGATGGCATGACTCGCTATTGCATGATATATATGTTTTAGTTGCTTGTAGTATCGTTTTAAAATCGAATTTTTATACTAGTAAACGTGCTTGAACTATATTATGATAATATGTTTCGAATCTTCTAAAATTATATTAAGGCCAAGACTAAAACGTTTAAATAAGAATTAATTTCTTAATTTTCGTGTTTTTAATATAAATGATCAAAATTGAAAGTTTTATTGTTTTTAACAAAGTTACATCATGTTTTGAAATCTGTTAGTGCTTTTATACGATTTATTTCTCCTCTTTAAATACTTTATTTTCGAAAACTTTGAAAAAAGACTACACTTTATTTTAAGTCTAGTTTATGTCTTTTAAATTTCGTACAATAGTCCCAAGTATTTTGGTCACAATAAATTGTTTACGAACAGACGTCGGATTAGTCCGCGAATCCGTCCATTTTTGTAAAACCTAATTTAAAACCTTTTATAAACTTTGAATTTATTCTGGGCAATTTATGTACCTAAACTTTAAAGAGTCTACTTAATGTTTCAAATTGGTTTTTCTTTAAAATCAATTTTTAAACGTATTTTATTAATGAGATACCATCGGGTGTCAAATTCTGCCAGTTTGTGAAAGTACAAGTAAAAACCTTTGTTACGTTTGAAATTTGGATTTACTCCAGAAATAAAAGTTGTAAATAAGTTTCTAAAGTTTTCAACCCCACTGGTCTTACGTTGTTTTGTTTTTTAATGAGTTAATTACGAATTTTATAATAAGACAGTGCTATTCCGAAAAATCTGTAAATTGTAATTTAATACTTTTAATTACTTATATTTCAATCTTTTGAGAAATAATTATGATTTTGACTTTCGTTGACTTTTGATCATTAAATATATATTTATAAAATAAGTATAATGTTTATGTATTGAGGCCTAATATAACTATTTTATATAATTTAAATGTTAAATGATTTCTAATTATAATAATACTTATTTTGGAAAGTTAATATTTGAAGAAAGTTTCCGAAATTTGAAAGTTTCCTTTTAAGAACGTTTTGATAATCCTATCGAATTTTTACAACGGCTTTATTTTGGAGTTATGGAATAAGGACAAGTGTACGGGTAGAGTAATACAGTCTAGGGTATACGTTTTGCCATCAACTATAAAGCTAGTGTGTCTATGTGAGACGCATTGGTCGTTGAACTGAGCATGGTTTGTGTTCAGGAGTGTGTATATTTTGACCTTAAACTTAGATATCGCATCGTGTAAGTCGCCGTCGGGTTGAACTGGATTACGGTTGGTGTCCAGGAGAGGTGTAAATTACTTAAGCCAGGACCTCGCTGCACGCAGTCCTGTTATAGTTTGAGTTGCCTAGTTAGAGACTGAAGTCTAATTTGTTTTGACTGAATTCTCGAACTTAGGTTAGTATGATCCTAGTGAAAGTCTATCCCGTTACACTGATTGACTTCCATAACGCCGTTATTATTATTTATTGACATTGATTTGCAGGTTGACAATCATTTTGAAGTATTTTACCGTATCATTTTAAATGTTTTCCGTTTTCAACTATTTTGATATAGTAGTAATTATGCTTTAATATTATGTAATATGGCTGGGAGAACTGTCTGAGTTGCTCCTCACTGAATTGTGGCCGTTATGTTTATAACATGGCAGGTATTATTTGTTCCGGGGTTTGGTGTGAGCTAGCGAGTGGCGTGGATCCTACTCCGCTTGATTTATGTTTATTTATGGATTGTTAAACCCATTTGGAGAATTTTTATTTTTAGCCCTTGTAAAAAGTGGCCTTTGTTTTGACTGACCGTTCTTTCTGTAAAATATAGAACATAAGTGTGTTTTAATCCCAAATCTACAGTGTTTCCGCCACTGTATTGCATTAGAATTTATAGGAGATTACACACTTTCTTTGCCGGAATCGCTCTTTGGAGCGGTTTTGGGGCCTCTTATGTCTCTTCTAGTGTGTTTTAGGTTTCTAGGGGCGATCATGGAGAAATAGAACGATTCTATTTCATTTCCGGCGCATATGGAGCAACTGAAGAGAAGCGACAGTGACTCGATGCCTTAGACTCGATCCCGAGTCCCTTGGAGCCCACTTGAGATAATCCCAAGCACCGAGCATCGATAAGAAGCCAAGAAAGAGCAAGTAAGGGCCTACATGGTCGTGTCCTAGACCTACATGAGCGTGTTAGAGGATGCAAAAGAAGTGGGCATACTGAAGTTCGACACGGTCGTGTTAAGATGGACACGACCATGTCGACAAAGGCCATCCTGGTTGGGATGAAAAGGTCCGGTCGGGATGGGTGTTGATCACGGCCGTGACTATCTCAACACGGCCGTGGCGGCCTGTTTGAGCTTCGTTTTGATTCCCCGCCTCCTCCCCTTTCTTCCTACCCTATAAATAGTTTCTCTTGTAATCATTTGGGAACAAGAAACCCTAGATAGAAATTAGTGTAGCCTAGCTTAATCTCTCCCTAATCTTTCCTTAATTCTAGCCTAATCATAGTAGTTATTTGTGTATTTGGGGATCTTTTGAAGAATCTACCTTTATTGACAACATTGGTGGATGTTCTTGGATCAATTTATATACAAGACTTAATCTTTTCATTTCCCCTCTTGTTTGGTATAATCTTTCTTGTTTCTCCTTTCCTAATCCTTTAGTAGTGTTAAAATTTGAATCTTTGTTTATGTTTATTGTTGTTCCTAGTTTAGAATCCATTATGAATGCTTTCATTGTTTTGTTGGTTTCTTTGGTTTATGTTTTTGTGTTCATATTGATGTGTGAGTAGTCTCCTTAATTACTAGGGTTAATAGGGGAAGTGGGTGTCATTAATGGATGATTAGGGAGGAATTAATGGTTTCTTTGCCTCCTTTCATTGTGCACATAACATGTTTGATGAATTTCCTAGTAGACTTGTCATTGAGAAATGCATGTTTCCTAGTTTCCTCTTGTGTGTTATTGCATATAGATTTGTTGGTTCTGTTTGTTGTTAGCGTAAGCGTAGCAAGATATCCTTATACCGTCTAAGTGCGAGAGCCCGAACGTAATCTAGTCAAGTGGATCATGTCTTCACCCTTGTTCTTCCTTGTTCACCTAGGCACCCATGAATCCGACTTAACCCTAGTCCTTTCTCCTATTGTTTAATCCTCGCTTTTCGTCATCGCTTTTGTTTATTTTACATGGTTCTACACCTTATATTCTAGTTTAGCCATTACTCAATCCAATCATTTTCGTTACCCTGGGACTTAGTCTCGAACCGTAGGATTCTCTTGTCTATACTTACCGTCCATGAGGATTCGACCCGACTTACCATTTGCTACCAAGCCTAGGTTAGTTGGTTTCTTGGTGTTGGGATTCACGACAAATCCCTCCATCACCCGCCTTTTTGAGTTTCAATGTCTTGGGATGCGATGGATGGGTAAATTTGAGGAGTGACACGTGTAAGGATGTCATGGGGGGGTTCTGACAAATGGGGGGCTCTTCCGCTCTTCCCTTGTTTATATAAACCCCTTCCTTCTTTCATTCCCCCATTTCACTCCTCTAAATGCAAAACCCAACTTCTTTGAATCTTCATCCTTTTCATTTGAATCTTTACCATTTCTGGAGTAAACTTGCTATAGGCTGCACAAGCACCTTTCCTAGCCGACCTTTGAAGATTCAAATAGGTTAGAACTCAACCCTGAGCTTTTTGCTTTCTTCTTTTCCTTCTTCCCCATTCTAGTTTTTCTGGAAAAAATGACATAGCACCACCGTCCATCTTCGTTGTTCTCTGGCCTCTCCACTGGTGCTCCGGTGGAGGATGACGAGGAAGCCAGTATTAGCCATCCATCTTCCTTCGCCGGCCAGGGCGTTACCGTGGCGCGGGAGCCACCTTCGACGGCGCCAGCAAGGCCCCCTCCTATCGACGAAAGTGGGGGCGCAAGCTCCCCCGATCCTGTCCCCTTTGATGTCCCGGATTTGGACTCTGAGGCCCTAGAGGTTGATCCACTCACAATCGTCGGCCCTCTAAGGGCGAGGGTAGTTGAGGTACTTATCTCCTGGATAAGGACAAATATAGGGTCCCTCTTCATATGTACCCAGATCCGGTGGCGTGTGAGGAGATCCTCAATAAAAACGCCGCTGAAGCTATAGAGAATTTTTATGATTTTGGGTCGGAATATTCAGTTATCATTCCGAGGGAGAAGGATACGGTGTGCAATCCTCCGGGGGAGTATAATGCAGGCTATCAAAAGTGTTTCGAGTTTGGGCTTCGATTCCCTCTCCACCCTTTTTTGAAAAGGCCTTTCAGCGCATGAATGTGGCCATCGCCCAGCTAACGGCGATGTCCGTCCGGACCATGGTGTCTTACTCCTGGGTCTGCTTGTTTGAGGGGTATCAGCTCTCTATCGATGCCTTTAGATTTATGATGGGCCTGCAAATGGGCCGTTCAGTAGAAGGCCCCTCATGCTACTATTCTCTAAATAGGATGAAGGGCTTTTCGCTGGTTTGGCCGACGTTGTCCAGCGTTAAACATTGGAAGAATAAATTTCTACACATTCGGCGCGAAGGGGGTGGTCTATCCCTCATCATTTCAGAAACAACATCCACACCCGTCTGGAAACCGTCGAGGAGTATTATCCAGAGGTTGGGGGAAAAACTCTGGAGCTGAAGCTGACACCGAAGGAGAAGGAAATAGTTAACCTCTTTAAGTGCGTGAAGTATGGGAACACTGTAGCTCCGACTAAGTGGCTCCCTCCGGCGAATCTCATAGCGACTGATGAGTTTCTGATCCCTGTGGGGCTAAACCCCTCGCGGTCCAAAGGTAGCTGGGGGTCTTCTTCATGTGTGTACTGTCTTGTAGATCACTTACATACTAACTTTCTTATCGCTTTGTGTTTTGCAGATACCTACGGCTCTTACTGGACCGGTCGGCACTTACGTGCCCTTGGACTTGACAACACCTATTCTCCTATCACATCCCGCCCCCTTACTCCCCCAGATTATAAGAAGGAAAGCCTCATGGGACACGTGAAGAGTGTGTCGGTTGGGAAGACCCGATTTCCTCCCCGGGGACCAACCGTCTGTGCGCCGACCTCGGCGCCCGCTATAGGTCCTGCCCAGGGAAGGAGCGAAGGCTCTATGGCGGCGCGTCCGTCGCCAACCAGACGCGAGGATTCCCCTGCTGCAGGTCACCCTACTGTTGTCGCTGCTGTGATACCTACGTCGTCGGCCGAGGAGACCGAGTAAGCAATCTCCCCTTTGACCAGAAAGAGAAAAGATAAGGAGCCCATGACAGTTGAGCAGTTGATCGACCTGGAGGTCGAGATCAGTATACCCCAGCCTAAGCGCCATGCCCCCAACCTCCCTGAGACGTTGCTTGGTCAGGGAACGTGGAGTGGAACTATGCTGTGGACAGCATTGATGTCTCTGCTCTTCTCTCCGACTCTTCGACTATCACCTTGGATCAGACAGCCAAGGTGTTGGCACATGCTAGCGCTCAAGCCCAGCAGCGATAGAATCGCTGCTCTATGGTCTTCCAGGCGTCTACCGAGCTGGCAGCTCTTAGTCGTCTGAGCGACGAGGAGTTGACCATCACTCTAGGGTCCTCCCTCTCTGACCGTACTGCTGTGGTCGACAGAGATGTTGCACTCATATCCGGCCTGCGAAACAAGCTGGCCGAGTGGGAGAGTGAGCTGGATGAGGCCCGGCGCCAGTCGGCTGGCTGGAAGAAGCGGGGGAGAAGGCTCTGAAGGAGGCGACAGGGTTGGAAGTTGAGCTGGGACAGGCGAAGAAACATTCGGCACAGCTGGAGGGATAGCTTAAAGACTTTCCTGACTGTTTATCCGGGGTGGAGTCTGAGCTGACAGGGGTCCGGAACAAGTGCCAGGAACTGGTGTCAAATTTTGATGAGGAAGTTTTCAACAAGCTGTACACTGCCAAGGATGAGGCCAGGATCAGCAAGCCATTGCAGGAGGGTCCTGACGGGTAATCGGCCGCTGCCCATGGAGCGCCTCTTGCGTAAGATTTAGGGCAGTCGTCCTCTGAAGGCTCATGCCCCAACCCTTGAAGAATTAAGGCCTCCGTGCCTCTCATGTCTAGTTTTTAATCTAACTTTTTGTGCACGCCGAGCCTGAATGTGGCCGGCTGTCGGTATTTATGTAATTTCTTAATTTCCTGTCCTTTGAACTTTTTTGTGAACTTGTCTGTAAACGTTTGTGAACCTTCTTTCGTCCTTTGCTTACTTTGGTATTTTGGAATTGGTTTTACCCTTTAGTCTTTTTATTAAGCTCGTTTTTCACCTTATTTCCGACTGTATCCCTCTTGCTTGCCTAGGGGTAGGTCAAAGGATTGCCCCCTGCCTGCCTGGAGGTAGGCAGAGGGGCCTATGTTTTTTATACAAGGTTGATTGTGCCTCAGGCCTTGTTGGTTCGGCTTTGTTGCCCGGGCTGTCCCTGGCCTCTGATCGAGGTCAGGGGGCATGCCCTCTGCCTGCCTGGAGGTAGGTAGAGGGATTTATGCTTTTTATACAAAGTTGAATGTGTATCAGACCTTGTTGTTTCAGCTTTGTTGTCCGGCCTGTCCCTGATTTCTGGTCGAAGTCAGGGGACCTGCCCCTTGCTAGTCTGGAGGTAGGTAGAGGGACTTGCGTTTTTTATACAAGGCTGAATGTGTATCAGACCTTGTTGGTTCACCTTTGTTGCCCGGCCTGTCCCTAGTCTCTGGTCGAGGTCAGGGGCCTGCGCCCTGCCTGCCTGGAGGTAGGCAAAGGAACTTACGTTTGTTGGGGGTCCCATTTTATCAGGGTTTTGCAACAGGGGGCTCTCCCTCTATTGCCCCCTACTCGTTTGTGTGTGAGGCGCAAATCGAAGAGACAACGAGTATAAGCGGAAGGTAGATCTTTCATTTCTTGAAAAAACCTAACAGTCTCAACGGAGCCGTCAACAATGTTTTCTGAGCGTCCTCCGTCGTTTTTAGGGAACTTAAAAAAACTTCTTAAACCACGACTAAACATAGTACTTCCTTAAACTGCTTGGGTTTTTTCGTAAGACTAGGTCTCCTACCTGGAAGCTTCTCGCACTTACTTTTCTGTTGTAAATTTTTCTCATCCTCTGCTGATATGCTGCGATGTTCGAACTGGCCTCTTGCCTTACCTCACCTACTCGGTCAAGGGCTTTAGTCATCGATGTCTCATTGTTGGCTCTGTAAAAAAAAAACTGGGACCTGAGGGTTGGGATCCTAGTTTCAATAGGTAAAAGGGCCTCGGCTCCATTGACCAGCCCAATGGGAATCTGCCCGGTGGACTTCTTTCTGGTTGTTCTGATTGACCATACGACGCTCGGGAGTTCGTCTGCCCATCTTCCCTTGACATCATCTACCATCTTCTTCAGACCATTTAAGATTTTCTTGTTGGCAGCCTCAACTTGGCCATTGGTCTGCGAGTGACACACGGCAGAGTAAGCAACTGTGATCCCATGGCCTTCTAGCCAGGCCCTCAGAGGGTCGTTGTAAAATTGCCTGCCATGGTCGAACACCAGCACCTTGGGTAGGCCATACCGTGTGATAATGTTCCTCCAGATGACCTATCTGACCGCCAGCTCAGTGATGTTTGGGACTGCCTCTGCCTCCACCCATTTGGTGAAGTAGTCAATCGCAACTATGAGAAGCTTTCTCTCTCCTTGTTGCAACAGTGAAGGGGCTGAGGATATCCATTCCCCACTGAGCGAAGGGGATAGGAGAAAGGATTGGTCGTAGGTCTTATGCTGGGGCATGTATTACTGGTGCGAAGAGTTGGCACTTTCTGCATTTGGAATTTAAGTCCCTTGCGTCGGTCAGCATGATAAGCCAGTAGTATCCAGCTCTTAGTGCCTTGTGAGCGAGGGTTCTTCCTCCGATGTAGTGCCCGCAGATCCCCGAGTGGATGTCGTCTAGGACCTCGGTTGCCTGCTCCGCCCCCAGGCATTTGAGTAGAGACGCAGAAAATGATTTTCAGTACAACTCATCCCCGATTAGTATATACCATGCAGCCTTTGATGGCATCCTCTTTTGCTGCACAGGATCTTCGGGCAGAGTACCGTCCTTCTTAAACTGGATTATCGGCGTCATCCAGCCTTTGGATTCTGACCCTTCGACCATATTGACTTGTTGGGGGTCGGCCGTTGACCTCTCTTTTAGCACGTCTACCCAGACCGACCTCCTAATGTCTTGTAGGCTAGAGCTTGCTAGCTTAGATAAGGCATCGACTCGGTTATTCTCCGACCTGGGGACTTGCTTGACTTCGTGGACTTGAGCTTTGACAGCTCTTCCTTCACTTTTTCCAGGTATGAGACCATAGTCAGGTCCCTAGCCTCGTACTCACCGTTGATCTGGTTGGCAATAAGCTGGGAGTCTGTGGCAAGGACGATCCTTTCCGCCCCAGCGGCCATGGCTAAATTAATGTCTGCCAGTACTGCCTCATGATCATACTCCGCCTCGTTGTTGGATGCAGGAAAGGTCAATCTGAGCGCATGTTCGAAATCGATCCCTTCCGGGCTTGTCAGCACGACTCCTGCTCTCTCACCGTTGGTTGTGGATGATCCGTCCATGAATACCAGCCATTCCCCGGCGGGAGGGTCATCTTCTTCTGTATGGAAACACTCGGCGAGGAAGTCAGCCAGAGCATAGGCCTTGATAGCTGCTCTGGGATGGTAAAAGATGCCTAGGCCACTGAGTTCGATGGCCCATTTTTTCTAATATGGCAGGTGGAAATTAAGTTGAGTCAAGCACAAACTTGGTCTGGTTAATTCGGCCGATGCTGGTTAAGAAAAAATTTGAACTACTCAAGCTTAAAAAAGTGAGCTCACAAAAAAATCCGTGAGTTAAACTACGAGTTCAAGCCTATTGTTATGACAGAAATGAGAAAGAGAGAAAAATTAAGAATGCAAAATTGAGAGACACATAGATTTACATGGTTCACTGACGATGTATTAGCTACAAACGTCCACAAACATATGGAGAAAGAAGTTTTTTCTTTAACTTGAACAGAGATTACAAATTACAGTTTATGATAGCATAATTAATAGAGTATGGTATATGAGAGTTAAACAGAAAACACTCTAGACAGAAACCCTAGAAACCCAAAAAGAAATCTTAGGCACAGTGGCTACAAATATACGGATACCGATTAGGAAACCTAATCAAACAGATTCAAATCATAAGTCAACAAATATCCACATTGACTAGAACTCTCCCTCCTTTAATCAGATAGATGTACCAGATGCACTCCAAACAGATGTATACCAGAAACTTCTCAGTCCATCCTACCTCAAATATTGCCTACCAAGGGGAAAGGCCAGGGCGTCTTCAAATAGTCAGAGGCTCAGCTCGAGTCTTGAGTCTGAGGCCTTATATACCTTTTTTTTCCTAATCCAAAAAAGCGGAATATAAATTATCTAATTGTTACTAAAAAAATTTCGATATATCTACACATTAGTTGTACAAAATAAAAAGGGGGCTGCTTCATGTCGTCCATTCATTTACTTAGCGCCGTCCATATTTTATGAGTAAATTACCAATTTGTCCTTTTTTTAATTTACTAACCTAATTTAACCTAACTATTCATTTACCTAATTTTAATTACGATTCGGATAAAACCAACTTTAAACACTTAATGTCATTACTTAGTGTCACTGATTAGTATAAATTATGCTAGCAAATTCTATTTTAATTATCTCACTTCTTTAGTTTGATACTCGTACTAATTATCCTAGATGCTAATTATAAATACATGTCATTCAACACAAAATCAAGTGGAGTTCACAATAATTAATCATTCAATTTCATCAGTAAAGACATTAATGAACACGAAAAAACACTAACGGGTGAGCATAGATTTAGATGCACTGCTCATTTTGATTCTGATGCCCATTTTGATTTAGCTGCACTGCTCGTTCAATTTACACGAGAATTCATGGCTATGTGTACAACCATCTATAGAATTGGTTCGTGAATTCAGTATTGTGTTAATGGATAATCACAAATCTAACAGCTTTGTGATTTGCTAGTGCATATTATTGGATTTTTGCAACATAAAATAAGATTACTCCAATGAAATCAAACCCAGAAACAAAACGCGGGACAATCTAATTTCAAGTTGAAGCGTGACAGATCTGCAGCTCGACCTAGGCTGGGGCTTGGGAGATCTGCGGTTCGACCTAGGCTGGGACTTGGGAGATCTGCGGCTCGACCGAGGCTGAGATTTGGGAGATTGCGGCTCAACCTAGGTTGGCACTTAGGAGATCTGCGGCTCAACCTAGGTTGGGACTTGGGAGATCTAAGACTCAACCTAGGTTGGGACTTGGGAGATCTAAGACTCAACCTGGGTTTGAGCGTGGTTGTTCTACGCCTCAACCTGGGTTGTGGCGTGGATGTTTTACGTCTCAAATTGGGTTGAGGCATGGCAGTTTTACGGTTTGATCTAGATCGAAGCGCCTCAATCATATATTTTGGTCGTGATTTCTTATTAAAATGATGCAATTCATGATCTTGCTAAAGTGTAGAAATTAAGAAAAAATTATCAAGAGCTCAGAATTAGAATGACAAGAATGAGTTAGTTGGAGTCGGATTGCTTGAAATCGGTTTTCAATTTTCAAAAAATATGACTGAAGTTGAGCGAAGCATGGAGGATATTAAATGTAAGTGAATGAATAAGGGGAGAATGGTAAGTAAAAGGGTTAAATAAGGTAAGGGGCAAAATGGGTAAATCAGTTAAAATACGGACGACATTAAGTAAAATTATGGACGACGAGAAGCGAAAGTGAATAAAAGCTAACAAGACTTAACATTTAAAAAAATAAGATTGCAACCTAGATGATTCGAATACGTGATCTTTCAAGAAGAACAATACACTAAAACCAGCACTACACTACAAACCACATTTATACATACTATCTCATACGAGTAATTATTTATGGGACGTGCTATTTCATACACAGATTTTACTACATTATACACGTAATTTTCGTCTTTACCCTTCTCATCCCCCCCCCCCCCCCCCTCCTCCTTTTCCCATCCCTTTGAGAGAGTGAGAAAAAAGGAAAAAAAATACCCCAAAAAAACAACAACATAGCAACTGCAGTCAACGTCACCTCCTACAGCCTTACTCCACCGCCTACCCAGCTCACCACCACCACCCCAGGCGACGATAAACCTTCATGCCCACCACCATGATGGCAGTCGTCGTCCACCACCACCCGTCACTAATCCATATAGACGCCCCCTGTTACTGTCGACGAGCATCGACAACCATCCTACCACCGTTGCCGTCAATGACCATCGACTACCGCCCCTCTAAAGTTGACGACTACCACCTCTCTAAAGTTGACGACCACCTACCACAATCAGCGCTAACCAAAAAATCGTAATTGTTAAACTCTAATTTACAACAAAATTAACGAGATAATTATAGTATTAATCAGAAATTAATGAGTTAATTAACGAAAGTGAAAGTCAAATTACTTGTTTCATATACGAATTGTGTTCGATAATTGTCTGAATCTTTCTATAACAGTACCGGTTTTGTGTAATTTGTCTAGTTTTCGAGGAAGAGAAAACTTATAGAGTTTTATTTTAGGGGAAGGGCAAACACGGAAAAAAAAATGACAAAATTTGTACAAAGTAGTAAAGTCCGTGTATGATTTAGCAATTTTGTTATTTATATAGAGTAAATTCTCAGCAAGAGAATTATGTGGCCTAAGAATTTTGAGGTCCAGTTCTCACGCTCACCCTGAACCCTTATTAGCCGCCCTTGTCAAGGGCAATCAGATACTTCTAACATGTAGCAAGTCCAAACCGTGTTCAATCGGAAATTGCTATGCGGAACCGGCTTGGTAAACATATCAGCTGGGTATTCAGCAGTACGTCAGTATCCACTTTAATTTGTTCACTTTAATCCTTTGCTCACTTCTTAGGAAATGATCCTTTATATATACCAATGTGTTTAATTAGTTATCTCATGATGAAATTGATCCTTAGCCAAGCAAATTGCACTCAGACTGTCACAGTAACAATTGGTTAATAACTGTTTGATCGTCAATCTTAATTAATTTGTTATTATGTCAAATATATCCTGCTATACGCTAAATCACCTTCATTAAAATCATTCTTTAAGCTTAATAATTGTGTGATCGTCAATCTTATTGGGCCAGGTTCAAATCAGATCGGGTTTGGTTCGCTGGTCATTGTGTTATATCGAGTAATGGGTCACAAGCTAATCGAGTTATGTTGGTTTCGGGTCGCTAAATTTTCAGATCTTATTTCGGGTGGATCGGATCGATTTGTCGGCTCGGATCAATTTCACAAATTCTTGTTTGTGACGGAGATATCCGTCACAAACGTATGAAGGGGCAAGTAGATACCATTTGAGAGGAAAAGACAAAAGTGAGGTTGGTGGGGCCTTTGTCCTTTTTCGCTCAAATGGTATCTACTTGATCCGTCTTAAGCTTGCGACGGATATATCCGTCGCAAGAGAAACCAACTGGATCAATTTTTGCTAGCTGTACATATATAGTGTAATGTATTTCCATCATTTGACTTTAGCAATCACGAAAATACTATTCACAAGCTCTACCTTCCCCAATGAAGATGTACCTTAGGATCCGTTGAAATTGATTGTTATTCAGAGAGATCATGTACTCTTGTTATCACGTATCTGATCGATATGTCGATACCATTTAAAATTGGGACCAAACGGTCCATGCTGGACCTACGCAGCAACATTATTAAGGACCTGCTTCCTGCCTTCATTCACGAAATTTATTGTAAAGACATTGACGCCAATCTACACAGCCTAACTTACTGCCCTACCATTATTACCAAAACAAAACCAGGTACGCTTACTAGTGCTTAAAGTTATAGACTCTCTCGTAAACAATTATTCGTCGTATTGTTAAAATGGATCAATTATTATCCATTTATTTAGATAAAAACAATATTACTTTCATCGAATAATCATTTTTTTTTTCTATCTAAATGAGTAATTAATTAACCCATTATAATAATACGATGGATAAACAACCATTTGTGTTGGTACTGGTATACTTGCACTATTTGCTAAAACTTGTAGGCCTGTGATCGTCAACTTGTGCCCAATAGCGGTCTAACGTCCAATTTTTTTCCTTTTCTTTTTTTCTTTTTAAACTATTTCATCCGTTCAAATTTAAAGGATACGTTTTGCTTTTTCACACTTATCGAGACACGTTCTACATCATCATATCTTTCATTTAGTATTAACAAAAATTATAAAAATTCGATATTCTTCCTCTACTCATGAAGACGAATCAAACAAGATCTCACCTAACTATATTTTCTCTTATAGATTGTCGGGAATATTAATGATTCTCTTGAGTTATGAATAGTGTCCAAAAAGAAGCGTACCCTTTGAATTTGAACGGGGAGTATAAATGAGTATGTTTAAAATTAAATAAAGACAAATTTTTGTTTATGATGAGAATAACAGTCACAAATGTGTGTATGACGGGTCAAATAATACTCACTTGAATAGATAAGATAAACTCATGTGCTACTTCCAGATCTTGACTTTTCTAACCAAGTGATATTATTTGACCTGTCATCAATTTGTACGATCAGAAGGGAGACCTACTCTTGAATAAATGACAAAATATAATTAGTGTGCTACTATCTAACAAAAAAGAGTTTTTCTGAGCTTTGATCTGCAGGAACATACGAGTAGTTGGTAAGTGACTTAGAAGACTTAGGTCTCATTTAATTCATCCGGTAACTTATTTCCTGGAGGAAGTTGCAATTTGTTTGGCAGACATCCTGGAATTCACACCTCCCGGAAATTGAATTACTGCATCTTGTTTGGTTAACTCGAGTTAATTCTCATGATTTTAATTACAATGACTATTATGCCCTTTATTAATTAAGGGTATAAAAACTTATGATTTTTTTTCAAAAACTTATAAAATATCTAAAATTGTCTTCCTATAATATGCAGTCGTAACCAAATTACATTAAAAAAAAGAATGACAAAAAAAATATTATATAACAAGATCGTAACCAAATTACATTAAAAAAAATGACAAAAAAATACTCCGTATATTATATAACAAGATCGAATAAAGTAATTTACTATGAATGATTTTGGCGGGTAAAATGTTTTTTTTTTTAGAAAAAGGCAATGAGGAAGAGTTGAGAGGAAACCGTAGATAGAGAATTGAATGAGAAATTAGGGTTATAAAGTGAGAAATAGATGAATAAAAAAGGGTAAAAAAGTCATTTGAAGAAATTGAGATGTGGGAAGTGCAACTCACCGAGGGGGGTCAGTGAGCAACTTCCCGCATCATGAGGAATTGTAACTGATGGGGTAAGTTTGAGTTCCCCATTTTTGTATTTTTGGGTAACCAAACAACTCCCCAGAAATGCAATTCATGAGATGTTGCAATTTCCGGGAAGTGAGTGGTCAATCAAACGGGGCCTTATGTTTCGATTAAAATTCTGAAAGTGGTGGAGTCAGGATTTGAAATGGACGGACTAGTAATATCCCAAGACAAAATAGAAAAATCCGAAAACTTCAATTATGTTCTAAAGGAAATGAACGTCTTTCCTTAACCATTTTAATCCACATGTATGTATACCCAAGCAAGTCCTAACAGTGAATGGTATATTTGCCCACAAGGCCACAAAGGGTATATATATGCCCGAATCGTGTTGAGGAAGTTATAAGAGGAATTAATTTTCACTATTTTTTCCTTCCATTGTCTCTAATTTTTTCTTTGAAATAATACTTCCTCCAAGTTTAATTGATCTTCCCATTCCTAAATGGCACAAGATTTTTTGATAGGATTAAAATATTAAGAAATAATAAGAAGTGTGAGAGTGGATATTTAGTAAGGGTAGTATAGAAACTTGTAGGAAATGAATAAGTATAGAAACTTGTAGGAAATAGTAAGTGTACTATGTTAAAAATGATGGCAAAATAAGGAAAGAAATGAAATGGGAAGAAGATAGAAACTTGGATTAAAATGGTAAGTGGGAAAATGAAAAATGATATAAAATTACTTTTTCACTCACTACCTCATCAAAGCTAAGATCAATTACAATGGACGTTTGTCATTGTCATATACTCCCTCTCATTATTTGGATTCCCACCATAAGTTGAATATATATGCCTATATGGGTAGTATTTTAATCAAAGGGTATAAATCCGGTAAATGGAAGGGGTATATCTTTTTGACAAACTCAATAAATTTGGAATTTTCACTTGCAATGGTATAAAGTTCTTGGAGGGATAGGTTAAATAAAAATAAAATAAATAGCAACTGGCTAACTTTTTATAGGATTCGGGACTTGTCAAATACTTCGTATTGAACAACCTTTTTATTATAATGGACAAACTTTATGAATAGAGTTCTTAATTGACAAACTCAAGGTAAGAACCACTCATTGTGGTCGCTCTAATAATGTTTTTGATCAATATGAAACTAATCTGAACCACCGAAAACTAATAATACTCGTACTCCGTACTATGAAATTTTTCATATTTGCATGTTGCATGTAAGTCCTCAAAGCCGCACTTGCTCTTTAGGGAAAGTGCAGTAACTTTTTTGTTCAACGAAACGCACACTTAGTCGCATTATTACAATATAGAAGAAGAGGATTCGAACCTGAGACTTATTATCCACGGTACCTAGTTGCGTCTCTGGGAAAGTGCAATAGTGAACTACAACCCTTTTATCTTAAATTTGTCACCTCATATTTTCAATCTATATTATTTTTAAGCAACAATCTCACGCAATGGTTAAGCAATAATATTGTAACTTAAAGATTTACAAACTTTTGAAATGTTGAATGTATGAGTCCCCAACAAAATATTTATGGATAGTGATAGGGCGTCACCCAGATTCGGCGCCACCGGAATAAAATAATGAAAAAAATAAAATCTTGAGAATCCTTATTTTGATTTTGGGTAAAATTCAAAAAGGGCATAGATGTAATTTTACCATTTATTATATTATAAATTATTTAATTAAGAATATTTTAAATAAAATAATCTTTACCGTATCTTTCAATTGATTGTTCATCATTACTTTACGTATTAATGATTCATCATTATTTTTCAGACGCGGATACATGATTTCGATGTAGGGAGAACACAAATTTTTTCGCCTCGATTATTTAAATTTTGACCTATTTTTTCTTAATATTAGTATAACCTTTAATTTATACGATGTTATAGATTGAAAAAAAATCAACTTAGTTTTGAATTTTCGTTCCATAAATTTCATCTCATAAATACTTTACTAACATATATTGTAATCATTAAGTGATAGTGGTGTGATGGTTGATAGTTTGTAATATTGGCGTGATGGTGTGGGTTCAAATCTCATAAATAAAAGAATTAACATTCATGATTAAAATTAGTATCAAAAAAATAGTCAGGGTTATCAATAACAATAAAACAAGATAAAAATATTGCTTCTATAAAATGGACAATGTTTAATTGTTTGGGTAAGCAATTTATATATTGTCTACATATTTGTTTTAGAAAAAAAAACCGAGAGATATTGAAACATTAAAATAAAATTGAAAATGAAAAAAATTAGTTTTTTAGGAAAAAAAAGTGAGAGATATTGAAACGTTAAAATAAAATTGAAAATTAAAAAAATAGTTTCTTAGGAAAAAAAGTGAGAGATATTGAAACGTTAAAATAAAATTGAAAATGAAAAAATGGTTTATGTGTGACTCGAACCCGAGCACAATTAAAACATAATCAATTTGTCTCATAAATACCACTCATCCAAGTGCATTTCATTGCTTATAAATATGATAAAATTATATATGTAATACAAACAAATTTAATTTTTTCAATATATGTCTAACCTAACTAATTCCTACAATTAAGATACGATTTTTTTTAATGATCTTCAATAGTAACTAACATATCTCTTTTGATTTTTTTTAAAAATTATATAATTATTATATACTCCCTCGATCCGTTCCAATGAATTTTTTGCCTATTCCATATTGGGGCGTCTCAATGAATTGTTTGCCTTTCTATTTTAGGAATGTTTTTCATGTGTAATTTGACTCTTTGCTCCACATGTTACCTTCTAATTGGATCTCTTGTCCTTGGTGTCAAAAGCAAAGGCAAACAATTCATTGGAACAGAGGGAGTATATAATTTAACTTATTTTGTGAAGTACCAATTCTACCCTTGCCAACTAACTACTTTTGAAATAATATTTTTTTTTAAAAAATAATATAATTCTAGTAAATTACTAAAATATCCTCGGTGGCGCACAAATTCGGCACCACCGGGTGGCGCAATCTCATTATTCAATATTTATTGGTTTAAAAAAATTGTGGAACTAAGTTCATGTTCTTTTGTACTCAAATAAGCTGAATTAAATTGAACTGAAGTACCGAGTCAAAATGAACCTCTTAGATTTAAACTGAACTGAAAATAAGTTGAAAAGAATATGAGCTAATTAAGATAGAAGTTTCAACAAGACTACATTAATCGAAAGGGAGCGAAACAATGATTTGACTACTTCGTATTACTTTACAATTTTGTATGCTTGCAAATAAGTATGAGGTCAAACCATGCATTACCCTTGGGTTTGCTCCTAATATGATAAAGTTTAGCCTCCTTAATCAACTGAAAAACGAGTACCTTAACTAACATTTGACCATAATGCTCATTGCCGTAGCGATTGAGGAGCTAGGTGTATGCAGCGATGTTATTAATTAATTTTCACTGTTGTGTGTCACTAAAAACAATGATTCACTTTTCTGCCTTCATTATTATACATATACAGTGAGTAATATTTGAACCAATTAATTTACTCTAATCTAATGGAAAAAGTAACTATATAATCCAATGAATAATGAATTGTCGGGTAGGGTAGAGGACTAAAGGTCCCGTTACTCCCTCCTCCACCAATGAAAACAACAGATATATATAGCATAGCATAGCAGGTCGATCATATTTTATGTGGTCTACGTGACATCGTACCCTCTTTCACTACTCACCTAATTAATATCTATGCTTCAATATATATACACATACATCATATACACTGTATAACATGCATATTCTGTTGTATTCTATTCTCACATAGATTCGATCCCATTGGTCTTCCAAATTCAAACACAATCAACCTTCCTTCCATCACTAAACAATTACTTAATTACTCGTAAATTAATTAAAATGGGTAGGGATGAAAAGTGTGAAATAATAAGTTGGTTCGATGAAGTATCAGAAAACGCAGCATTAGTGCAGCGAGAGACGTTACGTAAGATTGTAGAGGCGAATCACGGGGTGGAATACTTGAAAAGGTGGTTACCACCTCATGATACTCTTTTCTCATCAGAATCAGAAGATGAAGATGCAGGAAGTAGGATTGAGAGGATATTCACCACTTGTGTTCCTCTCGTATCTCATGCGGATATTGAGCCCTATATTCGTAGGATTGCTGATGGTTCCACTTCTCCTCTTCTTACTCAACATCTTATCACTCATCTTTCCCTAAGGTTACCTTCTTACCATACATACCTCCTTTTATTTGAGTGTTTAATTAATTACTCCTCCTAAACTCCTTTATTTAACGTCCCAAACTAAGCCAAACTGAAGTTGGTAATGAATCCATATCAATTTTTGACCCTACAATCAACAATTTATTTCGTTACGCCACATTATTTGATCACTTATAATTAATACTATTCATATACTGTATCTTTTACATACTACGTAATTTATACATTTAACGTTATATACTTATGTATATTTTATTAATATTCTAAGTTGCTCAGTACTTGGCTGTATGTGCAAGAAAGAAAGCTGGGTACAGTCAACTTTATGAAAATTTCCTGCTTGGAGATTTTTCATTTACAATATAAAAAAATTGTACTCATTAATTACTAACTACTATTCCCTCTCATTCTTTGCAAAAGTATCATTTAAATAAAATATACTCATATCACTCATTTAAATAAAAAGGTGTGTTTTTTCAGTAAATGGGAAAGAATACTAACTAATCAGTGTGTTTAAATTCTCAACAATCAAATAATAAGTCGACTGTTTTGTTTACAATAAGATAATATGGGAGTTAATAATGATGGAACTTGGTTTCATAACTTATCAATTTACTAAACTAAGTAACTTATGTATTTCATAGTATTATAGTAGTAATATGGAGTACGAGATAATTTCGTATTATGAGACGGTGTCATTATGTTGAAAAATCATTCATTCATTAATGATAATGAGTTGGATCTTCTTCTTTATTTTACTCCGTAATTGGTTATGTGTGGATCTTCTTCTTTAATGATAGACTAGTGTCATTGATAGCAATTATGTTTATGTATGTATCTATGTGTGGCTGCAGCTCGGGCACAACAGAAGGGAGACAAAAATACGTACCATTCACACAACATAGTGCTCAGACCACTCTCTTGATTTACAAACTGGCAACAGCCTATATATCCAGGTTTCTTACTTCTATTTCCCTTTTCTTTTTCTTTTTTAAAATTACCTCATTACTTTTCAAAAGCTATTAATTAATACGGAGTATGAGTAATACTTTTATCTATACCTAAAAAATTGAAGATTTCTTAACCACCCTAGTGGTTATTGGTTAGGATTAGGTACCATGGACAATATTATACTCCCTCCGTTCCAATGAATTGTTTGCCTTTTATTTTGGCACCAAGGGAAAGAGATCCAATTAGGAGGTGACATATGAAACCAATAGTCAAATTACTCATAAAAAGCCTTCCTAAAATAGAAAGACAAATAATTCATTGAGACGTCCCAACATGGAATAGGCAAACAATTCATTGAGATGGAGGGAATATTATAATAGGATTAAGTACGCTATTTGAGTATTCGTTAAACCAAAAAAAAAGTATCCCCTAAAAAATAGAATATTTTTGTATAAACCAATTTTAGTATCCTCGATTCTTTTTCATTAATGATATTAACTTCATACGAATTCCCAAACATCTAAGCTATCAAATACATACAAAGTACTAATATTGAACATTTTCACTAACGCTTGGTAAATAAAGTAAACCCAAGCATTTTATTTTGGTTCATTAATCCGTGTATTGTACTCCGTACTCCTTATTAATAAAGCATATTTCTATGATGTAATTTTTCCGTATCTCAATTTTATTGTCTCACTTTTTTTTGGTAAAGTATTTACTCCCTCCGTACACTAAGATCTTTCCACTTTTATTCATTTGTGAGGGCTATAATATTGAACTGAGAAAATCTTAGTGGTACGGAGGAAGTAAGAAATAGATGTAGAGAAGGGTAAGATAATATTGAAAATTGACTCTTTTCCATTACTCAGTAAGAGGACAATTATTTTGAAAAATAAATAAATTGGGGTGTAGTCTTGTAGGGAGTAATATTTAGAAATGTGTTTTCAAAACTTGATTCGGAACAAAATTGAATCCTTATTAATTGTACTATCGAGTAGTAAATTAATGTACACCTAAGATTAAATTGAAAAATACCCAACCTCGAATGGGGATAGACACAATATTATTTCATCACATGTGTACAAGATTTTGTTCTACAATTAGATACCCGAAAATTGAATACTCCTAAGTCCTAACAAACACAAAATTTAACATGTCATACTCAAACTAACTTTATCCCCACACCTAAATTAGGTGAAAGGATGTAAGTACACCCGTTAAAACTTGACCCGAGTCATAAATTGAATCTGCTCGACCCATTTTTTTAAGGTCATGAATCGGTTTGTTAATTTTACCCGCAACTCGTTTGACCCAAACCCGTTATGACACGTTATTTTAGGGTCGAAACCCGACCTGACCCGTTCGATCCATTGGGTCAACCGAAATTTATTAAAATTAATAAAATATTACGGAGTAATATTTAAATACAGAGTATTATGTTTGGATTTATTATTCAAAACCTAATTTTAAATTAGAAAGATAAACAAATACTCAATATAATATACGGAGTAACTTTTTTTAATCATTTGATAATAAAATACTCCATAGTGTAATAAAAAAGGGATTGTCTCAATGTGTGATCAAACAATAGTATTATCAGCTAAATAGTGTAACACAAATTCTTGTTTGTGACGGAGAAATATAATTGGTGGGACCAATGTCCTTCTCTCCTCATATGGCACATACTTGACCCGTTTTAATCGTAAGGGAGACCAATTGATAGTGTAATACTCAGTACACTTTTAGTCTTATAATGAGTAATTCGTCTCACTGTTACAAGTGTGGGGAGTTGGCGAGTTAGTTATGATAAGTTGATAACAATGATGGATTAATTAAATTTCAGGATATATCCAACAAAAGCAGGAGGCAAGATTCTAGAGTTCATCTATAGCAGCAAGCAAATGAAAACAAAGGGAGGACTGACTGCAGGAACAGCCACTACTCACTACTTCTCAAGCAAAGAATTCCAACTCAAACAAGAATCCACCAAATGCTTCACTTGCAGCCCCCAAGAAGTTATTTCCAGTGGCGACTACCTGCACTCAACCTACTGCCATCTCCTCCTCGGCCTCTTCTTCTCCAAAAACATCGAGTTCATTTCCTCCACCTTCGTCTACACCGTTGTCCAAGCCTTCTCCACCTTCGAGGAATTATGGACCGACCTATGCGAAGACATCAAACAAGGCCGACTTAACCCCAAGATAACCAACCCAGCAGTTCGAGACTCTGTCCTTAAACTCATATACCCGAAGCCAGGACTGGCCTCTAGGATCCGAGAGGCTTGTGTCGAGCTGGAAGCATCGGGTTGGGCAAAGCTGATTCCAAGGTTATGGCCAAATGCCAAGTATGTTCACTCCATAATGACAGGGTCAATGCAGCCTTACATAAGGAAATTAAGGCATTATGCTGGGAGTGTGCCTTTAATTAGCGCCCATTATGGGTCGACAGAGAGTTGGATTGGGGTCAACATTGATCCGACTTGCCCTCCTGAGGATGTCAGCTATGCAATTGTGCCCACATTGTCGTACTTCGAGTTCATACCTGTATATAGTCATAGTACGAAGAATGGAAATGGGGTTTCATCGGCCATTGATGAAGACTTTGCTGAAGATGAGCCTGTTCCGCTTTCTAAGGTTAAGCTGGGTCAGCAGTATGAGATTGTCCTTACTACTTTCACTGGTAATAATTTCTTCTCTACATTATTGTTCATATTTAGATATTTGCGGTATGGCCTGGTTTATGAGTAGTTTCGGTGTCACTCCCTATCAAAATTTGTTTCCAATTAGCCGATGGGTCCCGTAATGCATGTTAGATTGTTAGACGAGTAGTATCGATCATCCCATTTGATATCCAATTTGGCATATACGAAAACTGCTTCCAAAAAAAAATAGTTCGTACATTTTTATGATTGTTATGTTCTCATGCATCATCCTAGTTGTTTGTTCTATTTTTGTACTGCTGTATTATATATGGTGATGCTGGCATACTACTTTCCTTTGTGACTTGAATTGCTTGCAATTTGTTTGGACACTTTAGAGATTTTGTTTTCATTGTTGAGTAGGACATTTTAGAGAAAAAGAATGAAGGTGGTTGTGGTTGTGGTTGATGAGTTGGAGCAGCAGTCGTCACACAGTTACAAGTTATATTCATTCATGGGGTCATATCCACGTTATTTTCATCCCTGTGAACCATTGGAACTTTATCACTAGATAACCCACCCATCCTGCCATCCATCATACTTCTGTTTTGTTGGGTCCATCAATCTTATGTGTAGTCGTGTACTACTTGTCGTACTTGCTCAACCGTTTACATTTTTCTTTTTAAGGTATTTCAAACTTTCAGTCAATAATTTACTTTTTTTTATCTATGTTCTATTATGTATAAAGCATACTATATAGTACTCCGTACAAGTTAACATCACCTAATCGGCAAAGTCAAAGGGGGCACCAATGTAATACGTATCACACGTGTTATTTAAATGGAGTAATCATTTTAAATCGGAGGGGTATTAATGTATTATTCTGTATAAAGTATATATGGGTACGAAATTAGTTGAGTACAATTCTATTAAGAGTCGAGACATAAACGTTACATGTAATTATAATCAGTACTTACTTTAATTATTCACTTTTAAAACTTCATTGCACATATTTTTTTAAAAAAAAAAAACTTGTTTAGTCATGTCATGGTTGGCTTGTACATAACCCCGGCCCGTCCCATCTATGATCTATCTAGGGTAACCATATCTTTTCAGCCATGTGCACCGTACCTTAGCTCCATATATAGCTCGCTAAAATCTGAGACTAAAAGAATGTGTATGTGTGTACTGTTTTCAGGGCTTTATAGGTACAGGCTAGGAGATGTGGTGGAAGTATCTGGTTTTCATAAGGGCACTCCAAAGCTAACCTTCGTATGTAGGAGGAAGCTAATCCTGACAGTGAACATCGACAAGAACACAGAGAAGGACCTGCAGTTGGCGGTTGAGGCGGGATCCCAGCTGCTGAGCCTGCAGAGCCGGGCTGAGCTAGTGGACTTCACGAGCTACGCTGATGTGGGTAGCCAGCCGGGGCACTACGTCGTGTACTGGGAGGTGAAGGGCGATGTGGAGGAGAGGGTGATGCTGGAGTGCTGCAAGAAGATGGACGAGTCGTTTGTGGATCATGGGTATGTGGTGTCTAGGAAGGCTAGCTCCATAGGACCCTTGGAGCTCAGGGTTGTCGAGAGAGGGACGTTTAAGAAGATATTGGATTTTTATATAGGGAATGGAGCTGCGTTAAGCCAGTTTAAAACTCCTAGGTGCATCAATAACAACATGCTCATCAACATTTTGAATGTATGTACCACTAAGAGGTTCCATAGTGCCGCCTACTCTTAATTTAGGTTTCGCTACTCTACTTCAAATATGGAGTACCAGTAATAATTAAGGAAATAAAACGTGTTGTCTTGTTGGTTAATAAGACGCAATTACTCTTTGTCACCAGCGTTGATCCAAGGTTACGATTGGAAAATAAGTGGATTTTGGAGTATATTAATTCTGATATTCGTATTAATTGAGTTTGGATATCGAAGACGTCTTAGCGTAATGGTTAAGACTTAATGCGACTAATTGTTTTTTTCGTTGAACCAAAAAAAATTAATTTAATTACATTATTAGAATAGTCTTTTAATAAGAAAAATTATAAGTCTATTTGGGCTTCATACATTCACAAGTAAGGTGCACGCAGGAAAAATAAGTGATATTAGTTGGAGGGTAGAATTGGGCCCAATAACTTGCTTGAAGGTAACCAGTCCACAACAACGAAAGAGAGCCCCAAACGCAGCACTGGAGGAAGAAGATGAAGAGCCCGCTAGTCGCATGGCTCTCTGATAAGAGTGTCATAAGACGCCTTCAACTATTACTTTGTCTTTTACCTTATTAATTACTACTCCCGTGCAGAGTAATACTCCGTGTATTACTAGAATAGATTCCGTATGGATGCACGGTGATACAATCATATTTTTAATGATTGGATCGGTTTAACTGTTCGACTAATTAGTCGATGGGTTAGATGATCTATAGAGTAATCTGTGCTGAGGAAAGAAATTACCTAGGATTAATCAATGGGTTTGGATGACATTAGAGAGAAAATGGAGATTGGATAGCTAAGAAAGATTAACTTTCAATGATAAATTCTTGGATAAGTGACTACAACTTATTAATGCCCTTATATAGGCTAAATGCCTTGGGGAATAAGCTAGAAATAAAAGACACAATTACGAGACTACCCTCCATATTATTTTGGTGTGTATCAATACCGACCCCTTGAAAGGATCCTTGTCCTCAAGGATCAGATTTAACTCACCAAGGCATCCCATAGATTGAATACGGAGTACAATTTTAGTAGCTTGATCAACCTAATGCTGTTGGAACCGACGCCAACCAAAAACAGTTCAAAGAATCAAACACCCCACTTCTCAAATTTGTTGTCTCTGGACTCACTGAAATCCTCCGAATCTTCTCTTCCACCATTAATAATAATAATAATAATAATAATAATAATAATAATAATAATGAAATGGATAAGGTGATAACTAAAGAGAAAGAGGAGCTTTCAATTACTGGTGTGGATGATGTTCTTGGCATATAGGAGATTTTATCTTGGCTGCTTGGAGTCTGAGGAAGGACCAACATAAGGCCAACTACTAGCAATCCGCCATGATAAAAAAACAAGGATAGTACGCTTAGTCTCTACCTGGGAGTGACGATTGTAATGAAATCCACCTGGGTCAAAAACAAAGTGACTTACTTTTTCGGTCAAGAGGTCGTCGTGCTTCACTTGTTCTATATTGCCAGGGCCCCAAATGAAAACTTGTAGGTTCGGACCACCTCCTCCTAACTTCATCACCAAGTAATGAAAGGCACTTGGGTAACCCTTCAAACTAGCATCAAGGTGTGCCTCATAATTCATAAATGTCAATCCAATTAAGAGATGGTTTGAGAGAGATGACATTTTCTTTGAGGTAGTAGTAACACAACCATGATATCCCTTGTAGTGTACCCGATGCACATAACTATTTCCAACCTCCTCAAAATCACCCTTGTCCTCAAGGGTGAGACAAAGTGTCTGAGTTATTAGAAAGACACAAGATGTTCCGAGGATCAATAAATACCAATCTCCACCGGGGTCGAACACAACTCGTTCCAAAAGTATAGTAGTTCTTCCATAGAATGTAACATGCCGACACCACATAGTCCACACCAACGCAACCTGATGCTCCAAAACTAAGATTTCACTAGTGGTGTTACTTAATAATATGCCAAAAGCATGGCACATACGAGCAAGATCAATCGGTAAATAAGCATCCTCCAACCAATATGTGCATGAATATTTGACATGTCTAGCAACAACTTTCAACAGCTTCCAATCCATTTCCGCACCATTATTCACCTTGAGACAAAATAAAGTCCATTCTTCACTAACTGGCCCAAGATTAAATAATTTTGTCTCCATTTCTTGACATTCCCAAGGATTAACTTTGCCTTCCTCTTCCCTAAAATAACCCTTGTCCTCAAGGGTGAGGCTAGAAAGGAGATTTGGCTTTACCATGCTCAAGACACAACACAAACACATGACCATAATCCTACTGTTAATGAAAATGTGAAAGTGGAATTTGGCCCAATGCACATAACTACTGCAACTAAGCGTAGTACTCATCACCAGATCATATATGAGTGTACCATCAAAAGAAGGAAGGGTGTGATCACGATGGAATGAAGAGAACCTAATTGCAAAACATAGTCCATCACAAAAAGATAATATGTTTAATTTACCCCAACTATGATGTTCCTTATGAGTTATAAGTGATTGCCAACAATTTTTCACTCTTACAAACAGTAATCCATTACTCAATTCGGCACACACGGGTCTTAAAAGGTACTTATAATGCTAGGGATATAGCTTACGAAGCATCTTACGTGCAATTGATGAATTTTTTTTCTTAATCCTAACATATTCAATGTCACCAATTGAGCCCCAGAGCCAATCAATATCACTTACCTGATAACAAGGGTAAAGGTGTGGGTAAGAGTTACTTCCACAGAACTCTCCATAACAGCCAGATGTTTGGTCCGGGAGTGAACAATCATGGACCATCGACCCCAAATTTAAAAGCAATTGCTTCTTGTCAGTCACTTGATCAACCTGGACCCTGTGGACAGTCCTCGCAGCCTCCTTATCATCCTGAATGGAGTTGAGTTCAGCCCTTGTAGCAGCTTCGACCATTTCTCTAATAAAAACTGGAAGCGACAATTCATCGAACACCTTCTGAGCGTGTGCTACTTGGTCTACTTTTGTATTGTAGCTTGCAGTTTGTGGCTCGGGAGGATCCACGCAAACTGAGATTTCTTTGTTCTCATACAATGAATTGTCCTCATTATAACCGATTATAGTGATTGGGCTGACAATCGGTTCTACCAATTCCAGACCAAGGCTGTTGGATTTGTGCAAACTGGTAACTAATGGTTTGGGGATAATTGGAAGATTTCTTTCTGCCATTAGAGTGTAATTTGAGCAAGGATTTGGAATAGAAATATCACCAAGCATTTGGTGACCTTCATAGGTAGGATTTATGTTGCCCATAAAAATTTCAATGGAAGGCTCGTACTCCAGATTTGTGCATAAATCACTAAACTCGGTATTGGTTTCCGGTGTTTCTATTGGAAAATTTGGTTCGGGAATTCCATCCAACTCTTGGTGTTCAAGAGAAACAAAATGATCCAACTTCAAAGTAGTGAGACATTTCCTTGGTAATTTACTCATATCAAAACTCCCTTGCAAACTTCTTGCAAGAACCAAGTTCGAGACGGCAGCGGTTAACTTCTGCATTTGCAGGGAAAGGGATGTGATTTCGTTGCGAAGATCCATAATTGCTAGTCTGGGATTTTTGTTTTGAATGTTTTTTTTTTGAGATATAACACGGGTCGAGAGGAAAGGTAGCTCTGATACCAAATGATACAATCGTATTTTTAATGATATGATCGTGTGGACATGACATAGGTCCACCCCGACGCGGCCACACGCGGGTTTGGGGAGGCGAATGAATCTCCATGAGATGGTCAAATGGAAATTTAAATCGAAGTCGGAGTCGCCACCGAATTTTATGGTTATTCGGAACCGTTCGAGCCCACTCTATGTCGTAGTGGGCCGTGTACAAAATACGGCCCATTTCCGATGTCAGAGTTTATTGGGCTCGTCCCTTTTGCATATCGATATAGATGCCGACTGAGCGGTTAATCGTATATTGAATGACTCTCGTTGCCAATGGTTTCGGACATCCGGAAACCACGGTTCTGAGTAAGGGGTGAGGGTACGTGTTGGGAAGTTCACTAAGAACACCCAACCCCGCCCGCACATTAGCGGCCTCTACTAGGATATCGAATGACGTTTTAATGCGCGCGTTAGTTGAACGATGAATGATATGCAAACATTGTTTTCCTAAGCATGTGAGGAATTGAATGGGTTGCTAAGTCGGTTTAATGCATGAAAAATTAATTAACGTCAAAGTTGAATTTAACATGTGAGATTCGTTTTAGTATAATAAAACAAATGAAATAAAAAGGATGAATTTGCTACAAAAGATGAACAAACGAGTTAGTATCGATTTGTAAAGAAATAATAGCAAGAAATAAATATGCGAAATCGAGAAAATAAATATTAATCGAAATCTGAAAAATATTGTAGAAAAGACGTTGTTTTGTATAAAAAACGATGTTCGAAAAATAATAAAAAGGACGGAAAAGGCCGCGGCATAACAGCCGGCCGCGCGACTCGCCCGGGATGCCGGCGGGTCGCGTGGTGGCCTGTTTCGGGTCCGGTTTTCGAAGAAGTCGATGTTCGTATTAAATCGCGTATGAATATTGCATGATTCGTACTCGACTTAATATTTTCGATATTCTTTATATTCGATAGTTGACTACGAAATCAATATCAAATACTTGGAATAGTTTTTAGAAAAGATGTAATTTTAGAAATCGATCGAAAAATAAATAATAAAACGAACGAAAACGTAGAAAAAAGAAATCCCGGATTCCAGGCCTGCGCGCGAGTCGCCTGGGCATGGCGCGATTCGCGTGCGGGTCTGTCCGTCTTTATATTTTTGTTCGAAAATTGCTATTTTGAACGAAAAGTAAAAGAAAAGAATTTTGACGAAAAAGATGTAACGATTTCTGAAATCGTCGAAATCTTAATATAATTCTTTTTGATACGATATTCGATTATAGAGAAATCGATATCGTATGTTTAAGAATATTCGTTATGAAAATAGTTTTTTTGTTAATAACGATATTAGAAGAAAATAGAAGAAAACGACTCTAGACCCGTAATATAAAACGGACGAAGAGGAGAGATGGAGAGAAAGGAAGAAATCGGGTTTTGTTGCACCCTCAACCTACATGCTCTTGTCGACTCGGATCGGGGCTCGTCGGAATGTGGCTAGGCACGGGAGCGTCGAGTTTTGGTTCGGCTATAGGTTTGGTTCGGACGGGTGAAGGTTCGGGTATGGGAACCGGTTTCCTTCGGGTTTGTAACGTGATATCGGTTTCTCGATGCTAAGGATTTATATGTGTCGGGATGCTAGATAACTATTGCTGAAAAATCGTGTGTGTATGTGTGAAATTGATGATTTGATTGCTAATAATAGTTCGTGTTTTTTGTGTTGGATGCAAGGGGCTATTTATAGGAAATTCCCGACCTTGGCTTGGGAGAGTTTGACTACCGCTTAGGATAGGAAACGAGAGAATTTGAGGGAAATAAGAATTCCGCTTTCTTGTGGAGGAAGAAAGGCAAACCGGTGGATTTGCTCTTGTTTTGGGCTGTTTCAGCCGAGTGTTTTACACTCGGTCGGATGCTCGAATCGGTTTTTGAATAGGACTCCTGTTTGAGCTAGAATTACCGTTTGAGTAAGAAGCTGAGGAGAACGAGAATTCCGTTTTCTTGTGTGGGAAGAAAAGAGGAATACCGGCTGGTATGTACTACTTGGCCGAGTGGTTTAGCTCGGTTGAGTGTTTGAGTCGGTTCTCGGATAGGATTCCTACTCGGGATCGAATTCTACCTTAAACGGAATTGTTTATTATTTTGTGAATGACTGATTTTTGTAGAGTTGGAGTGTGAACCAACCGTGTGAGATGTCACGGTGGACTCACGGGTTTCGAGAAATGTCTTTGACCGGGTTTTGACTCGGTCGCTAAAAGACGGTTTTACCCCTGGTGACGGATTCGACCCAAATTAGTGTTATTTGACTCGAAACGACCTACTGGGCCTGAATTTGAGGTTGGTTTTGTGAGATTTGTACTCCTTAAAATGCCTAGGCCAAATGTCCATTATTTCGAGCCCATTTCCGAGTACGTTAAAGCATGTTAGCGTCCGATCATCATCGGGTGTTTGTCGGAAACTACTATAGACACCTGGCGGTCAAAATGCGGGTGTCTACAGAGCCCCCACTCTGACTGAGGCTTGGACAGGGCGAAAGTCAGAGTAGCCACCAGGTCAATCGAGGATTAAAACCTGGCAGCTTCCGGTCGGGTCGTTTAAGGTCCATTAGACCTGCGTGGAGGGCCCGCCGGCCATGGACTAGAAATGTACCTGTACTGATGATAACTCCGTGGGGGAATTCGTCGCATGAGACTTAAAATGGGCCTGTATGTGGGCTCATCTTGTTAAATGCCGCTGGGGAGTTATGCAAATTGCATGGTTCGCTTGAGTCGTCCTGTACATATTTATGCAAAGCTGCAAAATTTTGCATGTAACATTTGTAGGAAAAAATGACTCGTGCTGGGGGATAAAAATTTGAGAAAAGGTTTGAATTTTTGAGTTTGAAAAAGTCTTTGAAAAATTAGAGAATTTTTGTCTTGACTTTTGAAAAGGAATAGGAACGCTCGGGATGACTTAGCTAAGCCTTAGGACAATGGCTTTGTATGCTAAATGCTCTAGGATTGGGAATCCTAAGGTGAGGAGGAGAACTCATTTTCATGCTATAAATACCCCTTCTTGCTCCATAAATTTCATAATTCCACAATTCCTTAGTTCCTTAAAGAAAAGAATAAGCCCTGAAAAATTTATCCTTTCTTTTAGCAAATCAAATATGGGAATCGATCGATTAGTCGGAATGTTGCACGAGTGGTCCAAATATTTTAGGGATGCCGATAGGGCTATCCTAAATCAGAATGGCGTTACCCAATTGTCCGTGATCCGTCAGATGCAAGTAGACTGTCACTTCTTGGATGCTTGCCTATCCTATTGGGATGACACATATCATGTATTTAGTTTTCCTCGAGGAGAGATTTGCCCTATTCCTGAGGAAATTGCTGCTGCAGGAGGATGGAATCCTATACTTCGCCCTGCTATCCCTTTTTCGGTTTCTGACCCAAGGAGGAAGTTAAGGGAATTTTTAGGGCTTTCCCATATGGAGGTATCCCGTATGCTAGAAGGAGATACCGTTTCCCTGATCGACCTGGCTGAAAAATTCATGAATCCCGATGATGTCCGGGTCAGGCCGGTTCATAGCCGTAGGGCCTTTACTTTTTGTATGCTTCATGTTTATGCCTTCAAAGGGCATATGGACTTGTTATCTTGCATGGGCCATGTCAGACTTTTCACCGTGGCTGACCTGATGGAGACGGAACACAGCCCGGCTTGGCTGATTACAGGGGAGATTATCCAGGGCTTGGACAATCGTAAGAGGGATCCGTCAGCCAGGTTGACTGGGAGTACCCGGCTTCTACAGGTATGCCGTTCCTTTGAATTTTTTTGAATTTCCGGCTTCTCCCATTTTTCCGGTTTTGCGCGGTTTTTTCCCGATTTTCCGGCTTCTGCGGTTTTCTCGGTTTTCACGTCTTTTCACGTTTTTTTTTTTTTACGTGATTTTGACGATTTTTGCAATTTTGATTTTTTCCGGATTTTTTCAGCTGTGGCTATTCGAGAGGTTATCGATCTTGGATCCTCCCTTAAATGTGAGCCGATATCAACCTAGGCAAGTTATGTCAAGGAGACGAGCTATTGCCTTTTCTCGCTTCAATACCCAACAATATTGGGATGAGGTGCTATCTTTCCATGGAGGCCTGTTGATCCGTTGGGCCGTGCCATGGTGGCCAATTTACCTTTGGACTGGTCTAGAATCTCGAGATAGAGCTAGATATCAGGTAATCCTATCTTTTAGGCAAACAATTCACCTTTTTCCCGATCGCATACTTAGGCAATATGGCCGGGCACAAAGAATCCCAGAAATCGAGGCCGTTGTGAGTGAATCTACTCAGCTGACGGATGTGATGTGTGACACCTGGATGCAAAGGTGGTATACACGAGCTACCTGGCCTGTTCTTAAAAATTCTCATTCGATCTGGGTGACCGATTCTTATGTAAGATGGACCCGAGCTGATTCAGCTAAGACCCGGGCTGCCCTGAAAATTGACGAGGCCTACGACCTGTTACGCCGGGAGCATGCTAAGGACAATAGGAGCTTCTTTACTGAGGGAGATACTTCGACAGGTCAGAAAAGAAAATCTAAGACTCAGACTGAAGGGTCCAGCAATAAGGGTGCACGGGGGAGAGTGAGCCCCCAGACGGATTTAGAAAGGAGACTAGGGCCAAGACTGGCTGCTAAGGACCGACTTGGTCCTCGAGAAAGGCTTCCCGAGCCGGTCAGGGCTCGGCTTGGGCCGGTGCAACAGATGGAAAACCCAAAATCGAAGAAGCGGGTTCGAGCAAAGGAAGTTCCCCTTGTGATTAGGGAACGTTCGCCCCCGTCCCGTCGGCCTCGGGCTCCACGTGACCCGAAAGATAAGGGAAAGGGCAAAATGTACGAGTAGTCTTCTAAATTTATTATTTAAGTATTACTATTATTTTTTTTTGTGGTGTGATTTTGTTGTTCTTTTTTTTTGTGATGTACTTTTTTGAAATAATAAAAAGACATATTAGTGAATACCGTTCCCGTCTTTTCGTTATTGCAATGGTTGTACCCTTTTGAGGGGTTGCCTACGTATCCAAAATTAATGGAATCAAACCTTCCGTAGTTCAGAAGTATTTTTGCAATTTTTGAAATACATCAAGATTATTAATTCGAGATGTGCAACGGTAGGATAAATGATCCTAACTTATTGACTTGCTTAAAATTTTGAAAATTCATAAATTTTGCAAATGACATTGAGATAGGGTTTATGGGTAGTAACGCTTCAGCTGGTCCAAGTTTGTTGGATTGACGAACTCATTCCCGTCCAAGTCCGTTAGCATTACTGCTCCTCCTAAAAGAATCTTCTTCACTAAATATGGCCCAGTCCAATTAGGTTTGAACTTTCCCCTTGGGTCAACTGGTAGTAAAGCTCGAACAGATTTTAGGACTAGATCGCCCTCTTTGATATTCCTGGGTCTAACCCTTTTGTTAAAAGCCCGTTGGATCCTTTTCTGATATATCTGAATATTATTCAGAGCCCGGGATCGTCGTTCGTCTAAGAGAATTAGTGAGTCATATCGAGCTTGGACCCAGTCTGCTTCAGGCACCTGGCTTTCGAGCAGAATCCTAAGAGAGGGTACTTCTAACTCGACCGGCTGGACTGCTTCCATTCCATATGTCAAATAATATGGGGTTGCTCCGGTTGCAGTTCGAATTGATGTCCGATATCCCCATAAGGCAAAGGGTATCTTGTCGGGCCAATCCCGGTAATTCTCAGCCATCTTTTTAAGAATGGTGACAATTGTTTTATTGGCTGCCTCTACCGCTCCATTTGTCTGAGGACGGTAAGGTGACGATGTATGCCTTTGGATCTTGTACTTTTCCAGTAGAGTGGCAGTTTCAGCTTGGAAATGGGTCCCGTGATCGCTGATGAACTCGTGTGGAATCCCATATCGACATATAATTGTGTTTTGGATGAACTTAGCCACATGTTTGGCATTCAAGATCCGGTATGATTCGGCTTCGACCCATTTGGTGAAATAGTCGATAGCCACCAGGATGAAGTAATGACCTCCTGTCCCGGAAGGATTCACTTTCCCGATTATATCAATTCCCCATGTCGAAAATGGCCATGGTGATGTCATTGTATATAGTAGAGATGAAGGCATATGCTGAACATTAGCGAAAATCTGACAGTTATGACAGTGTTTGACATACAGCTGACAGTCAGTTTCCATGCTATTCCAGTAGTAACCGAGCCTTGCGATTTTTCGGGCCAACATATGGGCGTTCATGTGTGGTCCGTTTTCGCCATCGTGCACCTCGGCCATAAATCTTTCGGCTCGAGTTTTGTCAATGCATAGAAGTAAAGCCCCCTGTGCTGTCTTTTTGTACAGCTGTCCATCGTCCGTGCGGATGAACTGGGTTGCCCATCTTCGTAGAGCTTTCTTGGCCCGGTTTTCAGCTCCCGGAGGATATTCCCCTGACGTCAAGTAGGTTAGAATAGCCTGGTACCAAGGTTCTGGATCAGTTATTTCGATATCTTGGATAGCGTTGATATATGCTGGCTCAGATCGTCTTTCGACACAAATGGGCATGCTAGTTAGATGCGCTGGGATATTCAGTAAAGATGCTAATTTTGACAGAGCATCTGCAAACTGGTTTTCTTCCCGAGGCAGATAAATGTATTCCACTTTTTGAAATTGTTTTTCGAGAACCCTTACTCGTGCTTGGTAAGCCACGAGATTTGCGTTCCGAGTCTTCCATTTTTGTAGGTTTGGTTTATGACTAACGATGAGTCACCGTGGACCCGAAGGTTTGTTACTCCTAAATCGGCAGCGGCTTGCAACCCGTGAATGCATGCTTCGTACTCGGCTGCGTTATTAGTCACGTCAAAATCTAGCTTGATGGATAACGGGGTATGTTCACCTTGTGGTGAGATTAGCAAGATCCCGACACCAAATCCTCGAAAGTTGGATGCTCCATCAAAGTACAAATCCCATGTGTCAGTGTCGGTATGGAATATGTCTTCATCTGGAAAAGCCCATGTATCGGTGTGACCTTCCTCGGATATCGGACTATCGGCGAGGAATTCTGCTACTACCCGGCCCTTGATGGCTTTTAAAGGTACGAACTTGAGGTCGAACTCAGCTGGCATTAAAGTCCATCTGGATATACGACCGTTGAGGATGGGCTTCTCGAATAGATATTTGATTGGATCCATCTTGGATAGCACATGTACCTCGTGACTAAGCATGTAGTGTCGAAGCTTTTTAGTGGCCCATACTAATGCTAGACACGTCTTCTCGAGCATGGTGTATTTGCATTCGTATTCCAAGAACTTCTTACTGATGTAGTAAATGGCCCGTTCTTCAGAATCAACTGTCTGGGCTAACATAGCGCCCATGGCTGTCTCGGTTGTCGTCAAATACAGTGACAGAGGTAAACCATGCTGAGGTGGCATTAGCACCGGTGGAGAGGATAGAATTTCCTTGATTTTATCGAAAGCCATTTGACATTTGTCGTCCCACAGTGTTCGTTCTCCTATCTTCAGTTTCTTGAAAATGGGTTCACATACCATGGTTAGCTTTGAAATGAACCGGCTTATATATTGGACTTTCCCGAGAAACCCCCTTATCTCCTTTTCGGTTTTAGGTGGTTGCATCTCGGTTATGGCCTTGATTTTTGCTGGGTCAACTTCGATGCCCCGTTGGCTGACAATGTGGCCCAGTAGCTTGCCCGATGTTACCCCGAAACTGCATTTTTGAGGGTTTAACCTCATGTTGTACTTGCGTAGTCGGGTAAAGAACTTCCTTAGGGCTGCAATGTGCCCGCTTCTGTCCTTGGACTTGACAATCATATCGTCGACATAGACCTCTACTTCCTTATGCATCATGTCATGCAATAAAGTAGTAGCGGTCCGTTGATAAGTGGCGCCAGCGTTAATGAGCCCAAATGGCATTACGGTATAGCAGTAAGTCCCCCAAGGTGTGGTGAAGGTGGTCTTACTCATGTCTTCTTCCGCCATTTTGATCTGATTGTATCCGGTGATAAGCTAGTCGTGTACCTATCAAAAATAACCAACTACGGTCCAACTAAAAATATAGCTAGGGAAGTCGGGATCGATTTCACAGGGAGACAAATAAATCCTACTCGCAATTAAAGTCTATCTAAGTAACCAAATCGGGGGTTTTTGTTTGTTTGTTTTAAATAATCTAAAAGCAATGAAGGAATGAAAATAAATAAGATGAATAAATATAGAGAGAAAACTAGGATCGTCGGTTCACCATGAATTTCCTACGGTCACGGTCTAGGTCACAGGTCTGTCGCAGATATTGGTCTAAGGGGTAGTGAAAAGGTCCTTCCGGTCCGCTATTCACCCTAGAATGCTTCTAACGGCTTCCGATCTTATTAGGGCAAACTAATGTGTTGTAGCAGGTCTAACTCTTACCAGGCTTCCGATCTTAGGTTCGAGTTCACCAATTCAATTAATCAATTACGTCGACTTAATCAATTAATCTCAATTAAATGCTACAATTGACAACTCAGACACAATATCGTAGACAGATCTATAAACTAATTAGCAACCATATTCAATTCATGGATCCCCTAAATCCTAGCAAGGGAAATTAGCTACTCATGGAGAAATTTACGACAACAATAATAAAGATGATAAATAAATTAAGCATAGTGAATAGATCTAAAGAGAAATTAAGAATAAAAGAATTAATAAGATTAAGAGAGAAAAAATTAAGAACAAAGAAAATAAGAAGGAACAAAGAAAGAATTAGATTACCGAGTTTAATGGAAGAGTAGAAACGAATTCATAAATCTAGATCTAAAAGTTTGAGTGTAGAGAGAAATCTAAAGAGAATAGTCTAAAGAAAAGTCTAAAGAGAATTAGAAGCATACAAGAAGATGTTGTAGAATTCTAGTTTAATAGTTTCTTAAATACTAAGCTAAAACAAAAGCTCAAGAGTCTTATTAACCCTAAACATCAAATTAGGAAAGTCTCGGTCTTCGTCCAGTCTCGAGAATAGTCGGTCGAGGATTTTGAATAGTCGGTCGACTATTTGGATAGTCGGTCGACTATTTGGATAGTCGTTCGACTATCTGTGCCCTGTTTCCGTTCTCAGCACTGCGCGCTCAACTTCAAACGCTTGCCATTTCTTCGTTACTTCTTCAAATCAGACGTGTAATATACTGTTGGAAAGCTAAGAGAAAGAGCTTTCCAACGCAACTTGAAGCAGCTCAATTGGAGTTGTAAAACTCAAGATATTCATGTTTTAAGTAGACCCATTTGGAAACGATCATTCTCTTTTCTTATTTCGCAAAAGATTTCATCTTTAAGCACGATTTTGCCTTGTTTATGCACCAACGGGTCCATTCTCTACAAAAGATGCAACAAGACCACAAAGTATCAAATTCGGGGGAAAATAGTAGATAATGCTACTCGATATGCATGGAAATGCGTGCGTAAAAGACGTAATAATCATATATAAATAGCACGCATCAAACCTCCCCAAACCGAACCCTTGCTTGTCCTCAAGCAAGCACAAAACTATAACCCAATCCTAATGGAATGTATATAACTCATAGCGGAACATGCTTCAAAGTTACCCAAACCAATGCGCAACGATTAAAATTAATGTAAACAACCACATACAACAAGCTTGACCAATGACAACAATACTGAACCTTCAACCTTGCAAGACTCGTCTATGTCGGACTCTCACGGGTTGCTCATCACACAAAAGGGGTGATATTGTGAGTTTATTTAAAAATGGAAAGACGAAACACTCACCTAAACTGCGACCTACAAGAACATGCATGCAATCTAACATGAAATTAATCTCTAATAACCGTACATACGCATTCTATCGGGAAAAGACACGTGCCAAGGACTTACATATGGTATAAAGTGAGGCTAATCGGGTAAGAAGGGGCAAAACGATATGGATATGAGGAGGTAAAAGCCAAGCTAGTATTCCCTACCCCCATCAATAATAAATATTCCGTTCTCACCAAACTCTAGTCGAAGAAATTAGGCATAGCAACAAGCGCCTTATCAAAATCGCTTCCCACTAATAACTATGAAATTAGAGAGATCAATTCTTTTCTCATAGCAAAAACACATTCTTCTTCTAGTTTCACTTCATTTTTTCTTTTCTTCTTCTTTCCTTTTTTTTTTTTTCATTCAATTTTTTTCTTTCATTGAATTTTCTTCTTTCATCTTTTTTTTTTTCTCAATTCATTTTTTCCAATTCCCTTTTTTTTCAATCATCATGGTACCAAAATTAACCCGAAAAAAACAATTCCGTCTAATTCAACTACTAGCTTGACTAGGGTAGGCAAATTATGGCATGTAGTTAATAAACGGGTCAAACAGGTCAATTTGGCTATGTGAGGCTCATGGGAATTAATTAAAAGAAAGGATTTGCCTTTTTCGCACATGTCAAAACCACGAGTCAAATGCATACAGGTACCAAGAGACGAATGTCATGCTTATGCAGTTTGATGTTACATGCCTCATAAGGAGTACTACTCTCAACCTAAATGAAACTGATCATGGATGTCATCAGTTTAAGGCTCTAATTTCTTACAATTCTGAGTAGTTTGCCAACAATGAGTCAAATTTATTTGTTCAGTAAAGTTAACCAAAGATGTAAGAATGCCGCATGTGATTATATACAAAAAACGCTAACGATGCAAGGCATAGGCAAGCTAATGAAGACATAAAAGCAATATCATCATCATTATATAACCATTCCGACTCGACTATATGAAACAAACATATTTTTGATTTTTTTTGATTTTTTTATGCATGCGAAAATGCAATAAATATGCAGATGGATGAAAACAACAGATGCATACCCTCCCCAAACCAAATCACACAATGCCCTCATTGTGTACAACAAATAATAAGAGGCATAAAAAATATGGGGAAAGATATGAAAGACGATGAAAGTGTAAAAGGAAAAAAAATGAGACTACTTACAAGATACATATAAAGGAGACATCCCCAAACTGCATCGAAACATCCTCTTCATAATCGGAATTGTCGATGTCTTCGTCGCAAAAACGGTACCTACACACAAAAAACAAAAAAAAAACAAAAAAACACAAGAGAAGCAAAGAAAATATATAGAATACATCTTAGTAACCTATGTGAATCGCCTAAAAAATAGGTCAAGGATCGCATTAGCTTGTCAAACAAGCTAGACCAATCAGCAGCAAAGTGGTCATAAGGAATCAACATTAACAAGCATGACCAATAATAAGTATGATAAGTAAGAAGAGTAGTGAGCAGTTTATGAGAAAAGACATACAAACCAAATATCTCAAAATTAGCCCAAGTCTTATCATTTGACACAAATTGCACAAGAGGAGAGTCAAATAACTCAAAACTACTCAAAACATCAAACTTATATTTTTCACCTTCTTCGAAAAAGTTGTTATGATCGCCATCTTCAATGTTCTTAAGCAAACAACCATCAAACGAGAAACCAAGAGCCAAAACAATCTCTTCTAAAAGAGTCTCACAATCCTCATCCATAATCATAGGCTCAAGCGCAGGTGTAAGGGAATCGAGATCAATATAATCAATGGGTGAAGGAGATTCCTCTTCAAAACAATGGGAAAAGTCAAATTTCTCTAAAATAGGTTTTTCAAAGAAATCAGATTCGCAATCCCAAGTGTCCTCAATGCTAAAACTCTCTTCACTCAAAGTATCATTCAAAAGTGCATTCTCTTCCCGACTCTCGTCCGTTTGATCTTTTCTCTCACGCTCACGGGTTTTTCTATTGTTCAACCCTCTTTCCAAAATCTCAAAATTGACATCAAATGACACACTCTCAAATTCACATGAACCAAAATCCTCAATGTTATCCTCAGAAAAAACATCAGTCAAAGCATCCAAACACACGTTTTCCTCAAATATAAAACTTTCCATCTCACAATCATTGTTTGCCACAACAATATTCACAAAATGAGAAGAATATTTGATTAAAGGGTGTGAAAGTTGCTCCGAAAGAGAATAAGATGGTTCACAAGTATCTAAGGAATGCAAGTCATCATCCTGCATCAAGTTAGAAATCGTAGGGGTTTTGGGAACAATTTGGGATTGAACACTATACACATCATCAACATCTTCCTCAAATGGGCATATGTCCTGTCTAATAGATGCAACAGATTCAGTCATAACATAGTCAGTGGAATGTGAGAAATTAACTCTAGTATCTAACTTACATGGAGTATCATGCTCGTTTTCCTTTAAAGTTACCATATCTATAAGTTGTTGCATCATCGCCTTAAGCTCCGATATCTCAGCTTTCCTCTTTATCTCAGACTCCAAACTGTTTCGGATTAAATATTGGAGTAGCGCCCATTGTTTCACATAAGACATGTATTTAAACATGTCTTCACAGTTTCCCTCAATATAAGCCCGTGTCGCGTCATCGACACCATCATAAATCATATGACTCACCTCCCACACACTCACATGATAACCATTTTGAGTAATAAAAGAGTCAAGTCTATCAAAATAAATATGCAGTGGCTCATGTTCAAACTGAGGGAAGTAGAAGATAGTCATACTGGTGGAAAAAAATTGAGAATAAAAATATAAATATAAATAATAAATAAATAAGAAAAATAAAACTAAATAATAATAATAATAATAAATAAATAAATAAATAAATAAAATAGAAATAATAAAAATAAAAATAATAATCGTCTCAAGAAACTGGAGTTCCCTGAGACAGAAGATAAACTAAAACGACAAGTAAAATTAACCGTCTCCCCGGCAACGGCGCCAAAATTTGATAAGCTAGTCGTGTACCTATCAAAAATAACCAACTACGGTCCAACTAAAAATATAGCTAGGGAAGTCGGGATCGATTTCACAGGGAGACAAATAAATCCTACTCGCAATTAAAGTCTATCTAAGTAACCAAATCGGGGGTTTTTGTTTGTTTGTTTTAAATAATCTAAAAGCAATGAAGGAATGAAAATAAATAAGATGAATAAATATAGAGAGAAAACTAGGATCGTCGGTTCACCATGAATTTCCTACGGTCACGGTCTAGGTCACAGGTCTGTCGCAGATATTGGTCTAAGGGGTAGTGAAAAGGTCCTTCCGGTCCGCTATTCACCCTAGAATGCTTCTAACGGCTTCCGATCTTATTAGGGCAAACTAATGTGTTGTAGCAGGTCTAACTCTTATCAGGCTTCCGATCTTAGGTTCGAGTTCACCAATTCAATTAATCAATTACGTCGACTTAATCAATTAATCTCAATTAAATGCTACAATTGACAACTCAGACACAATATCGTAGACAGATCTATAAACTAATTAGCAACCATATTCAATTCATGGATCCCCTAAATCCTAGCAAGGGAAATTAGCTACTCATGGAGAAATTTACGACAACAATAATAAAGATGATAAATAAATTAAGCATAGTGAATAGATCTAAAGAGAAATTAAGAATAAAAGAATTAATAAGATTAAGAGAGAAAAAATTAAGAACAAAGAAAATAAGAAGGAACAAAGAAAGAATTAGATTACCGAGTTTAATGGAAGAGTAGAAACGAATTCATAAATCTAGATCTAAAAGTTTGAGTGTAGAGAGAAATCTAAAGAGAATAGTCTTAAGAAAAGTCTAAAGAGAATTAGAAGCATACAAGAAGAGGTTGTAGAATTCTAGTTTAATAGTTTCTTAAATACTAAGCTAAAACAAAAGCTCAAGAGTCTTATTAACCCTAAACATCAAATTAGGAAAGTCTCGGTCTTCGTCCAGTCTCGAGAATAGTCGGTCGAGGATTTTGAATAGTCGGTCGACTATTTGGATAGTCGGTCGACTATTTGGATAGTCGTTCGACTATCTGTGCCCTGTTTCCGTTCTCAGCACTGCGCGCTCAACTTCAAACGCTTGCCATTTCTTCGTTACTTCTTCAAATCAGACGTGTAATATACTGTTGGAAAGCTAAGAGAAAGATCTTTCCAACGCAACTTGAAGCAGCTCAATTGGAGTTGTAAAACTCAAGATATTCACGTTTTAAGTAGACCCATTTGGAAACGATCATTCTCTTTTCTTATTTCGCAAAAGATTTCATCTTTAAGCACGATTTTGCCTTGTTTATGCACCAATGGGTCCATTCTCTACAAAAGATGCAACAAGACCACAAAGTATCAAATTCGGGGGAAAATAGTAGATAATGCTACTCGATATGCATGGAAATGCGTGCGTAAAAGACGTAATAATCATATATAAATAGCACGCATCATCCGGCATACCCGTCCATAAATGATAGAAGGGCGTGGTCGGCCGTGTTGTCCACCAGTATGTCGATATGTGGTAACGGAAAATCGTCTTTTGGGCTGGCCTTATTAAGGTCCCGGAAATCTACACATACTCGGACTTTGCCATCCTTTTTGGGTACTGGTACTATGTTTGCAACCCAGTCCGGATATTCAGACACTTGGATAAAGCCCGCTTTGAATTGTTTATCAACTTCTTCTTTGACTTTGAGAGACCATTCGGGCCTCATTCTTCGGAGTTTCTGTTTTACCGGCTTGTACCCGTCTTTGATGGGTATTCGGTGTTCAGCTATTTCCCGGTCTATTCCCGGCATGTCCTTGTAGGACCATGCAAAGACATCTTTGAATTCCTGGAGGAGGTCCGTGAATTGTTGTTTCTCCTCGGGATCTAAAGATAGGCCCAACCTAAGTATCTGAGGCTCTAAAGGGGTTCCTACGTTGATGGAATCGGTTTCTTCGATTACCGGATTTCGGGACTCCCTTTGTTCAAGTTGCTCGACTAGATGCGGAGGCAGTGGTACCTGTTCGTCGGGTTTCTCAATGTCATTGCAAGTAAGATTTATGAAAACATTTTGAAAATAAGCCAAGTCGTAAGCAGAACGGTTATCGTTATTATTGATAGTAAATTTTGAAAAGAGCTCGAAGAGAGCTGCCATCTGATCGTTGGTCAGAGGCGAGATAGGGAGAGCCCTCGGGACAGACTCTGGGGCTCTCGATGGTGAGGCTAAAGAAGGGAGAGGGGTTACAGACTCGATCCTAGTACTGGACCCTCTAGACTTTGACTCAGACTCCGACTCTGACTCTGACTCGGACTCGGACTCAGATTCAGACTCGATAGCATGCATATCTCCTTCACCAGTAGTAAGCTTGTAGACTCGACCCTGACTGTCGGTCCACTTGGTTGTCTTCCTCCAAGCTCTCTTCCCAGTGTCGGCACCAACTTCAGAGATCAGCTTAGTTGGATCGAACCTGCTGCTGCGAAGGATCAAGCTGACTAGCTCTTGCTTAGGGGTCGGGATGACCTTGTCCTCCCCGAAGAGTAGTCCTAGAATGGGCTCAGTGTTGGTTGGGCCCTCCTTTGATTCGGCCTGGATAAGGGCGAATATGTCATCCGGAATGAAATTGCTTTCCCGAGCCAGTTTGGTCCCGGGATATGAGATGGTGGGCCGATAGAGGCCCGTTTGAACAGTTTCGAATACCGGGGTGACGAACGTGACCGCCTTGGTTTGGTTCGTGTAGCCGGACGCCATAGTATAGCCTAGACCGAGGTGAGATTGCCCATTGTTCAGGGTTTCGATGATCTTTCCCGGTGGAAGATATGGCCTTGATGTGACTCCCGGTAGGCAACCTAGGTTCTGTAACATCGTATAGATGCTAACGGTGAAGTATGGCTGAAAAAAGTGTTCTTCCTCGATCATTCCCACGAAGTTGAATCCTCGTGGGTCGGCTGAGCCTGCCGTGTTGCAGCTTGACACGGTTATGGGGGTAGCTTCGAGGGTGATAATCCCGTCCTGTAGAGGTAGTTTGACCTTCCTATGAAGAGTAGAGGATACAGCCTTGACCGTGTGAATCCATGGTCTTCCGAGTAGCAGATTGAAAGATGAAGTAACATCGATCACTTGGAATTCTAGCTCCTTCTCGATCGGGCCTGTTATGATGGTTAGTTTAACGGCCCCAGCCACTGATTTTGGGCTCCCATCAAAAGCCTGGATAGTCTTTGCAGTCGGAAGGTAGTCAGCCTCGGTAATGCCGAGGGCCTTGGCTGTCCTTAAAGGAAGGACGTTAACTGCGGACCCGTCATCAATTAGGGTCATCGGGAGATATTTGTTTCGACAAATCACCGTGATATATAGGGCCAAGTTATGGGTGGTCCCGAATGGTGGAAGGTCGGACTCGGAGAAGGTGATGAGTGGGCCTTCTCCTTTGGGCTTGTCTTTGAGATATGACATGATCGTGGCTACCATTTCAGTGGGGGTAACCGATGAGTCGACCTTGATTTCATCAAGGGCCTTAGTAAGCGCCGCTCGATGCTCCTGTGAACTAACCAAAAGCTGCCATATAGTAATATCGGTTCGGACCCTCTTCAATTGTCTGACTAGGGCCGTGTCGGCGTTTGGTTCTTCAGGAGTGAGTTCCGTCCTGGAAGGTTCAGTGACGGTTTCCGGGGTGGCTGTGATGGTGTGTGTACCGGCCAGAGCTCTGGCTTTAGCCCTCCGGACTTCCTCGATAGTGACGGGGACAGCCTCCCCTTTAGCCAAGTAGACATCATCTTCGTCGTCGTTCCATATCCCGTTGATTTGGGAAATGAAAGGGGAAATGAGATGAGAGCAGTCAACTACCTCTCCAGTAAAAATGGCATGAGTAGCGAGAGGATTGTTTTTGTTACTTGGCTTGTCACTGGGTAGCGGTATCTTCCCATTTTCGATCAGATCTTGGATAAGATGCTTCAATTTCCAGCATTTCTCCGTGTCATGCCCATTGCCTTGGTGATAGTGGCAATAGGCCTGAATGTTGTAGCTTTTAGACCGCTTTTCTACGGGAACTTCTGGAGTTGGGCCTATCGGTTGGATTAGGCCTTTTGAAGATAGCCTTTGTAAGGCATTAACATAGGTTGTCCCTATGTTGGTGAATACCCGATTTGGAGTATTCTTCTTGGTTGAGGTGTCAAGTGAATTTACCTCGTCAAAAATGCTTCGGGCCGCCGTTGTGGGGGCGGGCTTGCTAGAGGAGGAACTGGATCCTTGATACCCTTTGGCAGAGGCCTTAGTAAGGCTCTCTAACCTTAGATCGTCTTCGATTCTGGTACCCATTTCGGTCAAAGTTGCGAAGTCGGGTATAATAGCGTACCTGAGATGGACTCGGTAAGCAGGGAGGAGGTTTTTGACAAAGGCCTCCACTAGCACCTTTTCGGTGGGCTTGTCCACCAGCTTAACACTTTCGGTCCGCCACCTTTGGAGGTATTTGGTGAAACCCTCCTTAGGTTCTTGGGCCATAACCTCTAGAGTACGCATGGTAGTCTGTATTTCAGCGTTATCTGCATAGTTCCGTGAGAATTCCATGGCAACATCGTCCCAAGTTTTGAATTTCTTGGGGTCGAGCCTGTAGTACCAGGCTTTTGGGTGTTTCTCCAGAGAGGAAGCAAAGAGATGCTTGAACATGGTCGATTTGACCCCCTTGACAGCCATGAAGTCTTTGAAAGCCCGAATATGAAGTACCGGATCTTCGGTCCCATCGAACATTGGTAAGCCCGTTAAGTTAAGGTTAGCGGGCAATTCATCAGTTAGGGTCGAATAGGTACGGGCATTTTCCGTGAGAATGGTGTTTCTGGTGGTCGAGTGGACCTGTTCCTGCAGCTTTTGGACTGCGCCGGCTAGCGCGGCTAAGGGCCCATCGTCATCGATCGAGGCGTTAGGAGTTCCCTGTTCTACGGCACTAACCCGAGTGACGATAGCGATCTGGTCTTCCCGCATTTGCCTCAATTGGGTCTGGATTTGGGCCAACGTGGTGTTCAACTCATCTATGGCTTTTTGCGTCATGGTTCGAGTGAAGGGTGGCCTGTCTGTAAGAGCACCACGTAATTAGCAACTTAACCCGAATCCTAAGGAAAGTACATCCCGAGCAAGGGAAAAAAAAAGAAGAAGACTAAAAGACGATAAATGACTCGGAAAAGACACCTAGACGGGTGACTTGTGAAGAGGTGGGCCTTCCTCAGGATCCAACGCTGTGGGTTGGGCCCTGTCCGAAGGAAGGTTCACGTGAGACATTCCCAGACTTTTAGACTCGATTGTGTAAATGGGCCGACCCTTGTAGGAGTATGTCCTACGTAGGTGGGCCTTGCCTTAGTAAAATAAGGAGGACTAGGATAGGGGGGAAAATCCGTGATGTAAGATCGACGGAGTTTCGACGCTAGAGGCTTCAACGACTTATGACACGACCCGACACTGCTAAATACGGGGAGTCTAAGAAGAGGAAGTTTTAAAATATGAATTTTTGAAAAGCCCGAGATGAATCGGGTGGAGAAATCCGGCCCTTTTTCGAAAAAAGAAAAAGGAGTGGGCCGGATGTCGGGTTTCGAGTTTTGAATTGGGCATAATACCGGCTAGAAAAAGGCTGTTTTGAGTAAAAATCATAAGTCCTAAGTTCGGTATATGACCCGGGTTTTGAAAATTGGATAGTTTGAAAAGGATGTAAAATTTGAAAAGATGACGGTTTTGAAAAAGATATGGATCAAGTAGCACGTAGTCATGGAAACAGTATAATGACGCCATGTATGCTCTTAATCTAAGTCTCGGTCAGTCTGTAAGGGTCTATACCAGTGTACACAGCCTATCAAGAATCGGGGCGGACTCCCTAACTCGAGTTGAGATTAGGACATGCCGTAAAACCCATATGAATCGGCTAATGGACACCTTTGACATAACCAGTTTGGACTATATCAACGGTATAGTGGGACGTCGGTCACGAGTACCGGCCCGGAAAAATGGGGTTATGCATGAACCGTAAAACTAAAACGCGCATTGTACTAGTCAAACGATTTCTATTCGAGTCTCACCCTGAGGACACTGAAGGTTATTAACTCATCAGAAAATCCCCAGCGGAGTCGCCAAATTGTGGACATGACATAGGTCCACCCCGACGCGGCCACGCGCGGGTTTGGGGAGGCGAATGAATCTCCATGAGATGGTCAAATGGAAATTTAAATCGAAGTCGGAGTCGCCACCGAATTTTATGGTTATTCGGAACCGTTCGAGCCCACTCTATGTCGTAGTGGGCCGTGTACAAAATACGGCCCATTTCCGATGTCAGAGTTTATTGGGCTCGTCCCTTTTGCATATCGATATAGATGCCGACTGGGCGGTTAATCGTATATTGAATGACTCTCGTTGCCAATGGTTTCGGACATCCGGAAACCACGGTTCTGAGTAAGGGGTGAGGGTACGTGTTGGGAAGTTCACTAAGAACACCCAACCCCGCCCGCACATTAGCGGCCTCTACTAGGATATCGAATGACGTTTTAATGCGCGCGTTAGTTGAACGATGAATGATATGCAAACATTGTTTTCCTAAGCATGTGAGGAATTGAATGGGTTGCTAAGTCGGTTTAATGCATGAAAAATTAATTAACGTCAAAGTTGAATTTAACATGTGAGATTCGTTTTAGTATAATAAAACAAATGAAATAAAAAGGATGAATTTGCTACAAAAGATGAACAAACGAGTTAGTATCGATTTGTAAAGAAATAATAGCAAGAAATAAATATGCGAAATCGAGAAAATAAATATTAATCAAAATCTGAAAAATATTGTAGAAAAGACGTTGTTTTGTATAAAAAACGATGTTCGAAAAATAATAAAAAGGACGGAAAAGGCCGCGGCATAACAGCCGGCCGCGCGACTCGCCCGGGATGCCGGCGGGTCGCGTGGTGGCCTGTTTCGGGTCCGGTTTTCGAAGAAGTCGATGTTCGTATTAAATCGCGTATGAATATTGCATGATTCGTACTCGACTTAATATTTTCGATATTCTTTATATTCGATAGTTGACTACGAAATCAATATCAAATACTTGGAATAGTTTTTAGAAAAGATGTAATTTTAGAAATCGATCGAAAAATAAATAATAAAACGAACGAAAACGTAGAAAAAAGAAATCCCGGATTCCAGGCATGGCGCGACTCTCGTGCGGGTCTGTCCGTCTTTATATTTTTGTTCGAAAATTGCTATTTTGAACGAAAAGTAAAAGAAAAGAATTTTGACGAAAAAGATGTAACGATTTCTGAAATCGTCGAAATCTTAATATAATTCTTTTTGATACGATATTCGATTATAGAGAAATCGATATCGTATGTTTAAGAATATTCGTTATGAAAATAGTTTTTCGTTAATAACGATATTAGAAGAAAATAGAAGAAAACGACTCTAGACCCGTAATATAAAACGGACGAAGAGGAGAGAAGGAGAGAAAGGAAGAAATCGGGTTTTGTTGCACCCTCAACCTACATGCTCTTGTCGACTCGGATCGGGGCTCGTCGGAATGTGGCTAGGCACCGGAGCGTCGAGTTTTGGTTTGGCTATAGGTTTGGTTCGGACGGGTGAAGGTTCGGGTATGGGAACCGGTTTCCTTCGGGTTTGTAACGTTATATCGGTTTCTCGATGCTAAGGATTTATATGTGTCGGGATGCTAGATAACTATTGCTGAAAAATCGTGTGTGTATGTGTGAAATTGATGATTTGATTGCTAATAATAGTTCGTGTTTTTTGTGTTGGATGCAAGGGGCTATTTATAGGAAATTCCCGACCTTGGCTTGGGAGAGTTTGACTACCGCTTAGGATAGAAAACGAGAGAATTTGAGGGAAATAAGAATTCCGCTTTCTTGTGGAGGAAGAAAGGCAAGCCGGTGGATTTGCTCTTGTTTTGGGCTGTTTCGGCCGAGTGTTTTACACTCGGTCGGATGCTCGAATCGGTTTTTGAATAGGACTCCTGTTTGAGCTAGAATTACCGCTTGAGTAAGAAGCTGAGCAGAACGAGAATTCCGTTTTCTTGTGTGGGAAGAAAAGAGGAATACCGGCTGGTATGTACTACTTGGCCGAGTGGTTTAGCTCGGTTGAGTGTTTGAGTCGGTTCTCGGATAGGATTCCTACTCGGGATCGAATTCTACCTTAAACGGAATTGTTTATTATTTTGTGAATGGCTGATTTTTGTAGAGTTGGAGTGTGAACCAACCGTGTGAGATGTCACGGTGGACTCACGGGTTTCGAGAAATGTCTTTGACCGGGTTTTGACTCGGTCGCTAAAAGACGGTTTTACCTCTGGTGACAGATTCGACCCAAATTAGTGTTATTTGACTCGAAACGACCCACTGGGCCTGAATTTGAGGTTGGTTTTGTGAGATTTGTACTCCTTAAAATGCCTAGGCCAAATGTCCATTATTTCGAGCCCATTTCCGAGTACGTTAAAGCATGTTAGCGTCCGATCATCATCGGGTGTTTGTCGGAAACTACTATAGACACCTGGCGGTCAAAATGCGGGTGTCTACAGATCGGTTTAACTGTTCGACTAATTAGTCGATAGGTTAGATGATCTATAGAGTAATCTGTGGTGAGGGAAGGAATTACCTAGGATTAATCAATGGGTTTGGATGACATTAGAGAGAAAATGGAGATTGGATAGCTAAGAAAGATTAACTTTCAATGATAAATTCTTGGATAAGTGACTACAACTTATTAATGCCCTTATATAGGCTAAATGCCTTGGGGAATAAGCTAGAAATAAAAGACACAATTACGAGACTACCCTCCATATTATTTTGGTGTGTATCACACGGTTTTTGAAGTAGGGGGATTATGTAGATCGTCACAATTGGTTTAAAATAAAGAGTATCGTGTATTACTAAGTGTATGTGCCGAACAATTGGTTTAAACGTGGGAGATCCACATCCACCCCATGGATCAGACTTGGACCTCCAACGTTTGGACCATGGATTAAATATTGACCTTAGACATCTGACTCATGGCCCAGATGTGAAGGTCCACGTTTGACATATGATTTAGTCGTGGATTTCAAAAAAAAAGTTAACCTAAGGGACGTTTGGTTAAAGCACGGGAAAGGGAAATGGAATAAACGTGGGAAATAAGGGTATTGTTGTTTGTTTAGAAATTATAGGGAATAGAAATGACGAGGTGATGACGGTCTCGGGGTGGCGGTAGTGACGAGATTGGTGGTGGTGGTGGTGGTGACATTGGTGGTGGTGTTAGAGTGGTGGTGGTTTTAGGGTGGTGGGCGATGAGTTGGGGTGGTGGGTGAGAGAATCAAAATTCAAACCCCTGGAGGTGGGGTAATCAAATTAGAGAAGTATGAGGTTTGGGAAGGAATGCTAAGGGAGTAAGTGAACGCAAAAAAATTAAAACAAACCATCACAAAGGGAATTAAGAAGATTGATTCTCTTTCCCTTTCCTATAGCCCCTCAACCAAACGGCCCTTAAGTGTTTAATTATCGATTAACCTTGTAATTACTTAATTAATACTCCGTAGTATGAATTGACTTATTGACATGTGTAAGTAAAAATTACGTGTCAAGTTTACGTTGCTGAAGATTAATTGCTCAATTATGTACTTAAGTTATTAATGTGAAATTTTAGTTATTAATGTAAAAGTAAGAGTTTAACCAAATTATTGTTTGTCGATTAATCAGTTTTTTACGAGTTTTAAAATGATGGTTTTTTATTGTCAAACAATGTTTTGTTACGAGGGAAGAATAAAGATATCTTATGTACATTTACAGGAGTACGTTTTGAACTAATTGCGTCGAGGCCAAAACTAGTTGCTCCCATATTCTATGTGCACTTGTCCTAACACAAATTCTTGTTTGTGACAAGAATATCCGTTACAAGTTTGTGACAAGAATATCCGTTACAAGTTTGTGACGTGTCAAATAATATTCACTTGAGCAGATAAAGACTAGTCGATGTGCTAATTCTTAGGCTTATCTTTTTTAATCAAGTGATGTTATTTGACCCGTCAACCTGTCATCAATTTATGACGAATATATCGTCACAAGGTGATACGATACTACTAATTGCGTTCTACCACCATTTCTATTAATCCTGCAAAGATGAAAAGAAAGGAAGTGGCAGAAATATAGGCGCCTCAGATTCGGGTGATAACAGCAAACCTGAAATTCCACAAGCAACAGAACATGGTATGAATACGATGCAAAAGTGCTACGAGGACTTCTTCTTCACACTTCTCACTGCATGCTGAGGTAACACTTTACGTACGCCATTATCAATGAACCCCTTTTCACACTTCCTTTCCCACTATGCTAAATCAAATTTCTGCCCCCACCTAACCTCTGCCAAAAATTACCTAAACAAAAATTATTTCTAGGGATTTTCTCTCAATTACTCCTCAATTTTTTAAACACAAAAATTGCTTTTAAATTATTACTTGTATAAAAAAAGTAATAAAGAATCGTAAATTATTATTAACTGAAACACACAAAAAAATGTAAATAAACTATAAACCGCGTTCATTGTGCGTAATCGTAAAATGTGTATTGCACGAGATCTTTAATTTAAAAAAAAAATATGGAGTATGTAAGTAAATTATTTTCAAATTTGAGACTAACCATAACTCCATGTTACGTACGGAAAATAAGAGTAGCAAGGCTACTTATAAACCATCTCACACTAAATTGGGTTGTTTGATTCATAATGAGAAGATGAAATTACCAATAACTTCTTCTTTTTTGACGGAAAACGGGGTGGCTTTATATTAAATCAAGATCCGTCAAGTCCAAAATGGCTTGCAGGAAAACCGAGTCCAGTACAATCTCCTCACCCACATTAGAGCAAAATCTCGCAGCAAAATGAGCTACGGTATTACCCTCACGCCTAGTATGACAACATAGAAAAGATTCGAATGACTCAGAGAGCTTATAAATCTCGTCAAGGTAATTCTCGAAAGGACTCCGCCAGCTTTTATTAGCATTCACCGCATAAACTACCAAACTCGAGTCGCTCTCCAAAATCACGTTCGTCCTCTTGCAACCTTCTAGTCACAATCAATCTAAAGCACGCCGCCATGGCTTCAGCTGTCTCCGTATTCCACCAAGCCTTCATCCGTCGACTACCCACGAGTAATAATACCCCTACTCATCTCTCACAACGCAACCGAGACTCTCCCTTCGTAAGAGAAGTTGCATCATCATTTACCTTAACGTAACCCACTCAGCGGCCTTTGCCATGTTCTGCTTCGATCCTAATCGAGTTCCTGAATTCAAATTGGAACCAAGCCTAATAGAATAGTTTGTGTAGTCTGTACCATCTTAAAAACTTAAATTCACATGAATTTGTGTGGGAATTTGTACATAACGAGGGGACTAGGTGAACAATTTCTTCCATTATGCAGAAATTGAAGTTGTCTTGGAAGTTGTAATTTTCATAAAATGGGCAACCAAACACCATCAGAATTTATCAATTCATGAGAAGTTCTACTTCGATTTAGTAGGGTAACCAAACGAACCTTAGTCTAACACAAATTTTGTTTGTAACGAATATATCGGTTAAAAATTTATCACGGATCAAATATCTCACCCTCACTCACTTGATAGAGAAAGACAAACATTTGCCACGGAGTACTATTTAGATATTCGTATTTTGTCTTATCTAGTTATCTATCATGTGAGTGATATTTGAGTCGTCATAGATTACGGTAGATATATCCTCACAAGGATAGTCTCTTGAAAATTAAATGTGTAATGACCTAGCTATGATCTCTCATAAACACTATTGAGATACTGGTTGTTACAAAAAATTTGTGTAATTTTATTTACCTTTCCTCAATTTCCCTTCACGAAAATAGAAAATATTTCAATGTCCCAATCATTTGTTTACCTTTAATTAAAATATACGGAGTACCATTCACAAATAAAGAGTGAACAAATGATCGAGACAGAAATAGTAAATAATCAGAGATGAAACACATCAAAGTATATGCAAGAAGGAAATCGAACTTAACGAACACAGAGTATCATTGACAATAAGACCTGGGGAAACTCAAAACTCGCCCCCTTTTTTTACCCGCGATTCATTTGTCCCGAACCCAAATGATTAGTTCTTTTAAGGCCGAAATCCAACCCGACCCCCTCGACCTGTTGGATCAATGAGAATTTATTAAAATTAATTAAATATTTATATTTATATACTCGTATTATAATTAAAAGTTAGAGTAATACTTTTAAATTACAAATATAAATAGTAGATATTATTCAATTTAATACTCGTAAAACTTTTTTTTATCATTTAATAATAAAATAATTATTATAAAATAATTATGATATTTTAATAATCCGAAACTATAATACTATTAAGATAAATGAAAATTTAATACTTCGTATTAATAATATTTTTTTGACTTAAAAAACAGTAAAATAAATTACGCATTTGAAACTATTTTTGACCTTAACACGACCAATGACCCGTATAACCCGACCCAGATTCTATCCAATATGTGACAAGACTCGTCCGACCCGTTTGATAGATCTGTAATGACAATGCTTTTGTTTTTGTTTTTGTTTTAATGAGTAGACCGAGATCTTTGATATGGAGTTGACAATAATAGAAACTCATCTATCATCGGGAGAAAAGAAGTGTCCTAACAAAAGAGTGAAGAAACTGTGGGAAGATAAACAATCAATTGGGCAGAGTAGAGTGGTAAACGGATAATTAATAGATCAACCCAACAAAAAAAACAGAGAAAGAGATAGAAAGAGAAGAGATAGTGAAGGCCTGAAGGGGGGTTGTGAAATGTGAAGTGGTGATGCTTTGCTTTTGTCTGCACTCTGTGCCCATCAAATTTTCTCCCTCCCTCCTCTCTCACTCCACTCTTTGAGTCTTTTCCTCTCTACCCTTTTTCCATTACCTTTTTTTTTTTTAAAAAAAAAAACTCACAGAATTTGCTTTTCTTAGCTTTTTCCAGCTCTTTCCAAGGATTCTTCTTCTTATATTTTTGGCAACTTTTTTCTCCCTGTAAGTCAGTCTGTAAGCTGATACAGTACAAGATTGCTCAAGTAGTTGAGCATTTACATCTCCAATCTCCAATCTGCATTACATAATTATCTTCCAAATACTGTACTTACTTGGTATAATACCAACACCCACTTTCTTCCCTTACATTTTCAACTAATCATTGTGTCATTTGATGCTGCCTGCTCCCACGTGATTCTTTTACACTTTTACTGTTTTACAGTTTTACTGTCTTCTGTTCAATTATTTGATTTGGTTTTACTGTCTGTTGCTCAATTATTTGATCTGTATTTATCTTTACAATTAATTTCCTCAAATGGGTATTCATTATTATTAGTATTCCAGTAGTAGATTTATGCTCAATTATCATCTGTACACTGCAAAAAATTATGACAGGAACTACTGTACAGATTTGATGGGGACTAATTAGGCTGTAATTCTGGTTTACAGTAACTCACAATGAGGATGCTATGCTGTCTTTTGATTGCATTTGAGTTATTAAGTTTATGCTCAGTCTTGTTGTTATAATATTACAGATTACAGGTTGTGGAATTGAGTCAAGTGTGTGGCGTGTTGGGAGTAAAAGGTGGAATCTTTATTTGATGTATGGTATGGATTGGAGGATAAGTAATATGGACTGCCCATTTGTAAAGGTTTGGGTGGAGGCTCTTCTTCTCATTTCTATGCTGCATTTTGCTCATGGATCCACTAATGTTAATGACGGTATGCATCTCTTCTGTTTTCCTCTGTAGCTTCATTCATCATTCATTCATTCTTTCATTGCTGATGAGTGTTTTTATTTGGTGTCAAAGTAGGATTGACTTAGATTGTTGCTTTACAAATCAACCTGTTTTACTAATCTAGTGCTCTATGATGAATGCTACCTCCATCCCAAAATAATAATCTAGTTTCGTCTTTGGTGGTTGGTCAACTGATGTTAACTTAGATTATTAGGTAGGTAGCGATATAAGACAGAAGTCGGTCTATGATTTATGAGAAGAACTATATTTACAAAGATGATTTATAAAATGTTATTTATTGTATTATTGTATCAACATCTCTAACCATCAAAGTCAAATGATGACAATATAAATGTGACACGGTAGTATTTACTTTGACAATTCACTTTGGCTGGGTGTCCACGCAGCACGGTGCTTTTACGTTTCAGTTAAGTCTTAAACATAGATTTTATTGACAGTTGCAACCCACACCTATGCCCAAGACATAGAGCTGGGTCCTAAAAACATGGGTATCGCATATAACTATTTATGTAAAACATTTGGGTTAAATGCAAATTTTAATTCAGCTAAGCATCTAGTGTGTCAAAATAATTAAGACTTAGGAGCAATAGAGGAAAGAGGGAAAAGGTGTAGATTCATCTTTGTATAAGTACTAGCTCTATTTAGGAGATGGTTGCCCTTATGTTATTTCTTGTACAAGAGCGCTGTTTGAAAAAGGTGACGATATTTGGTTTTAAAAACTTATATGATTGGACGCTAGCACATTCAAAAATTGTGTATGGAATAGTGAGTAAGGAGACTAGTTGTCTGTCTGCTTCCCTACCATAAAGATTCATATATAATTATATGACTGATTGTATTTTATTTCTGTTTTATGTTCAAAAGTTGCTGCTATTAACAGCTTATATGCTGCTCTTGGCTCGCCCAAAATCCCTGGATGGGTTGGTGCTGCTGGAGATCCATGTGGAGAAGCTTGGCAAGGAGTCCAATGTGACACTACAAATAACATTATTTCAATGTAGGTTTTAGTCTTCCTTTGCTCCGCAAAATTTATTGTGCTTATAACTATCATAGTTTCATCTAATCATCTGCATCTCTCTGCTTCTAATTTCGATTTATGTGGCAGAACTCTTATTGATGCTAATTTAGGTGGTGAACTAGGGGACAGCCTAACATCATTTTCATCTATCCAGTCAATGTAAGTATTTACTCCCTTTTATTCTTGCAAGTAGCAGCTTGGCACTGTTAAAGGCCCATATGGGCATTGTTGTGTATCCAACAACTAAGTTGCAGATGCGTACCACTGCAGTTGAAATAGAAAGATAGTTTTTTTTTGAGAATGTGAAAATTTCAATACCTTACTCCATATCAGGTCTTAATTGTGCTTTCAGTTGTGGACTTTGTATATTCTGTACTTTGGTGAGTCCATGCATAAGAATCTGGGGTTCTGGGACACCGGAAAACTAATCTTTTTGTGTATGATATTAACCATTGTTTTTCTCTCCAGTGACTTGAGCAACAACCATATTAGTGGGAGCCTTCCATCAGATTTACCAGTTTCAATGAAAACCTTGTAAGTTGCACAGTTATATTTCTTTTGTGATTTTTGAGTCATTGGATTTCAGGGATTTCTAAAGCATCTCGTTTTTTGTTCAGTTTTCTTTCAGGTAACAATTTAACAGGAACCATCCCTGATAGTATCTCCTCTCTTAGCAATCTCACTTCATTGTAAGATTTCATCATCTTTGGTTCATGGTGTATTTTCTCGCTTCAAAGTGTCACACTGCCACTTCTCTTGGTTCATCCCCAAAATTTACAAAGTGATGCTTTATAGGAAGCTGAATGGCAATAATCTTACTGGAGAACTACCTGACTCGTTCCAGTTCCTATCGTCTCTATCTAGCATGTGAGTTGATAGCAGTTGTTTTAAAAGTTATTTAACTGATAGCTGTTTCTGCCTGTTTTATTCTGAATAAATAAATTCCCTTCTACAGAGATTTAGCCGACAATACATTGAGTGGAGAACTACCTTCTTCAATGGAGAATCTGTCGGCTCTCACAAGCTTGTAAGTGAGCATTCCGAAAGTGGTTTACCATATATATTTTTTTCTTGCTAAGCCAATAATGCCGACCTCTTTTTTGGCAGACACTTGCAGAGCAATCAACTGTCTGGAACCCTTGATGTTCTTCAGAATCTTCCACTTGACGACTTGTACGATCCTGTAATTATCTCTATATGTGTTGAGCAGATCATGAATCATTCCTCTGTATTTTGTTAAATTAATCCTCAATATGTTTTGTTTTCTCTTGGAGCAGGAACATAGAGAATAACTTGTTCTCTGGGACTATACCTGACAAGCTGCTAAGTATTCGCGACTTCAAGTGAGAGCTTATGAGTCTGTCTTTCGTATTTCTGTCTTCAGACGTTCTGGGTTTCAAATGAAATAAAAGATGTTGCTCAATATAAATATCTGAATCTGTAATGACATCGTAATACTTACCTTACTTGTATCATCTCTCTTTACAATACAAAAGGTGTTGCTCAATATAGATATCTGAGATATGCCTCCTCCTGAGATTAATGTGATGTTATTCTCTATTCAGGAGGGATGGAAATTCATTTAATACATCTGTTTCTCCAACGGCTTCACCACCCGCTTCCTCAATGCAACCTTCTCCATTTTTTCAAGGGCCACCAGCTCGATCACCTCCCCGAGGCTCTGGATCATCTCCCGGTTCTGGACAGAGGCCTGCAAGACAGGCGGCATCGCCATCTACAGTGAAGGAACCTAATACTCAAGCAAAGAATCACTCCTCCAAAATAACGAGGATAGTTGGGATATCAATTGCTTCTGTTATCGGGTTTATCATTTTGATTTTGGTCCTATTGCTCTGTGTACCATGGTGTTTTAGCAGAAGTAAAAAGTATTATAATACAACTAAGAGACATGAAATCCAACCATATACGGGTATGAGAGAAAACCCTCTCAATTACGGGTCTTTTGGTCAGCTAAACAATCAAGATGAAAAGAGTAAGCTTTTATTTTACTACTCTGTAGTTTATTTCTGATAATATAGTAAAAATTGGAGGTTATTGTGTTTCCACGTGACTCACTAGAAACAACCTTGCAATATGTGTGTGTAGCTCAAAAAGATGTTGTTGTCGATATTAAAGATGCCCGGCAAGCACCTGTCCGGAGAACTGCAGCAGTACCAAAAAAACAAGACGAAGAAGGTTTATTTTCGCAAAGGTCAACCACCCCATTGAGGAAGCTTGACAGTGACATGAGCTTTAGTGACATCGATTATATGATGCCTCCCCCTCCACCACCTCCACCACCACCTCCTCCTTTTCTTTCTGAAAAATTAACTGTAAAGCCCATTGCATCGCAACAAACCGTTCCGAAAACCTCCACAATCCCACTTCCGCCGACACCAGTGAAGTCTTTCACAGTTGCTTCTCTCCAGGAGTACACCAACAGCTTTTCACAAGATAATCTTCTTGGAAGCGGCATGCTGGGGTCTGTTTATCGGGCAGAGCTTCCAAATGGCAAGGTATGAGGTCCAGTCATAGTCAAAATATTAGCAGTGCATTTTGCTTCAGGAGGCTGCGTATCTGAAATCTGCTTGTATTGACTTTTCATTTGTGTATTTTGTTGCGCGTTGAATGCATGCCATGCCCTCTTCGCTATCTGGATGTCATTAGATGATGTTGCTCACCAACGTCAAAATCACTCTTGGGGCTCCTTACACACACATACATGGATGATTCTTTTTGGTTACATTACTGCATAAAAGTAGATTTATTCTTTTATGCTGTGTTCTACCATGTATAGAGTAAATAAAATTTAATTTCTACACCCATTTCCATACCCCACTTTTAGCTGGAATATCTTTAGAGGTGTTGGGGTGATGATGATGATGATGATTATGATGATGTCATCCGTTATTTTCATTGCGTATTTATTTACCATTTTGTAATTTCTGTGCCTTGGATGTTGTCTCTGTGTGTATGTGCAGCTCCTAGCAGTCAAGAAACTTGACAAAGGTGTTGCCAATCGAATGAAAGACCACGAGTTTATTGAACTTGTAAATGATATCGATAGAATTCGGCATGTAAACATTGTGGAACTAGTGGGCTTCTGTTCGGAACATGGTCATCGACTCTTGATCTATGAGTACTATAGAAATGGCTCATTAAATGACGCATTGCACATAGATGATGAATACAGAAAGACACTCTCCTGGACTATGCGCACACAAATGGCACTTGGAGCTGCAAGAGCCCTCGAGTAAGTAGATTTGTTTGTGTTTCATTTGAACCTGCCTGTTAGATTTGTTTTGTAGAAATTCTTTGCTGTCTTTGGATTTTTGACAGAGGTTCTGTACATGTAAAAGTATTACGGAGTCAAATAGAGGTTCTATAGAGTACTGTATTCTGCTTGTGAACAAGCTTTCTTATAATTTCTGAAGTCAAATACCTACACTTTCAATTTGTTTCATTTAAAACTTCTACTTGGACTAGAAAAAATTTTCATTGCTGTGCATATTGGATTTTTCCCGTAAAGGCTACCTACAAATAAAATTTTATTGCTGTTTTGTGGATTTCTGTCACATTTTGATTTTGATTGTTACTTTTACTTTTTTGGTGTTGTGAAGAAGCAGCTATCTTGAAATATCTGAATGTGTTTTCACATTACTATCGAAGCAGTCCATTTTTTTATTAGTGATGATATCTGTTTTGCGTCTGAAACAGATATCTGCATGAAGTCTGTGAACCAGCAGTTGTCCATAGAAACTTCAAATCTGCAAATATTCTTCTTGATGATGAACTCAGTGTGCGTGTTTCTGATTGTGGCTTAGCCACTCTAATTGCATCAGGGTCTGTTAACCAGGTATTTAGTACTCGTACAAGTTTACTACCTCCATCTTATTTATTGCATCGCCATTTTACTTTACTTTATATATTCATAGATTTGGAGAGATTAACGATCAAGTTTAGAGACATGTGTTGACCACTAACATCACAAGGGTTAATATAAAAAGAATGGAAGGGTGTATGTTTTTGTTTGTTAAAATGAGCAGCTGTTCCTGTTCTTTTAGGATTATATCTCAGTTTGAGACTTGAACGTTGAATCTGTGTGCACCTGATCTTGGTCATTAAGCTATAATGTGACCTACCCCTCGAAATGCAACCGTGATAACTTTCCAATTAAAGTCTTGATAACTCTTCTCAGTTCGGTAATTGTAATACAGGTTTTACCATGTGTTCATATGCATTTCACGAAACAGAAGCTTAGATCAAAAGATTTATAGGAGTACATGGAAATCTGATATGCGTTTACATGGTAAATATTATGAGTAGTTTTCAAGTTGCCTTCGTAAGTAGAAACGTCAAAACTCATGGGAGCTACTTGTTTCCACAAGAGTCAATACGGTTTATTAAGTCTTCTTTTAGAACAGAAACACTCCGCCTTTCCCTAGCCTTATATCCGAGCTGCCACACCAAAGAGATCTTTTTAGCATACTTTTCTGCACCCCGACCTTCTAGTCCCCAGAAATTGATGAGAACATTTCTAGTTAACTTGAGGATGAAAAACTTTTGACACCAACACTTGGCCTTGAATCTTATCAGTCATAATGTTTTTTGTGTGACCTATGAAAATGCAATTATTCCAGTGGCGGTTCTGGATTATGATGAAATAAAGCAACGTGGCTCACTACACTAGTTGTGCTTCTTTTTATTGTGAAGTACTCCCTCCATCCCAATTTGATTGTCCCCTTTCCAAATATATTTAGGAAAAATAATGAACTCCCTATATTACCTCTAGTTAAATGACCTTATTCCCATTATACCATCAACTTCATGTTTAAATGTATTGACAAATAGTATTAATGACATTTCCCATTTTCCTTACTATTTCTTAAATCTATATGCTATACTTTAGTCAATGAGGACAATAAAACTGAGATGGAGGGAATAACGATCATTTGATGCAATTTTCAAAATAATTACTTTTTGGGTCATTTGGAAATAGTGTTTCAGTGTTACAAAAACAAGAGTAAGGGTACTGGCTATGTAAATCTCGACCCTCCCTTAACCCGCTATTTGCAGGAGCCCTTGAGGCTTCAGGGTACTATAATTGTTGTTTACCAATGCTTATAATTTGATCACTTGATTCCTACTCATAAGATACACATTGTGTAGCTAACTAGCTATTGCGGTGCACACTAATGATACACAGAGCCGTTTAGTTTGGTCTTTTACTGATGTGTATGCTCAATCAGTTGTCAGGCCACCTTATGGCGGCTTATGGATATGGTGCCCCCGAATTTGAATCAGGAATCTACACCTCTCAAAGTGATGTTTACAGTTTTGGTGTGGTTATGCTGGAACTTTTGACTGGTCGAATGTCATATGACCGGTAAGATATGAAGTAAATGAGATGTGAATTCACATCCTGATGTTGGGACAAATTGTTCATTCAAAGTTTGTTTGCAATCACGTCCAGGACACGGATCCGAGGGGAACAAATTTTGGTCAGATGGGCAGTCCCTCAGCTACATGATATTGATGCTTTACAAAGGATGGTTGATCCTTCTCTCGATGGAAAGTATTCAATGAAGTCCTTATCACACTTTGCCGACATTATTTTACGATGTGTACAAGTAAGAAACTATTTCTACGCCCTTGTGTTCCACTATTATGGTCATTATATCCTCTTTTGGTGAAAGAGTATGAGTAAGACAACACCCTGCCTTTGGAGTAACCTCCATTAAAAATCACGTCGCCCTTGTTCTCGAACTGGAATCCAAATGAGCTTTTTAACTACATCTATCCAAACATCACATATGGATCCCTTTATTTATGCGATCTTTATGCAGTTATACCAAATTAAATATGAGAGACATGATATCTTATTATCTTTGGCTGATGCCAGATTTTTTTTCACATTTCTTGAAGTCTGAAAAGGAGTCCCTGACAAAAAAAAGTCTTGACTTTGCAGGCAGAACCAGAATTCCGGCCTCTGATGTCTGAAGTAGTGCAAGACCTCCAATACTTATTACAAAGAGGAATGACATGATGATCCCTTGGAGCTGGCCAAAATTTTGATGGCACTGAGAACCGTTGATTAGGAGAAGCAGCATAGAAGGTTTTGCAGTTTCCGGAGGTTATTGTTGGACTTGTGAATAATGCGCGGCCTAAACGAACAGCCGTTCAAAAGCAGCAGCAGCAACTCTACGAGTACATAGAATTTAGAAGACAAGTCACCAAGCCCCCTATGTTTCTAGCTAGACGGTTCCTCAACACTTATGAAGGGGCACTGTCATCAAATTGAGTTGGTCTATAGGGACTGATTTTGTGCTGGCCTCGAATCAATGGTATTCGCTATTAAAAATGCTTTGCACAGCTCACTGCAGTGACCTCATTGTTTGGTAAATGGCTTTTATCTGAATTGAATTTGTAATTAGTCCAGTTATAAGAGTCTGGACCTGTTTGCGGAGTAAGAATGCCTATAATTTGTATGTTTCCACTTTCCAGTAGTGTTATGTTAATGTCATTCCATTCTTTGTATTTGACGATGACTTGTTAAATTTGCCCATGATTTCACTGCCACAAATTCTTGTACCTAAACTCGCATTATTAGATGGGTCGTCTCTAATTTGATGCTTATATAAGTTCTACAACTACATTTAGTCAGTAAGGACCATTACATAAAAGTAAGATGTTACGAGTGTTACTCGTATTAGTTAAAAAATAGCCTTTAGTCAATTCTAACGATATTTTACCACTTTACCCTTGTCATAATTTGGTAAATAAATAATCGATTTTACGTCATCAGTAATTGAATTAGAAATTATTATCGAATTCGGAAGCGATTGGTTATCTAAATTGAATGAGTAAAACGAAAGAAGCGTGGTGGAATCCCAATGTAAAAGATAAAGTTTATATAGGGGTATAATGGAAATTTTTTTAAAAAATTCAAATTCGTTAGAATTGAGTATAGTCTCGTTGGAAAAAGTAAGTCCAAAAAATATTAATGATACTACTATAGCTATCTTTATTAGTACGAGTAGTATTTTCTAAAACTACAGTTTAGTTAATGAGGATAATAAAAGTGGGATGAAGATTGTATTAACTAGACAAGAGATGAAAAATGAATGGAGATACATACTCGTACAACTTATTAATGCAATTGCTTACTTTTTCTTTTATCCAACAAAGAGCACACTTAATCGTATGAATCAAAACAGAGAGCTACGGTATTAGTTATGTATATGGGTCTTCTTTCCAAATTAAGAAAGTTGGTGCAAAATTAGTCCACTCGACTGGAGGGCGTAAAAGACAGAGGGCAAACCAACCAACCAACCGTCCATTTCCATGCATGAATTGATGCAGAATCAGATGCAACAAACAACAATGGCTTCTTAATTAACTGATGAAACAAACTTGCATTTGCATGCCAACCAATTCTACCCCCACTAATCCATCCACTCACTCTCGCTAATCACAACATTCCACTATATATTCTTCCATTGTTTATTTTATTGTATCAATCAATTCTTTGTTTGTCTGATTTCATGGCGTACGATCGAAACCCTTTCGACGACGAAGATGTTAATCCTTTCGCTGTTACGTCTCCCTCTCTCTCTTTCTTCTGACATTTCATTTTATTCCTTTTCTGATTTTTCTCATTTATTTATGATTGACGACATTCATCATTTGATCTATACTTTGGATTTTGATTAGTATGGTTTTTCGTAATTCCAGATTCAACTTCTTCTTCTATTACGATTCTCTTTCTTTTGTGCTCACATGTGAATTGAATGAGCTTACTACAATACATTACTAATGTCAGGAATCAGGATGTATAGGGGGTGCAAATTTGACTGCCAACCATGTCTAGCCTCTAGTGGTGTATTTAAGTGTATCGCATTTGAGATTTCCTCCCAGTAAGATTGGTTCATGGAAATTGAAAAATTAGGGCTTAATTAGCTTGTTTGGATGACAAAATGCATGGGAGGGGGATGATTGGAAAGGAAAGAGAGGGAAGGGAATCGGGTTACGTTTGGATGTTTAGATACAATTTCCCTTCCTATGGACAAAAGATTTTTATTTTGAATCCGTTTTTCTCCCTCCCTCCCTTCCTTCCTTTCCCTCCAAATACCTCACATGCCTTGTTTGGATAGCAGAGAGGAGAGGAAGGGGGAGTGTGGCGTGGGTGTTTGGGACTTATGGCGATTAGAGTAACTAAAACCGTGTCTGTCAACTCACTCTTACAACAGACTGTACATGATGGATGTATATGATTTTTGTGGGTATCTTAACATGGAATGTAGTTCGCTAAAGTGGTGCGTGGTAAGACACTGTGCCTTGACAACCTACATTAAATGCTATTTGTTCATCGCGTCGTAAGGGAGAGGAAGGGGGTTGTCTTACTGATTGCAATCATGACATGCACACTCCTGCTTTGTTGTCTCATGTTATCACTTGAGAGTTCTGTTGGTTACAGGACCAGGCAGCTAAAGGAAAAGGAATGCCCGCATCGAACTTTAATGGAGGTGCATTTTACATGCCAGTAAGTGACCTCATTGTTTGGTTACTGCTTTTCGCTCATCATTGCTTCTTTGACTTAAATGTTTCTTACCAATATATTGCAGAGCCTAGTACTTATTTTCTTTCTGTCACGTGTCTCCTTTCTATCCAGTGCCATGAGAATATTACTGCAGTATTTTTGTTGCTGATTGAACCTTCTGCTATCAAGTTTTTATTTTTATTTTTTTTGTGATCGCATTTATGGTTGGATTGGTAGCTGTGTGGTACAATACACGGTCGGGTGTACCCATGTTTCTGATCTTCTGAGGGGTCGTATGTATCTACCTAATAATTTGTTAAAGACTTTATTATTCACCTATGTTTTGCTTTGACATGTTCTCTAATCCATTTATATTATCTACTTTACTGAAGTCTAGTGTTGCGATTTCTATATGTGCTATGTAATCGTAGAATCCCGGAAGTGTTCCTCCTGCTCCTAATGCTGTACTATCACCACTTCCTCCAGCACGTGCCGAGTATGATCGTGGTGCAACTGTTGACATTCCTCTTGACAATGGAATGGTAGGATGAGCTCTTTGTAGTTTGTACAATGCAAGAGAGTGTAGCGTAACATTACTTTCTTTTATAGTGGTGTTGAGAAGTTGTATACGTATTTTTTTTACCTTTGTACTTTTTCTTTATAGGATTTGAAGAAGAGAGAAAAGGAACTACTAGCTAAAGAAGCTGAATTGAAGAAGAAGGAACAGGTACAGAATTTTTATGTTTAGTAGCTGTAGACCTATAGTACATTTTCGGTGGATAGTAGTAGGCTTTTAAGTTTAAGCAGGAGCCTGTTTTGTGTTTTCTCAAATACTCTGGATGTATTTTCCTCAGACTTCTTACTTCACCTCATGTTCCCCAACCCCTTCAGAAAAGGAAGGGCAAAGTTATTGTGGCTTTACTCATGGATTGTTAAATGAATTGAGATTTGTACTAACGGTTGTGAATCATTCTCAGGTCATCAAAATATCTCTCTTTTTTGCGCCTTAGAATTAGATGTTTAGTGCTCAATTAAACTTATTGTGGCTATGCTCATGGATGTAGGAAATAAAAAGGAGGGAAGATGCCATTGCTCGAGGTACATATGGTTTTCCCTTAACTGGATGGGCCTCACGCACATTACAACTTAATATATATCACTAACAATCATATTTTTTTACCAGCTGGAATTGTGATTGAAGAGAAAAACTGGCCTCCATTGTTCCCCATTATTCATCATGACATTCCGAATGAGATTCCTATCCATCTGCAAAGATTGCAATATGTTGCGTTCACAACTTATCTTGGTATGTTTCCTTATAATAATTTATTTTGCAGTTGATGCTTAGCTTGTTCATGGAAACGTTGTATTTTATTGATAAAAGTGCAGTGTGGTATGGAATTTTTGAGTTTAGTAATTGACTTTTCAATGTTATTCAGGACTTGCATCCTGCCTTCTGTGGAATATTGTGGCAGTGACTTTTGCTTGGATCAATGGGGGAGGTTTGTAATATGATCCTTGCTATCATGCTCAGATTTTTTTTATCCAGTGCATGAGCTGTTGATTATTCTCAATGTCTATTTTGCTTTTACATTTGCCACAGGAGTGAAAATCTGGCTTCTTGCTATCATATACTTCATATCTGGAGTTCCAGCGGCCTATGTCTTGTGGTATCGCCCACTTTATCGTGCTATGAGGTATTGAGCTGTGAGCTGCATCTTGATTGCTTTTTTTGGTATACATGTGATCATTAAGTGGACAAAAGGCAATATTATACAAAGGTATCTGGCCATTTGTCTCGGATTTTTTTGGGTATTTAGCCATCTTGATCCGAGGTACACTCATGAAACCATTATAGTTCTTAAACAAACAGTTATCATTATAGTTTTGTAGACTATTTCCATTTACATTGGAGCCGAAGATTCATTACTCTGGTCATGGATTTGTGAAATAAAGCAAATGATTCATTAAATTGGCTGCATTTCAATTGATTACGAAATTGCACTCTTTCAACACGGTTAAACTCTCTTTTAATTTTGAGCCCATATAGTCTTTGGCTCTTTGTTTGATATTGGTATTAATGATGATCAGAACTCTTAGAATTTAGAAGTGGTCAGTGGTTAAAAGAGCTCATGCCTGGTTTCTTCTTTATCTCCCTCTTGTGTCTTTTGACAGGACAGATAGTGCTCTAAAATTTGGATGGTTTTTCATTACATATTCGGTGAGACTTGCCACCTGTTACATAAATGGATTCTTTTTTGCCTATATGCTTTACTGACTCTTGTTTTCCCTCCTTTGCAGATTCATATTGGTTTCTGCATTTTAGCTGCAATTGCTCCGCCTCTCATTTTTGAGGGGAAATCTCTGACGTAAGTTATCATTTAGTTGATGTAAGAAAATATGTTTCAGGATTTGTTTTGTTAATGCTAATATGTCATTTTTCAATGTTTAGCTGCTTCATTCAATTTTTTTTACCCTTTTTTATTTTTGGGGTGAGCAGCCTTGAAGGCAAGCTCAAAAGTGGCGGAGATGCATGTAATTTCACATTGTTCCACAAACAAATCAATGGTTAACTTGTTGCCAGCTTGTGCTAAGTGATATACAAAGAACAAGTTTGTTGACATTGGCCTGCCGCCTGTCAGACCATTTCAGCAGATTTGGCTGAGTTACTTGATACTGTATCACTCTCCAGTTTCCCTGGTCTAAATTGGTTATTGCTGTAATTATAAATATATAAGGCACCGGGCATAATCAGTGGGCTGATAAGTGGCTATACCTGTAACCAATTGTAACGTCGTGGAAAATTTATTAACATAAAACCTTTCTGCTGATCTAATCTTTAAAGATTGTACCTGAAGTACTATTAGTCCTTCACCTACTGCATATATTTTCGACACTCACCCTGGCTGTGCGTAGTACATGAACAGGACACTTCCCGATACAACACTGCATAGATAATTTGCTTAAGACGAAGACTGATTTCTTTTTTCACAAAATAAATGTATCTGACACTCTAGTATGCAACTGTGTACGACACTTCACTGAAGATTTATTTTCAAGCCTCTTAATGTAAAATGAGATCACCCGACTAATAGACTTTTTGGCACTAATGACCAAGGAGAGCAGTCGACTAAGTTTCAATGTTCAAACTTTTCCCTTTTTGCCGATCTTGAGCTCTGTGCATTGCTCTAATGATTTGTATTGTCTGTGTCAAGGATGGTCTGGGATGCAATTATCATTTTGCTTTGTCTACTTCTGTGGTTTGCTATTTACCATTTTTTGTACTTCTTATGCCTCCATATGGTTTGTTATTGTGTTCAACAGAGGGATCTTGCCTGCTATTGATGTTTTGAGTGGCAATGCTATGATTGGGGTATGTCTATTGTTTCCGAATCGTTCTAGTCCTTCTGAGTAAGAGGGAGGAAAATAAAATATTCTCTGCTTGAGTTGGCTTTTAGTAAGATTCCAAATCTTCAAGTATCAAATTTATAGTACTCACATCATGTTTTTTTTTCCGCTCAAGCTCCTGTAATTTTTACTATAAGATAGGCTAATGGTGGCATGTCTATACATAGCCATTGATTTTTTCTACTCCCTCCGTCCCACTAAGATTGTCCTGTATTCCTTTTTGGGTAGGTTCTTAAAGATTGTCCCATTTCTCAGCTTTCCTTTTTAGTCTATCCATTTTTACAGCTTTGTCCCTACTAAGACAAAATATTTACCATTTTGTCATTCCATTAACCCACCCCACCTCACACATCACCCTATAAATTAGTCATAATTGTCTATATACCCCATCATTACACAATTTTCTTAATTATTGTGCAAAAGTAAATGGGACAATCATTTTGGGACGGAGGGAGTATGAAATATGGCTTCGTATAGAGAATTGTGCAGCAAAATTATGTGTTGATGAGTTACTGCAATTGCATTTTGTGATTTATCAAGGAGGTTTTGACAGTTATCACGAAAGCATTTTGGCAACGATGACTTCACATTTTTTTTTGGTAAAATGTAAATTTGTATTAGTGTGAAAGTACCATTACATCAACCAATTAAGTGAGTGAAAATATCTCACAAACCCAAAGTCAAATAGAAAAGAGAATCAATTCTATCCTACATCAGTCTATCAATCCAATGCCTGTCTTTATCTGTCACTTTGCCTTGAATTTGGGTTTGGATCCTGATTCTGCTTTCAAACTGAATCATGCTGACACATCTTCCTGGTCTGATAAGTTTGTGATCATGCCTGCACTCATTTCTCCGCATCCAAATGTGATACATGGCAGCATTACTAATGCTGTTCATTACCCCAACTTAGAGCCTGGAATGTCTTCTAGTAGTTGCTGCAAACTGTACCCCAGTCCACTCTTGCAGCTGCTTTATAATTTTCCTGCTAAACTGGCACTGGAAGAACAGATGCTGGGCTGTTTCTTCCTCCTGATCACAGATGCAACATCTGTTGTCAGGGCTTATCTTTCATCCTGACTTCGCAGTTGTGGTTGAACTATTTGTGCTTGTTTCATTTTATATTGTGAATTGTTTGTGGTGATAAGTATCTCAATACTGACGCTTTTACACTTCTGATTTGTTTGGTATCGAGTAGTTTTGGAAATGATGATGAGAAATTGTTCAATGTAAGAGGAAAACCTACGATCTTAATGGAAAGATGCATTTTGCGCTTCCTATAGGCGCATTAGATTTCCCTTATATACTTCCTCATTGCCTTGTTCTTGTAGTTTGTTAAGAATTCATCAAAGGAAATGAAAATCATTATTGTTTTTGCTTACAGATCTTATATTTGATCGGCTTCGGATTTTTTGCCCTGGAAGTGCTGCTTAGCATTTGGGTGATTCAGGTAATCAATCATCTCTCTTTCCGTTTTCAGATCAATTTTCTATCAACAAGTCTCATCTCTCAAGGAGCTTAGTATCCCTTTTTCTGTATCTTTTTATTATTGTACAGGAAGTTTACATGTATTTCCGAGGAAGTGGCAAAGCTGCTGAAATGAAGAAGCAGGCTGCAAGACAGACAATGATGGCAGCACTTTGATCCTGATTTCCAGGTACAGAGAGAGTTCTCGGTATATGAGATTGATTCTTTCGCCTCGCTTAGAGGAGGCATGGCCATAAAATTTTTGGGCTTATCTTTTTTGGTAATTTCATGTAAATGACAACCAACTATTTTTTTGAAGACCGTTGGCTAGTACAATAATTACAAAATGGAGGACATTAAATCCGCCATCCATCTTTCACACAGTGTGTATTTGTATTAGTATGTCGAGACCTCATTGATCCGTATTGATTATTGAAGACCAGTTAACTTTTCAGCGAAATTGTTTCTGAACGGAGTGGTTCTTACTTCTTCGTGTGTCGGCCAAAGCTGTTTTGTGGCAGGCTGACATTAGCATCTTGAACTTCCCCGGTTCAACTTTTCTCTCAGTCTCCTGACTCTCCTTGTGTAGAGTAGTTTTTTAGCTCATCTGTACTTCTAGTATATGTATATGCTGGGATTGTTTTTGCCAGCAAAGCCAATGAGCAGTGTTAAATATGTAAGACAGATGCCGCTAGGGCATGTGCCTCCAAATTTAACACCCTAGGTAAAAAACAAAAAGAAAGACAATGAAAAGACAAAGATAAGAGCGTACAACAAAAAGTCTCTCTAGGGTTTTCCTTTGAGAGTTATCTACTCTAGGGCGGATCCTAGACGTTTCCGCACTTTCATGTGGGAATTCCATTGCCATACTCGGCCAATCTACGACGGAGAAGGAAATCAGAGTGAGAATTCATTCACACATTCACAACATTATACAACATTACATAGACGAAGCCGTATGAACCCTAACCGCGATAAGGGTAAGGGAAAGATAGGGGAGATCGACGAGTTGTGTTGGGATGAAGACGTAGGCGAGTCGAAGTCGAAAGATGAACATGTATTACTAGGGAAGATCTGGACGACAAAGGCGATTAATACGCGAGCGGTGATCGACACAATGACAAGGATTTGGACTACAAAAGGTAAAATTTCCGCTAACGTTATCGATGCAAAGGAACGTACTTTTATTTTTCAATTCGAAAATGAAGATGATAAAACACGTATCCTTGAGGGGCAACCATGACACTTTGATAAATTTATATGGAGCTTTAACGAACCGACTAAGGAAGGGAAATTAACAGATACACCCTTGTTTCATGTCCCGTTGTGGGCGCGAGTGTATGTGATAAGTGCAGTTTGTAGTGTTTTGGTTCCATTTTCCTTGTGGAATCGCTCCTTGGGAAGGAGCGATTTATGGGCTACTTATGCTTCCTCTAGTTCATTTCAGGTTCCCGAGACCATTCATGACGAGTTGGAGCGATTCCGACTCAATACATACACTTTTCGGAGCCAACGAAGTGAAGGAACGATCACTCGATGCCTTGGATTCGACCCCGAGACCTTGGGACCCAATCCCGAGCCTCCGAGACCCGATCCCGAGTCCCGAGAATCGATGAGAAGTCCATGTGAAGCAAGGAGGAACCAAAAAGATCATATTGGAGGCCTACAAGACTCATCCCCGACGGGTATGACCTCATCCCGTCCGGGATGAGGGAGCAAAATGAGGAGCTCTTGTTTTGGGTCCATCCCGACCGGGACCAGCTCCTCCCGGCCGGGACCGACACCTTCCCGACCGGGACCACCTCCTCCCGGCCGGGAAGGGCATGCTGCTGCCGCGCTTTGCTTTCTTGCTTCTCCTTTCCACTTGTAACCCTATATATACCCTTCCCTTGTTATGTTAAGCTTATGTTCTTCACTTCCCACTAGAGCTGATCAAGTGCGGACTGTTCGTTTGGTCCGGCCCATCTGGCCCAGTTAGTAAGCGGATCTGGACAGAAACTTTTTAAAAAAAAAGCGGGCCACGGACAAAGAAACTAGGCCCGCTATAATAAACGGACGGGTTTGGACTAAAGAAAATAGCCCGCGGACAGCCCGCTAGGCCCATTAAAATATATATACTTAATTACTTATATAAGTTAAAGAAATTATTGACAAAAGAGACATTGAATATGATTATTATAATACAAATTACAAAGAAACCACAAATTCCAATGTCTAAAAAAGTCAATAGACTTATCTCTAAACCCCTAGTTACCAACTTACTCCTAAAGAATATCAATAGCCCACACTACATCAAGCAATCAACCATACTTTAAATGTTGACGCATCAGCCATCAAAGTATCAAACCAAGGAACCAAGCCATTTACCTTCTTTATTCTCAATTTCTCATTGATTCAAGATGAAACCTTTGGTTTAGAAGACGTTGAAGGCGAAGATGAGATTGATGAGACTGATCCTAGTATTGTTTGATGAGAAATGAATATTTTTGTTAGTGAAGTTGTATTTGAATTTTGAAATAGTATTGGATATTTTTTTCAATGTGTAGTATTTTTTTGAATTTTAGTCTCTCAAATTGCGATGTCTGACTTATATTTTAAGAAAAGTAAATACTCGATTAACTTTATTCAGGCCCACGGGCTAGCCCGCTACCCATAAGTTGGCGGGCTTGGGCAGCATCATGTGGCCGTTATAACGGACACGGACAACAATATATGGCCCACCGGACAATTTTTTTATAGCTAGGCCCGTCCATGTCCAGCCCAAGTCCACTTTTGATCAGCTCTACTTCTCACTAAACCCTAGACTACTTTAAGTTAGATTAGATTAGTGTAGATTAGTCTTTAGATTATCGTTAATTATAGATTAGTGCTTGTAATTTGGAATTCTTCAAGATCTCCATTCAAGCTTGACAACCTTGGATGTTTGTTTTGGGTTCTTCCATTTATGCAAGTTTCCTTCTTCTTTTCATCTTCTAGTATGGTATAATATCTTTTCCTTTCTCTTAATCTTTGTTCTTTAATCAAGTTTGAATCTTTAGTTCTTGTTTATCGTTTTGTTCTTCATCTTTGTTAGTTTCATATATGCATCCTCTTGTTCTTGTGTTGGTTTATCTTGTTTTTCTTAGTTTTAGATTAGATATGTTAGAGTAGTATCTTGCTAGGGTTAGTAAGGTGATTAGGGTGTTAATTGGATGATTAAGGGATTGTTGGAGATGTTGGTGGAAGATTTGGGTTTCTTCTTGGTTTTGATGCATATCACATGTTTGTTGAAATGCTTGAATGACTTGTATGCATATGCTTGTTTTTCTTGCCTTTCTCTTGTGGGTGATAGTTTGTTTGTGGGTTTGGTTCCCTCACTAAGTTGCGAGAGCCCGGTGAGGACGACCCCTAGGTCGGTCTAAGTTGCGAGAGCCCGGATGCGACTTAGGCCCCGTTATCATGCTAGTAACCCCGTTTGTTGTTTGTCTCGCCAAGGTGGGTTTTAGGTGGAACCTCTAGGTGAGTCTAAGTTGCGAGAGCCCGGACTATACCTAGATTACCCTACTACCTCCTTCACTCTAGCTCTTCCTTGCCCATTCCGTTACCCCTTTGACCCCGACCTAATCCTAGCCCGTTTTCCTTAGTTGTTCTCTCTGTTACCGTAGCCATAGCTTTAGCCTTCTTCCCCTTCTTATCATTCTAGTTTAGTTTAGCTCGTTGACTTAGTCTCGTATTTGGGTGACCTTAGTCTAGACGCCTCTTACCGTCCCCGTGGATTCGACCCAACTTACCCTAGCTACCCTAGTTAGGTCTTAGCCGGTTTTATTTGATGGTTGGGATCCACGACAAATCCCTCCCATCAAATTGGCGCCGTTGCCGGGGACGGTGCTAGTTTAGACTTTGTTTTCCTAGTTACTTGACTTTGTCTTTGTGTTTGTGTTTTCCTTTTTCTTTTTGGTTACCTTGCTTCTTGTGTGTGTGTGGTTTATTTCTCTCTTGTCTAGTGCCCAAAAATCACTAGACTTCTCACGTTTGTTCCTAGTCTACAGTTTGTGCTTAGAGGTGGTGACTATCTTCCTCTTGCAACTTAGAGCCGCTTTAACGGACGGTTGCTAGGGTGAGAGGTTTCCAACCGGGTATGGACTACGATTTTCGAGCAAGCATGGGGTTTGATCTAAACTCCCCACACATGAAAGCCGATATGAGCTACCCCTCTCCTTCTATGAACCAAAGCTATGACATGATGACTCCTAATCACTATCATGCTTCTTGGGGTAATCAAGACGGGTATGAACTTCAAGGTTATGAAAACGGCTACCAACAAGTGAACGATTACCAATCCTACGATCATGGTGACTATTACTCGAGTTATCAATGTAAACCCACCATGTTCAATCAAGATTCACCTTATGGAAGCCAATACCCCCAAAACCCACCATATTACCCTCCACCCCAACCACAATATGAACCCCATGACCCACAATACTACCAATCACCCCAACCTTGCTACCAACAATATGATGCCCCACCCCTTGGGCATCATCAAGATTTTCAAGGAGCTTTACAAGACCCCAATGATCACCAATTGCCCGACATGGGGGAGTTTCATTCTATGCTTCAAATGCAAAGGAGCATCCATGAAACGGCCATTCAATGCAAAAAGAACAAGATGAATTATGGGTCCAAATTCGAAGGGCAAACGAGGCGAGGGATGCTCGATTAAATGCATTATCGGTTCAAACCGTAATGTATTTATCCCGAACATCGCAATTAGATGAAGGGTGCCCACTTGAGAAAGAGGAGCAACCTAATCACGAAGCCGCCAACGTGGTTCCCTTTGATAGAGAGATTTGCTTTGAAGAACCTCAATCGTCTACCCAAAAGGAGACGAATGAGGAGATGACCCTTGGTGAAGGCAACATTGGTGAGGAATTGGAGGAGGATGGTGAGTTGGATGATTTGGTGGAGTTTGTGAGGTTGTTAGGTGAAATTGATAGCCTTGAGTTGCCCTTGTGCGATAATGTGGATAAGCATCAAGAGCCCCTTGTAAGTGAACCAAGCAATGATTTGGAAGAGATTGAAACCGCCGGTGGAAGTTTCAATCCTCTCCTCCAAGATGATGTGGGGCCTAGTGATGAAGATGGGGAACCACAACTTGAGGAAAGTGTGGGGGTGTGCAACAAGGAAATGAGGCCAGAACCGTTTTTTGTGCTTCGTTTCTTGGAAATGAAGCTTGCTTGTGATTGGAGGCGATGCTTAGGGAGGAAGAGGTCGGTTAAGCTCGTAGGATGGATAGACCCCGGAGATGACATGAATGATGACGATGGGTCTTGGGATTCCTACTTCTTGCCTCCTCCTTGGAGGCCGTGGAGGTTGGTTAGGCTCGAGCGCTTCTTGGGCCTTCATTATGATGTCGGTAGCGCGTTCGACTTGCTCCTCCATGCCCTTGAGGGCTATGGTTGAAGAATGAGAGTCCACCATCCTCGGTTTGACGGAGTCCCTAAAGAACCGTCATGTTGTATATTCTTCCCCCTTCTTCTTTAGAGTTCTTGTGTTTGTAATTGTGTCGTTTGTAACTTTGTTTCTAGAACTCTTTGTTTTGTGATATTCTTGTTATTTGGATTGTTGATGAGCGTTGTGAGGGAGAGAATTTGATGTTGTGTTTGAGTTTATTGTGATAGGTGAAGTGAAGATGACTCCTAGAGAGGAATGATTAGCGATAGAGCATGGATTGTGAGTAAGGGAACGGGTTTTTGAAGCTTTGAATAGCTTTTGGGGTTTTGGAAGCCACGAAGAAAGCATCCCGACGGGGAAGAAGTCATCCCGACCGGGAAGGGTGAAGCATCCCGACCGGGAAGGATCCATCCCGATCGGGATGAGGGTACCATATTTTGGGTTTACTGGAGTGCCATCCCGATCGGGACGAGAGCTTCCCGACCGGGACGGGTATGTCATCCCGACCGGGACCACCCTTCCTGACCGGGATGGCCCCCTACTCCCCCTCGTGCCTCTTCTTCGTCATTTGAGACCACCCAACCATTGTACACCCCCTCCCAACCTCCCTTCTTCTCCTTGTTCCTATCATACGACTCTTACATGCCATCACTTCATTTCCTCTTCACTTTACACCGAGCCCCACATCAAATTTCACCCCCTCACACCATTACTACCTTAGCCATGCGGTTTTCTCAAGCTTGAAGAAGGATGACAATGACGACAACAAGCAAGTGCCTATATTGATCGATGAGACATGGAGCGAGTGAGTTGCTAACCGATGGGTACCGCAACTATCCTTTCTTTTCCGTCTATTATTGCTTGTTTTCTCTTGTTTGCCCCCTTTCCCTTGAGTCATTTGTCTTGGTGGCCTTCGAGGCCTTGCTAGTGGTTGCTCCCGACTCTCGATCAATTTCCGCCAAAGCTAAAATCGATTCCGGAAAGGAAGAATCAAACACAAGTTCACACCCACTTCTCGGGCACAATCGAGCTACATGATGTGCCACACAGTTTCCATTTCTTTTAACGTGAGACCAACTACACTCGATAAAGAAGCTACGATAGGCTAAAATGTCTTCCACATGCAATCCCAGCTGATCTCTAGCTCCCCACCCTTTTTTGACCGCATCGACCACCGTTTTCGCATCGCTTTCCACCACTACTCGATCAAAACGGCCCGACTTCGCCATTTTCAGGCCAAATTTCATCGCTCTCGCCTCTGCAATACTCGGGACCACACACGATCTACTTCGACGACTCCAGACCATCAGCACATTCCCTGTCATATCACGCGCCACTGCCCTAGGCCCACATCTCCATTAGCAAAAATTGCGGCATCGGTATTTATTTTGACCCATCCTTCCCCTGGTGCGCTCCACGAATCTCGATTTCCAGTTCTTCGCCCCCCCATTAGACAGAGAATTCAGCTCAGCCCGGTACCTCATATGCTCTTCCAACATTTTAATCATTCCTGAGATGATAATACTCGACGGAGGAGGGTCATTCTCAAAAGTTTTTAGGTTTCGAGAATACCAAATTCCCCAGAGCATCGCCAGAAACCGTACCCGCTCCTCATTCTTAACTCGCGCTAGGAACCACATCAGCCAACTCGGGAAGCAAGACACCGGAGCTTCATCCATGAGGGTCGCAAACTCGCTCGACATCCACAGGTCATGTGCCCACCCACACCCAATTAGAGCATGAAAAACCGTCTCTGGTTCTAGGCCGCATAAGCCGCAAACCGAGTCAGGGAAACAATGACGGGCCGCCAAATCAGCGCGCACTCCAATAGTATTAGTACAGGCCCTCCAAAGAAAGTGGGTAACCTTTGGGATCGTATCTAGAAGCCAAATTTGCGTCCATAATGTCGCCACTTCCGCTGCCTCCCCTCCCCTGTCCCCCGAAGTCGGGTTTTTTATGCCCAGCCAGTAGCCTGACTTAACCGTGTATTCCCCATTACGACTTGGCCACCAATACTTCTGGTCCTCAGGCAATCTACAACTGAGCGGAATGCTGAGTATAGCTGAAGCCTCGGCAGGCACAAACAGGCTATTGACCAAATCAGACTTCCATCGCGCTGTAGTGGGTTCAATCAGGTCCGAGACTCTCAACGACGGATCAACTTCTAGGTTGGGACACGGTACTCTGTTTCTGCCATCTAAGACCACCCAATCTTCGTCCCAAACCCTGATACTCCTACCATTCCCGATTCTCCATCGTAGTCCGTCTATGAGTAACGGTTTCGCGTTCCATAGACTTCTCCACACATAGCTCGGGTCATGACCACGCCTCGCCTCCAGGACTGAACCATGTTTAAAATAGCGAGCCTTGAAAACCCGGGCCACTAGAGAATCCGGGTTGGTGAGAAACCGCCAGACTTGTTTCGCCAATAGAGCTTGATTAAAGACTCGTAAATCACGGAATCCCATACCACCAAGACTCTTAGGTTGACACATTTTCCTCCACGACCACCAATGCAATTTTCGCTTCACTTCTGTCGACCCCCACCAGAATCGCGCAATAATCCCGTGCAATTCATCAACCAACCCTTCCGGAATGGCAAAGAGGCTCATCATATACGATGGAATGGCTTGAGCAATGGCTTTGATCACAATCTCTTTTCCCGGCCTTGACAATAATTTCTCTTTCCACCCCTGAAGCTTCTTCCAAATACGATCTTTCAATCCTCCAAAAATCGCCTTTTTCGACTTACCGATGATTGTGGGCAAACCCAAGTATTTTTCGTATTTCTCGACCTCGCGCACCTCGAATAAAAGTCTGATCGCCTCCCGACTCTGTATCGACACTTTTTTGCTAAAGACAATCTCCGATTTGAAGTAGTTAATTTTCTGACCCGAAGCTCTCTCAAACAGGCTAATAATATTAGCTAAAGAAGAGCATTCCTGCATATTTGCCCTAGCAAAAAGAATACAATCATCCGCGAGGAAAATGTGAGAAATCTGAGGCGCCTCTCTACAAACCCGGGCCCCGTGCACAATCCTCAAACTAGCAGCTCTCCTGATCATATGTGAGAACACATCAGCACATAGAAGAAAAAGATAAGGAGATATTGGGTCACCTTGTCTAAGGCCCCGACTAGGCCTAACCCCTCCTATATCCTTCTCGTTAACCCTAAAAGTATGGCTCACAGAGGACACACATGCCATGATGCGCCGAGACCAGTTGTCCGAGAAGCCCAAACGTCTCATAGCCTCCTCGAGAAAGCGCCACTCAATACGCTCGTACGCCTTGCTCATATCCAATTTTAACGCAATCGACCCCAATCTGCCCTCACCGCCTCTTTTCATAGTATGGAAAGTCTCGAAGGCAATCAAAGCATTGTCGGTAATGAGCCTCCCTGGGATAAAAGCGCTTTGATTCTCCGAAATGACCCCGTCTAGAAAAGGTTTTAGCCGATTTGCCATAGTCTTCGATATAATTTTATAAAGGACATTACATAGACTGATCGGGCGAAAATCCGTCACTTTTCGAGGCGAATTGCACTTCGGCACGAGGACTACCGCAGTTTTATTGACCGACCTGAGACTTCTCCCTCCGTCCCACCACTCCTTGACGTACCGAAAAACATCATGGCCCACAATATCCCAGAATTTCTGAAAAAACAGTGCGTTCATTCCGTCCGGTCCGGGTGCCTTATTCGGGTGCATTTGGAATAAAGCAACTCGGACCTCCTCCTCGGTGACGGGCTTATCGAGAAAAGAATTCATCTCCGTCGTGACAGCCACCTGGACGCTATCAAGGGCATCTCCAATGTTAACAGGATCACTGGTCGCAAACAGCTCCGCATAATACGTATTAATAAGGCGCTGTATCTCATTCTCGCTACTCTGTCAATCACCATTTTTCGTCCTCCAGGCCCTCAATAGTGTTCCTCTTCCTCCTTTGTTTCGCTTTTCGATGGAAAAAGGCAGTATTTCTGTCTCCATCACGTAATTCATGAGCCTTCGCCCTGGTTCTCCAGAAAGTCTCAACCTAACAACGTAACTCGGCCACCTCCGTAGATAACGTCTGACATTTATGGAGCATGTCCGCCGACGTCGGTCTTCGCTGCCATCTCCCCAATTCGTCCTCCTTCTCTTTCAGGCAACAATTCACATCCCCGAACCTCCTACGCGCCCATTTTTTAAGGCTAGCAGCACACCCACGAACCTTGCCCTCCGTGCCATTCTCCGGGGACGAGGACCATGCTTCTCGGACCACCTCGCCACAGTGAGGGTCAGAGAGCCAAAGAGGCTCAAAACGAAAGGGGTGCCCCTTAACCTGACTACTCGCTTCAGCCCCGAGGAGTTTAAACATCAAAGGAGCATGATCCGACGCGAAGATCGGTCTCACTTCAACAACCGCCGATGGAAAGAGCTCCGACCACGTATTTGTTGCCACTGCTCGGTCAAGTCTTTCTCTAATGAGATTGTGTACATTCCTCCCTCGCTGCCAAGTAAATAAATTCCCAACAAAACCAAGATCCCGCAGACCACAAACATCAAGAGCATCCCGAAACGCATCCATACTCGACTCCCTCCTCAGCCGGCCCCCCTCCTTCTCATTCGGGCTCAAAATTTCATTAAAGTCCCCGAACAAGGTGATAGAAACACTAGAAGAACGACATATGTCACGGATCATGTTCCAGGTCCTGTGCTTGTTTTCACGCTCCGGCCAACCATAAACCCCCGCTGCTCTCCACATCGCAACCCCCTCCTCATTTTTAACCTCAACGACCACATGATTTTTATCATAAGAGATTAAATCAGCATTTCGTTGTTACATGAACTTGAAGTCAAATGCCCCAAATAACATTCGGATTATCATTACCAAACTACACTAATTTTATGTTCTTATTGTTTACCAACGTTCTATTATAAAAATATCCTTTGAATGATAATTATAAAAATATTATAATTCTAATATTTTAGTATTACTAACTTCCGATTATTTAATAAAAAAATTCACAACCCCGTGAGGTTTCACGGGTATTACACTCGTTTAAGTGAATACGGAGTATCTTTGAACCGTTATAAATTTACGATGGATAGGCTCGAAAAAACAAAACAAAACAGAGAAATGCTTGAACAGTTTAACCCTGAGTTGACCAAGGTGTTGAAATTTCCCCTTTTCGCAGAGCCATTTGTGAGGGAAGAAAACCAAGAAATCTGTAAGACATGATTCTCCACTGTCATTCATGCTCCAGGGAATTGGGTTACGGCGATTTTCACGATCCAGGTAAGCTCTATAACCATTATTCTCCTTGGGTTTATTTAGGGTTTAATGGTGGATTATCTTCTTATAACCCACCAAAATATGTAAGTTTTTCTGCTATTCCTCATACGAAACCTGTTAATCTGCGAAAAATTTCATCTGGGTCGAAGTTATTTTCAAGGTTTAAGCTTCAGTGTGTAAGAAATGCACTGACTTTACCCCCTAAAACCCCTAGTTTCGATAATAATAATTATAATAATAGTGTTAAAAGGAAGAAATATGGGGGTGATTTGCCTTCAGTGTTGAAGTCTTTGAATGGTGAAGAGGATGTTGAGAAAGTTCTGAAGTTGTATGTTGGGAAGTTGAATCCGAAGGAGCAAACTGTGATTTTGAAAGAGCAGAGGAGTTGGGAAAGAGTTGTCAGGATTTTTAATTGGATGAGGTCACAGAAAGATTATACTCCTAATGTTATTCACTACAATGTCGTGTTGCGATCGTTGGGCCGAGCTCAGAGGTGGGATGAGCTGAGGTTGTATTGGATTGAGATGGCCAGAGGTAGTGTTGTGCCTACGAATAATACTTATAGTATGCTTGTTGATGTGTATGGAAAAGCGGGTCTTGTCGAGGAATCTCTTTTATGGATTAAGCATATGAGGGTACGGGGGATTTTCCCTGATGAGGTGACAATGAGCACCATAGTGAAGGTCCTCAAGGATGCTAAACAATTTGATATGGCCGATAAGTTTTACAAGGATTGGTGTGACGGGAAGCTTGATGTAAAGTCCCTGGATTTGTTTGATGCAGACAAGTTTCAATCAGTTGACTTGGAACCTATTAGTTTAAAACATTTTCTTTCAACCGAGTTGTTTAAGATTGGAGGAAGGCATTCACCCTCAGAGCTGGCTGTTATGGAAATGGAAAGTATTCCGAAAAAGCCTCGACTCACTACTTCTTATAACACACTTATTGATTTATATGGCAAAGCCGGTCGTGTGAATGCCGCTGCTGAAGTGTTTGCTGACATGTTGAGGTCCGGAGTTTCACCTGATACAATCACATTCAATACTATGATTCACATTTCGGGAACCCATGGGTGTTTGGCAGAAGCCGAGGCTTTGCTTCAGAAGATGGAAGAAAGGGGACTCTCTCCCGACACTAAAACTTACAATACATTGATTTCTCTTTATGCTCAGGCTGGAAATGTTGACGCTGCCTTGCAATGGTATCGTAAAATTAGGAAAATTAATCTTTTCCCGGATGTGGTGACTCACAGAGCCGTCCTACTTATGTTATGTGAGAATCAAAGAGTAAATGCGGTAGAAACAGTGATTCAAGAGATGGAGAAAGTTGGTGTGCAAATTGATGAACAATCTATCCCGGGTATTATAAAGATGTATGTAAATTTTGGTTTGCTTGAGAAGGCAAAAATGTTTCTTGACAAGTGTCAGGTTGGCCGTGGATTTTCAACAAAGACGTATGCAGCAATCATGGATGTTTACGCTGAGATGGGGCTGTGGGCGGAGGCGGAGGAAATATTTTATGCAAAACGGGAATTGACAGGAAAAAAGAATGATGTCGTGGAATATAACGTTGTGATCAAAGCATTTGGGAAGGGAAAACTCTACGAGAAGGCCTTGTCTGTTTTCAAAAGCATGAGAAATCTTGGAACATGGCCAGATGAATGCACTTACAACTCTCTGGTCCAAATGCTTGCCGGAGGCGATTTAGTGGACCTAGCCACAGATATTTTGGTCCAAATGAAGGAAGCTGGATTGAATCCACACTGCCAGACATTTTCTGCTGTGATTGGTTGCTATGCCCGCCTTGGTCTGCTATCTGATGCCATCGATATCTTTCATGACATGTCAAGAGCTGGTATAAAGCCCAATGAAGTTGTTTATGGCGCTTTGATTAATGGATTTGCAGAAGCTGGTAGGACTGAAGAAGCTCTACACTATTACCGATTGATGGAAGATAATGGGATACCTGCGAATCAGATTGTGTTGACTTCACTTATCAAAGCATATAGCAATGGAGGATACATTGAGAAGGCCCAAGAGACATACGAGTCACTGAAACACGTGAATGGTGGTCCTGATGTAGTCGCTTCTAATAGTATGATAAATCTGTATGCTGATCTTGGAATTATTTCTGAGGCTAAAGTCATATTTGATACATTGAGACAAAAAGGTCAAGCAGATGGTGTAACATATGCCACCATGATGAGCTTATATAAGAACATGGGGATGCTTGATGAAGCTGTTGAAGTTGCTGAGGAAATGAAATTATCTGGTTTACTCACTGATTGTGTCACATTTACTAAGGTGATGGCATGCTATGCAACGAATGGCCAGCTGGCTGACTGCGGTGAGCTTTTACATGAGATGATAAATCAAAATTTACGACCTGATGGTAATACCTTCAAGGTATTATTTATAGTATTGAAGAAGGGTGGGATGTCAAGTGAAGCCGTGCAGCAACTAGAGGCAGCTTATAGAGAAGGAAAACCTTATGCAAGGAATGCTATCGTCGCCTGTGTTTTTTCTGTAGTAGGGTTGCAGGGCTTAGCAATTGAGTCTTGCGAGGCATTAAGTAAAGTCAGTTCCCACCAACTTGACCCTTTTGTGTATGATGCTGCAATATATGCTTATGGGATATGTGGAGAAACGGACAAGGCTTTAAATATGTTCATGAGGATGCAAGATGAGGGATATGAACCCAGCATAGTTACTTACATTCATCTTGTAACGTGTTACGGGAGAGCAAACATGGTAGAAGGTGTGAAACGGGTTTACAGTCAGGTGAAAAGTCGAGAAATCAAGACCAATGAATCCTTGTTCAATGCTATTATAAATGCCTATGGAGATGCCAACCGGTCTGATCTTGCTGAAATGGTAAGCCAAGAGATGAGCTTGGGTTTTGAAATAAATCAATTTTCCGAGTCTGAAATGGAATCCGGGTCAGGAGAAGAAACCTAAAGTTGTTACCTTGTCAAACCCCCGGGCTGTAATGTAGTGTGCAGGCATTGCAGCTGAATACAGCAGAAAGTGCAGTAGTAAATATTGTAGCACAAAAACTTGTACGACGTGGTCTCACTCCCCAACACAATCCCTGTCTCTATTTCTCTGGAGTCGGGGGTTAACGGTTGGTGAGGCTTGCCATTTTGTTTGCGATCTATTGAGAAACATCAGTAAAGTTCAGTGTTCATGGCTTCCTTCCATGATCCTCTCCACGCTCTTTCCCATGAGCCATGACCTCACATGGAGGTGGTTTACGTTATGTGTTTATGTTCGTCCTCGTATATCTAAATGGCTCGACCCAATATATTAAATAATATGACGTGGGGAGAATTTGAGTTTGATTACAAAGAACACGAGTTCTTGTTTGTGACAGAAGTATTCGTCATAACCTTCTAACAAGACAAATATCATATAAAAAATCAAAGTAGGGTATCTAGGACTAGTGAAGTACAGAGTATTTGTCTATATTTGTGCATTTATGACGTAGTGTTTGACCTGTTATAATCTTAAGACTGATATATCACCACGAAAAACACTTCTGTACGAAGAATCATAAGGTAGAAGTGGGAAAAGCAGGCAAATACAGTGTAAACAAGTACTCTCAACTAACAACTAACAACTAACAGCATTGGGATTTTGTAGCATTATTTAAAAGCGTTGACCTCAAATTCATCTGCACTTGAGCGTCAGCCCATACTTTTGGCAAAACCCCTCTTTATAATTCCACGCTGACTCATTACAAAAATTTATGACCCCTCTCTCTCTCGCTATTATTATTGTTTGGCATGGGAATATGGGATGGGATGGGATGGGCTGGAGAGAGCATTTGGGTTTAGTTACTCTATTATTGTTGTTTTAAGAGATACTCTCTTCGTCCAAATGAATTGTTTGCCTATTTTATATTTGGGCGTCTCAATGAATTGTTTGCCTTTCTATTTTAGGAATGTTTTTTATATGCAATTTGATCATTCTCATGAGTTTTGCTCTACATGTCACTCCCTCATTGGTTCCCTTAACCTTGGTGTCAAAAGAAAAGACAAACAATTCATTGGAACGGAGGGAGTAACAATAATGCAATTGGAGATCTGGTAATCAACCATCACCAAATTTGTCTCATTCTTCACCCTGGAGGTGAGGTCAAATTAGTTGGTCTTGCAATTATACAAAACTCATGTTGATCGTGGACGTAAACAGTATGATTACGAATATATTTACCATGTCTACTTCATTGATGACGAGATGATCATGTAAATGTAAATCGTTCTAAAATATTTAAGATGAATATAATTTATAGCACGTCATTCTCTAAAATACACTAGCCACTTAAAAACCATCTTATTTGGAGAATAATGAACATTCCCTTTCTTCAACGGAGTATACATTTCAAAAAGAAAAAATACACATGATAATATCTTTGATAGTCTCATGCGACCACACGCCCATGGTACAACAAAACACTAAGAAGAGACGACATTTCATTAACGTTGATGAGAGATCTCTCATATAATGATTGGTTCTACTTTTTCCTTTATACGGAGTATTTTATTGTACTACTCCGTACTTAACAAAAGACAATCTCTTATCAAAAGCCACTTTGAACGAAATGCAAAAACAGTAAGACGTCCTGTGGGCCGTGGGAAGTAGCAAACCCAATAAATGCTCACACGAGAGACACACAGGCCTATATATTCCTTTCCTTCTACTGTGAATGACCAACCAACCACACACAAAAACTACACAAGTAGTAGTAGTAGTTGAAAGAAGACACCAAAAGTAACACATACATACATACATTTCACTTCTTCATTTACTTGCCAACTTCTCCCACTACTAAACAAACAAACATCACACACTTAAGACTTAACTATAAGGCCGGTATAACCTTGAACAAATTAAATGGCGTGCTTCTGTTTCCTAGTTGATCAACGGCGACAAGTACGGAGAAATAAGCCGGCAGCAGGGACGTGCTCACGGTGTGGGGGTGGTGCTAGTGTGGCCGATATGAAGACCGCCACCCGCTTCTGTCACGTCCCTTTCTATTGGAAGTCTTGGCGTGCTATTATGTGCACCTTCTGTGGTGCTATTCTCAAATCATATCATTAATTACTACTCCCCCTACAATACATACAACTAAAACATGTCATGTCATCTCATTACTATCTACTCATCAATATATATATATATATATATATATATATATATATATATATATATATATATATATATATATATATATATATATATATATATATCTACCAGATTGATGATTTCAGAAAATTATCTGATCACATTTGGAGGAGTAGTCCATCTTATAATCGGAACATTGTAATATAGTTTACTCGGATTAATAAGTGATTAACTGATGTACTTACTATGTATTTAATTTTCAGTTCATGAATGATGATTATGTTAACGAAAAAGAGACTTATGTTTACGTGGTATGGTCTTGTCTACACGTCGCAACTTGATTTGGTAGAAATTTTTTGGTTCAACGAAGAGCACACTTAACTAATCTTAACCATTGAACTAAGACATTTTCGGTAAACCAGGTAGGAATTTATGATTGCATTACTCCGGGTTGTCGAATGTCGAGTTTGGATGTGGTCTTTTAACAGGGCCCGCCTGAGACTTATTTAGGGGGGCAGTGGTTTAGGGCCCAAGTTCAAACGTGGGCCCAATTTTAAGGTGAAAATAATGGTTAAGTGTAATTTAATGTGTAGAAGTACCATCAAGAGAAAAATGTTTGTTGGTTCTTGGACTTTCTTGGACTGTGAATGGTTATGAGTTCAATTCTTATTTTCAACATTTTGATCCATTAATTGCATCTTTTTTCCTATAAAGAACGTTATTCAGTGAACTTACTCCTACTAAATAATTTTGGTATGACCCCTTATATTTATTTATTTTTTGGTATATTGTAAGTATATTTTATAAAAAAAATCGTGTACATGCTAAGAAGATCTTAGCCTATTAAGCCAAACCATCTCCATCTGAGACAATTTGCCCGTGATAATCATATCAACTCTATTGCCCATTTTTTATTCGTTTAGCAACTAAATCAGGTCGAACTAAAGTACCATCAATCCTCGCCATATTCCGTTGAAGCCACACATTATAAACAACAACCGCCACGCGACCTGCCATCTTCTGAACCCGAGTACCAGCAATTTTGATATTCAGCAGTTGTTCATCAATTCTTATCTCGACCCACTCCCTAATCATCTGTAGAATTCTACGACTGTAGCCACATTGAAAGAATAAATGCACAACAGTCTCAAGAGCATTCTCACACAAACAACATAGCTCTGAAGTACAAACTCCATGGCTGTGAAGCTTAGCATGCGTATTAAGTGCACCCCGACATCCCAGCCACGTAACAAACTGGTGCTTGGGGAGCGCCCAGCTGCACCAAACCATCGGATACCACTCAACAACGTGGTTCTTGGCCCTCAGAAACTCATACCCAGCTGCAATAGAGTACTCGTTACCTCCACCCTTCCACTATCCACCCATGAACGACAACTTCACTACCTTCTTTAACCCACAAATCCTCTTCCATCCCCAAGAAGCAGAAACCTCAGGTATATAAGACAACCACGGTTGGCCCTTTAAATAGAAATGATGCACCCATAAAACCCAAAGGTGATTTTGTTGTTCAAATAGCCAGGCCACGAGCTTCAGGATTGTTGCTTCATTCCATTTCACAAGTTGTCGCAATCCCAACCCACCTTCTGCTTTCGGATAACAAACCTTTTCCCACGCCACTAGCGGTACACACTGATACGTCTCTTTTCCATCCCATAAGAAATTCCTACACAGACCATCAATCCGAGCTAGTACACACTTAGGGATGATAAATATCATAGCTCAATACGTGTGAACTTGGGAAAGCATAGGCTGAACCAAAGTCAATCGTCCCGCATAAGACAGCCTTCTTGCCCCATTACTCAGGATTCTACGCGAAATTCTCTCTACTAGTTTGGAGCAATCATGTTTCGTGAGCTTGGTTGTCTGAATGGAAATACCCAGGTACCTGAACGGTAATTTTCCAGCATTGCACCCAGTAATCCTGAGAGCCTCGAACTTTAGCCTAGCACTCATCCCAGCACAGAACAGCTTAGATTTACCGACACTCACGGTTAACCAAGAAGTCTTAGTAAAGGTAGCATAGGCCCTCATCAACACATTAATAGAAGTCTCTTCACCTTTACAAAAAAGTAACAGATCATCCGCAAACATGAGATGACACAGTTTCATTGAAGCACACTTAGGGTGAAATTTAAACTTGGAATTCTCAGTAGCAAATTTAATGGTTCTGGATAAGTATTCCATGTAGATAGTAAACAAAAGAGGGGACATAGGATCTCCCCGCCTTAGCCCATGTTTCCCACGGGAAAAAACCAAATGACTCACCATTCAGAGATAAAGAGAAACTCGCCGTAGTAACACACTCCATAATCCAGCCTCTGAACTGAGTGGGAAAATTAAGGGCCACCAACATTTGGTCCAAAAAAGACCACTCCACATTGTCATAAGCTTTCTGCAGATCTATTTTCATTAAGCATCTCGGAGACACCGTTTTCCTATTGTACAACTGCACCAAATCTTGACGGATGAGTACATTTTCAATTATATTCCTACCCGTAATGAAACACCCCTAATGGTGACTAATGATGTCAGGCAACACCATGCCAAGCCAATTACTCAAGAGTTTAGCTATACACTTATATATCACATTACAACAAGCGATAGGTCTGAATTGAAGAACACTCTGAGGTTTAGGCACTTTGGGTATCAGACAAAGGCTAGTAGCATTAACTTATTTAAGAAGCTTCCCATAGCGGAAAAAAATCCTTCACATCCGCCACTACGTGTTCTCCAATAATATCCCACGAGTCTTTGAAAAACTTACTAGAGTGCCCATATGGATTAGGTGCTTTATCCTTGGGAATGCTAAAAATGATATCCTTAATTTCCCGATCCGAAACAGGAGCCATGAACAAGTCCCAATGAGCAGACGTACAAACGTTGCCATTTTTAACCACGTTTGTTTGCACCGGCACTGTCGAGGCCGAGCTCCCAAGCAAGGAGACGTAAAAGTCTAAGAAAGCTTTCTGGATACCTTTAGCACCAGTCTTCTCAAAGCCCCGATCATCAGAAATAACCAGCACCCTATTATGAACATACTGCGCTCGCAAAACCGAATAAAAGTGTGACGAGTTCACATCCCCTTTCTTCAGCCAATTGATTTTGCCTTTTGTTGCAGAAAGGATCTACTAGCCGCCTGAAGCCAGACTACTTCTTTGTTCATCAGCCATTCTCGCTCCTGAAGCTCCGGGTTAAATGGGTCTGCTTGAATGTCTAGCTGCAACTGCCGTAGAACTAATTCGGCTTGAGGGCATTTGTTCACGATGTCCCTCATATTTCAAGTATTAATACCTTTAAGCACCCTTCAACCTCTTGAGTTTTACTGCAACCTGGAACATATAAGAGTCAATTACTCCACACTCCCAACTCCCCTTAACTGTATCAGCGAAATGAGGAGAAGAGCCCCACATATTCATATATTTGAATGGCCTGGACTTCGGAGCAGGACATTTATCAAGCGTAATGATACACGGGCAATGATTGAACGTACCTTCGGGGAGAAAATGAGCGAACCCCTCGAGGTACGCCTCAATCCACTCTTTGTTAACCAAGCACCGATCAAGATGACTACACACTCTATCCTCCGGACATTGCTTATTATTCCACGTAAACCACGCTCCTGCGGAAGGCCCATCCTCTAGATTACAGTCTGCTAAACAATCTCGAAATGGGTTCATTTCCTGCTCAGTACTAGACCCCCCCTAATCTCTCTTCTGAACATAGAACTATGTTAAAATCTCCTCCTACCAGCTAAGCTCCCTGAATGGTGCCAGCATACTCCCACAACTTATGCCATAGCGCCTCACGCCCATCAATGGAGTTAAACGCGTACACAAATGTGAGAAAATATTCACACCTATATTCCTTAACAAGCAAATGAATGGCTTGAGAAGTGGCATCTAGCACATGGACGGAAACTTTGTATGGGATTCCGAACAATATGTAAGGGGGCTTGATTGTCGCAGAAGATAGAAATTGGGCGAGGAATGTCCATGCCGAGAGTAGAGAGAAGTCCAACCAACCATTTTAATTCGCACACAAGGGCAGCCATAGCTCAATACGCGGCCTCGGCGGAGGAACGCTAGACCGTGTGTTGTTTCTTAGTTTTCCAGGAAATAGGAGATCCGCCGTGTGAGACAAGCCAACCCAAGACAGATCGTCGAGTAAGGGGGCAGCTGGCATAAGAAGAGTCACATCATCCTGTAAGAGAGAGGTTACTATTTACATGGAGTAAGATCCCATGTCCCGGGCAACTCTTAAGATACTTGACAACACGAAATGCTGCATCCCTGTGTTCCTGACGAGGACACTGCAAAAATTAAGAGAGAACATAAACCGCATATGACAAGTCAGAGCGGGTAACAACAAGATAGACAAGACGGTTGATGCGCGGGCGTCGCGACCCGCACGATCAAACAGTATTTATAAACACCGACTAACCTAACTAATGTAGTAGTGGTAGGTCGGGATCGATCCAAGGGACGGTCTTCGTAAAGTCGGTCGAGTAAAAGTCTAAATACGTTTGAGTTCTAAGGGGGGTTTGAGGTAATTAAAATAGACTAAGGTGGTCGGTCTAATAGCTAAAAAGAAGGTCAATATAGGAAAAGTGTTAGGGGAAGTCGGGGAATCGGAAACGGGACACAAAAACAAAGAATCAAGCGAATGACACACGATCGATAAGGGATGGGTCACCTTTCGGTCTCTACACCCGACCTTACTAAGACTCGCTTTCGCGACGAAGAAGCTAGGTCACTAAGTCGGAATTACCCAAGCCCCGAGTTTCCCCATATTGACGAGGGTGAATACAAGTCAACTAAATTGATCAAGTAAAGTCGACAAGCATACAACAATTCCAAAATAGACAAATCAACCCAATTGCATTCAATCACAAGAACCCTTAATCTATGTTTCCCAAATCCATCCTCCCCTAGCCACTAACAAAGATCTACTCACTAATCATGGTAAACAACAAAAACATTAACTAAGGAGAAAATAACTACAACATGCATAATGACTAAATATAAAGAAACTAACAACAAAACAATAAGAGAACTATGATCTAACAATTACCCACTAAACTATGGAAGAGATAAGATCTAACAAAATAAACTAGAGAATAATCTAGAACAACATAAATAAAATCTAGAGAAACTAACAACACTAAGATGATCTAAACAAGACAATAATGAGAAAATAACATTAAATATAAACTAGAGATTAGAGAGTGGAAGAGGAATATACCAACTATGAAGATCTACAAGAAATAAGAAGATTGCATAAATAAAGATTGAATCTTTGATGAAGAGAATGAAGAACTTGTCACTAATTCTTCAGTAAACCCCACAAATCTTCAAATAAATCTTGATGTAATAATCTTCTACAAACTTGGAATCTAGAGAATTGTTGATAAAAACTATGTAGATCTACTACTAAATTACTACTAGAATTATAGAGAATTACTAAGAATACTACTAAATTACTCTATTAATGGATGGTGTAACTATACTAATGGTGGATGGAGTGGTGTAATAGTTGATGCCTTGGGCAACAAACTAGGGTAGATATATATATATAGTAATGCCTTAATGAGTCTTCTTAACCTAAAGCCCAAATCTAATCCTTGCCCATTAGTGAGACTTTGTCCTTTGAGATGCAACTTTGCCTAATGAGTCTTCATGGGGTGAAACTTCGCCCTGCGACTTGACGAATTAATCCCACCGGGTGAAATTTCACCCGGTGAGATTTTCTTCTCATTTTGCGGTTTTTGGCGCTTTTCTCCATCGGGCAAAATTTCACCCGGTGGGCGAAATTTCGCCCGGTCATAATCCCTATGAACTTTTTGTCCAAAATGGCAATCTGGGGAGGAACACCGTCGGGCGAAATTTCGCCCGGCCAAATCTCATCGGGTGAAATTTTTCCCGGTGACTTCAGAGGGCCATAACTCTCTCGTTTGAACTCCGATTGGGGCGTGTGATATGTCGTTAGAAAGATAAGAAGATAAGCTTTCACCTCTAACTATACTCGCTTCGATCTGAGGTCTAGAACTCTAGATATATCCATTTGAAGTTTGACCTCTCCGGTGAAGATGCCCAATGGACTTATAGTTTTTCCTTTTCGCTCAAGGTTTCACCTCTTGGGTTTGGACTTTGGATTTTGAGTTGTGTTTTGCTTTTCGGACGGTTTCCCTCTCTCTCATGCTCATAGGAGCTCAGGCACATTTTTGGTCGAAAATCCTATCAAAATAGACAAAAAACTACCAAAAACACGTAAAATGCAAAAGAGAGACACTAATGCGAGAATTACTCAAAATACGGCGATAATCGCGTTCAAGTCTCACAAAACGAGGGAAAAATGGGTCTAAATGGGAGGAAAAACGGTCTAAATTTGACATACAACAATTCCCCCACACTAAACCGTTGCTCATCCTCGAGCAAAGATCCAAAAAGAAATTACATACTATCACTAAGCTAGACTATGCTAAGCCGATACGGGGCAATTAACGGGCCCGCTCCGTCCCTTCAACTCACATCGAAATACCCATGAGGTAGAGTACTCCCATGCAAGGCAAGTTGGGGCTTGCTCAAAATGGTGGACGCGACTAAACACACAAAAACACATAACACGAAAGAGTAGGCGCATCCAAAGCAAAAATAAAACACTGAATCCCTCATCGAGACGGCGGGGAAGACATCGATTACTTACCTTAAACAACAATAAACTTCCAAGATAAATGACCCACGTAAACAAGGACCAAAGCCTAATACTATGACAATTAAGCAATATAAATGTTGATAACTTAGCCTAGGTCCTCCTAGTCTTCTAAAGGGGTACGACGGGCGTATAACGGAGTGGAAAAAGTGAACCATGGATTCGTTCGACACTGTAGGTAGGTGCAGTCCCGCTCTCTTTGTCTAAGGCCAAGAGGGTCGTTCCAAACTCAAATTTCCTAAATTAGCCCAAACAAAAAGGTGGAGTGTTTACAATTATTGGGGTGGATCGACTAATCACCGCTATCTTCCTACCTCAGGATTCGGTCCTCTAGTTGGCACTTCACGGCGATGAATCGATCAAAGGGCTTTATTTTTTTTTCTTTTTCAAAGTGAAAGTGAGAATTGGATTCCTTTCATCCGGGTGCATCACCGAGATCATTTGTTAATCTGATATCCGTACAAATGAGAATTAAATATTAGGGAAGTGAAGTAGTAAGTTATTCTATTAATTACTTCCGATATGAGGAAAATTTTAATCAAATGACAACATATTACCAAGATGGAAAGAGTAATTGATTATAAACTTTTCCGCATTAGAAAAATTGTTGCAGGTGAATGTTCGGCGAAGACATGCATGTAGAATTCCAGCAACAACTATTTCACATGGCTAAGAATACCTGGTGCCATGTGAAGTAAATTAATCAATCGTAGGACAAAAAAATGTACATTACAAATACCAGATGGGAAGTCTCTCTCCCTACAAAACATGAAACAACTACTTATCATAAAACAATTGGTCAGCTATAGATATACGCTAAACAAATTTTGTATTATAAAGACACACGAGCTTTCATCACATGGAAACAAACAGTTGAAGTCCATTCTCTGACTATGAGTAGTTAAAAATATTGTTTAGGTTGTATCCAAGTATCCTACCATTATAGTGGTAGTGGTAGTCAACATAAAAAAAAATCACCTTGATTTCATAAGAGTGGTAGTGGTACATAGTCCTGAGAATGTCTCTCAATTTGATTAAACAAATCAACCAAAAAACAAAGTAAAAATAGGGAAAAAAGAGAAGGAAAATTGGAAACTCAAACCTTGTTATAAAAAGACCGAGTATCTTTAAGTCTTTAACATCTCTGCCCAAATTTGTAAAGGTATACCGGATTATAAAATGGGATGTACCACTATTCGCATTTGGTGTTAAGCTACATGGGCTTGTACAACAATTCCCGAAGAGCACAAAAGAACACAGTAAGGGGAACCTATAAATTCATAATGTAGTAATGGAAACCTACAAACTCAATTTAATTGAAACCGAAAAATGATTAACGAACCAAACCTGATACATACTGTGAGAATAAGACTAAAAAACCCAACCTATCAAAATCAAACTCATTAGGACCTGATGGTTGATGCAATTGATGATGCAACAATATCTAAGCTAATGAAAATTTAAATGAAACCAACCTTACATTTCCTCTTGTAATTTAACTCAATGAGAAATTCAAAATTACTTCAATCTAATAAGATGCGAAACATAAAGATGGTGATTAGTGCTTTACACAAGCATATTGATAAAATAACAAATAGTACCATTAGCAAACACCAAACAATAAAAACCATACCTGTAGAAACTTATGAACATTCAACAAATACTCGTAGCAGAATTAGCATTTAAATTATCGTATCTCTATGATTTAAACACTTAATTTGTACGGAGTATAATATTAAAATGCACCAAGGTCACGTACATATGTGTTCCCTACGCAGGGGAGGATGTTCCAACACATACATGACATGTTCCCCACACTAGATCGACCACTAATTGTTGTAGTTCAGATTGCAAATTTATATTGGCTTCTAGATTTGTCCCTTTGATAACTCTAAATTTGAATACTCCATTAAATTCTACGATTCCTTCATGTAAAAATGTAGCGAGGAATCATAAGTATTCAAAAGCGAATAAACTTCTATAGGTGAAAGCGTATGAAGACAAACAAATAGTACACAAGCTGATCAATTCAAACAATACGATATTAATACAGGTTAGTGACAAACCCGTATAAATTGCAAAGTTGATATCATCATCCTCCAAAGTGAAAGTTAGAATTGTTCCTTTCATCGGGATGGAAGTAGGATTTTAGCAGATCTTTGAGAAGCGATGTCGCAGAAGATATTTAAGTTGAGACGTGTAAATCTGATGAAAACAGATGCAGGAAAAATTAGCACATGTTCAAGGCGATGCTACATGTTCAAGGCGATGCTACTTCCACAAACAACGAGGAAAACAATGACATATACCAGGCACACCACTATAAGTTTTCAGTTTCTCATCAACAGGATCAAAAGTCGGACCTTGAATATATTCCAGGTTCTTGGTCACCTATAGGTAAATAATGCATTATAGTACACCAAAATGGTTTCTTGCCAAACATCACAGCTTGTCCAACATCACTAATATGTCACCTGATTTGCAATCCATAAAACAGTAAAGCAATATCAAAGAAATATGAGTACAAGGAAGGAAAATTGATATGTCGATTTTCTTTACATACAAATCTGAAACAACAACTAGATATTTTGCAAAAACATGCTGAAATCTGACCATTACTGTGGCCCCCTGTTGAAAAACAAAACATTAAGAAGAAGAAGAAAAGGGATTAAACCTCGTTTACTAAGCACATTAGAAGTTTTTTGTAGTAGAGCAAGCAGCAAAGGCAATTTTGATGATAACGGATCTGAATAAAGTCATTAATATTAACATGCGCCAACTTTACGAGCTATGACACCAAACAAGAAAGTGAGAAACCAAATTTAAAGAAGGGTTATTTAACGACAATAATACCAACTATAGGGCGTCTTCTCAAAATAATACCAATTTCAATAAATCTGAGAATAATACGTATTATTGGAGTAGTTAAACAAGAGTAGTATAAGTGACTTTATAACCTGCTACATCAGGTCACCTAATTAATATTTAACCTGCTACTTATCCTCCATCCTCCTACTTAGACCTAGATAACGGGTGAATCATGTTGGTTCAGCTTCGGGTTGGACCACTTTTGTGTTATAATAATCGGGCTAACTTCAGTTCGGGTCAGATAATTTCGAGTTCGAGTCATTCTCAGGTTTGTTGTTTTCAACTTTTTTAGGGATATCGACTCGTTTTCTATAATAATAGTCGGGTCAATTTCGAGTTATCTCGGGTTAATTCGGATTACGGGTCAAAATCAAGTCTTCAATTGAGGTGTCGGGTCGGATTCAGTTTGGCTTATTCAGTTCGGGTCAATTTTGTCAGGTCTACCTCTCCTTAGTTCTCTCCTTCATTCTCTCTCTCCATTACCCTTCATCCTTCTTTAGTTTTTTCCCTATATGTTTCGTTTAGATTAACATGTTGATTTTGGTGTAGGATTGTATTGTTAGCTAGATTTGGTGAGATTGAAAATTTGAAAGAAGAGGAAGGCGGAGGACATGAATGACAGGATATGAAATAAATTAATGGCAAAAAAGGAAGGTGAACGGGTTTTACTACTAACTGATCATCTATACTATTCTAGTTTAATTAACTACTCCAAAAATACTTATTATTCTCTGATTTATTAAAATTAGAATTATTTTTGGAAGACGTTCTATAGTTGGTATTATTGTCGTTAAATAAAATTAAAGGTGAAAAAGGAAGGTGGAAGGGTCCTACAGGTAACTGGTCACCTATACTACTCTTGTTTAACTACTCCAATAATACGTATTATTCTCAGATTTATTAAAATTGATATTTGTAGACACCCACATTTTGACCGCTAGGTGTCTATAGGAGTTCCCGCCAAACACCCGATGATGATTGGACGTAAACATGCTTTGACAGACTCGGATATGGGCTCGTAATTATGGGCATTTGGTTTAGACATTTTAAGGAGTACAAATCTCACAAAACCAACCTCAAATTCAGGCCCAGTGGGTCGTTTCGAGTCAAATAACACTAATTTGGGTCGAATCCGACACCAGGGGTAAAACCGTCTTTTAGCGACCGAGTCAAAACCCGGTCAAAGATATTTCCCGAGACTTGTGGACCGACCGTGATAACTAACGTGTCCAATTCGGACCCCAACTCCACAAAAATCAGCCATACAAAATAATAAACAATTCCGTTTAAGGTAGAATTCGATCTCGAGTAGGAATCCTATCCGAGAACCGATTCAAACACTCGACCGACTACAATTACTCGGCCAAGTAGCATGAATCAGCCGGTTTCCTCTTTCTTCCTTCACAAGAAAGCGGAATTCTTATGCTCCTTAAATTCCTTCGTTTCCTATCCTAAGCGGTATTCAAACTCTCCTAAACCAAGGTCGGAAACTCCCTATAAATAGGACCTCCCATCCAACACTTTCAAGGACCGAAAATCAGACAAAAAATCACAACACAACATCACATTACACCGAGAGAAACACGTCTGAAACCTCATCCACACACGGTTCATACACAAACCCGATAGCTAGCAAATCCCGACACTTTCGAAGCCTTGCAACCTCGACGAAATCGGCCAAACCTCGACGCTCCCAAGTCTAAGCCACTTCCTGACGAGCCTTATCTCGAGAAAACAAAGCATGTAGGTTGAGGGTGTAAATCAAACCCGACTCTTCTCTTTTCTCTTCTCTTCTTCTCGTTTTTTTATGGGTCTTTCGTCGGTCTTTTTATTTTCTTTTCTAATATCGATATTATTAAAAACTATTTTCATATATCGAATATTCTTAAAATATGATATCGATTCTATATAATCGAATATCGTATCAAAAAGAATTATATTAAGTTTTCGACGATTTCGTTACATCTTTTCGTTCAAAATCCTTTTTTTCAAACTTTTCGTTCAAAATCCTTTTTTCAAACTTTTCGTTCAAAACAAACTTTTTCAAAACCTTTTCTAAAATTCATTCCGAATATTCGATATCGATTTCATAATTGAATATCGAATACGACGAATATCGAAAATATGAATCGAGTATAAATTAATCCATATTTGTACGCGATTCATAAAAATTAACGATTTTCGAACAAAAAATAATAAGCGATCAGACCCGTACGCGAGTCGCGCCCGGTCCAGGCGACTCGCGCACGAGTCTGTGATCCGGTTCTTTTTTTTTAGTTTTTCGTTCGTTTATTTTTATTATTTTACGAAACGATTTCTAAATTTATATCTTTTCCAAAACTATTCCAAATATTTGATATTGATTTCGTAGTCAACTATCGAATATAACGAATATCGAGAATATTAAGTCGAGTACGAATTATGCGATATTCGTACGCGATTTATTCAAAAATTTTCCGAAAACCGTCGTTGAAATCAGGCCGCCACGCGACCCGCCTGAGCCCTGGGCGAGTCGCGCGGCAGACTGTCCAAACGCGCCCCTTTTCGTTCTTTTTATTATTTTTCGAACTTCGTTTTTTATACAAAACCGCGTTTTAACAATATTTTTCAGATTTTAATTAATTCTTATTTTCTCGATTTCATATATTTATTTCCTATTCATCGTTACTAACCCGTTTTCTCGTGTTTGTAGCAAATTTTTCTCATATTCTTTTTATCGTTTTATTAGACTAAAACGAACTCACATGCTAAAATAACTTTGACGTTAGTAGTTTAACATGCATTAAACGACTTAGCAACCCATTTATTTTTCCTCACATGTCTTAGGAAAATAATCTCTGCATATCATTCAATCGTCGAACTAACGCGTGTACACAAAACCGAACGATATCTTAGTAAAGGCCGCTAAGTGCGGGCGGGGTTGGGTGTTCTCAATGAGCTTCCCAACATGTACCCTCACCCCTTACTCAGAACCGTGGTTTCCGGATGTCCGAAACCATTGGCAACGAGAGTCATTCAATATACGATTAACCGCTCAAGTCGGCATCGGTATCGTAATGCTAAGGGACGAACCCAATAAACTCTGACATCGGAAATGGGCCAGGCTTTAAGTATGGCCCACTATGACATAGAGTGGGTTCGAATGGTTTCGAATAACCATAAAATTCGGTGGCGACTCCTACTTCGATTTAAAATTCTATTCGATACATCTCATATGGAAATTCTATCGCCTCCCCAAAACCCGCGCTTCGTCGCGTCGGGGTGGACCTATGTCATGTCCACAATTTGGCGACTCCGCTGGGGATTAACTGATGTGTCACTTACCATCGGCATCCTCAGGGTGAGACTCGAAAAGAAATCGTTCGATTAGTAATGTACACGTTTTAGTTCAATGATTCATGCATAACCCGTTCTATCCTGGGCCGGTTACTTGTGACCGACGTCCCACTATACCACGGTGCATTTCTACTTGGATGCACTAAAGACTTCGATCGCGGAACTCGCATGGGTTTTACGGCAGATTCTAAGACCAATTCGGCTTAGAGGTCCGTCCTGATTTGCGAGAATGCGATCGTTGTTGGTATAGACCCTATTCGACCGACCGAGACTTAGACTAAGAGCATACATGGCGTCGTTATACTGTTTCCATGACTACATGCTACTTGATCTTCTTTGGTCTTTTCAAAAACCGTCATTTTCAAAAGCTTACATCTTTTCAAACCCATCTACTTTTTCAAAACCCGGAAAGCTACCAAATTTAGGACTTATGATTTTGACTCAAAATAGCCTATTTTTAACCGGTATGCTGTCCAAACCTTTTCAAAAAAAAAGCCCGAAATCTCGGCCCGATAACCCTTTTCCCGGTTTTAAAAAAAAATCGGGTCTTCCAATCCGACTTTTGTTCGGTTTTCAAATCCAAATTCACTTTCCAAAACCCTCTTCTTCTTAGGACTTCCCATATTTAGCAGTGTCGGGTCTTGTCGTAGGTTGTAAGAGTCTATAGCGTCGAAACTCCGTCGATCTTATATCACGGGTTTCTACCCCATCCTAGTCCGCCTTACTTGTCAAGGCACGGCCCACCTTCGTAGGACAGACTCCTACAAAGGGAAGCCCGTTTATACACTCGAGTCTAAAGTCTGGGGAATTCTCACATAGACCTTCCTTCGAACAGGACTAGGCCCACTTTGCCAAATCCTAAGGAAGGCCCACCATTCACGCGTCATCCGTCTAGAAATCAGTCTCCGATCTTTTTCCAGTCTAGTCTTTTCCTTGTTCGGGATGTACTTTTGATTCTAAGATCTGGGTCAGTTACTGATTACGCGGTGCCCTTACAGACAGGTCACCCCACACTCGAGCCATGACGCAAAAAGCCATAGATGAATTGACCACCTCGTTGGCCCAAATCCAAGACCAACTGAGGAAAATGCGGGAAGACCAGATCGCCATCATTACTCGGGTTAGTGCCGTGGAACAGGGAACCCCCAATGCTTCGATCGAAGATGACGGACCTCTAGCCGCATTGGCCAGTGCAGTCCTCAAACTGCAAGAACAGGTCCATCTGACAACCCAAAGCTCCATCCATACGGAGAATGCTAGGATCTACACCCCACTGACCGATGAACTACCCACCAATCTCAATCTGACGGGTCTGCCAATGTTCGAGGGTACTGAAGACCCGGTCCACCATATCCGGGCCTTCAAGGAGTTCATGGCCCTTAAAGGGGTTAAGTCCAACATGTTCAAGCACCTATTCGCTTCTTCCCTCGAGAAGCACCCAAGAGCCTGGTACTACCGGCTCGATTCCAAGAAATACAAAACTTGGGATGACGTGGCAACGGAATTCGCTCGGAACTACGCCGACAACACGGAAATCCAGACCACTATGTGCACCCTGGAGATAATGGCCCAGGAACCTAAGGAAGGATTCACAAAGTACCTTCAACGATGGAGGGCTGAAAGCGTCAAACTGGTCGACAAGCCCAGTGAAAAAGTACTAGTTGAAGCCTTCGTCAAAAACCTCCTTCCAGCTTACCGGGTCCATCTCCGGTACGCCATCATACCTAGCTTCGCGGTCCTAACTGAAATGGGAACGAGAATCGAGGATGATTTAAGATTGGAGAGCCTCACTAAGGCCTCCACTAAGGGATATCAAGGGGCTAGCTCATCAACCAGCAAGCCCACAACTACCGCCGCTACTCGTAGCATTTTTGACGAGGTAAATGCACTCGACACCTCATCTCAGAAGACTAGCACTCCCCGGGTATTCACCGACATAGGTACTACCTATGAAAACGCCCTTCAGAGGTTATCATCAAAAGGCCTGATCACCCCGATAGGCCCAACACCTGATATCCCGGTCGAACGTCGCTCTAAGGCCTACAACCTCCAGGCCTACTGTCACTATCATCGTGGTAAGGGGCATGATATCGAGAAATGTTGGAAGCTAAAGCATCTTATCCAAGATCTCATTGAAAGCGGGAAAATTCCTTTGCCCGGCGGTAAACCCAACAACAAGGACAACCCATTAGCCACTCACGCCATCTTTTCCGGGGAAATAATGGATTGCTCACACCTTATTTCTCCATTTATCCCGCAAATAAACGGGATCTAGTGCGATGACGAAGACGACGTCTACCTCACCAAAGGGTAAGCTGTCCCCATCACATCTGAGGAGATTCAGAAGGTTAAGTCCAAGGCCTTAGCCACTAGTCAAGCCCTCATCATCGCCGAACCGCTTAAGGTGGAGCCCGCCCCAGAAAAGCCGACTGCTGAAAAGGCTCTTGTAAAACAGCTAAACAGGACCCGAGTTGACCTCTCTATATGGCAACTCCTAGTTAGCTCCCAGGAACATCGAGAGGCACTCACTAAGGCCCTCGATCAAGTCAAAATCGATTCTATGGCTACACCGGCTGAAATGGTAGCCACAGTCCTACCTCATCTAAAGGGGAGATCCATAGAGGAAGGCCCACTAATCACCTTCTCCAATGCTGATCTACCACCATTTGGGCCAACCCACAACATGGCCCTCTACATCACGGTCATCTGCCGTGGAAAGTACCTACCCATGACCCTAATTGACGACGGGTCCGCAGTCAATGTCCTCCCCTTGAGGACCGCCAAAGCCCTCGGCATCACCGAGGCCGACTATATTCCAACAGCTCAAACCATTCAAGCTTTTGACGGAAGTCCAAAGTCAGTAGCCGGAGCCACAAAACTCACTATCATAACAGGCCCGATAGAGAAAGAGCTGGAATTTTAAGTGATCGACGTGACTTCTTCCTTCAACCTTGTTTTAGGAAGACCTTGGATCCATGCAACCAGGGCTGTATCCTCCACTTTGCATCGGAAAATCAAGCTACCTTTGCATGACTCCGTCATCACTCTAGAAGCCACACCTATGACTGTGGCTAACTGCAACACCTCGGGCCGCACCGATCTCTGGGGGTTCGACTTCGTAGGGGCCATCGAAGAAGATCATCTCTTCCGCCCTTATTTCACGGTCCACCTCGACCGGATGCTTCAGAATCTGGGCTTTCTACTAGGGGTTACATCAAGGCCCGATCTCCCTGCAGGAAAAATTCTCGAAGTTCTGGACAATGGGAGGACTCAAACAGGCTTGGGTTACACCCTAACTCCGGAAAACATGGGCCAAACTGAAACCGGTAAGGTCACCTTTGTCACTCCCGTATTCGAGACTGTTCAAACCAGCCTATATCGGCCCACAAACATACGCCCTGGGACCCACTTGGCCCAGGACTGCAACTACATACCGGACGACATCTTCGCGCTCATCCAAGCCGAAAGCGCTAAGAATGCTGAGCCCGCACTAGGGCTACTTTTTGGAGAAGAACTTGCGATCCCAACACCGAAGGAAGAGCTAGTCAGCCTCATTCTCCGCAGTCGCACCTTTGATCCGTCTAAGCTAATCTCAGAAGTCGGGTCCGGGACCAGAGCTTGGAGGAAAACTGTCAAATGGACTGACAGTCAAGGAAGAACTTACAAGCTGATCACAGGGGAAGGAGAGATGCCAGAATCTGAGTCTGAGTCTGAGTCGGAGTCCGAGTCAGAGTCTAAGATTGAGTTTAGTGAGTCTGGTGCTAGGGTCAATCCTGTAACTCCCCCTCTCCCTTTAGCCATTCCTGGTGCCTCGCGGTCTGTCCCGGGCACCCTACCTATCCCGCCACTGACTAGTGATCAGATGGCAGCTCTTTTCGAGCTCTTTTCCCAATTTATGATCAATAATAACAACCGTTCTGCTTACGACTTGTCTCATTTTCAAAACCTTCTCAATTTCAAAAATTTTATGTGCAATGACATTGAGAAGCCCGACGAATAGGTATCCTTGCCTCCGCACCTGATCGAGCAACTAGAGCAAAGGGAATCCCGCAATCCAGTAATCGAGGAAACCGAATCCATCAATGTGGGAACAATCTTAGAACCCCAGATGCTTAAGATAGGATTATCCTTAGATCCCGAGGAGAAACAACAATTCATAGTTCTCCTTCAAGAATTCAAAGACGTCTTCGCATGGTCCTACAAGGACATGCCGGGGATTGATCGCGAAATAGCCGAGCACCATATACCGATCAAGGAAGGATTCAAGCCGGTTAAACAAAAACTCCGACGCATGAGGCCCGAATGGTCCCTCAAAGTCAAGGAGGAAGTCGATAAACAATTCAAGGCTGGGTTTATACGAGTCTCCGAGTACCCAGATTGGGTTGCAAATATAGTACCAGTCCCTAAAAAGAATGGTAAGGTTCGTGTCTGTGTAGACTTTCGGGTTCTTAACAAAGCGAGCCCGAAAGACGATTTCCCGTTGTGACACATCGATATACTGGTGGATAACACAGCAGATCATGCCCTTCTATCATTTATGGACGGGTATGCGGGGTATAATCAGATAAAAATGGCAGAAGAAGATATGGATAAGACCACCTTCATTACACCTTGGGGTACTTATTGCTATACTGTTATGCCATTTGGTCTCATCAACGCCGGGGCCACCTACCAACGAACCGCCACAACTTTATTGCATGACATGATGCATAAAGAAGTGGAAGTCTACGTGGACGACATGATCGTCAAATCCAAAGACAGGGAAGGTCACATCACCGCCCTGAGAAAGTTCTTCACCCGATTACGCAAATACAACATGAGGCTAAACCCTCAGAAATGCAGTTTCGGGGTAACATCTGACAAATTACTGGGTCATATCGTTAGCCAACGAGGTATCGAAGTCGATCCAGCCAAAATCAAGGCCATCACCGAGATGCAGCCCCCTAAAACCGAAAAAGAGATAAGAGGGTTTCTCGGAAAAGTCCAATACATCAGCAGGTTCATTTCAAAGCTAACCATGGTGTGTGAACCAATCTTCAAGAAGCTGAAAATAGGAGAACGGTTACTATGGGACGATAAATGTCAAGCAGCCTTTGATAGAATCAAAGAGATTTTGGCCTCACCACCAGTCCTAATGCCACCTCAGCACGGTTTGCCTTTGTCACTATACCTAACCACGACAGAGACAGCCATGGGGGCTATGCTAGCCCAAACGGTCAATTCCGAAGAACGAGCCATATACTACATCAGCAAGAAGTTTTTAGAGTACGAGTGTAAGTACACCACGCTCGAAAAGACATGTTTAGCTTTGGTCTGGGCCACTAAAAAACTCCGGCATTACATGCTCAGTTACGAGGTACAAGTGTTGTCCAGAATGGATCCAATCAAGTATCTTTTCGAAAAGCCCATCCTCAACGGCAGGATATCAAGATGGACCCTCATGTTGGCAGAATTCGACCTAAAATTCGTACCATTAAAGACCATCAAAGGACGAGTAGTAGCCTAATTTCTCGCTGACAGTCCCGTAACCGAAGAAGGACACACCGACACTTGGTCCTTCCCGGATGAAGACATTTTCCACACTGACACCGAAGCGTGGGATTTATACTTTGACGGAGCATCCAATTTCCGAGGATTTGGAGTCGGGATTCTCCTGATTTCACCAAGAGGGGAACATACTCCCGTATCCATCAAATTAGACTTCGACGTCACTAACAACGCCGCTGAGTATGAAGCATGTATTCACGGGCTACAAGCCGCCTCCGACTTAGGGGTCACAAACCTCCGAGTACACGGTAATTCATCTCTGGTCATCAATCAAGCGCTCCAAAAATGGAAGACTCGAAATGCTAATCTCGTGGCCTACCAGGCACGAGTACGGGATCTCGAGAAACAATTCCACAAGGTAGAATATATATACCTACCTCGGGAAGAAAATCAATTCGCAGATGCACTCTCAAAACTGGCATCTTTGCTAAATATTCCCGATCATATGACCAGTATGCCAATCTGTGTCGAAAGACGACCCGAGCCAACATATATCCACGACATCGAAGAAATCGAGATACCTGATCCCGAGCCGTGGTATCAAACTGTGTTGACATACCTAGCAACCGGGGAATATCCACCCGGAGCTGACAACCGAGCCAAAAAGGCCCTGCGAAGACTGGCAACCCAGTTTATCCGCACCGACGATGGGCAACTCTACAAAAAGACAGCACAGGGGGCTCTCCTTCGATGTGTCGACAAAACCAACGCCGAAAAAGTTATGGCTGAAGTACATGATGGCGAATGCGGTCCACACATGAACGCCCAAATGCTAGTCCGAAAAATCATGAGGCTCGGTTACTACTGGAATAGCATGGAAACTGACTGTCAACAATATGTTAGACATTGCCATAATTGTCAAATTTTTGCCAATGTACAGCATATGCCACCATCCTTGCTATACACCATGACATCACCATGGCCATTTTCAACATGGGGAATCGACATAATTGGGAAGATAAACCCCTCGGGAACTGGAGGACACTGCTTCATTTTGGTAGCAATCGACTATTTCACCAAATGGGTCGAAGCTGAATCCTACCGTATCCTCAACGCCAGCCATGTTGCCAAGTTCATTCAAAATAAGATAATATGCCGGTATGGGATCCCTCATGAGTTCATTAGTGACCACGGGACACATTTTCAAGCCGAAACAGCAGCCTTGCTGACCAAGTACAAAATTCAAAGGCATACATCTTCACCCTACCGACCCCAGACCAATGGAGCGGTAGAAGCAACTAATAAAACAATTGTCACCATACTCAAAAAGATGGCTGATAATTACCGAGACTGGCCCGACAAAATACCATTTGCACTTTGGGGATATCGGACCTCGATTCGTACTGCGACCGGGGCAACACCGTATTACCTCACGTACGGCATGGAAGCAGTCCAACCTGTTGAGTTAGAAGTACCATCACTCAGAATCCTACTCGAAAGTCAAGTACCTGAAGCTTATTGGGTTCGAGCACGATATGACTCGCTAGTCCTGTTAGACGAACGACGATCTCGTGCCCTCAATAATATTCAAATCTATCAGAAGAGAATCCAGCGGGCTTTCAACAAAAGGGTGAGGCCCAGAAACATCAAAGAAGGAGATTTGGTTCTCAAGTCTGTTCGAGCTTTATTACCAGTAGACCCAAGGGGAAAATTCAAACCTAATTGGGCCGGGCCATATCTGGTAAAGAAGATTCTATCAGGTGGAGCGGTAATGCTAACGGATCTGGACGGGAACACGTTTGTCAACCCAACTAACCTGGACCAGCTGAAACGCTATTACCCTTAACCCACCTCTCTCAATGTCATTTGCGAAAAGTTTATTAAAAACATCTTTTTTCAAACTTTTAAAAGACAAGTCAAAAGCTAGAATTATTTATCCTACTGTTACAAACATCTTGAACCAATAGTCTCGATGTATTTCGAAGTTGCAAATTAATTCAGTCTGAACTACGTTTGGTTTGATTCCATTTATTATGGATACGTAGGCAGCCCCTCAAAAGGGCACAACCACTGCAATCGAAAAAAAAAAACAGGAACGGTTCTTTAATAAACCTTTCTTTATTTATTTCAAAAAAAAAATAATAATAAAAAAAACAAAAAATCAGCATATAATAATACTAATACTTAGATAATAAAAAACTAGGGCATTTTTCCCTTTCCTTTGCCCTTAGCCTCCTTTTCGGTCCATTGGCGTCGAGGTGGAGGTGAACGCTCCCTAATCACCAAGGGAACCTCCTTAACCCGGGTTCGTTTCTTCAAACTCGACTCCCCGGGCACCTCATTATTACGCGGGCCTAGCCTGTCTTGGACCACTAGCCTCGGTCCAAGTCTTCTCTCCGAGTCACTAGCACCGGTCTCATTAGCCTGAGTCTTAGTCTTTGACTTAGAACCCGACCCCGGCTCAGCAAAGGAAGTCAGAGTCTCTTCAAAGAACCGCCTGTTGTCTTTGGCCGATTCTCGGCGGGCCAAGTCAAGAGCTTCTTCAGTTTTCAAAGTTTTACGGATCTCCTGTGATTCCTCAAAAGTCCATTTGCGATATGATTCAGAAACCCAAGTGGTTTGACAAGGGCGAGGTATAGTCCATATGACACGGGTAAACCAGCGCTGAAGCCACGTGTCACACATAACGTCCGTCAATTGGATCGAAACGCTAATAATTGCCTCAGTCTCGTGGATCTTCTGAAACGAACCGAACTGCCTTAGGATACGGTCCGGATAGATATGGACAGTCCAGTCCAAAGACAATATCACCAGATAACGGGCCTTGTCCCTCCTAGCTAACCCTGTCAGCCTCGAAAGGAACCACCAGATAACGGTCCATCTGATCAAAGGCCCACCATGGAACGTTAGCTCTTCGTCCCAATACTTTTGAGTTATGAGATGACTTGATCTTATTCGGCGAGACCTTGAACCAATCTGACTGCTACGATATTTGGGTATGTTCACCGGGGGCTCTATAATCGACAGAAGCTCGGATAACCATATCTGCGAAATTTTCGAAAAGTAAAAAACTTTCGAAAAAAATAAAAATCGAAAAAATTTAAAATTTTCGAAAAATTCGAAAAATCGAAAAATTAAAAATTTTCGTAAAATTGGAAAATTCGAAAAATTTCGGCAAAATCAAAAATTTCGAAAAATCCGGAAAAGTGGAAATTCCGGAAAATTCCGAAAAATTTTAAATTACCGCCAAAAATCGAGAAATCGGGCAATTGTTTGAGAAAAACGGTTAAATACCTGCAAAAGACGGATGCTCCCTGTCAATTGCCGACCTGGTTCGAGTCTCCTAGCGTCAAGACCCATAATAATCTCCCCAGTTATCAGCCAAGCTGGGCTGTGACCTGTCTCCATTTGGTCAACTATGCTGATTAGCCTGATCTCGCCTAAGCATGAGTCAGCATCCATTCGACCTTCGAAGGCATATCTATGCAGCATACAAAAGGCAAAAGCCCTACGCCTATGGGTAGAAGTAATTCTTTCACCAACCGGGTCCATAAATTTGTCAGCCAAATCAAATAGGGAAACTGAATCTCCCTTCACCATACGGGCTGTCTCAGCATGCGACAAGCCTAGAAAATCCCTCAACCTCCTCCTTGGGTCAGGATAAAATGGGGGAATAGCAGGACGAGCATTAGGACACCACCCGCCAATAGCTGCTATCTCTTCAGGAAGAGGACATATTTCTCCTCGAGGGAATGCAAAAACATGAAAGGTAGTGTCCCAAAAGGCTAAGTAAGCATCAAGGAAGTGTGAATCTACCTTAAGTCGCTGAAGTGGGAATAAAGCCACAATTCCCATTTGGGTTAAATGAACTTTATCTGCGTCTCGAAAATCCTGGGCCCACGCATAAAGCATCGCGGTCAAATGGTCAATACCCATCGCAAGAATAGTTTCTTTTATTTTATCCTAAAAAGTCTAAGGGATTTTGAGGTAGGAGAAAAGATTTGGATGGGAATATAAAAAAATAAAGAAGCCAAAGCTCTCTATTTATAACGGAAAATACCCCTCTTCCTAGTCATCACAGGAATAAGATTTTTACCACTTCCCTACTTCACCTAGGCATACAAGCCTAACCAGGGAATTCCAGGAATCCGTGTCAGAATCCGATTAGGAATCAAAGTCATCCCAAGCATCCTTATTTCCAAACTTCCAAAAAAATTCAGCATTCTTCTTTTCAAATTTTTTTCGAAAAATCATCATTTCTTCCCCAGCATGAGTCAGTGTTTTGCCTAAATGTTACATACAAATTATGTCAGCATACAGGTACACCCAAGACTCCCAGAAATTCTAAGTTCCTTAGTGGAAAAGCTAAAACAACATCTTTCAGGATATATCTGCAAACAGATATGCCCATAGCTTCCAAGGCAAGCTCCCGCGCAATTCTAAGACAGGATATATCTGCAAACAGGTATACCCATAGCTTCCTAGGCAAGCTCCCGCGACATTATCAGCATCAACCCAGGTATGATTTCTATTCTATGGCTGGCGAGCCCTTCACGCAGGTCTAATGGACCCTAAACGACCCGATCGGAAGTCTGCCAGGTTTTAATCCTTGATTGACCTGATAGCTACTCTGACTTTTTCCTTGTCCAAGCCGCAGTCAGAGTGGGGGCTCTGTAGACACCCACATTTTGACCGCTAGGTGTCTATAGTAGTTCCCGCCAAACACCCGATGATGATTGGACGTAAACATGCTTTGACAGACTCGGATATGGGCTCGTAATTATGGGCATTTGGTTTAGACATTTTAAGGAGTACAAATCTCACAAAACCAACCTCAAATTCAGGCCCAGTGGGTCGTTTCGAGTCAAATAACACTAATTTGGGTCGAATCCGACACCAGGGGTAAAACCGTCTTTTAGCGACCGAGTCAAAACCCGGTCAAAGATATTTCCCGAGACTTGTGGACCGACCGTGATAACTCACGTGTCCAATTCGAACCCCAACTCCACAAAAATCAGCCATACAAAATAATAAACAATTCCGTTTAAGGTAGAATTCGATCTCGAGTAGGAATCCTATCCGAGAACCGATTCAAACACTCGACCGAGTACAATTACTCGGCCAAGTAGCATGAATCAGCCGGTTTCCTCTTTCTTCCTTCACAAGAAAGCGGAATTCTTATGCTCCTTAAATTCCTTCGTTTCCTATCCTAAGCGGTATTCAAACTCTCCTAAACCAAGGTCGGAAACTCCCTATAAATAGGACCTCCCATCCAACACTTTCAAGGACCGAAAATCAGACAAAAAATCACAACACAACATCACATTACACCGAGAGAAACACGTCCGAAACCTCATCCACACACGGTTCATACACAAACCCGATAGCTAGCAAATCCCGACACTTTCGAAGCCTTGCAACCTCGACGAAATCGGCCAAACCTCGACGCTCCCAAGTCTAAGCCACTTCCTGACGAGCCTTATCCCAAGAAAACAAAGCATGTAGGTTGAGGGTGTAAATCAAACCCGACTCTTCTCTTTTCTCTTCTCTTCTTCTCGTTTTTTTATGGGTCTTTCGTCGGTCTTTTTATTTTCTTTTCTAATATCGATATTATTAAAAACTATTTTCATATATCGAATATTCTTAAAATATGATATCGATTCTATATAATCGAATATCGTATCAAAAAGAATTATATTAAGTTTTCGACGATTTCGTTACATCTTTTCGTTCAAAATCCTTTTTTTCAAACTTTTCGTTCAAAATCCTTTTTTCAAACTTTTCGTTCAAAACAAAATTTTTCAAAACCTTTTCTAAAATCCATTCCGAATATTCGATATCGATTTCATAATCGAATATCAAATACGACGAATATCGAAAATATGAATCGAGTATAAATTAATCCATATTTGTACGCGATTCATAAAAATTAACGATTTTCGAACAAAAAATAATAAGCGATCAGACCCGTACGCGAGTCGCGCCCGGTCCAGGCGACTTGCGCACGAGTTTGTGATCCGGTTCTTTTTTTTTTTAGTTTTTCGTTCGTTTATTTTTATTATTTTACAAAACGATTTCTAAATTTATATCTTTTCCAAAACTATTCCAAATATTTGATATTGATTTCGTAGTCAACTATCGAATATAACGAATACCGAGAATATTAAGTCGAGTACGAATTATGCGATATTCGTACGCGATTTAATCAAAAATTTTCCAAAAACCGTCGTTGAAATCAGGCCGCCACGCGACCCGCCTGAGCCCTGGGCGAGTCGCGCGGCAGACTGTCCAAACGCGCCCCTTTTCGTTCTTTTTATTATTTTTCGAACTTCGTTTTTTTATACAAAACCGCGTTTTAACAATATTTTTCAGATTTTAATTAATTCTTATTTTCTCGATTTCATATATTTATTTCCTATTCATCGTTACTAACCCGTTTTCTCGTGTTTGTAGCAAATTTTTCTCATATTCTTTTTATCGTTTTATTAGACTAAAACGAACTCACATGCTAAAATAACTTTGACGTTAGTAGTTTAACATGCATTAAACGACTTAGCAACCCATTTATTTTTCCTCACATGTCTTAGGAAAATAATCTCTGCATATCATTCAATCGTCGAACTAACGCGTGTACACAAAACCGAACGATATCTTAGTAAAGGCCGCTAAGTGCGGGCGGGGTTGGGTGTTCTCAATGAGCTTCCCAACACGTACCCTCACCCCTTACTCAGAACCGTGGTTTCCGGATGTCCGAAACCATTGGCAACGAGAGTCATTCAATATACGATTAACCGCTCAAGTCGGCATCGGTATCGTAATGCTAAGGGACGAACCCAATAAATTCTGACATCGGAAATGGGCAAGGCTTTAAGTATGGGCCACTACGACATAGAGTGGGTTCGAATGGTTCCGAATAACCATAAAATTCGGTGGCGACTCCTACTTCGATTTAAAATTCTATTCGATCCATCTCATATGGAAATTCTATCGCCTCCCCAAAACCCGCGCTTCGCCGCGTCGGGGTGGACCTATGTCATGTCCACAATATTATTTTGGGAAGACGCCCTATAGTTGGTATTATTGTTGTTAAATAACCCTTTAAAGAATGTGTCATTATTTAGAGGGTTTGTAGTAGTGTTAGCTTATTACATCCCTAATCCTCAAAGCTCAAACAGGAATAAAAATTTCAATACACAAGAAAGTAGTGCAACGAGGGGAATACTTTGAACAACCATAAACAAAAAAAAAATGATCTCAAACGGTGGCTTCTTATCGAATGCATATTTAAGGGTAAAGATAACGTTTAAATTACCAGAACCATTCCAGAGATGCCACCAACAAAAGCACGATTGTACTTTTCCATGGTTTTTAGAGTTCCTTCAGCTTCATCCTCCCCGTAACAGTTTGAGGGATGCCAATGGGGTAAGACTTTTGACATTGTAGAATGTAGATCAAGCTATCAACGCCTTAAGAATAACCATCTGTCTTAATTACAAAGACATTAAACGAGATATGTCACAGAACTGGCAAATGAGAATACGATAAAGACGAGCTCACCATTAGGTTTGTTCACCAGAACCACAGTTCCAGCAGGACTATCCCATTGACGAGACAGCCTGGTACTTCTAGACGCACGAATCCTCCAAATTTATACTCGAACAAACTCAAAGACAAACGCACAAATCTCGGAGAAAAATAAACTAGGTTATAAATGATGCGCCAATATCATCTTACAAAAGTATTCCATTTCCCAGTCGTTTTAGCACTTACAATACCACAGCAGTAGTTTACCACATCAGTTGCAACAATGTTCGCAGGGGAAACTATCAATTGAGCTACACATATTGGGAAAATTACCCAACTTCTAAATTAAACCAAACATCAATTCCTTATTTCCCCACATTTTCTACGTTAGGGTTCCAACTTGCAAGAAAGATACAGATCTAATAGAATCAACCATAACCATCAACAAAGCTCTCGATTTTTTCTGCGATAGAACTGATTTGATACAATCAAAAAGCATGATAAAGTTAACAAATACATGATTATGGACTTAAATTAGAAATAGACAAACAATTTGGACAAAAGACATATATAATATGAATTCAAACCCTAATGGAGAGGATTATGATTATGAAGGCTAAGACCACATACCCAAAAAGAGTAACAAAATCAAATCCTAGTGGGAATGACAAGACGAACAAGAATAATTTGATGTTGCGGGGGAAATTATTGGCGACCAACATGTGATAATCATCTCGCGAGGGATGATGATAGGAATAAAAGAGTGAGGAGGAAGTTGCAGGGGCTAATAGATACTGAGTAGTACGGAGTATGTGTGAAAGAGGAGGCGGAGAGTAACCTAAATTATTATTTTAATATTATTTTGTATCTTCTTGACACTCATATGTTTAATTAGACTCACACTGCCTAATTTCCCTTATACGCTTTGTCAAGCGTAGAGGTTGAAGCGTCCAGAAATGACGCCATTTGTTGTAGTGATATAATATGCTGGCAAAGTACAATTGATTAATTCTGTCATTTTTGGAATGGAGAATTTCTGGTGTTCTGGGGTGTTACTACCCAAGGGAGTTGTGAAACAAATTAATAAACTATGCAAAGTCTTCTTTTGGGGCATCAAGGAGAAGGAGAGAAAGTTGGTCTTCAAGAAATGGACAGATATTTGCTTATCTTGGGAAGCAGGAGGGTTTGATGTCAATAATGTAGAAGCTTGGAATGTTGCATTGTTGTCCAAATGGTTGTGGCAGCTATCTGATAACAATAACATTTGGAGCAGATGGTGCAATTCTTACGTTTTTGATAAAGAGTCTATATGGAGTACTAAAGCTAAGAATCATTTCTCAAATGGAATTAAGGGGATCCTTGAAGTAAGAGATAGGCTTGTAGAGTTGGCAGGCTCACTTACTCAAGCTCAATCAAATCTTGCAGAATGCTCTGGTTCTAAATATCAAATGGCTAAAGCATATCAGCTCTTTTTGAATTGGAAGAAGAATAGATGGCCAAAGGTCCTAAACTCCATAAGTATCATTCCTAGTCATAAGATCTTACTCTCTCTAGCTTTGCAAAATCAGCTTGCAACAGTAGATCAGTTTGCTAAAAGGGGTTTCTCATTGGCTAACCGTTGTGCCCTGTGTATGGCTGCTCAGGAATCTCATCAGCACTTATTCTTCCATTGCTCAGTCTCTACTTAGGTGTGGAGGGAGATAGCAGATTGGATGCAAACACCGATAGGAAACTTGAACTTGAATGGCATTGTGAAATGGATACTATCACTACAGAAACGAAAGCAACTGTGGCTATTGTTTGGAAAGAACGGAACAAAAGAATTTTCACAAATCAGTCTACAAGTATAGATGCTTTGATATGTAGAATTAAATTTCATGTTGCTGTAAGATTTTACAAGAATGCTAGTCCTAAGTTTAACTGGATTGTTGCTCATTTGGGCTCTTTGAATGCTTTTGCATTCTTCTTGTGATTGCCTTTTTTGCACCAAATTGTAATTTCACTCATAATTGAATGAAATGATACCTTTTTCTGCAAATAATAATAATAATAATAATAATAATAATAATAATAATAATCCGTAGATAATATTGTTGGATGCAAAATTTATAGAGTAACAAGTAAATATTCCATATAAATATAAATGAAAATTGGTACGAATATGTAGTTAAGATGTACTTGTGCAAGGTACTTTAATCAGTGTTTCTAACTATAATGTACGCCTATAATTTAATTTGACGTTGATCGCAAATATTACCTACCTAGAAACATATTCACGTATGTGGTTCGTTTACTATATATTATGCATACTAACTTGATATCATTATCAACGTTGCTAAAAATTGGCCCGTGCATCGCACGGGCTTTCCACCTAGTACTATATAAAGACCTGACTAGTTTCTAGGTTAATTAGAACAGAGAGATGATTTGAGAGCACAATATAGATGGCTGATTTGTGAGGTTTTCTTGAGGGAAAAACTCATTTTGTTCCGAGTCCTATTATTTGGTGTATCTCTTGATCTCGTCTTCGTTGGAGACCGTTGGAGTTTGTTCGGATCTTGGTTGGCCGCAAAATCGTTTGGCTTTCGTCTTGTCAGTGAGTTCGTCGCAAGTCAAACTCAGTCCGGGTAGTCTCTTTAATTTCCAGTTTGAGATTACTATCTGGTTGGTAGAATTGATAGTACTTTTGGCTTTAGCTGTGAGCTATTAAGCGCGTGTATTACGGTCTACTGTTGTACTATTATCTCCACAATAGTGAATTTGATCTCCTTGTCGGTGTGGACGTAGCCAGTGATTTTGCTGGTAAACCACGTAAATCTGTGTGTCAATTTTATTATTATTTGCTATTTGTTTTGTTCTTCTCGCATAATTAACAAACTGTAGGTAACGGGACGCCTCCGTTATAACATTTGTAATACCCCATTATTTTCTGAGTCATTTATAAGACGTTACTTGTCTATTTTATATAAATCAAGTTTTAACTTAGAAAAAATATTTTTGATGTCATTATAAGTATTAAAGTATTTTGGGGTCTTCATAGAGTCAATCGACTTTGGGTTATTTTAAAAGTGAAACGTTATTGATCCGGTTGAATAGGGTTGTTAAATCGATTTGTACTATTAGAATTTACAGTTTGATCGTTATCATGTGAATCATTGAAGACCCCTGTTTGACCCGTAGCCCAAATTGATCCGGTCTAATCGAAATTGACCCAAATGTTATTATATCAAACGAATTGATAATCCAAAAATAATTGAAAATATCAATACCAAAAATGATTCGATTAGACCCGAAATCAAACCCATTTTTCTGTTCCAAAAATGCCTCTGTAATCACAAATTTGTGGTCCTGAAAATAAATAACAAACCACAAAAATGATAACAACATAATTTTATTAGATTTGAATGTTTCGGGTACAATCTCTAATTTGATTCACTGATTCGATCTTCACTTTACTTGAATGACGATTCTGAAAGATAGGCTAGATGACTCAATTTTTCTTTGATGAAATGTTGCTTCTTTCACTCTTGACTACACGATTTGAGATGCTTTACGTCAAATTTGAAGGAATGGTTGATTTAAATAGGGTTGTCGAACTTGATCTCCTTTGGTGGATTGGACTTGGTGAGAATTGAGTATTCGGCCTTAATCTTTTCCTCTTCGGATGACTGGCTGACTGTGTTATGTGCGAATAAGGAAAGTAATGAAAAACCAACACCGAATCAACTTTGCGCTATCCTAATAGAACAATTCGACCCTTATTTCAGTGCAGGGTTGTACCGAATTTTCTACTGAGATAAGAGGGTGTTCCTCTGAATTTGCACAAAAAACAGAGATATAACTATGAAGTATTTTGTGCAGATTTTCATTGTTCTATTTTCGGATTATATAGAGTTTGAAGGAATAGGGATACGAGTTGAAGAGTTGTGACTCTTCATGAATTCCCACCAAAATCTGTTCAAACAGATTTGGCGCCAAAAATTCGCCAAAGTGTACCGTATGAACCTGGTACCGTGAATTCGCAATTAATTATATATAAGCGTACACTCCGTACTTCCACCGAACCTATATTATATTATATTGAATTCACACATCCGTAAACCAAACTCCGAGTACGCTAAAATGAACCGGTATTTACACTTAAATCACCAACAGACTGCATGTGCATGAATTGGAGTGCTTGGCGTCGAGATTCTCGGGGAACGATTCGTTGTTTTCTAAAGAGAGTTGGAGAGATCGATCTCTAGTTTTCACTTTTATCGGATTTGAAGAAGTTTAACTTCTAAGGAGAGTTGGATGTCGATATTTAGTTCTCAGGATTTGAAAAAGTTTGATTTCTAGAGAGAGTCTCACAAGTCGATCTCTAGTTTAAGTTTTTCTCCGCCTTTTCATCTTCACAATGATGCTATTTATAGAGAAATGAACATTTGAAAACCCTAGAGTTTTATTGGACTTGGACTTGAAAGTCAACTGGATCCGTCTTGATGGGTTTGGCCCATTTAAGTAGATTTGACCCATTTAGTGAGTTTTTACCACTTTATGAGACGGTATTATTTTAAATTATTAAAATGGACTACTTTATTTAAATTTCATCCAAATTAAATTATGTAATTTTAAACCAAATATTTGACGGGTCAATATTTTGACTTTTGACTTGTTTTGTATTCGATGTGACATATTGACAAAATTTATGTGTCTGCAGTCCCGACTTGTGGTTGACCCGACTTAAACCGGACCCAGTTAACTCATTCGCTTGATCACTGAGCATGGATACTCTCTTCGTTTTAAATAATTATCCTGTTTCAATATAATAAGTCCTCACACATATTGAAAAAATGACACTATTTAAAACTAGATGAAGTATAATACTCCCTCTGTCTTTGTAGAAAAGTCATAATTTTCTTTTTAGGCCATCTTTTTAAAAGAGTCACTTTGTATTTCATTCCTCTTTTGTTTAATTTGTGTGGTTTCCATTGATTGTAACCCCACATATTTTCCCATATTTCATTTTCCACCACAAACTTAATTGTTACTAAAAGAGAGGGGTGACTCTTTCAATGAGACGGGGGGGAGTATTAGGCATAGTTTTGATTAGAGCAATTACAATGGTAGAACTTTAAATAAAATTCTTCCTATTTTTTACACTATTTTAAGTATAAGAACTTTTCTTGATATTTTGTCCTTAAAAGGACCCATTATCCTATTTTTTTCCCCAACATCAATTATTAATTTTTTTTTAAGAATTTGATTCTAAAATAAGAACCTAGTTCTTATATTGACAACTCCAATGTAATCCACAATTGAAGAACTTGTGATTATAAATTTTTTATCTACAAATTGGAGAGCAATAACCTGTTATTGCTCTTAAAATGGGGAGCTCAAAAATGAAAACTGTGGTCAGGTTATTTGTGTGATGATTGTTTAGAGAGTTTGTGATTGGGTCATTGACTTACTACTTTACATGTACTTGTGGACTTTGGGGTTGCTTCAAGTATAAATAAATGATCGAGGCACTGCCAAATGAATATCCAAAGTCCGACACTATAGGCAACAACTCCTTCATCAATCACCCTCTACAGCTCTACTCTTCAAGTCTGACTTTGCTTGTTGCAGTGTGGCCCTATAGGCCTCGGCCTATACCATCTTATCTCTGCCGCCACTTACATTATTATTAACTCAGTTCACAATTTACATGACCATCAACTCAACTCCACTTCCTTTAAATTCAACGTTACTGTATATATACGAGTACTGTACTCTGATGCAACCAACATCTATCCGTGTTCTACTCCATCGTCCTACTCCCCTCTTGTCCTGCCATTCTTAGGCCGATCTTGCATTGGATACTACTCTAGCATATTGAAACTGAGGTCCAACCAGAGAGAGTCTGACCATCCCAAACAAAGGTCATGCTGATTAGGTTACCACCTATTTCTATATTTAATCTCATCTTATTAACTTTGACACCCATATGCAGAAGGTCACCAGGTCACCAATCCAATTATTTATCACTTTACAACATATAAAATGACACCCCATGGTACCCATTATTTCACATTGCACTCTTTTTTTTCATCAACCAATTATAAAATGACGTCTCAAGGTCATAAAAAAATATTGAAGGAGATCATGACCTCCCTCAAGAAAGGTCTCACTTGACCTCATTAACAAAGAGGTCATGTTAATTTCTCCATTAATGAGTGTTTAGGATGACCTTGTTGGGGTCATATGACCCAAGCAAATTGTTTGTTTGGGAGTGGTCTTAGTAGTTAAGTCACCCATTCATCATCATCATTAGCAACTGGTCCTATTATTAGAGATATTATTAGAATAGTTTAGAGTACTTAGTATTATTTCCCATATTGTTGATCTTAATATCTTTAGTTTATGTGATATATAGCTCTTAATTAGAATCCCCTAGTTACTAGTTTACTACTCCATGACCTGCTATGACTCGAAAGAGTTGACATTATGTTATACTTGTATTAATATAACTAGGTTTAATCCCGTGAAAATTCACGGGTTTGCTTTAAATTTTTGTAATGTGAGTAGTTACATAATTCGTATAAACTCTGTAAGAATTTTTTATCTAAGTGATTCTTACATGTCCAATAACCGTACACTCATATTTATGATTAATATGACCACTTTCGGTCGATGTATAGCGAAAAAATGCAACTAAAACATTATTGATTTTACAAAAATGCAACCCTTTGGATTTGAACGGAGGGAGGATAGATGAACTAAAGTTGGTTTTTTAAAAAAGCATCCATTTATTTACTTGTATTTTGGTATAAATTTTGGTATAAAAAGGATGGGAATTGATAAATACAGCCCTTAAGGCTGTATGTACGACACCAAAAGAAGAAAATAAGTTTTGATATTCCCTTTCCACTAAGAGATTAACTCTCTAACTAAATTTTCCTCCAAAACCCCATCTTTACAATTAAGGAAACAAAAATTAAGGGAACAAATAACAATAACAATTAATTTCCTATATTTATGAAACTCATATCAATAAAACTATTTATGATAAATAAAAAATAGAAAAACATACATAACAAAAAATATTCACAATTTTTTATACATACTTTTTTTTATCAACTTTGATTAAAAGAGTCAATTAATTATACTAAATATAAATGTCATTTTTTAATTTCAACTTAAAAAATATCATTTTGTTTTTCCTTTTTTAAGTATTCATTTATTAATAATTTTAATAACATAATCTAAGATTCAACAAAAAAACATTAAATTTGATAAAATTACTTTAATTTTATACTTATTTATATATTTCTCACAAAACCATGCAATTGCATGGGTCTACACTAGTATACATTAATTACATCAATGTTTGTGTAATTTGGTTTTCTATTTATAGGTTTATATATATATACTAATTTAGGAAGGTTTTAATTGCTTAAATACATCCCGACAGATATGCTTCTTCCTTGAGTCCTTGATGACTACGCTCGCGTGAGTGAAGAAGAGTAGTGCCGCTTGTAAAGCTCTTTCGTTGAGTGCGCGATCATGACAGGACTTGAGGAAGAAGCCCCAGCTAACTCCGCGCCAGCAGCCGCGGTAAGACCAGGGAGGGGGGGGGGGGGGAAGTGTTATTCGGAATGACTGGGCGTAAAGGGCACGTAGGTGGTGAATCGGGTCGAAAGTGAAAGTCGCTAAAAGCTGACGGAATACTCTCGAAATCAATTCAGTTGGGTGAGATAGAAGAGAGTGGAATTTCGTGTGTAGGGGTAAAATCCGCAAATCTACGAAGGAACGCCAAAAGCGAAAGCAGCTCTCTGGGTCCCTACCGACGCTGAGGTGCGAAAGCATGGGGAGCGAACAAGATTATACACCCTGGTAGTCTATACCGTAAACAATGAATGTTCGCCCTTGGTTCTATACGGATCAAGGGTCCAGCTAACGCGTGAAACACTTCGCCTGGGGAGTACTGTCGCAATACCAAAACTCAAAGGAATTGACGGGGGCCTACACAAGCGGTGGAGCATGTGGTTTAATTCGATACAACGCGCAAAACCTTACCAGCCCTTGACATATGAACAAGAAAACCTGTTCTTAACGGGATGGTACTTTCGTACAGGTGTTGGATGGCTGTCGTCAGATCGTATCGTGAGATGTTTGGTCAAGTCCTCTAACAAGCGAAATCCTCATTTTGTGTTGCTGAGACACACGCTTAAGGATAAAGTCTTTGCAACCGAAGTGAGCCATGGAGCCGAGTGACTTGTCAGCACTGCTTATTTATTGTCAGCACGTAGCTATGCTGTCACTAAGAAGGGAGCTGACGCCTTTCGAAGTACTTTATAGTGTGCGATTTAGTTTTCAATAAGGACTTTAGGCTTAATAAGATAGAAATGGCTTTTCTCGCTTGTTTAGTAAAGTCAAGTTTTTGGCCTTATCTTGCAGGTGACGACGACGTCGAGTTGGCGGTGGAAAAAGACTCGGCATTCAGGCGAGCCACCCGGTAGTGTGGTACATAGTGAGTTTATTACGCTCTGCTAAAACGGCTCCAAAACAAACAAAAAGGTGCATGCCACACTCAAAAGAGACTGCCAGTGATATACTGGAGGGAGGTGGGGATTATGTCAAGTTCGCCTGGCCCTTATGGGCTTGGCCACACACGTGCTACAATGGCAATTACAATGGGAAGCAAGGCTGTAAGGTGGAGCGAATCCGGAAAGATTGCCTCAGTTCAGATTGTTCTCTACAACTCGAGAACATGAAGTTGGAATCGCTAGTAATCGCGGATCAGTATGCCGCAGTGAAAATGTACCCGGGCCCTGTATACATCGCCCGTCACACCCTAGGAATAGGTTTCACCCGAAGCATCGGACCAATGATCACCCATGACTTCTGTGTACCACTAGTGCCACAAAGGCTTTTGGTGGTCGTATTGGCACATACCACGGTGGGGTCTTCGACTGGGGTGAGGTCGTAACAAGGTAGTCGTAAGGGAACCTATGGCTGGATTGAATCCTTCGCGATGGAAATGTCCTCTTCCCCCAACCAACTAAGGGCAAGCACCTACTCCTAAAGAAATGAAAAGCAGGGAGCTCCGCAACAAAAGCGAAGCAAGCCGTGCTAGTAGCACACATCCCTTTTCAGCTGGCTTCAAAAAAAGGGTTAGGGAAAAGCCCTTTACTTTATTTTTTATTTTATTAGTAAGTAAACGCCCTTCAATCTTTCTAAAGCACTAACGAGCAAGAAAACGAAGGCAACAAGCGAGACAAGGTCTTTGTTAGCGCCCCTTATGGAGAACTCCTGTCTATAGCTACGCTATAGATAGGCTACCTTTCTTGCTGGGCTTGAATGTTGACCTTATTCTTAGAGAAAGAGGCAAGCAACATAGGAGGCTAGCTTGTTTCCACTGGTGGCGGGCGGTTGAGGTCATTTATTTGCTCGACCAACGGGTGAGGGTGGGCTTTGGACACGTAGCCGGAGGCAAGTAAAAAAAATCCAAAAGTTCCATTTTCCTTCTTGTTCATCAATCAGAAATCAAGATAAACTGGGATTAAATTATACGGAAACTTGGGTTGAGGAAGTTTAGTATACAGTAGGGGAATAGCTTGCTAACGTAGTCAGGAACCCAAAGGAAGCGTGGTCAATATATGAAAAGTGCGGCTAGACTACCAGCGGCTTTACCACCAACATCGGAAACATTGACTAGACTACCTGTGTGGCTTTTGATTGAGGAGGTTTACCTGAAAGATGTTTTCTATGCTCAACCCTGTACTCATGCCAAGATCTATGATTAAAGGATGCCTATACAATTACAATATTTAAGGTGGGGAGGACAGGCTCGTTAGCACAGAAGGGTGAAGTCGGGCCCATACGTACTAATATCAATGAAAGATACTTTTGGTTTCGTCGAGCTAGCTTTGGTCTCTAGTTTGATGGTTTTACGTGCTAAAAATCCGGTACATTCCGTTTTGTTTCCCATCCGATCCCAGTCTTTCGCAACACTTCAGGTTTACTTCTTTTGTTAGGTCTTGAATTTTCCTTTATGATCTTCTTAGTAGTTTATATAGGAGCTATAGCCGTTTCATTCCTATTTAATTTGTTGTTATGATGGTCTATATTCAAATATCGGAGATTCACGAAGAAGTCTTGCGCTATTTACCAGTGACTGGTATGATTGGACTAATCTTTTGGTGGGAAATTTTCTTTATTTTAGATGATGAAACTATTCCATTACTGCCAACCCAAAGAAATACGACCTCTCTGAGATATACGGTTTATCCCGGAAAGGTACGAAGTTGGACTAATTTGGAAACATTGGGCAATTTACTTTATACTTACTATTTTGTCTGGTTTTTGGGTTTTTAGTCTTATTTTATTAGTAGCCATGATTGGGGCTATAGCACTGACTATGCATAGGACTACTAAAGCGAAAAAACAGGATGTAATCCGACGAAATTTTATTGATTCTAGAAGGACCATAATGAGGAGGTTGATAGATCTACTCACAATCTACTACAGGTATCGAAGATTGATTGGTTCAAATCCAATTCGTGAGATGACAATGATCTTTAGCTGGTAATGGCCATTAAACCTTTTTAAGGGCGCTAGCGCGCCCCTATAGAGTAAGGCTTTCTAAGATCCTTCGCCTAGCGGAAACCCTTGCTTTTAGGCCGTAATTCCGTTTTTGACCAAGGCATTCAATAGAAATGAATTCTACTCTGAACCGGGAGCGGGCAAAGACATGCAACATTCATTTTCAAGGTACACAGTCGCGTGATCAGCAAAGAGGTATATATCATATTCATTTATACACGCAAGGTGCGGGATCAGCTGGAACGCAGAGAGGATTCCCCTCAAACAAATATAGGCGTGTCAGGAAACAATGTGAAGTCACCCCTATTTCGCTGTCCAGGGAGCTTTTGACTAATGACCTAAAAAATGTGTGACATTTGGGAAGCATGATCCCTGTACCGACTCATTGGGATCCTAATCGTAAAGACCTAAAGGATGATTGTAATATCGTCCACTGTCGTCACATCAACTTGGCATTGGACTCAAGTCGGCTTCTAGTTATTTACTATCGAAGTGCCCTTCAGGTCCCTACACTGAGTTTATATGTTAAAGTTAGAAGACTCTGCTTGCGCAGCTTGGATACTCTTCGAAGGTAGGTAAGCGGGTAAACTCCCTCATCGCTGGACCTGGACAGGTAATGTATTGTGCCAAAATCAATGATAGCTCCAGCTCTACCTTCACGTCCAGAGATTTCCCCACAAGGCAAAGAACCCACCGCAAGGGATGCGTACCGTTGTTACTGTTCCGGTCACGGAAACAATAGACCCGACTTCGGATTCGGATCTTGTGATTAAGATGTTACTCGGACGGTATTCGTTTGACTTCCCTTGACCTCTCCTTTTCCTCACTCCAATGATCGGACCTTCCCGGTGAAGACGGCTTGCTCCTTGCACAATGAACGCACAGGGCCTCGGGGGTGTCCGAGGGAACCCTCTCCGATGCCTAAGTCAGTCCGTGATAATGCCTTGAGAGACCTTACTCGTGAGGAGTAAGGTGGCGGTTTTAGAGTGAGAGTCTAGAGAGAGAAAATCCGACCTTTTATATGTGGGAGGAAGGAAAGTATTTATACCTTCCTCCAAGAGAGAGAAGAGAGAGAGAGAGAGAGGAGATTGAGTGGACGGGTGAGTGACACGTGGGCTCACCTTGTCCACTCATTTCCTTTTACCTTAGGCAAAATGACGGAGGGGTCCCTGGTTCTCCGTAGTCCTGCCTGGGGCGAGAGCGCCCTGGAAGTAGGCAGGGGGCTTGATGACCCTGCTCGGCAGGCGGTAAAGTCGTGCCGGTCAGCTGAGCAATTTTAAGGCCACCTACTTGGAGGTTTTTCAATGATATTGCTGGGTGGTCTGCTGGGCAGGCCTTCCTCTGTTCTCGGGTCGGGCCACCCTGGGGTCCAATTGACGGGCGACCCATGGCTGGCTACCGACCCCCATCAATTGGCCCTCGCCGGTTGGGGAGGAGCGAGGGCTCCTGCTCAGCAGGCGACATCTTGGTTGGGATGGCGGGAGGTTGACTCCTTGAACACCTTCGCATTAAATGCATTGCGTGTTCCCGAGGGAACAAGCTTTAACTTCTCTGGGTATGCAAAGAGTTTAAACGTCCTCTTTCATGATTACCTCTCTTTGCAAAGTGGATTTTCGAACAGTGTGCCAGGTTGATGATTGGTTCCTCTCTTTGCAGAAGTGGTTGGAACGCCATTAATGCCCTGCTTTTCCTCTTGTATAAATTTCAATTTCTTCCACCACTTTCACAATCCGTTCTCGCTCTTCTTCTACTCTTTTTCAAAGAACAAAAAATGTCTTGGATTAGGAAAACGGTTTTTCGCTATGGAGTTTATGTGGACGTCCTTTGCTTCATAGGACGTCGGCGGTTAAGGTACTCCAAGCTGGCGCATCTGATTCTTCGTCGTGGTAGGCGGAACCGCTCCCGTCCTCAACGGGCTACCAGGAGAAAAACTCTCTCCAGGGTTGGCAAGCGCCCCAAGAGGTCCCCCTCTTCTGCTGGTCCTCCACTTAGACGCTGCTCCCAGGCGAGAGGTTGATATGATAGGGGGTGTCATAGGTGTTTTCCTTGGCTGCACCCTGAACAGTTTGATCCTAACTGCCCTGAACTAGTCTCTTCTCCTGAGTCGGGTCCTTCCTCGCCCTTGGTGAGGAGAGAAGGCCATGGTTACCCTGAAGGCGTCAGGGCGGTTCCCTACGGCAGGGACTGGGACGTGAGCAGTCACGACTTGGAAGATAGCGAGGGTCAGGGCTACTCCTCTGGCAGAGGTGAGGAAGAAGGCCCTGATGATCCATTCAAGGACTCGGATGACTGGGATTGAGGATCCGACATAGGTGGCTATGATAGCCCTGGGGACTATTCTCCAGGTTTTGATGATGACTAGGTCCGTCCTGCTTTCGCAGGTAGATCGAGTCAGAATGCCAGGCTCTTTTTGTAACCTTTTGTTTTTCCCACTTTGTAATTTTGGACCTTTTAGGTCTTTTGAACTTAATGAGAATCAGGTGGGCCTTTTGACTCTTTCATGTGCGCGATTTGTTTTGTCTTTTTTTTTGAATAGATGGTGTCGTGTAATGACGTCTTTCTCTGCTCTTGTTGCCTTCTCTAGGCTCCTTGAGTGGCTAAATTTTAGATGTGTGACACGTGGGGGGGTTTTTCCTGGGTAAACTCTTTGATTGGGCAGCTCTTCGTCTTCCTGCGCCTATATAAGTGCCAGTTCCCCCTTCATTCCCCCTTTTACACATCCAAAATTTTTACGAACACCCCTTTCTCAATTTTACCTTCTTGGCAAGCACTCTCTAGACTGAGGAAATTTCTCGCGTCTTCATCCAGCGACTTCTTACTGCTGTTTAGGTTAGAGTCCTAATCCTTGTCCTCTTCGTCTTTCTATTCTTTCGTTTTTCCCTATTTCCAAGGTCAACCGTTGTGCCCGGGTTCTCCCCTTCTCTAGTCTTTCAACTGAAAGGACGAGGGGTAGGGACACTGCTGACGTTGACCTTGCCTCCTCTTCTGGGGGACTGGGTGTCAGGATGGCCGGGGAAGACCATTCAGAGGACAGTGGGGGTGCGAACTCCCCTGAGCCTGCTCCCCTCAATATTATTGATTCTGACGACGAGGCGTTAGAAGTTGATGCCTCTACAATCGCCGGCCCACTCATTCCCAGGGAGCCGGGGAGGGTCTATTATTTAGATAAGACCAAGTATAAGATTCCCTTGAGAACATACCCGGCCCCCAAAAACCGAGACCTAATTCTGGAAAAGAACGTTGAGGAGGCTATGGCTAGGTTCTATAATTTTGGGGAGGGTTATACTGTTGTCATCCCTGGGGAGAAGGACACAGTATGCAATCCCCCTGCGGGCTGTATTGCTGTGTACCATAAACGTTTCGCATTTGGCCTGCGCTTTCCCCTTCACCCATTTTTGGAGGAGGCTTTCTGGCGCATGAATGTGGCCGTCGCCCAGTTGACAGCCCTTGCCGTCAGATCGTTGATCGCCTACACCTGGACCTACATGTTCTGGTGTGTGGAGCCATCCATAAATGCGCTAAGGTTTATGGTTGACCTTCAGATGGTGGCTTCTAATGAAGGGGGTGGCTCCCCAGGTTACTTTTCCATCCTTCGCCAGAAGAAGAGCTCCCTGGTATGGCCGGTTTTGATTGGCCTGAAGGATTGGAAAGACAATTTCCTCTATGTGCACAACGCTACGGGATGGAGGATTCCTCGTCATTTCAGGAATCATGTCTGTAACACCCCGTATTTTTCGAACAGTGTTAAAATTTTAAACATTTATTTAAACCAAGTTTAACACTTGAAAAAAATTATTTTCGTGAATAAAAATATTTTCTTTCGTCTACTTAAAAATTATTTCTTTATAAAAACATATGAATTTATTTATCAAATTATTAACATTTTAACTTCCGTTAAGTCGAGTTTAAAACACGATAAACCATTTTATGAATAGTAACATGTCGTCCCGATAATTTAAAATAATTTTCCGTATTGCAATAAATAAGAATGATTTAGCAAATTTTTAAAAGAATATTTTGAGACCCAGTTACGCGAAGACGTAAACGAACGACGGAACAACACCCGTAAATGTGACATGTAGTTTACTTAGGCTAGTTTTCAACAAGTAATTATTACTTTTAAATTATTGTCCTTATTACTATTCATCGTCTGTTTTGCACATCGTAACACCATGTCTGTTTCAAAAATAAATATTTCGGGTTCCGTTATTTTATCCCGTAAATTTCATATTTCTATTTTCGAGAAAAAAACGAGTTTATCTTAACCAGTGTTAAAATTCAATTGTCGATATTTTCAAAACGTTTTTAGTTTTCTAGTTATAAAACAATCGAGGTTATTAAAATATAAATTCTCGGTAGCAAATTTACGTAAAGCGGAACGAATTTTGAGAGACCGGAAACTGACCCATTTGGGCCTCTCACACTCACGTCATATTTGGTGCTTGCTAAATACTTGGGATATTTGTTCCACTCCCATTATTTACTCCATATAATAACCACTACTACTTTACTACATTCATTTTACTACTTACCCACATTCATCTTACTTTTTACATCTTATTTTCTTACTTCTTACTACAACTCCATCCTCATAAACAAAACACAAGCCAACCTTTATTAAGAAACACTTCTTTGAAGAAGAAGATCTTCCCAGTATCGACGATATTATCGACCCCGACAATCTTTAGTTTTTAATATCGTTATTAAATAGTAGCTAACAAGGTAACCAAGCTTTTCTTCTAACATCCTTTTTATATATAAGTATATTTATGTTACTAATATAGTAATATGCTTAGTTTAATATTTAGGCTTATTTTATGACTAACATTACTAAGTAATATATATAAAAATGTTATATGATTAATTTTAATGCTTTTTATTTTGGTTATAAGACTTATAGTAAATTTGATTTAGAGGACGTAGAGTTACTATGGGACCGAAATGTACTTGTAGCGGACTTCGATTTAATTTTCGTTATGTAGTTTCGTTTATGACTAAAATAATGCCTTGACGAAAGTTCCACTATTAAATTTCTCATCACTTTAATTTTTGTTATATAAAAGAAAATAGATAAAAATGGTTAAAAGAACCTATAAAGAATAAAATCAATTTTTGTTGTTTTTGGTATCTCTTCATTTTTTTTATTATTTATGTATTGTTTATTAATTGCATTATATTCCACTTTACTTTTGTTTTACATTTCTTGCTAATTAATTACTTTGTGTATTATGGTTTTTGTTCATATTTTTTATTTTGGTATTATTTGTACTTATTTATATTTTGTAACAATGTGTAAGTGGGTAACATACAAAAACATTTTGTTTTAATCACATTTTATTTCATTTTAAGAAGATGGAAACTTTAAAGGTTACATCGGATATACTAAATGAATTTATTTTACTTTGAAAATTTTACCCGACATTCATAAGTATTATAAGTAGTACCACGTCAAATTTCATAATTTTTAGATAAGTAGAAATTTAATTATGAAATTTTCATTATTTAGGTTTTAAGGAATTACGTAAATTATTTTATCACTTTAAAAATTTGGAAATAAATATGGTAATTCTAATTACAATTCAAAGTTATGTCCTGCAAATTTTCATAATTTTTCATCGATTTTTAGATCACCAAACGTAATTTACAAATATATTACTTAAAACCGAGTTTTGATAAAAATCTTGTTTACTAGTTTAAAACTTTAAAAAAAAAATATATAAAATTATTAAAATATGACTTGTTAAATAAATTTTCAGAAACTATAAAATTTTTACAAAAGTATTTTATTTAACTTTAATTTTTAAATAAACTAAAGAATTGTAAAATCATTAACAAGGAATACGTTTTAATGTATAGAAACGTCAAGATTTCCAAAATCAATTACGTATGACTTAATATATATTTTTCCGAAACCTTAAGTCACAAATAGTATTTTATTATACCTTAGTCTATTTTAATAAAACCTTATTTAAAGAAATTTCGATTTAGAAATAAGTTTAAAATAAAGAAAACTTGTTTAAAGGTTATTTTTAGAAATTGACAAATGATAGGATGACACATGTCATGTGACCCTATTAAATTTTAAATCTATAATTTCTAAATTTAAATTTATAAACAAATACAAAATATATATAAGGATTTAACAAATTAAATAAACATTTATATCCAAAATAATGTATTTAGAAATAATATACCTTCTCAAATAAATGTTGCATGATATTTGGAATAAAATGTTTCAAGTGACCATTGAGGATTAAAGTATAACACTATCACCTCGAAAGTAAGAATGTGGTAATTTGACTGTTTCAAATGAGTCCGACCAATTATTAAAGGTCACCAAATAAAATATTACTTGATCACGGGTGACTTTTATATAAAGTTTACGATACGAGTCTGGGGTCCGGATAGCTTGTGTTGGATACGTCATTGAGATGTCATCGACTGCACTTGTAATGAAAAGCAGACTCGGAGGCTGCGGTCAAAGAGTCGACCTAGTGTTTAAGGTAGTCGTCCTATGACAGTGAGAGCTGCGGTTCAAGAGTCTGTGTAGGGTATGTGCGCATATATAGACAAGTACTTGATCAGTATTACTACCTAGGTAGCGGGGGCAGAACAGGATTCTGAAAACTGCGGGTACCCTCTTGTTGATGCAGAGAATGTAATCATCAGCTTTCATTCCACCCAGAGCCCCGTTTGAATAAACATATAATATAATTGAAGTCCGACCCAATTGAGTCTTATGGGTGAGATGTAAACCTCATAAGATCAGTTCGGTCTACGAGTTGGTAACACGGTTACTCTTATTGGTGAGATGCAAGTCAATAGGGTGTAGCGGTGGTACTAGGAGCCACGACTCGTGTATTAATCTGTTTATGTGAAAACAAATCTTTTAAAAATCAAATGGCTGCCAATGTTCCATCTTTAAAAACTTTACCGTTTTTCATCACCTCACATGCTTGTTAACTGAATTAAGGGAAACTATTTGTTAAGTGATATCCTTTAATATTTCTGTAAGCATGATATTTGTTAGTCACATGATTGTCTTATGTGTATAAAGTGATGTTAGAAGAACGGTTTGGTTGCTGTCCCGCTCAGCGTCCACTGTTTTATTTTTTTTGCAGGTAATAGACGATGGGGGGGGGAAATCGAGGAAGGATTGTAATAAAAATAAGTAGTGTAAAACGACAATTTATATTTCTGTACTAGTAATTCTAGACTATGTAATATTTATAGTCGCATTTTGTAATGGATCCGTAGCGATCCGGATTTCTAAAACATACTCTGATATTGTATAATTAAATGACTTAGATAATCTTCCGCATTATCTATTAAATTAAGTCATCGAAAATCCGGGTTGTTACAATTGGTATCAGAGCGACCTTGTGACCCTAAATGAGGATTAAACTTCATTTACCTAACGAGGAGCGCGCCTGGGTAGACTTACTAAATTACTAAAAACAACTTTAGGCCACTAAAATGAGAGATTCACTTAGAAACAATTAGGATCCTATCAAATAATTTATCGGGGTAGAATTGTCATTAAGGGGAAATACGATATCTACCTGTATAATTGTTGATATGCTAACTGCTTAATTGTTTGTAAATTGACTGCCTAACCTTAGCCTATTGGCTAGTTTTAAATTTGTTTTTGATCCATACGATGACCATGAAGGAAGACGTTGACATTCAAAGTCATCAACCGCTCATGACCTAGACATCAGCATTTTGGAACATTAGTGAAGACTTTATTCGAATCTACTATAGGAGCTAACTCTAACTGAATCACTTTGAAGAATCAAGTCAAGTTAAGTTGTCAGAATGGAGCACACACGAAGATCAAGTACGTGCTGACGCGTGTAGTGTAGTATACCTCGAGTCCTAGCCATGTGTCGACTTATATCTAATCGAGACTCTAGTGACCTGCACACCTACCTACCTCGTATATCAGAGATCACGTGTTTACTTAACCTGTATCATTTCGAGAATGAACCCTTTTGTCTATATCAATTTCTCAGATAAATACCTTTGACCATATCTTCAAATTTTGTTCATCCTATTATTACTTTCCTCATTTTTCAAAACCAGTTAATCTGAATTTCACCTTCAGCTTTAACCTTCAACCTTTCAGTTATGTTTTACTTGAATCAACATTGAACACCCAACCATCACATATAGCTTTCATTTAAACTTCAATTTTAGATGCGAATCTTTTTTTTCCCTTTCAGTAATCTTTATACCTTCCTAATTGAATTGTTCATCAAACTAACCAGAATCTATGTCTGAAACTCTTTCAAGATTAGCAGACAAAAGTTTTTCCAATCTCAAACGTTTATGCTATCAATGAGCAACTTCTACTTATTCCTATCGTCATTTGAAACCCAAACCCTTTCAGTCTCTTTAGCTCATTCTTCTTTATCTGTGAAACTATTCACTAATCCAACTTCTTTCCTGAGTCAAACTAGTAATCCTTTTGCTTATCTTCCCTTTGTATATTCTTGTTAAAGTTGACTTTTTTTGAAAAAATATTGTTAAAGTTGACTTTAATTAACTTGAAACTTGTTTATTTCAAACTGTTTGATCTTTTCTAAACCTTTATCTCATACCTTGAGGCCACCAAATGAGTTGCGTTATTCCTAAACGTTATGCATATCATTCATATCTACCCTTAGCTTATATCATCCTTGATTTCATGATTGCTTTAGCCTTTGCTATAAGAAAATAAAATAAACTTTGATACTCTCCTAATTTTAACCCTTTATTTAATCGGGGTATTGAAAAAGTTATTCATCTCAATTCTTATATAATTACATCTTTACTGAACCATGGTTACAACATCAGAGTGTGTAGTGGCGCATGATGAACCCTTAACCTACACACCATCGACATACTCGTGTCCCTATAGCACAATAGTATAATGGGTCAAATGTACTCTTCCCTATCTTTTTAACCAACCATGATGGATCACTAACCTTTACCCTTTGGTTAACTCTTACAAATGATTGGATTTAGTACTCTGTTGATATTAAGTGTAAATATAATTGGTTGATAAGAGCTCATAAATATTAGGGAATCGAACGATGTGATTAAGTATTATGACTTAAATTAATAGCTTTGAGGATGGATGATAAAGGATCACTGAAAAATTTGGGAGTTTTAACTTGTAACTGAGGAAATCAAAGAAATCAAAATTAAGGGAGATCAGACCTATATACTAGGTAATTTGAAGAGAACCTTGGTCAAACATATGATTCGTGAAATTTGAGACTCATTCACTAGGATTATGAAATTTTAATGAACCTAAAAGTGTGTAGATGTAATGATCACTGAGGTTTGATTTATATGGAATTAGATTGAGAACGAATATGAATGAGAAGAACACCACTTGAGGAATCGTCTGATGATATTTGAGGGATCAAGCTTACGTAGATTAATGATATAAAACGCAACCCATGAATCTTTAACAATGGAAAATAGAGAAGCAGCTTGAAGCGATAGTAGAGTGATGAACTCTTAATGTAGTATCATCTATATACTTTGAGGATATTAGTTAGTATTGAGTATTGTTGATATGTATCATGGATCGTTCTAATTCAGGAACCTTTGATTATATAATGGTTCATTTTCTTTTAAAGATATTATGAAGTATTATTGTCATGAATTGAGGTCTGATTTGCTAATAAATTTATACAAAACATTGAAGAAGTATGAAAACCCCTAACCTGATGGAATATATATATATTTTTTTTTTTTTTAGGACCAACTTATCTCGAGTAACCTCATCAAAATGGTTCATGATTGATGTGTTATGTTCTCTCTCATACTAAATCATTTCATACTATCTCCACTTTTTGTAATTGGACATCATTCTCGTTCACTCCTCAAACCAAGACATTCCTTGATCATCAATGCTCTTCTTATGATACTTTGTTCTTATCTTATTGATTGCTTGAAGTCGTGCTGTCATTTCTTTGCCCGAATTCGTATCATAAATGAACCTAAGTCAACCTCCAACCCTTACCATTGGTATTGAATTCTAGTTTTACTTTCAATCAACCTATTGATCTATTATATATTCTTCGAAGTAACTTATCTCAACTTTATTCTCCTATTTGAGATATTACAACCCTGTATCTTTGATTCTCACTTCACATATGCTCTCCATAACCTAAACCTTGATTTAAATTTCTTTTTGACAAACTTCAACTTCATCTTCTACCGTCATCAAGGAGAGGTCTTATGATAGAGTGATCTATAGTGTCATTCTATTAATAATTTTTCATAAACATTCATTATTAATACCACTTCTAATTTGTATGTCGTTCACTTTGCTTCCTAAACTCGGTACTTTAGCTAACCTTACCTTCATACAAGGCCTTAAAGTAAATTCATGGTTAACCAGACTTACCTACACAAAGTAAACATTAACCAGACTTCCCTACACAGACCATGGTATAATTCCTGGTTAGAACCTTTATCTTTATATTACGATATGATCCTAACACGAGTAGATGTCGCACCAAGAATGCAAGAAACAAGGGAACAACTCCACAAGACCTGACAGAAGGACAAACTGCAACAAGATGAACCTGTTCAAGTTATTGTCAAAGGATGTCACCAAGAAACTCGTATACAGAATCATAATCATGGACTATATACTAGTAGGATTTCAACCGGAATCGTTGTATGAATCTTGGCCGACAACTCTACTAACCTAGTATTTGTTTTTACTTACCTGACCTTTGGTCGACTTTAAAACACTTATAGAATGAGAACCATAAGTTATGTTTTTAGATGTGTCTTACATATTAATCTTTCATAACATTAACTTATCGCGAGACTTAGACCAGAGAGAGAATACCCTGGAGGTCGAGTAAATGTTCAAGAGATCAATATCTTCTATTTATGGAGCTAGTATTTGATAATATTAAGGAGAATGATCATCGATTGAACTTATTTGAGGATTATCATTGTAAACATCGAAATGCATTTTGAGGAATTCTATGTTCAACATACTTTGTCGGATCTCTAGAATCTGATTTGATTGATTGATTTACATACAATATATTTTTGGGAATCCCTAGAAATACCGTATCTATTTTGGAGAACCACTTTTGTGTGAATAATGGTTGATAATATTACAAACCTTAAGTGTCATACTTGTAAATCAAAAGGACACTTGTGAACCAAGAAATTTTTGATCTGAAGAAGTTAAGATTTAACCATTGTTTAATTTGAGGAATAAAACAACAGAGTGATAATTTTGAATTTAAGAACTCTAAAAATCCAACATGAGAATTCAGGATTAACCTTGTCGTGACCGACGAAAGCACTTTGAGGATTAACCTTAAGAAATCAACCTTGTTCATGGGAAATATTAATGTTGTCATAAACATCGAACTTTTGTATAATCTATGTTTTGAAACATACAAGGGAAGTGTCCTTCTAGACCCAAAAGTACCCTAGCCTACGAACACCTAGAGCTTGTGTGAAAATTAGGACAACCTTATTGCTTAATAAATTTATACACTAAGAGAAACTAACGTTATCCACGAGACAACACCTTTCGATTTTAAGGAAAATAGACATCACAACATTTTGGAGATAGAACAAACCATAAACCAAATCTTGAGAATTATTCGAGATTAAATTGTGCAATTATATGGGAATTTAGAATCTACTGTTAGATCAATAATACCTACAATACCAATTTGGGATGTACACTCTCTGTAAAACATTTGCGGAGAGTCAAATATGCGAGCAAGCCATTAGGAGCCAAGGCTTTCGTGCGAGAGAAATTCTAACATTTTTTTGTCTTAAACCACGTTTGTTGCCTAAGTTATGCCGGAAATTTCGAGGACGAAATTGTTTTAAGGAGGGTGGACTGTAACACCCCGTATTTTTCGAACAGTGTTAAAATTTTAAACATTTATTTAAACCAAGTTTAACACTTGAAAAAAATTATTTTCGTGAATAAAAATATTTTCTTTCGTCTACTTAAAAATTATTTCTTTATAAAAACATATGAATTTATTTATCAAATAATTAACATTTTAACTTCCGTTAAGTCGAGTTTAAAACACGATAAACCATTTTATGAATAGTAACATGTCGTCCCGATAATTTAAAATAATTTTCCGTATTGCAATAAATAAGAATGATTTAGCAAATTTTTAAAAGAATATTTTGAGACCCAGTTACGCGAAGACGTAAACGAACGACGGAACAACACCCGTAAATGTGACATGTAGTTTACTTAGGCTAGTTTTCAACAAGTAATGATTACTTTTAAATTATTGTCCTTATTACTATTCATCGTCTGTTTTGCACATCGTAACACCATGTCTGTTTCAAAAATAAATATTTCGGGTTCCGTTATTTTATCCCGTAAATTTCATATTTCTATTTTCGAGAAAAAAACGAGCTTATCTTAACCAGTGTTAAAATTCAATTGTCGATATTTTCAAAACGTTTTTAGTTTTCTAGTTATAAAACAATCGAGGTTATTAAAATATAAATTCTCGGTAGCAAATTTACGTAAAGCGGAACGAATTTTGAGAGACCGGAAACTGACCCATTTGGGCCTCTCACACTCACGTCATATTTGGTGCTTGCTAAATACTTGGGATATTTGTTCCACTTCCATTATTTACTCCATATAATAACCACTACTACTTTACTACATTCATTTTACTACTTACCCACATTCATCTTACTTTTTACATCTTATTTTCTTACTTCTTACTACAACTCCATCCTCATAAACAAAACACAAGCCAACCTTTATTAAGAAACACTTCTTTGAAGAAGAAGATCTTCCCAGTATCGACGATATTATCGACCCCGACAATCTTTAGTTTTTAATATCGTTATTAAATAGTAGCTAACAAGGTAACCAAGCTTTTCTTCTAACATCCTTTTTATATATAAGTATATTTATGTTACTAATATAGTAATATGCTTAGTTTAATATTTAGGCTTATTTTATGACTAACATTACTAAGTAATATATATAAAAATGTCATATGATTAATTTTAATGCTTTTTATTTTGGTTATAAGACTTATAGTAAATTTGATTTAGAGGACGTAGAGTTACTATGGGACCGAAATGTACTTGTAGCGGACTTCGATTTAATTTTCGTTATGTAGTTTCGTTTATGACTAAAATAATGCCTTGACGAAAGTTCCACTATTAAATTTCTCATCACTTTAATTTTTGTTATATAAAAGAAAATAGATAAAAATGGTTAAAAGAACCTATAAAGAATAAAATCAATTTTTGTTGTTTTTGGTATCTCTTCATTTTTTTTATTATTTATGTATTGTTTATTAATTGCATTATATTCCACTTTACTTTTGTTTTACATTTCTTGCTAATTAATTACTTTGTGTATTATGGTTTTTGTTCATATTTTTTATTTTGGTATTATTTGTACTTATTTATATTTTGTAACAATGTGTAAGTGGGTAACATACAAAAACATTTTGTTTTAATCACATTTTATTTCATTTTAAGAAGATGGAAACTTTAAAGGTTACATCGGATATACTAAATGAATTTATTTTACTTTGAAAATTTTACCCGACATTCATAAGTATTATAAGTAGTACCACGTCAAATTTCATAATTTTTAGATAAGTAGAAATTTAATTATGAAATTTTCATTATTTAGGTTTTAAGGAATTACGTAAATTATTTTATCACTTTAAAAATTTGGAAATAAATATGGTAATTCTAATTACAATTCAAAGTTATGTCCTGCAAATTTTCATAATTTTTCATCGATTTTTAGATCACCAAACGTAATTTACAAATATATTACTTAAAACCGAGTTTTGATAAAAATCTTGTTTACTAGTTTAAAACTTTAAAAAAAATATATATAAAATTATTAAAATATGACTTGTTAAATAAATTTTCAGAAACTATAAAATTTTTACAAAACTATTTTATTTAACTTTAATTTTTAAATAAACTAAAGAATTGTAAAATCATTAACAAGGAATACGTTTTAATGTATAGAAACGTCAAGATTTCCAAAATCAATTACGTATGACTTAATATATATTTTTCCGAAACCTTAAGTCACAAATAGTATTTTATTATACCTTAGTCTATTTTAATAAAACCTTATTTAAAGAAATTTCGATTTAGAAATAAGTTTAAAATAAAGAAAACTTGTTTAAAGGTTATTTTTAGAAATTGACAAATGATAGGATGACACATGTCATGTGACCCTATTAAATTTTAAATCTATAATTTCTAAATTTAAATTTATAAACAAATACAAAATATATATAAGGATTTAACAAATTAAATAAACATTTATATCCAAAATAATGTATTTAGAAATAATATACCTTCTCAAATAAATGTTGCATGATATTTGGAATAAAATGTTTCAAGTGACCATTGAGGATTAAAGTATAACACTATCACCTCGAAAGTAAGAATGTGGTAATTTGACTGTTTCAAATGAGTCCGACCAATTATTAAAGGTCACCAAATAAAATATTACTTGATCACGGGTGACTTTTATATAAAGTTTACGATACGAGTCTGGGGTCCGGATAGCTTGTGTTGGATACGTCATTGAGATGTCATCGACTGCACTTGTAATGAAAAGCAGACTCGGAGGCTGCGGTCAAAGAGTCGACCTAGTGTTTAAGGTAGTCGTCCTATGACAGTGAGAGCTGCGGTTCAAGAGTCTGTGTAGGGTATGTGCGCATATATAGACAAGTACTTGATCAGTATTACTACCTAGGTAGCGGGGGCAGAACAGGATTCTGAAAACTGCGGGTACCCTCTTGTTGATGCAGAGAATGTAATCATCAGCTTTCATTCCACCCAGAGCCCCGTTTGAATAAACATATAATATAATTGAAGTCCGACCCAATTGAGTCTTATGGGTGAGATGTAAACCTCATAAGATCAGTTCGGTCTACGAGTTGGTAACACGGTTACTCTTATTGGTGAGATGCAAGTCAATAGGGTGTAGCGGTGGTACTAGGAGCCACGACTCGTGTATTAATCTGTTTATGTGAAAACAAATCTTTTAAAAATCAAATGGCTGCCAATGTTCCATCTTTAAAAACTTTACCGTTTTTCATCACCTCACATGCTTGTTAACTGAATTAAGGGAAACTATTTGTTAAGTGATATCCTTTAATATTTCTGTAAGCATGATATTTGTTAGTCACATGATTGTCTTATGTGTATAAAGTGATGTTAGAAGAACGGTTTGGTTGCTGTCCCGCTCAGCGTCCACTGTTTTATTTTTTTTGCAGGTAATAGACGATGGGGGGGAAATCGAGGAAGGATTGTAATAAAAATAAGTAGTGTAAAACGACAATTTATATTTCTGTACTAGTAATTCTAGACTATGTAATATTTATAGTCGCATTTTGTAATGGATCCGTAGCGATCCGGATTTCTAAAACATACTCTGATATTGTATAATTAAATGACTTAGATAATCTTCCGCATTATCTATTAAATTAAGTCATCGAAAATCCGGGTTGTTACAATGTCCATACCCGGCTGGAGACACACCAAGAGTACCACCCTGAGGTTGGGGGGAGAGCTCTTGAGGTCAAGTTGACCCAGTCAGAGAAAGATTTGGTCGCCTGGTTTGCCTCTTCCAAGGATAGAAGAGGCTCATATGGTCCTGACATCTGGCTCCCTTATGCCGAGCTTATAGCGACCGATGAATATCTTACTCGGGTGGGTCTGAACCCTGGTCTTAGTGCAGGTAGCTCAGGGATTCTGTCAGCACTTAAATTTCCTTTGCCTTATTGTTTATTTGTGTGCTTACTCAGTTATCTTTCTTGTCTTTTCGGAGACCTTGCTACTTGCCTTTGGTCGAGGAACGAGTTGAGGGATCTTGGCCTGAACGAGAATCTCTCAGCCTTCGTCAAACATCCCCCTCTTCCTTTTGATTTCAAGAAGCAAACCTTGATGAAGTTTGTGAAGAGTTTGTCCATCAACAGGGTGAAGTTTCCTCTTCTTCCCCCAAAACCAACTCTAGTAAAGCCTGCGGTTCCGGCCTCAGTCCTCAGGGATGCAGAAGGGGAGGCTGCCTTAGAGGCTACCCCTTCCCCTGCTAGCAGGCGCGGAGGCTCCCCTGCTGGGGGTCAGCCTCCAGCGGGGTTAAAGCCTTCAGACTCAGAGGATACTAAACCCAATAAGGGAGAGAGAGAGAGAGAGAGGAGAGAAAAGAGGGATCAAAACCCTAGTCTTCTAAACCCAATAAGGGAAGCCCAAATCCCCATCAACTAAACTTCACCCTATCATTCCCATCCGGTGAAATTTCGCCATGCGGCTTGACGAATTAATCCCACCCGGTGAAATTTTCTTCTCATTTTGCGATTTTTGCCGCTTTTCTCCATCGGGCGAAATTTCACCCGGTGGGCCAAATTTCGCCCGGTCATTTTCGCCCGGTCATTTCATCGGGTGAAATTTTTCCCAGTGAACTTTTTTTGTCCGAAATGTCATTCTGGGAGGAATACCGTCGGGCGAAATTTCGCCCGGTCAAATCTCATCGGGTGAAATTTTGCCCTGTGACTTCAGAGGGCTATAATTCTCTCGTTTGAACTCCGATTGGGGCGTGTGATATGTCGTTGGAAAGCTAAGAAGATAAGCTTTCACCTCCAACTAGAATCGCTTCGATCCGATGTCTAGAACTCTAGATATATTCATTTGAAGTTCGACCTCTCCGGTGAAGATGCCCAAAGGACTATTGTTTTTGCTTTTCGCTCAAGGTTTCACCTTTTGGGTTTGGACTTGGGGTTTGACTCGATCTCTTGACTTGCTCCTCAAGCTTCAATTCGCCTCTTTATTCACGAATACGTACCTAAAAGACAAAAACACACAAAAGCAGTACGAAATTCTACAAAAAAGACGATAAATACGAAAAAAACCAAATTCAAAATAGAAAATACGAAATATAGTCAAAAATGAGTTATATTGACGTTAAAGCATACAAAATCGAGTCAAGTACGAGTGAAAATAGGGGGTAAAATGGTCTAAATTTGCGTGTCATCAATTCCCCCACACTTAAACTTTACTCGTCCTCGAGTAACTCATTAGACTAATCTACGACCCATAAATAAATAACACGCAAAAACAAAAACACTAAACACAAGAACGAAAAACAAACAACACAACAAATCACAAGTTTTCAAATCAAAAGTCACGATTCTAAAATCCAACTAAAATATTGAATATGAATACTAAAATTACTAAATCGGTTGTAAAAATAATTATTACATATTTCTTGACCTCAGTCCAAGTTATGCCGGGATGTGTGGCGAAGATGGAAGGAGTACTCCTACGAAGTTATCGACAAATGCATACAAGTCTCGGCCACTTGCAAAAACAAGGGCTAGGGTTGTTCTAATGGCCCAAGTGACATAAGAACCGATCCAAAATTAAAGATAAGAATATCAAAAATACTCGGGGGAGGACTCATCTTTCTTTTTTTTCTTTTTTTCTTTTTCATTTTCTTTTTCATTTTCTTTCTTCTTCTCCCCCTTATTCTTTTCTTTTCAGTTTTTGAGAATTTTTCTTTGTAAGCACATATTTGATGTTTGAGTTCTTTTGAATGAGAAATGGAATGCAAAACTCAATAACAATCATAACCAAACTCTTATTTGTGGAGTATTTTTGTGGAATGATGGATCGTAAAAGGATAGAAGTCACTTGGGTTATAGTCACCTAGACAAGCATACAAGGTCGAAAATCACAACACGGGAGGTGGAAGGTGGACATAAGTGAGGTACACACCCGAGCGACTTACAGTAGGAGGACAATCAATATATAATACTTAAGATCAACCAACAAGTAATAGAAAAATCCATACTCTTTAAAGAAGTTGAAAATTAGAAAAATGATTTTATCAAGGAAAACAAGTGACCACGAAAACAAAAAATCTTTTTGGAATTTTTAAATTTTTAGGATTTTTCAAGTTTTATCAAAAGAAAACACAAAAACAACAAACAAAACACAATGCTACAATGCATAACAACCACAAATAAAAACATAAATACTCCACCAAAGTATCCTCCAACAACAACATCAACCACAATCTTAAAGCAACGATTAATCGTCAATCCCCGCACACTTAAACCGAACATTGTCCTCAATGTTCAAAATTAAATTAGGAAGGGAAAGGAAGGGTGGGTAAGAAATTACCTTTTAAAGCATAAGTTATCTCCCACACTTGAACGATTCCGTGCTTCTTATCCTTTTCTCATCCATTGTCATTGTTTGTTGGAGGAACCTACAACAAAAAACACACAAACAAGCACAAACATAAAAAGAACACAACAAAAGATAGTAGAATAAAAGCTAACCAAGCCGATACGGGGCAATTAACGGACCCGCTCCGTCCCTTCAACTCACATCGAAATACCTATGAGGTAAGGTACTCCCATGCAAGGCAAGTTGGGTCTTGCTCAAAATTGCGGACGCAACTAGACTCACACAAAACACAAACAAACAAACACACAAATGAACGAACAAACAAACAAACAAACAAATAAACAAACAAACAAGAATAGTTGCATCCAAACATGAAAACACCGAATCCCTCATCGAGACGGGGGAAAAGACACCAATTGATTACTCGAGACAAGTACAAACATTCCAAAGTTAGTTATTCAAGATGAAGTGGACTAAAGTCTAATAGGATGACATTAAATCACTAAAAACATTGATGATTTATCTAGGTCCTCTTAATCAACTAAAAAGCGTACAATGGGGCGTAAACGGGATGGAAATGAGTGAACCATGGAGTTAGTCGACACTGGAGGTAAGTGTAATCCCGACCTTTTCGCAAAAGCAAAGAGGATCGTCCCAACCCTAAAGATATCTTCAAGTAAGGTCACCTATAGGCACGGGATCTGGTAACCAAGGCCTTATCACTCCATGGGATACTAACAAAGAAGCACGGTTTTGGCTAGGACCACCAAACCTTAAAGTTTATTTGTCTTCAAAGTATGATCTCCACCATACCCATCAAGGGCTCGGAGGAGTAAGTCAAAGGCTCTAGAAGAGTCTTCAGAAGTGCTCATGTAGCCGAGCCAAGCTATCATGAGAAGCTTCCAAGTCGGAAGCGATAAGTGGTCTTCAAATCCACGATGCCTGGGTTTGTAGTGGTCTTCCGGGTCTTTCCACTCACAAGTCCAAGCAACCATTTCTTTCCAAAGCACCTTCTAGATTTCCAAAACTTCACAATCACACCACTCAACATGAAAGACGGTTTAGGCTTTAATTCCCCATTAAACATCCTCATATCTTCTCTATCGGGAATGGAGGAGTCACTAACAATGACATAAGAGACTTGGTTAGTCTCATCAATCAACACCTCACCCTTCCAAACCCCCTCTTCTTTGTTTTTAACCACGTTCCTTCCAAAAGACAAATCAAGGATTAAACAAAGTTCATTGAAAGAATTTTTCCAATCATCCTCAATCATAGGTTCATAGGAAGGGCTAGTGTCAAGACACGAGGGGTCAAAGAAAATAAGAGGCTCATCTTCAGTAGAATTGGTAGACATGGTGATCTCATCAAAGTGTTGTTCCTCAAACAAGGGGTTATACCAATACATCAATGGTTTTACCCCTTTAATCTCAAAGTTATCACCAAAAGAGCCTTCAATTTTCTCATTCAAAGAATTTTCAATTGTGTCATCTTCCTCAACAAATTCTTCATGAGTAGGGGATTCAAAGCATAAAGAGTCAATGGTAGTGAGTGGTTCATCCCAAATACAAGGTTTAGAGAAGTCGATCTCAACAATGGTGTCCTCTAAAGGGTGTTCCTCAAAAATCCCCGACACATTGTACATCCCCATATCTTCTTCAAGTTGCGGGCCCATATCCCTAAATCTCAAAATGTCACTTGTCCCCATATCATTGTGAAGGAGAGATTCAAAACTTTTACCGGCGGTTTCTATTTCTCCTAAACCAAAGTTTAGCTCACTAGCAAAGGACTCTTGATGTTCTTCAACATTCTCGCACAAGGGCAACTTGATTTCATCATCATTCCGAGACTTAACAACATCTATTACCTCATTCAACTCATCTCAATGACTCGTATCCTCGACATTCTCGGTTGCATTTTCCATGAGGCAATTTTGAGATTCGAGTTCCTTGTTGGGAGTAAAAGTGGTGATCTCTATCCTTGATGACAAGATGTTGTCATTCTTACCGATATTTTCAATGATCACTACTTCACCTTGAATGGGTTTCTTGGATTGTCTTTTGGGGTAAGGAAACTTGACGTCCATAGACTTTTCACCATTTTTCATCCCATTAGTGAGGGTTGATTTTTCTTGAATGGCCTTGGTGAATGGCAAGGAGACTTCTACTTTTTCGATCGTGTCCACAAGTCGGCTACACTTGATGTTACCTTTGCGAACTTTAGCTCGTTGCGGAAATGGTAAAGATGGCGCATAGATCGATGGAGGTGGAAAATTGGATTCCTTCTCCTCAATTGCTTGCTCGGGCACTTGCCTTCTAGCTTCCTTCAATTTTCGATGTTTTTCCTCGGCCTTTGCAACTAACTCAAATTCTTCTCGAATTCCCCGGTTTTGTTTGGGAGAATCGGGAGAAGTGGCATGTGGTGCTTTTTGTTGTTGCAAATTTGGGGTTGCCTTGTTACTCAAGTGATTATGAGGGTTTTCAAACTCTTTTCCTTCTCTTTTGATAACAACATGGGCTTGGCATGATGGATCCCTTGGGTGTTGAGGTTTACCGGGAAAGTCAAGAGGTGGGTGCACGGGAGCGACTAAGGCTTTGGATGCTAGTCGAGATTTCAATAGTTCGATCCTCGCCTTGTCTTTTGCATTTTCATTCATCAAATACTCTATTGTTTTTCGCAATTCATTTAATGCATTGTCCCAATGACTGCTTCCTTGACTTTGTTGAGAATGACCTTGGTTGCCAAAGGATTGAGAGGGTGCATTGTAGCTTTGAGAGTGTAATCCTTTATGACCTTGATTACCTTGGTAATTCAGGTTTCCTTGATACACTTCGTTGATTAAATCCTTTCTCATATCAATGGTCGAATCATACCCTTGACCACTACCTTGACCATGTTGATAATTACCTTGAATTCCATAAAAAGGAGAGGGTTGATTATTTCTTTGAAAATTGAATCCTTGGTACCCTTGATTTGGCCCTTGGTTACCTTGATAATTGCATTGATACCCTTGATTAAATCCTTGATTATGATGATTACTTCCTTGATTATGGTAATTGTTCCCTTGATTTGCACTTTGATTATGGAAGTCCCTTTGAACATGATGGTTTCTACCTTTATTGTTGAAGTTTTTCCTTTGATAAGGAGGCATATGTGGAGGCATTTTGACAGACCCTTGGTTGGAAAATGTTTATTGATTGGAAATGAAGGGTCTTTGCTTTGGAGTACGCTTTGCATTCATAGCCTCAAGTTTCTTGGTTAGCTCTTCCTTTTCATTTCATTGGTCATAGGAGAATTTTTATCTCCCATCTTCTTAATAAGCTTGGCTTCAAGTAACTTCTCTTTGGAAGAGCATACATGTTCAAAAGCATCTTCTTGAGTGAGCCCATGGAAGGTGTCTAGTTTTTCTTCATTGATCAAGGAATCTTTAAGCTCAAACTCATTCGGAATAGTTCCATCGGAAACGGGGGAAGAAAAGTCCTCGTGAGTGAGTTGTGAATGCGAATCAAGAGTTGTCTTTTGAAGGCTTTTTGATGATGGGGGTGATTTGGGAGGTGAAAGAGTTGGAGAATTTTCTTGTGGAGATGGTGTTTCTTGTGGATTTGGAGTGATGAGAGGAGTTGTTGAAGGAGAATTTTGTGGAATGAAAGGTGTAAGTGGTGTGGATGTTGGTGATATGGATAGATTTGGAGGGGATGGAAGGTTAGTATGTATGGTTGGTGGTGTGAGATACGGATGTGGAATCACTCTAGTTGAGATATTTATCGGGAATCTCAAGGCTTGAAATGCCATCTTTGGTTCGGGATCGAACCGAAAAGTTGATAACCTATTCCTGGTAAACACACTCAAATAGAAAGTGAGTCTCCTAGCACCAACGGTCTAAATTTGTGTGTCATCAATAGTATGCTTGGTAATTCATCTGCCCACCTGCCCTTGAAATCATCCACCATCTTTTTTAGCCAGTTCAGAATTTGTTTGTTGGCAGCCTCGGCCTACCCGTTAGTTTGTGGATGGCAGACGGCAGAGTAGGCGACTGCTATGCCATGATCTTCCAGCCAAACTCTCAGGGGGTCGTTGTCAAATTGCCTTCCATGATCAAATACCAGCATCTTTGGTAGGCCAAATCTGGTTATGATATTCCTCCAAATCACCTTCCTGACTGCAGGCTCGGTAATGTTTGGGACTGCTTCGGCTTCAATCCATTTTGTAAAATAGTCGATCCCTACTATTAAAAACTTCCGCCCCCCCCCCCCCCCCCCCCCCCCCGTTGCCGCAGTAAAGGGGCCCAATATGTCCATGCCACACTGGGCGAAGGGAATGGGAGACAAGATTGGCCTGAACTCCTGGGCCGGAGCATGAATTGATGGGGCAAACAACTGACATTTTCTGCATTTTTGGGTTAAATCCCTTGCATCAGCTAGGAGAGTTGGCCAGTAGTAGCCTGCTCTTAGGGCCTTGTGGGCTAGTGACCTCCCGCCTATGTGGTAGTCGCAGATTCCTGAGTGAATGTCATCTAGAACTTCTGCGGCCTGCTCTTCCCCCAGGCATCTGAGCAGAGAAGAGGAGAATGATTTTTTGTACAGCTCTTCACCGATTAAGAACCATGCGGCTTTCGCCGGCATCCTTCTTTTTTGCGCAGGGTCAGATGGAAGGGTTCCGTACTTTTTGAACTGGATGATTGGGGTCATCCAGTCCTCGGGCCCTGTCTCTTCAATGACACTGACTGGCTGGCAGGGGGTGGTGGATTTTTCTTGGACCACATCCACCTAGACTGACCTTCTTATGTCCTGTAGACTAGAACTGGCCAGTTTAGACAGGGCATCTGCCCGGTTGTTCTGGGACCTGGGGATTTGCCTAACTTCGTAGGACTTTAACCCTGACAATTCCTGCTTCACTTTTTCCAGGTAGGCGGCCATGGCTTGGTCCCTGGCTTCATACTCTCCATTAATCTGGTTGGCGATGAGTTGGGAGTCTGTTGCCAGGACGAGTCTCTCGGCCCCTGCAGCTTTGGCTAAATTAATGCCTGCTAGTACGGCTTCGTTGTAACAGCCCTAAACTTTCGCAACCAAAATAATAAACCAAAAACGGAAAACTCAAAGCTGTTACTCCACACTTAGCTAACCGAGCCAAGTGCAAGGAAAAGGATAAATAATAAATAAATAAAAATAGGAATTTGATAGCTAATTAAATGGAAACGTTGCAGCGGAAGTCTTAAGTCTTACAAAATCCAAAACGATTTAAAACAATAGCAAACCAATAAATCCAATAATAATGTAAATAGTTTGTAGTCAAAGTTAGATTATAAAAGTCCTTCCTCGCTCAACATAACCCGATACCAGAATGCACCCATGCAGCAATTCAAGTGTACCTATCAGTTGTACCCAAAAACACAAATAGGTACAGGTTCCAGCGGGGGAACGACCCAAAACAGAAGAACGTCAGCAAAGCTGAGTAAAATATAATAATAAAATAAATTGTGAAATAATAATAATAACAATAATAACAATAACAATAATAATAATAATTTATAGTAAACTGAAATCGGAGTTAAAATCACCATTTAAATACCAAAATACCATAAAAGAGTAGTCGAAACTAAACCAACCAAAATATATATATTTTTCGCAACCTATGTGCCAAGGTCCTACCCTTGCACGGTCTAGAGGTAACCACCTGTGCTTACCTAGACTCATAATAGTGCGCATCTCTCACATTTGGACAGTCAGTAGGATGAAACTGCCAAAAGAGAAAGTCTAACTCCCTAGCGAGTGAGGGTCGGACAATCCTCACTCAAAAATAGTTTCGGGACAAAGTCCCAGGAACGTCTTAGACACACCTTAAAACCGTCTAGACCAACAGAACTCCCAGAGTCCGTTATAAGTTACTAAAATTTTTACCAAAATAGTACTAATATGTGAGTCGTGTCACAAAGTTCAATATCCAAACATTACGAGTATTATAAAAATATTAACGATCGACGAAATAATTTACAAAACCGTTATAAAAATATATTTTGATCCGAACATGCTCTTTACTTAAAAGTGAAAAGGGTAAAACGTCCTTACCTCTTAAGACGGTCAAAACTCAGCTAGTATTATTAGTCCAAAAACTCTTTCTCCTCGAACCCACGAGCTACAATAATAATATAAATATAACTCAATAACTCATTAACTTTAAAACGGTCTAACCTATAAAATACCCATCTATAGTACCGAAACCGAAACCACTCAACCTCAAGACACTTACTCGATAATGTCGAAAGACGACAACCACCGAAGCTAATCTAAAATATAACTCGACCCAAATTACTTGACCAATAAAAATCGGATACCTCATTAAATAATTTAGACCCCAAGTGGCGGAAAAATCAACCAAAAGTCAAGTCTACAAGATTAACACAACACATCCCCAATATATTACGTTTTATTATACTGCGATTAATTCATAATATTGCATTTCAGCGATTAGTTCATGTACTGCATCATCACTGCATCACCACCGTATCATCACACACAAACAAACAAAACACCTGCAAAACCTTGCCTCATTCTATGCCTCACTCAATGCGTCTTCTTCTTCATCAACCTAAGCCTGACTCTCATCCAATTGGTCTATTTATACGAATCAATCGTCCTACTTATTCCCCAAATACTAATACACGAGGAAGAATAATACATCCGAGATAACACGATACCAACGCCTATAAGCAATGTGATTGACACAATATCCCTTGACTCCGACCCATGATCTTATAAAACTAGAATCGATTTATATAACATTATACAAAACAAGATTTAATAAGCCGAAAATAGTAAAAGTGGAGTACTTACAATATTTGTTGAAAAAGGGAGTCAAGACGGACAAGTGCAAGCAAAGAATTAAGACCCGATTTACGTCGGTGAAGGGACGGTTGTGAACAGGAATTAGAAAACAGAGGAAGATGGAGGAGGCACTTGCGGCAGGAAGAAAACAAGGAAACAGAGGTGAATGAATGAATTGGGAAAAGAAAAGGGGCGTGGGGTTTTAAATAGTTTTAGGTTTCCGTTTTTTTTCCTTATTGTATTTGACCCAAATCTCAACCCGATACAAAGACGGTTTATAAAAAGAACGTTTCACTTTAAGAAAATCAAAACCGATTTATTATAAGACGGACCAAAATAGTTTAATTTTATAAAGACCTCAAAAATATTTTTCCCAACTTAACAACCCGTTTTAAATAATTTAGAAAAGTAACGTTTTATAATTGACTCGGAAAATAACGGGGTGTTACAGACTTCCCTCCTTAAAACAAAACTTTGTCCTCGAAGTTTAACCTCGTCCTCAAAATAAGGTCTCACATTACTATAAGTGTCCCAAAATGACCATTCACTCCATATATCCAAATTCGTCAAAGTTCCTCATATATATCCAAAATAAACCATTTACTCTATATACATCCAAAATCCGCCAACACAAGCGTGTAACCTTTAAGATCACTCACATCTCCATATCCCCAAAAATCCAAAGCACCTAATTCCTCAAATTTGAAAGTATTACAACTTGACCACCACCTAATTCCATAACATAAGAACAAATTCCACGAAATAACGCTAGAGTTCAACCCACAAAATTCTCACAATCCTCAAAAGTATCACTTAGAAAGCTAAGAGCATGCCGGGTAAATAAAAAAAAATTCAAAGTTTTTTGAAATTTCACAAGTTCAATTTTTTTTTTAAAATGTGCATAAAGCACAAATAAACCACCAATATAAGCAAACAAGTATTTCAAGAATAATAACCAATAGAAAAACCGATATCCAACCATAACCAACAATAACCAATAGATTCATATTTGTAACCAACAAGCAATCATAACATAAAACCACACAACAAAGTTAATCCAACAAAAAAAAAGTAGTAAATAAAGTAGTCATGCATAATTTCTATCCCCCTTAAAATAAAGCTTCGTCCACGAAGCACGAAAATTTACCTTAGGCGAAAAGATGAGGGTATTTTTCTTTCACGGCTGACTCAACTTCCCAAGTAGCCTCCTCCACATTGTTATTATTCCACAAAACTTTGACCATTCTTGTTTCAGTTCTACGGGTTTTACGCACCTTACTATCCAAAATCCGAACAGGAGTCTCCTCGTAGGTCATAGTCTCAACAAGCTCAATAGTCTCCGGGTCTAACACATGTGATGGATCACTGATGTATTTCCTTAGCTGGGAAACATGGAATACATTATGCACTCGTTCTAGATCAGCTGGTAAATCAAGTCGATAAGCCACCTCGTCAATACGCTCCAAAATTTCATACGGACCAATAAACTTCGGGCTCAATTTGCCCTTCTTACCGAACCGCATTACTCCTTTAATAGGCGAGACACGCAAAAGCACTTTGTCACCAACCTCAAACTCCACGTGCCTACGAGTCTTATCAGCATAGCTCTTCTGACGGTCTTGAGCTGCCTTCATCCTGTCCTGTATAATCCTAACACTCTCAACCATTTCAGTGATCATCTGAGGCCCTAGAATCACATGCTCACTAATATCGCCCCAACATACCGGGCTTCTACATTTGCGTCCGTACAACGCTTCAAATGGTGCCATCTGAATTGTAGCCTGGTAACTGTTATTATAAGAGAACTCGATCAGATCTAACTTATCCTCCCAGCCTCCCTGAAATTGTAAGACACAAGCTCGCAACATATCCTCAAGTATTTGATTTGTTCTTTCAGTCTGACCATCGGTAGCTGGATGAAATGCTGTGCTCATATTAAGTTTGGTTCCCAAAGCTGTCTGAAGTTTCTCCCAAAATATTGAAACAAATCTGGCATCCCTATCTGACACAATATCCTTAGGAACTCCATGAAGTCTTACCACATGATGTACATAAGTATCAGCAAGCTGCTTCTTCTTCCAAGTATCTTTCATCGGAATAAAATGTGCACACTTAGTCAGCCTATCAATTATCACCCAAATCATATTATTACCTTTCTGTGACCTTGGCAAACCAGCTACAAAATCCATGGAGATTGAACTCCACTTCCACTCGGGAACTTCTAAAGGTTGTAACTTCCACTGGGGTCTCCTATGTTCACTCTTAACCTTCTAACATATCAAGCACCGAGACAGGAAATCTGCAATATGTTTCTTCATACCGGACCACCAAAACGATAATTTCAAGTCTGCATACATTTTATCACCCCCGGGGTGAACAGAATACGGTGTTGCATGTGCCTCAGTCATTATTCTTTTCTTTATCTCCCAGTCGTTAGGCACACAAACTCTATCATGAACCTTAATCAATCCACTCTCGTCGCGCCGGAACAAAGTAGACTCATTCACTAACTTATCCTGCAAGTACTTATCACCAACCTGCAATTCTCTAATCTCCCCTATCAAATCGCTCTCAACAGATAACACATTAGATGGGGTTCCTGGCTTCGCCATTTGGATCGCAAAGTTCACAAACTCTTCCCTCAGCTTATCACAGGTCATCACTAACTGTATTGTATGAAGAGATTTTCTACTTGAGGCATCGGCCACCACATTAGCCTTTCCTTCATGATACTGAATCTCGACTTCGTAGTCCTTAATCAACTCCAACCACCTCCTCTGTCTCATGTTAAGCTCCTTTTGAGTGAATATATATTTTAAGCTTTTGTGATCAGAGAAAACTTTAAAGGGTACACCAAATAAATAATGTCTGCAAATCTTCAAGGCAAAGACTACGGCTGCTAATTCTAAATCATGAGTGGGATAATTTTCTTCATAAGGTTTCAACTGCCTAGAAGCATAGGCAATCACTCTCCTATTCTGCATAAGAACACAACCTAACCCATTCTTAGAAGCATCAGTATAAACTTCATAAGCTTCATTTCCATCCGGTAAGGCTAACACCGAAGCAGTGGTCAACTTCTCCTTCAAAATCTGAAACGACTCCTCACATCCCTCATCCCAATGAAATTTTGTGGCTTTCCTCATCAGTGTGGTCATTGGTCTAGCTATTTTAGAAAAATCTTTCACAAATCTCCTATAGTAACCAGCTAAACCCAAAAAGCTACGAATTTCAGTCACAGATTTCGGTCTAGGCCACTCCTTAACAGCTTTAATCTTAGCAGGATCTATTGATACCCCATCTTTAGATATAATATGCCCCAGAAAAGCTACTTGATCCAACCAGAACTCACATTTCGAAAATTTGGCATACAACTGTTTTTATCTCAAGATACTCAGAACAATACGTAAATGTTCCTCATGCTCATCCTCACTCCTCGAATAAATCAGTATGTCATCAATGAACACCACAACAAACTTATCTAGATAAGTCCTAAAAGTTCGGTTCATCAAGTCCATAAACACAGCAGGTGCATTAGTCAACCCAAAAGGCATCACAGTAAACTCATAATGGCCATATCTAGTGGAAAATGCAGTCTTAGGTACATCCTCAGGTGCTATCTTCAATTGATGGTACCCAGATCGCAAGTCTATTTTAGAGAAAACAGAAGCTCCCTTCAACTGGTCAAACAAATCATCAATCCTAGGTAAAGGATACCTATTCTTGATAGTAACTTGGTTCAATTCCCGATAATCAATACACAACCTCAAAGTTCCATCTTTCTTTTTCACAAATAAAACAGGGGCACCCCAAGGCGACACACTAGGCCTAATATACCCTTTCTCCATCAATTCATCTAATTGTTTCTTAAGTTCTTGCATTTCTAACGGTGCCATTCGATATGGTGATTTAGCAATTGGACCTGTTCCTAGCACTAAGTCGATTTTAAACTCAACTTCTCTAGCTGGCGGCATTCCCGGTATTTCCTCAGGAAACACATCAACAAACTCACTCACTACTGGAACTTCACTCAAGTCAGGATATTCCACCCTCAAATCTTTTACATGACACAAAATCAACTCAGCTCCCCTAGATAAATGCTTTTTCACTTTCATAGCAGAAATAAGTTTCACTCTAGGACCCTTTACATGACCCCTATAAGATACCCTCACATTTTTAGGCCCTCTCAAGGAAACTTTACTCTGAGCACAGTCAATATTAGCCCGGTGAGACCCGAGCCAATCCATCCCCAAAATCACATCAAAGTGAGGTAATGGAAATTCTATCAGGTTTGCCTTAAAATCATGATCACCAATAAACACAAACACATCCTTAAAAATTCTTTTACAGTTCACTAAGTCCCCAGATGGCATGGCAAAATCATAATCCACAATTTCACTAGGTTCAACATTCATTTTATCCACAAACTTAGTTGAAATAAAAGAGTGAGATGCACCAGAATCAAAACAGAACATGAGCTGAAATAGAGTTCACAAGAAAGTTACCCGAAACGATGTCTGTATTTTCTGCTTCTTCTCTATTCATGACATAGAGCTTCCCAGTGGGCTTCTTAGTACTCTGTGCCCCATTCACTTGTCCTACGGGCTTACTAACTGCTGTAGTGTTGCCCTGTGTCGGAGCCGGATTTTTATAAGTGTTATTAGATGCAGACCCACCATAACTCTGTGTTCTTCCCTAACCCTGAAAGCGGTTACCCTGATTCACACTCACACTAGCAGATGGTGCACTACGGGGTCTTCCCGCCTTCTTATTAGTACACTCAAACTCACGGTGTCCCAATTTTCCACACCAGTGGCATGTCACCCTATTTCCCTGACAGTCAACTCCTGGGTGATCTCCCTTGCATATCTTGCAGTAATAGTGTCTGGTAAAGACTTGGCCTGTCCCCTGACTCTTACCATTCCAGTTATTCCCTTCTTCTTTCACATTCCCGCCAAAAGATCGAGACTTATTCTGAGGGTTGTTGTTATTATGGAAATTTCCTCTCTTAGCTGCGGTGTCAGATTGACTCCCCTGATACTCCCTCTTTTTGGTCACACTAGATCTCAACTCAGCCTCTATTTTCTGGTTACTCCTCTCAATGTTCACAGCTCTAGCATAAATATCCCTCAATGAAGTGAAGGTCTCCCCAGCAAACCTACCCTTAATCTTCCAATTTAACTTATCCTCAAATCTTGCCGCTTTAATTCGCTCAGTCGGCACCAACTCCGTAGCGAATCTGCTAAGTTCAATGAATTTGTTATAAAAATCCTTCACACTCATCTCATCTGTCTGCTTTAGATCCCCAAATTCAGGCAGTTTTTGGTTCTTCACATGGTCGGGGAAAAATTCTTCCTCAAGTAAGCCTTTAAGGTCATCCCAGTCTTTATCATGAAGTATGACGGTACCATTAGCATTTCTCACCCTCTTAGGTTTCATGAAATCATCTTTCACAGTCTGCCACCAGATATCTGCTTCCTCCTTCAAATAGAAAACAACGATACTAGCTTGAAACTCATGTGGCCACCCAATAACCAAGAAAATTTTCTCTATCTCCCTAATCCAGTTATCTAGCTCAGTAGGATCCCCTTTCTCAGTAAAAGACGGTGGCCTCTTCTTCTGTAACGCTTCAGACATCCCAACAACAGTAGGTGTAGGATCGTTTTCATTCTCAACCCTCTCATTCATATTCCACGCAACCGTAGTCATTTGTTGCACGGCTTCGACAAGAACTGTGTTTTGAGCTATAAGTTGCGTCACCATAGCAGCCATATCAGTATTGTTGTTTTCGTTATCCCTTCATGGAGGCATGGTTACTATATATATAAACAAGGTTCTATTAAGTATTGGCATAAAATCATGCTATCACCAATAATATCACAAATAATATCGCAATTTATAACATAAGTAGCATTCGTAGTTCGGGTAAAGATAACGGCACAAAATATTATCATATATATACAAATATGAATATATAAATCATGCGTATGCAATGCACCCAAACCACCCAACACTCTGTTTTTTTTTTATATATAAAGGTAAACGTTTTTTTTTTAAACCATTTCAAATTTTGCAAAACATTTTGGAAAACCTATTGCTCTGATACCAACTGTAACAGCCCTAAACTTTCACAACCAAAATAATAAACCAGAAACGGAAAACTCAAAGTTGTTACTCCACACTTAGCTTACCGAGCCAAGTGCAAGGAAAAGGATAAATAATAAATAAATAAATAAATAAATATAGGAATTTGATAGCTAATTAAATGGAAACGTTGCAGCGGAAGTCTTAAGTCTTACAAAATCGAAAACGGTTTAAAACAATAGCAAACCAATAAATCCAATAATAATGTAAATAGTTTGTAGTCAAAGTTAGATTATAAAAGTCCTTCCTCGCTCAGCATAACCCGATACCAGAATGCACCCATGCAGCAATTCAAGTGTACCTATCAGCTGTACCCAAAAACACAAATAGGTACAGGTTCCAGCGGGGGAACGACCCAAAACAGAAGGACGTCAGCAAAGCTGAGTAAAAATATAATAATAAAATAAATTGTGAAATAATAATAATAACAATAATAACAATAACAATAACAATAATAATAATAATAATTTATAGTAAACTGAAATCGGAGTTAAAATCACCATTTAAATACCAAAATACCATAAAAGAGTAGTCGAAACTAAACCAACCAAAAAATATAAATTTTTCGCAACCTATGTGCCAAGGTCCTACCCTTGCACGGTCTAGAGGTAACCACCTGTGCTTAGCTAGACTCATAATAGTGCGCACCTCTCACATTTGGACAGTCAGTAGGATGAAACTGCCAAAGGAGAAAGTCTAACTCCCTAGCGAGTGAGGGTCGGACAATCTTCACTCAAAAATAGTTTCGGGACAAAGTCCCAGGAACGTCTTAGACGCACCTTAAAACCGTCTAGACCAACAGAACTCCCAGAGTCCGTTATAAGTTACTAAAAATTTTACCAAAATAGTACCAATATGTGAGTCGTGTCACAAAGTTCAATATCCAAACATTATGAGTATTATAAAAATATTAACGATCGACGAAATAATTTACGAAACCGCTATAAAAATATATTTTGATCCGAACATGCTCTTTACTTAAAAGTGAAAAGGGTAAAACGTCCTTACCTCTTAAGACGGTCAAAACTCAGCTAGTATTATTAGTCCAAAAACTCTTTCTCCTCGAACCCACGAGCTACAATAATAATATAAATATAACTCAATAACTCATTAACTTTAAAACGGTCTAACCTATAAAATACCCATCTATAGTACCGAAACCGAAACCACTCAACCTCAAGACACTTACTCGATAATGTCGAAAGACGACAACCCCCGAAGCTAATCTAAAATATAACTCGACCCAAATTACTTGACCAATAAAAATCGGATACCTCATTAAATAATTTAGACCCCAAGTGGCGGAAAAATCAACCAAAAGTCAAGTCTACAAGATTAACACAACACATCCCCATAATATTACGTTTTATTATACTGCGATTAATTCATAATATTGCATTTCAGCGATTAGTTCATGTACTGCATCATCACTGCATCACCACTGTATCATCACACACAAACAAACAAAACACCTGCAAAACCTTGCCTCATTCTATGCCTCACTCAACGCGTCTTCTTCTTCATCAACCTAAGCCTGACTCTCATCCAATTGGTCTATTTATACGAATCAATCGTCCTACTTATTCCCCAAATACTAAAACACGAGGAAGAATAATACATCCGAGATAACACGATACCAACGCCTATAAGCAACGTGATTGACACAATATCCCTTGACTCCGACCCATGATCTTATAAAACTAGAATAGATTTATATAACATTATACAAAACAAGATTTAATAAGCCGAAAATAGTAAAAGTGGAGTACTTACAATATTTGTTGAAAAAGGGAGTCAAGACGGACAAGTGCAAGCAAAGAATTAAGACCCGATTTACGTCGGTGAAGGGACGGTTGTGAACAGGAATTAGAAAACAGAGGAAGATGGTGGAGGCACTTGTGGCAGGAAGAAAACAAGGAAACAGAGGTGAATGAATGAATTGGGAAAAGAAAAGGGGCGTGGGGTTTTAAATAGTTTTAGGTTTCCGTTTTTTTTCCTTATTGTATTTGACCCAAATCTCAACCCGATACAAAGACGGTTTATAAAAAGAACGTTTCACTTTAAGAAAATCAAAACCGATTTATTATAAGACGGACCGAAATAGTTTAATTTTATAAAGACCTCGAAAATATTTTTCCCAACTTAACAACCCGTTTTAAATAATTTAGAAAAGTAACGTTTTATAATTGACTCGGAAAATAACGGGGTGTTACATTCGTACTCAGCCTCGTTGTTTGACGCAGGGAAGGTGAACCTGAGCGCATGCTCGAAGTCTGTTCCTTCAAGGCTAGTTAGTACAATCCCTGCCCCCGCACCATTAGCGGTCGAGAATCCGTCCGTTTATACCACCCATTCTCTTGCAGGTGGATCATCTTCTTCTGAGTGGGAACACTCAGCCAGGAAATCTGCCAATGCCTGTGCCTTGATGGCGGTCCTGGGCTGGTATGATATTCCCAACCCGCTCAGCTCTATGTTCCACTTTAATAGTCTTCCAGACTTTTCGAATTTTTCCAGGACCATTTCTAGGGGCTGGTCAGTTAACACCACGACAGGGTGGGCATCGAAATAAGGCCTGAGCTTTCTTACTGCAATGATGACTGCATAGGCTGCTTTCTCAACCAACAGGTAGTTTTTTTCCGTTGCCCCCAAGGCGTGGCTCACAAAATATACCGGCTTCTGGGAGCCTGCTTCTTCCCTCAGAATCACCGCGCTAACCGTTGTGTTTGTTACGGCGATATAGAGGAAAAACTTCTCCCCTGCCACTGGCCTCGCTAGGGTGGGCAGCTTCTTCAAGTGTTCTTTGAGTTGTTCGAAGGCTTCTTTTTGTTCATCTTCCCATTTGAACTGCTTGTTTCCTTTCAACACTTTGAAGAAGGGTGTTGATTTATCGGCCGACCTGGCGATGAACCGCGTCAGGGCAGCCATCCTGCCTGTCAGGCCCTGGATGTCTCTTATTGTCTTTGGTTCCGGGAGGTCTAACACTGCCTGAACCTTTTCGAGGTTCGCATCGATACCCCTGTCGCTTACTAAGAAACCCAGAAATTTTCCAGAGCGGACACCGAAAGTGCATTTCTTGGGGTTCAGTTTCATTTGATATGCGCGCAGGGAAGAGAAAGTTTCCTGCAGGTCTTTCAGATGTTCTGCATCCCCTTTGCTTTTTACAATTGCATCGTCGACATAGGCCTCCAATTTTCTGCCCTTCTGTTTCTCAAAAACCTTGTCGACCAATCGGTGGTAAGTGGCGCTTGCGTTTTTGAGCCCGAACGACATCATTTTGTACATGAATGTGCCGGCGCTGGTGATGAAGGTACATTTTAGCCTGTCCGGCTACCAGAGGTAGACTTGTTGATAGCCTGAGAAGGCATCCAAGAAACTGAGTGTGGTGTATCCGCTGGTGGCGTCCACCAGCTGATCGATTCTGGGGAGAGGGTAGTAGTCTTTTAGGCAGGCCTTGTTGAGGTTAGTAAAATCTACACACATCCTCCAGGCCCCCGAGGACTTCTACCATCACCACGTTGGCTAACCACTCAGGGTAATCGCAGCTTTCTATGAAGTCTGCCTTCAAAAATTTCTCGATTTCTTCTTTAATGGCCTGATCGTTTTCGGCGGACATGTTTCTCTTCTTCTTTTTTACAGGGCGTGCCTCCGGACTTACGTTCAGCTTGTGAACGATGTGCACCGGGTCTACCCCTGGCATCTCGTCTGCCGAGTAGACAAACACATCCTTGTTGTCTCTGAGGACTTTAATCAGCTCTTCTCGGTAGGGATCCACCAGGTCAGCCCCTATGAGGACTTGCCTTCCTGGCTCCAGGTCTACCAGCATGCTTTCTCCCCGAGGTTCGAGGTGGTCCGCTGTCTGCTGGCCAGCTGGAATCTCTCCTTCCCTGCTAGGAGAACTGTTCGCTTTTCTTTTACCCTTTCGTTCTGTTTCCTGGGTGCGCAGGGCTACAGAGTAGAACTGCCTGGCTGATTCTTGGTCACCATGCACCTTTCCTTCCATGCCGAAGTCTGTGAAGTAGGCTATGGTTAGGGCTCTGATTGATATGGCGGCCTCAATCTCGTCCAAGGTTGCCCTGCCTATCAGGGCATTATATGCTGACTTGGCGTCCACCACGACAAACGATGCCCTGATGTTTCTGGTTGAGGTACCTTCCCCGAACGTTACTGGTAGGTCAATGATTCCCATTGGAAGCACGCCTGCTCCGCTGAACCCCTACAGCGATCCAGGGGTAGGCTTGAGGTGCCTCTTTTCCAGATTCATCTTCTCGAATGCGTCTTTGTATAGTAAGTTTGTGTAGGCGCCAGTATCTACCATACACCTTCTCACTATATGATTACTGATGACGAGGGATAATACCAGAGGGTCGCTGTGAGGGTAGATAACCCGCCCTGCATCCTGAGGGGTGATGCTCAGGGTCAGGCCCTTTGGACTCCCGGCCCTCTCAGCGTAGCATATCTGGTTTCTGAGCTCGCGGATCTGTCTTTTTTGACCCCTTTTGCTTGTCTGGCCTTCAGCATTTCCCGACACTACATGGATTACCAGGCGATTCTGCACAGATCTCTCAGGTTTGTCCACTATTTCCTTCTAACTTTTGTTTCTTGCAGCATAGTTGCTCAGCCACCCATTCCTGATGAGTTTCTCAATCTCGTCTTTCAGGTGTCGGCACTCCTCGGTGGTATGCCCAACACAGTCATGGAATGTACAAAACTTTTTTGGGTCTCCTTTCCGACTGCGTGGCTTGTTCGGGCGGTTCCACTTAGCTGTTTCCTTCTCCAGCTCGAAGATTTCTGCTATGGTTTTGTTGAGAGCTCTGTAGCTATCAAACCTGGGCTGATAAGCTACACGCTCTTTTCTTGGAGTGTCACCCTCCTCATTTTTTTGTCTGCCAGCCTCGCCCCTGCCGCGTCCACCCTTCGGTCCCCCTGCGGCCTGGAAGGTCCTGTGGAGGGTATCCGGCAGGCTATGGAATTCCTCCTGCAGCATGAAGCCTTCGGCAATCTTTCGAGCCTTGGCCAGGGTCTCTGGCTGGGCTCTGATCATTTGGTTCTTCATCTCCTCCGGAAGCTGTGAGATGGTTAGTGCGTATGATGCGGTTGAGTCGTCAATTTCTTTAACCTGCTGGTAAGACAGGTCGAATCTCTTCAGGTATTCCCTGACAGTTTCACCCTTCTTTTATCTGAGGGTCATCAGGTCAAATCGGGTTAGCCGGCGCCTCTTGTTCCCTGCATATTGGTCCAAGAAAGCCTCGGCCAGTTTTATGAAGTAACTGATTGAGCCCCGCGGTAGATCCCTGAACCATCCTTGTGCCAGCCCTACGAGGGTAGTGGGGAAAACCTTGCACCAGACTGTATCATCAACATCATACATCCCCATGTGGCTCTCGTACGCTGCCAGGTGGTCCTCCGGGTCAGTGGTTCCGTGAAATTTGATAGACGGCATTTTCATCTTTGGGATGGGGTATCCCTACACCTCAGGGTGAAGCGGAGTCTTTGTAGGCCTGTCTGCCATTCTCGACCTGCTCCCAGCAGAATGGTAACCGTAGTCATCCCTGTTGCCAGGGGTCGGTTTTCCGATACTGGGGGAGCGGTACCGGGGCGCCTGCTTACTCATGGCTTCATCGCCTTTTGCAGGTGAGTGATGTCTAGGCCGCTTTTTCTGGGGTGGCTCCAGATTATCATCTTGACGATGTTTTGACTCCAGTGGTTGCCCATGGTTGAGCCTTGATTGCAGGCTCTGGGACAATCTTGGGGCTCGTTGTGACCCATCTGGAGTCAGCCTGGAGAAGACATCTCCCTGCTTCTCCCTCAAGCGTGTCGACGCCGGCTCCCTGTGCCTCATCCTATCCCGGAGATCTTGGGATAATCCCCTTTTTTCCATGGCTGAGGTAGATTCAGTTGTATGTATGGAAAAGGCTTGCTGCTGGGCAGGCTGCTTCTGATTTCCGGTGAGGCGCTTCTGGGCCTGCACATACCCCTGAGCTGTCTTCCTTGCCTTCCTCTGGATATTCCTGGCGGCGGTTCGCTTCGTGCCCCCAGCTCCATCCACTCCTTCAAAGTGAAGGTGCCTGGGGGTCGTTGCGATCCTGCCTACCAGGTCCTCTGGGGTGAACTCCTGGTTGAGCATGGCCGAGAAGAAGACAGCGGTCTGCGCAACCTGGGCAGGGGTGAGGTTCAGACAAGGCCTCTGATGGCCAACCTGTCCGGCTGCAACTGTAGTTTCTCCATTAGGTGCTCCTTAGAGGCTTGCTCGTCCTACCCCTGGGATTGTTGCAGCAGGCGTCATCCCAGGTGTAGGCATGCCATACAAGGGGATCACCGGTGGTACCGTCGGACCCGCCCCAAAATTGGCCTCTACGATTTCAGGCATTTTGTTTGATTGTGGTTGATTTTTTGTGGGTAACTCGTGAGCACAACCGAATTCTTCCCCACAGACGGCGCCAAATTGTTCCGGTCACAGAAACAATAGACCCGACTTCGGATTCGGATCTTGTGATTAAGATGTTACTCGGACGGTATTCGTTTGACTTCCCTTGACCTCTCCTTTTCCTCACTCGAATGATTGGACCTTCCCGGCGAAGACGGTCTGCTCCCTGCACAATGAACGCACAGGGCCTCGGGGGTGTCCGAGGGAACCCTCTCCTATGCCTAAGTCAGTCCGTGAAAATGCCTTGAGAGACCTTACTCGTGAGGAGCTGAGTAAGGTGGCGGTTTTAGAGTGAGATTATAGAGAGAGAGAGAAAATCCAACCTTTTATATGTGGGAGGAAGGAAAGTATTTATACCTTCCTCCAAGATAAAGAAAAGAGAGAGAGAGAGAGAGAGAGAGAGAGAGAGAGAGAGAGAGAGAGAGAGAGAGAGAGAGAGATAGGAGATTGAGTGGACGGGTGAGTGACACGTGGGCTCACCTTGTCCACTCATTTCCTTTTACCTTAGGCAAAATGACGGAGGAGTCCCTGATTCTCCGTAGTCCTGCCTGGGGCGAGAGCTCCCTGGAAGCAGGCAGGGGGCTTGATGGCCATGCTCGGCAGGCGGTAAGGCCGTGCCGGTCAGCTGAGCAATTTTAACTTGGAGGTTTTTCAATGATATTGCTGGGTGGTCTGCTGGGCAAGCCTTCCTCTGTTCTCGTGTCGGGCCACCCTGGGGCCCAATTGACGGGCGACCCGTGGCTGGCTACCGACCCCCATCAGTTACGATTGACCGTTCGAAGTCTTATCTGGTACAACTAATCAGAACCACCAGGCAACGTGAATCTGAGTCTATCATAAACAACCAAAAAGTTGTTGAGCCCAATTTCACGGGCCGTCCCCTCCGCGGAAAGGAAAGTGAATGTTTATCCACTCATAATGATTTTAGAGTCTTTTCGGGTTGGAGGTCTAATAGTAGTCACATCAAGTCCTCTCCCTCTTACTCAGGATTATTAACAAGAGGAATACTAAACATTATCCATGAAAGAAAGATAAGACGAATACTAAGGTTCATGGAGTCCTTAAAAAAGAGAGGATAGAGAGCGCGGAACGTACCGTCCAAGCAAAAAATAATCCCTATCTATACATTCCATGGCAACATACAGAAGGTCATTTTTTCGTTGTTGTTAACTCCAGGCCCATTCTTGTTCAAAAAAATATCCATGAAAAGACTACCACGATTTCCGAACGAACCGGGAGAGAGTCGAGGCGCTGCAAGCCTTTTTTGATCCAGTTATTTGTAAGTACGTCTCATCTGCTGCTTTATCCACCGTCTCTGCGGCCGTCAAAAGCCTACCCTCCATCGGATATTGACTAGGTTGACCCGGGAAAAGATCCGGACGAACCTTAAAACAAGTATAATAGAATTTGACCACAAATCTCTCTCGTTGGAGACTGCTACTCAGAAAGCCGGGCATATGAAGAAAAGTCGACAGACAACCGACTGAACTAGGTAATGCCGGTTTAGGCATTGAGGATGAGTCCAGCGGTCAACAAAGGGCTTCTATCTACAAATGCTTTCATTATGGATCGATCGACTTGTCACGAACTCACGATCGATTGCTCACAAAGAAGATTTAGGCTTGGGGAGGTGATATAAATCGCTATCAATACGATGCGAGGTTGATTTGCTGACCATAATGAACTTGACTCTGCCCCTGAAAAAAATAGAGCGGGGGGGATCTTTGGCTTAGGCTGGGGAGAGATTGGGTCGCTTTGCTTTATTACTTTAGTTTGTAACAAGGCTCGAGAGACCTACTTGACGAGTTTCCTTATGAGTGAGTTTATAGATGCGTTTACTTTTAGTTTTAGTCGAGTAGCGTGAAGGGATTCTCCTAAGAGAAGCTTTATAGGAAATGGAAAATCAACCACTTATACGCCCGCCCTCCTAAATGAGCCTTTACGTCCATATAAGGCGAAGAGAATGTAATGAATGGACCCGCAAGGAGGCTGAAAAGCCATAGTGCGCTATCGCTAGCAAGTTAGTGCAACAACTTAGTGTCTTGTTTTCTTTGCAGCTTCTTTTTCTTTACATAAGTTTAAACGAAACCGGCTGTTAATGTTTGTAGCTTGTGCTTCTATCCTTAGTCCATTTTTGGCTAAAGTTGTTCTGACTGTCGTATGTCTCTTTTTTTTAACTAGACTTTCCTCTGCCATTTTATTTTATACCTTGCCTGATTATGAAGAGCTTCACGTCTATCGGGGGAAGATGCGGTGGTAACCCCTGCAGCTTCGTCTAGAGTCGGGCGTCCGACCGTGTAATAAGACTCACTTTAGTCACTATAGTGTCCTCACTCTCAACTCTAGCTGAGAAGTACTCTCCATCCACTTTCCCTTTTCCATATGTCTCAAAAAGCTTGTCCACCCAGTTTATGAGCCCCTTTACGATTCCCTTACCCAATCTCATGAGAAGCAAGCCCGGCAGGCCCTGCCTTAACCTGTCCCCAAACAGTCAGCTCTCACCAGGCTGCTGGCATTGCAAAATGCTATGCAATAAAGCAAACTTTCCTAAATACGACAAATCAATGTGGAAGTAGCTAAAGAAGTCGACCTAACCTTCACCTTCGATTCCTGTAACCAAGTTTTTCTCACTCCTTATGTACTTTTTCTTACTTCATCCATACTTTTTTCTTTTTTTTCTTTTTTTTTTAAATATTATAAACATAAACAATTTCCAAAAAAATGAATTTTCCTATTGTTCATTACTGGGAAGCGGAAGAAGCAGATAGAGCAAGGGCCTTCTCTTTCCGTCCGCTCTTTCTGAAGTGAGAGAATTGCATGTAAAGATCCGTAAGGACTTATAGTTTAATGGGTTGAAACGTACCACTCATAACGGTTATATTGTAGGTTCGAGCCCTACTAAGCCTACCACCCTCTTCTCTTCATCCGAAAAAAGGCAGCTGAAGTCCCCGCCACCTTTCAGATCTCAATCTAACGACAGCACCTGGAACCACACAGCTTCTGCCGTCCTTCGGGCATGCCTCCTACACTTACCACTTACCTAGGCTCTTTCAGCGTGCCCTCTTCGGGGAATACGACTTTCGTAATACGCAAAGTAGCTGAGCCATAGCTCTTCGATCGCTATATTATTCTTGCAATAACGAAGGCACGGTTCATCCTCTAAGAGAGAGTAGATGCGAAGGTTCAGATCGAATTGAAGATCTTCGCTTGGGTCGTCTCGCGAAGATCAGCACTCGAAGACTTGAGGAGCAGCCCTCGAAAGGGAGAAAGATGCGGAGACGACAGACTCGTCAGTCAGGCAAACCGTTATGACTGACTACAGCAAACCGGGGGTTACAATTCCTCTTTTCTTGTTTCAATTTCCCGGAGTGAATGTAGGAAGTGCAAATAGTGCATCAAATCAAGTGTGAACATTCAACCAAAGGCCATTTAAGGATCGACAATAGCTAAGGGTCATCACAGTTCCAACTACGTATGGCTGTCATACAACCTACGGCCTTCTTAGCCAAAACAAAGAAAAAGGGATACCTGATTTGCAATCTTAAACAAAATGCAAGGAGGATATGAAGTACTGCTGGGTAGACTATGGCTCTAGTCAGGGTGTTCATGACTGGGCTAAAAAATGGAAAAAGGAGATTTCGTTTCCGTAGTGATGATGCCGATGTCAGTTAAGTTGGTTGAAAAAGAAACCTCTTTTTGCAAGATCGAAGATGCAATTTTTGTGGGCCCACTTTTATTTTTAAGACCACAAGGAGGCGATTTGTTCGCTGAGCGATTCAGCTAGCAATATCGCACTACTCCAATTCATTCGCCCTACTATCCTACAGAGCAATTGAAACTCTTAAGAAGACTGGGGCTAGGGCGACTCATTTGATTCTCTACGAGGTCGGGTAGGTAAAGCATCTAGCTTAGGAGAGCGCATCGCTGAAAGGTCTTGGTGATTTTCTTTTTTCTTTTTTCTGAAGACAGAAAACCATAATGATTCCAAACTTCACTTCAAAAGTCTCGTATCCACACTGTCCCAACTTCAAAATCCATTTTTTGAACTATATGGAGCACTCTCCCCAACTGTAAACTCTTTTTTATCAAACTCCTTTTCGTTCTGCTTAACTAGGCAGTTTTCATTATGTGTTCTTTTTAGTATCTAAGGAGGTTAGGAGTGAGTTAAGCCAATGCGGACAAATATACAGACCAAGCTCATGCTCATCATTTTATGTTGAGGTCAGTGCAAGTCTGTCTATGATTAAGAGTCTGGGTGGTATTGAAGTTGGCTCATTCATACTAGTCATCTTAAAGTTATGAGTCAGAACAATGTTCACCAATTCATCTATCCGAATCTTGTTCATATAAGAAAAAGGCTCTTTAGAATGCAAAATGGTCTTTCTTCCCAGGGTGACATTGCTGAGCGGGCGATCCCTGTCTTGTTTATTCAACTAGCTCGCGGTATTCAACTTTTTGGTAGCCCACTCTTCATGGTAATAATTATGTCAATTCTGTCTAAAAATCTCTTTAGGTGATCAAGAGGGCTTCCTTTTTCAGTAGAAAAGAAGAGGATGAAAGGTATTAGATCTCAACTATCAATTTTAGATTCTTTTTCTTTTTGGCCCGCGGTAAATGTAGTGGGGATTTCATCTTCTAAATTTTAGATTCTATAATGAAAGAAAGAGATAGAAAGTCTTTTTCTAAATTCTTCCTTATTTCATGAGATCCAGAAGCACTTATGCATCTTTCCCCCTCTTTTTCCATTTTCCTAGTGCTCTTTTTTGACTTCTTGAACAATTGAATTGCCCTAGAAATTGTTGCTTGATCGAAAGGATGTAACATATACGAAACCTTAGCTTCGCTTACTTTTTTAAGTATAACCTTCGCCACACGACATTAGTAGCTTAGTTCTTTATGCTTCCCGTAGGCTTTTTTTATAGAGAGAGGAAGAGGATGCGATAGCAGGCCCGACCACAAGGAGAGGGATTAGAAGGAAGATTGGTTTGCTCCACAAAGGTGAAATTTTTGGTTCGCTCCCTCTACTCTATGTGGTCGACCTTCTTTCTCTTGATGGAATATAACAATGCCCGAGCTCCAGCTTTGCTAGCGTTCTTCAGCGGCGCTCGCCAGATGTATCACTCATCTTACTTCTAAGGTAAGAAGTCTTCTGTGTGTTATAATCTTTACGAGAATGAATCACATATGTTGGTTGAGAATTGTTCGGGAATTCATTAATAATGACTTTGCCAGGTTCTAGGGGGGCTACTCTTCTTTTGTCGATCGAGTCGCTCCCCCTCATTCCACTCGTCCAGCCTTCTTCGCGAACTAGTACAACCGATGCCACAAATATAGCCAACTCTATCATCAAAGAAATAAGGAAACGAGTGACAATTTGGCACCAGATATTCGGAGGTGTGAAAAGAGCAGTTGTGAGAAGCGGAAAAAGCATCAAAAACCGACGATTGTTCATGAAGGTTTTCAAAGAAAGACCCTTCAGTTCCGACAAACGGATCATAATTACAGGTACCTGGGAGCATACCGATGGAATGATGAACACAATTTGTATACATATTTAATCCCCAACTTTTCCTTTATTTTGGTTCGTTTTATGTGTCCTAGGAGTCGTATATATAGCTTTTTATCCTCGTTTGTTATGCCGGGTATTTTGTTTACATTTTGTAGGAAACAAGGCCAATGAAGGCGATGAAGCTATACTTTAGGCAAGACGAGAGTCGAGCCATGAAATCTACAAGAAAGAAGTGATTAAAGTTAAAGGATACTAAGTGAATACTTGAAGAAGAATGTGAAGTGAATAAACAATAAGAAACAAAAAAGAAATAAGTTGAAAAGCTCGAACGAATGCGAATTGAGAAGAAAGAATGATCGCTAAAACAAGGGTCAACTTCAAACTTGAATATCTTGAGTTCTACAACTTCGATCGAGCTGATTCAGGTGGCATTGGAAATCTCTTTCTCTTATCTTTCCAACGGAAGGTCACACGTCCAATTTTGATAAGTAACAAAGAAACGGCAAGCGTTTGAAGTTCAATGCGCAGTGCTGAGAAGCCGAACCGATCGGGTCAAACAAGTCACGAGATTTCAACTTTTGTTCATGAAAAGTCCGTATTTCACCGTAAATATTATTTTACGGGACACTAAAATTCACACGCGGACTTTCCTAATCTACCGAGGAGTCCGTATCTTACCTTAATTAATTCGAGACTATTAGACTTTATTAGTTTATTACTTAGGAAAGGAGAAGATATTAGACTCCCTAGTATTAGTATAAATACCCTCCTTAGGGTTAGTATTATTTACGGTTTCATATTGAGAACTTTAGTTTAGAGTTATTATTAACATCGAAATTTTGCGAGCTTATAGTGATACTCTTAGTTATTATTCAATCTTTCCGTTCTACGTAATTGATATTTCTCCCTTTTCTCCTAGTTTCATATAGTATTTTGTTATGTTTAATTCTTTTATTGCTTTATCTATAGTTATGAGTAGCTAAATTATTCATCTAGAGTGATGCGCATATTTTATATACACTTTTTATGCCTTTTATACGCGCATTCCCGTGTTTATCGAGTAGTGAAAACTATTATTTTGCCCTGAATTGGCTACTTTGTGGTGTATTCTGTCTTTTTGCAGGAACGGAAGCCATAGGAGCTAAAACGAACCAAAATCGAGCCAAAATGAAGCTGGAAAGAGGTGATTGCTGAACTGGATGTAATAGTCGACTGACTATCAGAATAGTCGGCCGACCATGACGATAGTCGACCGACAATTGTTTTAGTCGGCCGACTATGTGGGTGACAGCAGAAGATCAATTCAGTCAATATTAGTTGACCGACTATTAAAATAGTCGGCCGACTATTTTCTGGACCGCGGACAGATTTTGTGTTCAGCAAGCAGTTTCCTAATGAGTTTTAACTCTCCCTAAATTGTATAAATAGAGCTTTTCAGCGACATTAGAATTCACTTTTTACCTTTTACTTTCTACTTCTACTTCTCCACCTCTCCTTAGAATTTTATTTAGATCTCTTCTTCTTATTCTTTTAGAATTCCTTTTTGTTTAATTTTCCTCTTAGAAACTCGGTTTATGTAAGATTGCAAGATTCGAATCGCCTTCATTCCCCTTGGTAATTTAATCTAATCTTTCTTACTTCTTCTTCGTTCTTGATTGTTCTTAATCTTGGATTGTTCTTCTTCTTCATACTTAATTATTCTTAATCTTTGTTTTATGCTTGTCTTAATTTTATTATTATTCATCATGTTTAATCTATTAAAATCGTTTATTAATATTGTTGTTCTTGATTTAATTATGAGTAGTTAATTTCCTTCGCTAGGATTTAGGGGATCTGCGAAATGAATGTGGTCGCTAAATAATTGATAGATCTGTCAATAATATTGCGTCTGAGTTGTCAATTGTAGCATTTAATTGAGATTAATTGATTAAGTCGACGTAATTGATTAATTGAATTGGTAAACTTGAACCTAAGATCGGAAGCCTGGTAAAAGTTAGACCTGCTACAACACATTAGTTTGCCCTAATAAGATCGGAAGCCTTTAGTCGCATGCTAGGGTGAATAGCGGACCGGAAGGACCTTTTCACTACCCCTTAGACCAATATCTACGACAGACCTGTGACGTAGACCGTGACCATATGAGATTCGTAGTGAACCGACAATCCTAGTTTTCTCTCTATATTTTATTCATCCTTATTCGTCTTATTTATTTTAGTTATTCTCCTTTTTACTTTTCTTCCTTCACTACTTTTAGATTAGTTAAACGAAAAAGCAAAACCCCCCGATTTGGTTACCTAGATAAACTTTAATTACGAGTAGAATTTATTTGTCTCCTTGTGGATACGATCCTGACTTCCCTAGCTATATTTTTAGTTAGACCTAAGTTGGTTATCTTTGATAGGTTTACGACTAGCTTGTTGAAGGGGATCTATGTTAATTGAATTGGGGGTGTTAGCTTGATTATTTATTTGATTGATCATTCATATGTTATTGCATTACTACTTGTCTTGTATCATCGTTTGATTAGTTTGAGACGTTGAACTAGTTGAATGTTTAGGAACCCGAACCTAAGATCGAAAGCCTGGTAAGGGTAGACTTACAAGTAAGTGGGTTGAATAATCTGGTAAGTTGCGAGAGCCCGTTAGAATCTATCCTAAGGTTGATATAAGATTCGAAAGGCCATTTCTTTGTCCTAAATAATTGTGATTGATTGAGTGAATGATTAATTAACTTTACCCAATTTAATTGCATAGTGAACTGGAAATCCCTAAATCTCTTTAATATTGTTAAAACTCCTTAATTTACATATTCGTATTAGTTTAAATAAAATTCAACCAAAACGGAATTAGAATAGTTTAGGATCGCCTATAGATAGTTTACAATATTCATCCATCTCTCTGTGGTTCAGCCCTTACTTATTGCTAGCTATTTGTTAGTCGTTTATTAGGTTTATTTTAATATAGATGATATGACTTTAGCCTTGTCATGGAATGAACGAAATACGAACAGTTAACATAATATAGTCGTAGATCTTAGGTTGTAACTTGATTATGAGCAAATTTGTTGATGTTGCGCCCATGAGGTATGGAAAGTGCCAAACATTGGGAACTACCCGAGAAAGAGTTAAGAACAGGAACAAGAAGAAGCAAAAATTACTTAAATGGAAGAATAGATTGTATTTTGTCCTTTGTTCCCCATGGCAGCTGGGGATCAAAAAGCACCAAATTTGGTGACTTACAAAAGGAAAGACGAAGTAAGAGCATGTTATTGAAGACGTTGCTACATATGTTGATAAGGCCTTCGTTAATTGTGTACAAACAAAGTACGAGTCCAAAGGCAGGGTAAGAAAGGGTTTAGCTAATGGGAATATTAATTCTTCCGGGAACCAATAATGTAAACCATGTCAAACCAAGACCGATCAATATCCGAGCGAAATGGATTCGAACATCCATACTTACAAGATGTTTTTCCATACTTTCCACATTCAGTTCTAGCAATTTCTGCACCTTGTAATCGACCTGAACAACATATACGGATCCCCTTTACCCCCTTTTTCATTACTAATGGAATCTTCTTCACTATTTGACTAAAAATGGAACGAAATGATCTTCTTTTCTTTTTCGGTTGGAAAAAGATGTCTTGAGCAATCGAAGAAGCACTTTATTGGTTGGAAAGAGATGTCTTGACCGATTCAATTAAGGTATAAGTGTTTGTTCTACTCCCTCCGTCCCAATGAATTGTTTGCCTATTCCATATTGGGGCGTCTCAATGAATTGTTTGCCTTTCTATTTTAGGAATGCTTTTTATGTGTAATTTGACCATTTTCATGAGTTTTGTTCCACATGTCACTCCCTCATTGGATCTCTTGCCCTTGATGCCAAAAGCAAAGGCAAACAATTCATTGGAACGGAGGGAGTATTAGACAACAAAGATCGCATTTTTTCACTTCATTCAAATAAGAGTTGTACCCATAAGGAATACTTCTATTTTTCAGTATGATCTTTATCATCATCTCTATTCCCTTTATTAATTCTCTTATCCGACCTAGATCTATGAATTTTTCTATCAATTTCATTACCTTATCCTTACTCATGAGGTTCCAACATTTTCTACTTAATTGACCTAGGAGTTGTTCCCGGACATCTTTAAAAAAGAGGTTATTATAAACTCTAAACCCATCCCTTCGAAAGAAAAACATAGCACCGAAGAAAGGAAAGAGCGAGATGGCGGTTTTTTTTCTTCCAGCGAAGCGAAGATCATTCGCTTGGCGAATGAAGTGGGTCAACCTCTTTTTGGCTTCGGCCAAAGACTTTTTATCGCTTGTCGAGCTTTCCAAAAAAAGCGATGGGAGAACATATTCTCTTATCTAAGCTTCTTCCCTGCGCATTAGATCTCTTCATCGTAGATGGTTCTACCACGCCCGGTGCCACAAAATTCTTGAGTACTAGGACGGGATCGAAATTCATTTTGTTCTTTGTATTCAATAAGTATTGCATGACAAAAAATTCAAGAAAGGGCGCACTGCAGGGAGGGCCCTTTTAATTAGATTACTTTCCAAGTCATTGTAGCGGGGCTTCTTTTGCAGAAAGAACTTTAATAACTTAGTTTTTTTTAAGGAATCGTAACTTTCTATCAGAAAGGCTATGTTATTTACAACCTCGGTGTATTTCGGATGCTTGAAGGCCCCGCTGACACGAAGTGATTTAGAAAGATTCTTCTTTATCGATGATGATCGGTCATGGTATCCATAGTGTTGCTTCTTTTTTGGCCAAACCCTGATTTCATTTTCCTTTTTCTAGTCGTTGAGCCTGATCGACTAGAGCCTTTTCCCAGCCCTCTAGCCTCTCACATCGTTTCGTTCTTCTTTTTTACCATCACTTGAATAAAGAGACTCGATCGACCCTACTTTCTCAAATTGCCACCACCGACTCTTTACCTTTTCGGGTCTGGATTTTTTGTGGCGTTTCCGTCGTTGTGGTCGACGAGGAAGAAAAAAAAGAATGGATGTTCTTTTTTGAAAATGTATAATAATACACCTACCCAGGCGAAAGCCAAAGGTGAGTCTCGTAGGTGGACGTATCAAACCGAAATAAGATCTCAGATTGATATCTTGATATACTAATTTTTCATAATAATAAATAGAGTCAATTTCCGTCATGGGAAGAACACTTTCTTTCTTGCTTGATAGTGGGGTTCCCATTCACCAACGCAGACCGTGCAGGATAGTAACCTATCACACGGCTCTCAAACCCAACCTATGGTGAATCCCGGGAGACAAAGTCAAAGCGCTTCATCCTTTGCCCTATACTTTGAAATGCTCCTCCCCGCAAATCAAGCAGCGACGCTGCTCGCAATAGGCTTAGCTTTAAGCCGCTATCATTCAGTTCAGATAAGTCAAGTCCCTTCGGTTGGTTTGCTCAGATGGTTTTCCTTTATCTTCCCTAACGTTAAGAGTTGTTCTGGTTTGAGAAAGGAGCACCGACCGAGCGCCACGAATGAATAAGAAATGGACAACAGAGGAAATCAATGAATTCTTTTTAGACCAAGTTGATGCTAGCAACATGTCGATTACCAACCTGGAGTTTGGTAAGAACGGAGGGTTTTTCCTCCTAACCTAAGTGATAAATCCTACTCCCTCCGTTCCAACCATTTGTATACGTTTGCTTTATGCACGTACGTCGATACTCGTTTTCTTTTGTCTATATCTTTAGTTACGTGTTACTAAAAATTATAAAAATTTGATATTCATAATGTATTTTATTAGAGGATTTAAACAAGATCTCACATGCCTATCTTTTATCTTATATATTAGAAGTTACATTGAAGATTCTCATCACTTGTAAATAGTGTTAAAAAAACTAAATGTATACAAATGGTTGGAATGGAGGGAGTATTTTTTTTATTGAGATCTGTTGACTTTGTATACCATCCCATTGTAAATAAATGATTTTATCATTGATCCATTGGGGTCTTGAAATTATATAATAATGGAAACAACAACCTTAGTCGCCATCTTTATATCTGGTTTACTTGTAAGTTGTAATAGGTATGCCTTATACCGCTTTTGGGCAACCCTCTCAACAATTTAGAGATCCTTTCGAGGAATATGGGGACTAGTTAAAGTAATGAGCCTTCAGCCTTCCAATATCAGAAGGCTCATTGCATCAATTGAGCTAATGACAAATCATTTCACCTTTTTAGTTTGAACTTTAGGAGGTTTCCGAAAAAAGATATCGAAAAAAATGATCCCTAGAGTCGTTGAGACTAATAAAAACGTATAAACCAGTGCTTACATAGATTTCATTGTGGTTTACAATTATAGCTTCCATACCTGTTTACTCGAGATTATTTTCCTGATAATGATAAAAAGAAAAGTAAAAAAAGGGCGGTGATTCCAATGAAGATTTATTTAGTATCCTATGTCAAATCACAAAAAATATAGGAAAAATGAAGTATTAGTCTCCTTGTCTTTTTGTAGTAGGATCTCCACATTTTTGGAATGCTCCAAATTCTACCTGAGCATCTAAATTGGGGTCAATACCAGCAAAAACATCTATGAACAAGGTTCTAGCCCCATGTCAAATGTGTCCAAAGATGAAGAGTAAGGCAAAATAAGCATTCCAAAAGTAAACAAACTAAAGGGACTACTGCGAAAAACACCATCAGATTGCAAAGTAGCACGGTCTAATTCGAAAATTTCACCCAATTGAGCACGCTTAGCATTTTTTTTTTACAGTAGCGGGATCGCTGTAACGACTCCGTTGAGTTCACCACCATAGAACTCAACAGTTACACCTACTTGTTCAACGCTATATTAGATTCCGCTCTTCGAAAATGAACGACAACTCTAACAATTCTGTCCCCATCTATCAAAACGACTGGAAATTTTCAAAAAAGGTAAGCATACGGCGTACGAAAAGTGCATGTCCGTCTTTATCTCTAAAAATGGGGTGTTCTAACCATCCAACTATTATTCCATCACCATTGTCCATGGAGCCCGCTTTAAATAATCCTCCTTTAGCTAGATTATTGCCAATGTAATCATAAAAAACGAATTTCTCAGGAATTTTTGCGCAAGCTTCTAAAAAAGTTTTATTTTCAGATAGCCCAGCGCTTACTCTTCGGTATATTTCCTGCTGAAAGTATCCCTGATCCCATTGATAATGAGTGGGACCAAATAATTCGATCGGAGTAGTTACTGAACCATACCACAAAGTTCCAGCAACAACAAAAGCCGCAAAAAAGACAGCAGCGATACTACTAGAAAGAACGGTTTCAATATTCCCTATATGTAATCCTTTGCATAGACATTGAGGCGGACGGACACTAAGATGGAATAGACCTGATAATATGTCAAATGTCCCTGCTGCAATATGATGAGAGACTATTCCTCCTGCAACAAAAGGATCAAAACCTTCGACACCCCATGCTGGACTTATAGGTTGTACTTTTCCAGTTAGCCCATAAGGGTCGGATACCCAGATTCCGGGACCATACAGCATGTTACATGAAATGCGCCAAAACCAACACAAGCCAATCCGGAAAGAATAACTGAATTCAAAAAATCTTAGGCAAATCCAAAGAAGGTTTTCCTATACGATCATCAGAAAATATTTCCTGATCCCAATACACCCAATGCGAAATAGCTGCTAAACAGCTCAAACCAGAAAACACAATATGTGCTCCGGCCACACCTTTGTAACTCCAAATACTCGGATGTGTTATAGTCCTCCCTGTAATACTCCAACCTCCCCATGAATTGGTTATTACTAAACAGGTCATGAAAGGTATAACGAATATACCCTGTCTCCACATTGGATCAAGAACGAGATCAGAGGGATAAAAAATGTCTAATTCATATAGAGCCATCGAACCAGCCCAACCGGCAACTAGAGCTGTATGCATTATATGTACAGAAATCAACCGGCCAAGATCATTCAATACGATAGTATGAACACATAATACTTCATTTTTTCTTTTGTTAAATGCCTATTGGTGTTCCAAAAGTTCCCTTTCGAAGTCCTGGAGAGGAAGATGCATCTTGGGTTGACGTATAGTGTGACTTGTGAGATATATTGGTACCTTTATCTCAGATTCATACTGTTCTGTTGAACCCGAGCGACTATGACCAGGAGGAGAGCTCAAGTCAGCAGCAGGAGAAGGAGATTTTAAAGGTCATGAAGAAGTTGAAGAAATGATGAGTGGAGAACTACTTTTGTTTGGGATTTAGCATCTCCAAGTTCATATTAGGCCTTGTGCTTGTTCGCTCATCAAGGAGACCTATGAGTACATCTTTGACTTTGGTTTGACTGGCCTTTAGCTAGCCCATGGATAAAAGCTTTTACCTGGACCACCTTCATGCTTCCACTTGGACAACCGTTTGCTCCTATTGAAGCATTTGTTCCCCTCTTGACCTGGCCCGGTCGGACCTGGTGGGAACTACTACATGAGCCAACACCTTTTCGAACCGAGAAAAAGGAAATTGGCTCGCCTGCCACAAATGAAGCTAATGGTGCTGCTGACCTTACCCACACCTACTTTTGTTAGATACCAATCAAGGGCTGATTCACGTCTGGTATTAATGTAACGGGCAGGCAGCGCTCACTACTTTGTGCTTCAATTGCAACCTCTTCCCACCTCACATCAGAGAGCCTCCTCGTGGACAACACAACGGCTAGAAGAGAGGAAGTCAGAGGGAGAGGGACAGCTAACACAGTTGAAAACAAAGGTAGTTGGGGTTTCGCCATCACCTGACTTACTGAACACACTAAAACTTTGACTAAGAAAATAAGAAATTACTTTACAACAGCTAGGTATCGGAGCCCCAGAGTGAAGGCGTGTACACCATTTTTGTATTATTCTTATTCGATGAATTTCAAGTCAGGTTTGTATTTAACAAAACCCAAAAAGAATATTGAAATTATTTGCAATGTTTATTTTAAGCAAACTCTAATCATAGAACATGTTATTCAATTAGTGTCAATCAAATTAAACACGTCATTAAGTGGACAAAAGTGAATTATTATATTCATTTACATGTATTTCTCAATACTCGCCATGTGGACTTTGAATGAAAAATTATGATGCCATGTCAGCGATTTGGCTCTTACATTAGATATATACTCCATATATGATATGATTTATGTCAAAACAAATGGTTAATAGCTTGTAATGTTTCATAATGAATTAAATAATTTTGTAAAATATTATGTTAGTCAAATTAGTATATTCCGTGGGTATTTTTATTTGGTTGAGGTTTTTAGAACGGAATTGCTATCGGCTATGATTTTTATTCCGAACCTAGTACTATTTTTCATATATTTTTTTTGTGGTTAGGGTTTATCAGTTGTGTATATTTTCTCAATTGATTTTTCATATTTCGTTAATTATGATTTTTCTTGCAATTGGGCGGGTGATGGTGATTATAGTGTAGGCTGACGTGGTGGGCACATGAGGGTCGTCCATTCCCCGGCAAAAAAGAGCGGCAACAAGGGAGTGAGGTAGGGCAAGGCGGCTGGTGAGGAGAGTAGGCAGGGGAAGGTGATCGACAAAAGGTTGACGGTCGACGTAGGGTTGTGGAAGAGGTTGCCGGCTCAAAGATGGTGGTGGTTGGCTAGGTTAAAGTGAGATTGAGGTTTTGTCGAGAGTTAGATCCGGACATTTGTTTCTTTTTTTTTCTCTGAAATTGAATGGGTGAGTGGAAGCAATGGGAGGGATAAATACGAAATATATGTGTACAACGAAGTAACTCGCGTGTATGATTTAGCACGTCCCTTTTAGAATGAATTCCATCAATTCTCTAGGGGCCGTTTGGTTCGCTAGAAGGTATGGGGTTGGAATCAGGAATCAAACCAGGGTGGTATGGGGTTGAAATTTGATACCTGATATATGGTGTTTGGTTCATTTCTGGAATCAATTTCATCTTCTTACCTTGTGCTTGGAAAAAAAATAGTGGAATCAGGAATCAATTTTTTTACGACTTTATTTTCTTTTGAGATCTAATATGACTTTATTAGAACAATCCATATATTAATTAAAAATAAAATAACAAATTGGAGTATTAATGTAGGTATTGAGAAAATAAAATATAGAATTCAAATTATAAAATTTCTAAAATAAAATTAAAAAAACAATTTAGATAAAGATTCAATATAAAACGAATTTGAAGTGTAATTCAATAAACATCCACAACATGGATACAATAGAAATTTTAATAATTTAAAAGAAAAAAAAGCTACTGTAATGAAAAAATACATTACATTACAATTTTTTTACATGGATTAAACGATGAAATAAGGAGATGAAGGTGGAGATAAAGATGATTTTCATGTGAGTGTGATACTATGACTTGCAATTGACGGTGGAGAAGAGAATGAGAATGATTGAAGTATTTTTTTTTTGATACCTAAGAGTTTGGTATGACTCATACCCACCTCCACCCAGGGTTTCCAAAACCCATACCTTGTGGGTTTGAGGAATAGGTATCAACATACCAAAAGTGCTAACCAAACACAAGGTATGGGTTTAAACAATTTCATACCCATACCTTATATCTTAATTTATCCAACCAAACAGCCCCCTAGTGTTTTGGTGATAGGTTTTGGATTGGAGTAAAAAATCCAATGGGGTTCTAAAACCCTTGAAATCTCAATCGATAGTCTCTATCCAAGCCCGTTAAAAATTCAGGCGGGACAGAACGGACCAATCAGACGATATGACCCATGATCAACTTTAATTCCAACTCCATCCGTTATGCATCATGAAAAACATTTTACAATCCATTTCATGATCAAACCAAACAAGTATTAATAAACAACTAGTTTCGTTACCCGTGAAAATCACGGGTGCGTTTCAAGTAAATTGTGCAAATTTAACCTTAAAAATAATTGTCGTGTTGTATGCACTCGTAATCTCGTATGCAAAAACTTATGTGCATGAACGAACTGTAATTCGCGTGATTTGTTCTGAATAAACAAATACCATTATTTATGTGAATATTAATTGTAATACTTCCAAATTCATATAACAATATAATCTCAACGTATACTATTATAAACGTATGAAATCGAATGGAAGAGAGTATTGATAACATTGTAGTCTCGTGACGTCATGTTATCTACATCGACATATAATTATATAATGGAGTAATATATTATGATTCATCTATTTTTCTAGCGAAGAACAATAATCAAACAACTAACAGTTTATTGTTTTGTTTGACAAAGATTAAGATGGTGTAAAGTATGGTAGATATAAATTACGTACTAACATATCATGACAACTTACGCTACCCAAGTCTATATGAAAATTGTGTATTTGTAATTCTACTATCATAACCTAAGACTACATTACCCTTATAAATTTGCGAATTTTAGATGAATATTCGCGTTAATTAACATAATTTTTTAGTGTACTTATCCATAGTACTTTTAATTTGAAAAACCATAGTTTTATGGGAAAATATTAATTATGCAAACCTTAGTATTATAATTCTTAAATCTAAATCTAAACATAATACCCAAAATTTACTCCGTAACTCCTTGTGGAAAGTTAATGATTTCACTCATATTTTTTTTCATCTATAAAATGATGTTACAACGTCTGCAAAAAAATAAATAAAAATAAACGATACCGGCCCAAAAAATATCAATGAAATGGAATAAAAACGTAAACAAAAAATTGATACATAATTTGTAATAACCAATTAACCTGTAAAAATTTTATTAATAAGATATCTCAATTGTTAATGGTATGATATTAAAGTTGTGTACTCAAAATTATTAGCATACTTATATAAATTTTTTTTTCTAAAAATGTAGAAAATGCTAGTAATATGTATTTACTTTGTATTGTATTAATTACAACTAATAAAAACACATGAATTACATATTGATGAGTTAAACATTTTAGTAGTGTCACTTGTCAATACCTTGTAAAGGGTGACATTTTGGAATGACTTTTTATTTTTTTATATAGATGAGTTCTGAGCTCATGCATCTCTGGTTTTAGAATCAATTTCATTTCTATAGTTTGAACCAAACGACCCCCAAGTGTGTTAAATCCTGTTAATTAATACTGACCGAAACTGACTCGACTTGAAACGATACAACCCAAAGTGAGTCAAATCCAAAATAACTTGGTAACATGTGACCCAAAACCTAACCCAACCCAACCAAAAATATGGACAAACTAAAAATGAGCCGATTCGAATTGACCTGATCCAAACGGATCCAATTCACTGATTTACCGCCACTACTTCCAAACTGCAATAAATCCCAACCTACAAAGAAAATCAGGGCATCTCTTCGAGGCAGATATTTGATAAGTTGATATAGGTAAGCTAACATCAAAAGTCTGAGAAACTGGCCACCAAAACCCCAAACATTTATTCTCAACCATCGAATGACTACACCAACCAACCCAAGTACCATACCATACATTGTCTTATCTCTTATGTGTATATATAAGTACTCCACTCTATCTTCCAACTTATATCATCGCAAATCAATAACAACACAACATCAACTAGACAACTACTCTAATCAATCAACATTTGAGCTTAATCAACCTCCATTAGCCATGGCTACCAACAGCAACGTCTTCACCATTGCTCTACTCATTGTCGCCGTGATTTCAAGCATCAACGTATCCTTAGCCGCTCGCCAACTACTACAAACAACTACAACAACAATAACACCTACTATCCCTATTCCTTCTTTCCCAAACATACCAACTATAACCATTCCCAACATGCCTTCCTTCCCAAACATACCAAGTATTACCATCCCCAACATTATGCCTACTATTCCAAACATGCCATCCATCCCCAACATTCCGTCTATTCCAAACATGCCATCCATCCCGAAAATGGCACAGCCTACTACTCTCCCAAACCCACAAGCGGCTACTCTTCCTACGCCTGCTGCTTTGCCTCCAATGCCTGCTATGCCTTCCATCCCCAAAATTCCCACCGCTATTCCCTCTAACCCATCAGCGACTGCTCCCCCGCCTTCTGGTTAAGTCCTTCGTGTTCATTCGCCATTCAAGGATTTAGAATTCTTCTGAACGGCGGTGCTGATCCTTGGGATTGTATTTGTTTGTGTATTTAGTCGCTTTCCTTACCCCTGAGTGTTTGATTATGTCTGTTACCTTATGCTTCAGTTATATACTTACACACTTTGTATTACTGTTTATGTGATCTCTCTTTCTTGCATTATGTATTTATATCAATATATACACTTAGCTTCATACTTCACATTTAATTACCAGTACTTGCATTTCAAAGATCGTTTTCCTATTACACTTTTGGAATCCGATGGTTGCCCTTACCCTACATAATCTAGTGGTATCAAAATAGAATTAGAGTTGACATAGCAATGAAGAAAATACATTTCGACATATCATGTTCACAGATTTCAACGAGAGCAGAGTTAGTTAGAGATAATAAGCTTTTAGTTACATACAAAGTTTAACTTTAATCAGCACTCAAAATTAATAGCCTTTCCCAAAATATGGATTTGAATTAAGGAGATAATAATGGTGAATAATAATTATAATAGTTAAATGTAATAATAGTAATAATGATGAAATCAACCCTGAATAAAATAGAATGCTCAAACGGCAGCATTGCGGGTGAAGTCGGTGCAAGGTTGGCAGGGGCAGTCAGAGAAACAGCAAGTTTTGCACCCGAAACAAACACAGGAAGTGCAGCCTTTGCATGAAGGTGAACGCGTACAACCCCTGTATACCCTCCGACTTGCTCTCTCTTCATCATCGTCACATGTTATCCTGGAAAAACACACAAACAGTACTTCTAAATCAAAACCACAGCACACTGTGGACATCTTGGAAAGGTTTCGAGGAAGATTACGGCCCAATTGGCTCTGGCTGTGTATATGGTGCAGTCCAAATTATAGAGGATTCTTGACTATACCCTTTGTAGTAACATGTACTTTGGATTAGTTGGCAAACTTGCCCGTCAAACTCAAAAAAAAATATGATGCGGAGTAACTAGTAGCATGCATACAAACACATCATCCTTAGATTCATACACCGGGTCCAAAAAAAAAACCCAATAGCATGTCTATTGTCTCAAGGTCCTATAAACCTCAATAAATTCATCCTCTCGGCAAAACTCATTTCAATTCAGTTAAACCCAGTTGAGCTGCTTCGCTAGAAAGAACGAAGCCTACATATGGATCCAAATATATTTAACCTTAGTAACTTATTTTAGTTATTAAAGGATTCCTCTACCTGCATGCATGGAGCATTGGAGCCTAAGCTATACTAGAAGAAAGAAAGCAGGCGCAGGCGCAGGCGCATGCATGCCTGGTGCCTGCAACCTGCATCTACAAGGGATGAGTTGGTTGGTAGGGGGTACATAAGATAAAATCTTCAACAAAATCAGCATCATAACATAACATAACATAACAAAAGCATGGGGTTCACACTTCACTTCACTTTAAAAGTTTAAAGTAACGTTATCGATAACTAATCATATACGAAAAAAGAGAGGAGTATTGCCATATTTGCCAAACACACTTTTTTCAACAACAAAAAAAATAAACTAGTAAAAGAAATGCCGTTGGATTCTGACAAGGCCAAATAGTATAATAGTATTAACATAAAGTTTGTTTTGATTATGAGACACTGTAAAAGACAAATGTTCCCATACCCCTCCTTACTCCTTGAATAATTACTTGATATATACCCCATCTTTTTTAATGGTTACCTATTACTTTTGAACAAAGTTTAAGGAAAAAATTATCGAGGAATTTGGACCATACAAAATTTACTTACTTTACATTATTATAACAAAAATTTATCAAAAATTAGAAATAGATAAGTAGATAACTATTGAATAATAAATCAAAAAAATAGATAACAATTCAATAGATTCGAGAAAGTATATCTGCAAATGAAGAAGTGGGACAAAAATCTTAGCCACTTCATTCTATAGTCCATCTTCTGACCCCATTCTATAGTCTAAAGGATTTAATATGATACCCACCCTTACACAGACTCCATATAACACTCGTACACATTATTTATCTAATGTTTAAAGAAATTTCGGAAAATTATTAAGTGTTTGATAATGAATCCAACCCGTCCACAGTGGGACAGTAGAGTTTTATCACATCATAGCACCAGAATCTCAGAGTTTTATCAGTCGATGCTTTGGTATATCACAAATTCTTGTTTGAGATGACGTCACTTTATTAATAATAGGTCAAATATATACAACCCATTTACATAGAAAAGTGTTATGCTTTTTCTATACAAAAGGCAGTATTTAACTCGTTAGAAACAAAGTAACGGATAGATCAGTCGTAAGAGAGACTAGTTGTTGGTATACAGTATAACTGGATGGACTATGCTAGTAGTTGATATTTTTGTGGATCACTTTAATGAACAGTAGATTGAAAAACAAAACATACTCTAAGCGAGCAGGTAAGGATGATGTTTTAAATCATTTGATAACAGAGTCACAATGCACGTAGAGCAACGTTTCTCTGCCTCTTTAATATATTGGTCAAAACTTATAATTAACCTTAATATCCAGGGTTGAACAAATGTTTATAATCTACGTAGGACATGCAAATATCCCTTTAATAACAGGAACGGAACAGCAATGTATGCGAAGATCATGTGATAATACAATTTGGCGTGGCGTACCTATCATGTGGATGATCAGAGCATTTCCAATTTTCATCTAAGAATGCTTCATGATGAAAACGACACTCTTCTTTAGTTCGAACACGGAACCGACGTTCCTTGTTACAGCTTGTGCATCGTACAAACTCGTCACGGTGGACCGTGCGACCGTTTTGCAGTTTCGACCCCGTTGCGCTTTTACATGTCTTGTTATAATATTTGAGTAGCACAGTTTTGTACAATGGCACTTTTTCCCCTTTCACAATCACCCAGATGTTGTTCTTCCACTTCCTTGAACTTTCCCTTTCAGAATGCTTCTCAAATGCAGCTGGTGTTAGCTTGTCTACATACATCATCAAATACAAACAAATAAATTTACGGACTAGGTACGAGTACATAATAAACGTCTTCTTGTGTAAAACCGTTGTACGAATGAAACAAGTTTCTAGCTAGACCTATAAATCAAGTAATATGGCATAAAATATAAATGGTGCACATGTAAAACACATTCAAATACTATCATTTGTATTGTAATACGACTAAATGATCACGGTTTCATCTGGGTTTGCCATGTATGATAATACTGATGTTAGTGTGCCCATAAAAAAACATGCCCTAAGTTATGTATTACAATCCTCAAAACATCATCAACCTTGTTAAAATGGTTACCAAATCCATCTACATTGCCCTAATGCAAACAAATGCATATAATGTTGGCCAAACCTTGTACAATAGTAAAAAAAAAAGTGGTATGATGAGTTAAAAGTATTTGTAGAAGAGGAACAACAACCCAAGTGAGTGGGCTTCCCTAATGAGGCAAAAAAAAAAATTGAACTTTCCAAGCAGGAGAATAAATAAAATAAAGTGAAGACTTTTCAGCTTAATAATAATAATAATACACTAGTGGACCAAATAAAAGTAAGACAATCCGATGAAGATTGAATTGATGAAAGCCTAAAAAATACAGCTAAATTTTGCAGAGATTACCCAAAACAGCGACATGTTTGTGATGACATATAGAAATCTGCCTATACATCCCCTATCTATCTGCTCATCTAAATACAGCGACATTATTTGCTGTACTATTAGACGTATGTAGTACATTACCTAGGCACAACATTAATAATAAAACTAAGGCCATTTAAAAAAAAAAAAAAAAAGCGTGACCAACATCAAACTCAGTGCCCCTTAATATTTTTCATGCACATCCAAACCCAAAAAATATTTCCAAAGAAAATAAAGTGTTTTTATTTGTTAAACTTGTAACAGATCAAATATCAGCTGCTGCGATCAGATGAGTCTTGGTCATAAAGTTTATGATGGATATCTAGGTGGGTGAGAGAGAGGGGGAGGAATAGTGAGAAAAGAATGATAAAGGGGAAGAGGAGGGGTTAAAGAGACCTTCGGTACAACCAGGGGTGCATTCACAGGAGATCTGAAGATGACCATTAAGGAAAACCCTAAGTTTACCAACAGCGTCGCCGTACCTACGACTGGTACACCCACATGTGACTTCTACAAACCCTATTCCTCTTTTAACCCCACTTATCTCTCCCACTTCCTCCTCCTTGAACATCATCATCATCATCTCCCCTACTGCCGCTACACCATCACTCTCTTCTTCTTCTTCTGCATTCTCATTATTATTATTATTATTCTCTCCATACGCCATCAGGGGCAAAACGGGAATGTCACAAGAAAAAAGAGAAAGAAAGAAGAGGTTTTTTTTTTTGTTTAGTTTAGGAGAATAGTTTTAGGTATAAATGTGAGAGAAAGGGGAGAAGTGGGGAGGCTATATATCGAGGGAAGAGAAGGGGAGGCACGCTTCTCCAGGGGCTATAATATGCAGAAGTAGAAGGGAGGAGATCTGGTGGAGAAAACGTTGAAAATGAGAGGGGGTTCGGTTGGATTAAGGGATGGAAGATACTCCTCCTCCTGGAGTAGTGTATTATGGTTTATGTATGTGCATTCTGGCGTGAATGCTTAGTTTCTTCTCTTATTTATGAGCTGGATTAGCTACTCTCTACTAGGGGTAGACCCGTCAAATCACTACGAGGGGACTTCAGTTAGGTGTGGCCCTCTATTTTATACTCCCTCCGTTCCAACCATTTGTATCCATTTGCTTTGTGCACGTATGTCGATACTCGTTTTCTTTTGTTTATATCTTTAGTTACGTAATACTAAAAGTTATAAAAATTTGATATTCATAATGTATTCGATTAGACGATTTAAACAAGATCCCACATGAATATATTTTATCTTATATATTAGATGTTATATCGAAAATTCATCCTATTTATAAATAATATCAAAAAAGCAAATGTATACAATTCGTTGGAACGGAGGGAGTATATCCTCTATCCGTTTAATTCTTTACCTGAGATCTTTTTGTGAGATAAAAAGTTGGATCCAAGTAAAGAATTGAATAGATGAGAGTATTCTCTCCCATCCATTCACGTAAAACCTGTTTTTATGAGGAGAAATGATGAACTAGGTAAAGAACTGAATGGATAGTAGAGATACTTCATATTTCATTTTTCATATTCAATAGTCTTACTTCTATTTTTTTTAAACCCAAATGGGGTGCTTGAGTGATACTCCTTTTCAGAATAATCTTCTTGATGTTTTTGGACACAAGATTTGAGGTATGTAGAATACTCATTGTGGTTGAATAGGGTAAAAGATGGGTTAATACTAAGAGCATTCACAATGGACAAACTCAAAATAAAGTTTGTTATTGTGATGTAAGTTTTTGACAAACTCAAGATGGTAAGAACTTTTGGTAACAATGGAAGAACTTTAAATAAAGTTCTTAAAATAGCAATTGGACAACCTTATCTTGAATTTAGCAAAAACTTGGTTTTATTTTTAAACCAAGTTTGTCAATTCTTGAACAAACTTTTTGTCACAATGGACGAACTTAACAAAATAAAGTTCTTGCAACAACCTCAAGAACAAGAACTCCCCATTGTGATTGCTCTAACCATGTATGGAATAGTTTATATTATCAAAAATGAAAGAGAAAAATCTTTTAAAAAATACCAAAAAAACAGAAGAAAATGTTAGTAAAATAAGAAAATATTACATAAGTCAGCCTGAATAACTCTACAAGAACAAAGTTCCCAAAAATCATCCTCCCACATCTGCATAGTAATGAAGACACATCTACATGACGAACAACCTGAGTGAAAGTATTACTCCCTCCATTTTTTTATTGCTGTACTCATTTGTTTTATACTCCCTTTAAGTTTTAGTGTTCTTCCCCTTTCTTTTTGGGGAAGAAAATAAGGAGAGAGTATTATATTAATAAAAAAGATGGGGTGGATTGAAAAAGTAAGAGAGAAGAATATTATATTAATTGAATGAGAAAAAGTGAATGGTAAAAGATAGAGAGAGGAATATTATATTGAGTAATTGGTTTAATATAAAGAAAGTAGTTGGGGTAAGATGGTAATGTTAGGTGAAAAAAACTTTTCTTAAATGGAAATAGAAAAGAAGATCAAACTCAGCCCAATAAGAAAAGAGGGAAGAACACTAAAACTGTAACACCCCGATTTTCCCAGGAGCCTTAGCAAGACATCCTCAAGTAAATAAAGGTGTTACCATCTCAGTTTCCCGAGGTAATAGCTCATAACAATACAATATGGAATGCCAAACCGATCACTTGATTTAAACATTACAATTCATTAACTGTTACAACTCTGGTTATACAGCGGAAGCTACACATTCTATAAAAATGGGAACGTCTATGCATTCACCCGTACTCTGTCTGGACTCATGAGCCGCGCTCACCCCAATCCCGTACATGTATCCTAGCATCCAAACACATCTCGATATACATATCCTGCATTTTAGACTGCTCCCCAATTGATCAGAATTATCAATTGGATTATTACGGACACGTCAGACATACACACCAGATCAGTTTACGATAACATTAAATAACATTAGTACAACCAACATCACAAACATCAGTATCAGCATCATCATCATCATTCCTGTTATCTATCGCGACCGCAGTCACGCCCCGTCAGTTCGAGTGTGCACACCCCTCTTAGGCTCTCATAGGAGAAAACATTAGGGAAGGTCCCGAGATCAACCGGGCCTAGCTAGTCCTAGCTAGCTTCTCTCAACAGGCACACAACCGCAATTTCAATAGGCACACAACCAATCTCAATAGGCACACAGCCAATCTCAATAGGCACACAGCCAATCTCAATATCACCATTATACCATTACATATCATATAACATGCATACATACAACGTAAACTGAGTAAGGATAACCTTACCTAGTTAGCAGTCACCACCGAACCTGATGGGGTCGGTAGTCTGCGATGGGTCGCCCGCCATTTGGGTCCCAGGACGGCCCGACCCAGGAATGAAGAAGAGCCTGCCCAGTAGGCCATTAAGCGAGGAGTCATCACTCCAAGGCACCCACCTGTCCGGCAGGGCAATACCGCCCGCCGAGCAGGGCAACCAAGACCCCCTGCCTTCTGGGCCTCGGGGCGTTCACATGCCCAGCAGGGGCAGGGGAGACCAGAGGCCCTCCCATCATTTTGCCTAAGGTAAAGGGGGATGAGTGGATGAGGTGAAGCCACTTGTCACCCTCTCGTCCACCCATTATCCCTCTCTCTCTCTCTTCCTTCCTCTCTCTAGTTCCTCACGAGCTAGGTTCCTAAAGGCTATTCACGAACTGACTTAGGCATCGGAGAGGGTTCCCCCGGACACCTCCGGGGCCCTGTGCGTTCATTGTGCAGGGACAGACCGTCTCCGCCGGGGAAGTTCGATTATCGGAGTGAGGAGAAGGGGAGATCAAAGGAAGACTAGCATTGATCGCTTTAAACATCAATTACACTCGTTAAGATCCGAACTCAAAGTCGGGTTTAATTGTTTCCATACCGGAACAATTTGGCGCCGTCTGTGGGGAGGAATCTGGTTGTACCCACGAAATCACCCACAAAAATCAACCACAATCAATCACAAACAAAAATGCCTGAAATCATAGAGGCAAGCTCCGGGCGGGTCCGACGGTACCACCGGTGATCCCCCCATATGGAATGCCTGCACCTGGGAGAACGCCCACTGCAATAATCCCAGGGGTGGGGCGTACCTGCCTTCGTGAGACGCCTGAGGAAGGCGCTGCAGTCACAGCTGGGCAGGTTGACCATCAGAGGCCCAATCTAAACCTCACCCCTGCCCAGGTTCTGCAAACTGCAGCCTTCTTCTCAACGATGCTTAACCAAGAGTTCACTCCAGAGGACTTGGTTGGCAGGATTGCTACTACTCCCAGGCAGCTTCACTTTAAGAGTGGAGAGGGTGCCAGGGGTACAAAGCGAACCGCCGCCAGGAACATCCAACGGAAAGCACTGTAGGTGGCTCAAGGGTACCAGCAAGCCCAGAAACGCATTACCGGAAATCCGGAGCAGCCAGCTCAACAACAAGTGTTCTCCATACACACTACGGAGTCCACGGCTGCCAGAGAAAAAAGGGGTCTATCTCAAGGCCTTCAAGACCGAATGAAGCATAAAGAGCCTGCATCTAAACGTCTGGGAGAGAAGCAGGGTGGGGTCTTCTCCAGGTTGACGCCAGCAGTAGAGGAGCAGCTAGCTCCAGGACTATCTCAAAGCCTGCAATCCAGGCTCAACCGGGGGCGACCACTCGAGTCAAGGCATCGCCAAGGCGATAACCTTGATCAGCCCCAGAGAAAGAGATCCAGACATCTTACCCCTGATAAGGAGGATGAGGCTATAAGCAGGCTGCCGCCAAGGCACCGCTCCCCCAGTACAAGGAAACCGACCCCTGGAAAATGGGATGACCACGGTTACCACTCTGGAGGGAGCAGGTCACGATTGGTAGGCAGGCCCACCAAAACAACTCTCCACCCTGACGTACAAGAGTACCCCATCCCAAAAATTAAAATGTCCTCCGTCAAATTTGACGGGACTTCAGACCCAGAAGATCATTTGGCAGCTTTTGAAAGTCACATGGGCATGTACGACGTAGACGACGCAGTCTGGTGCAAAGTCTTTCCAACCACCCTGGTTGGGCTAGCACAGGGATGGTTCAGGGATCTTCGTCAGGGGTCGATCAGTTTCTTCATAGAGCTAGCTGAAGCTTTCCTAGAACAATATGCAGGAAACAAGAGGCGTTGGCTCACTCGGTTTGACCTGATGACCCTAAAGCAAAAGAAGGGGGAAAGTGTTAGAGAGTACCTAAAGAGATTTGACTTGTCCTACCAGCAGGTCAGGGAGATCGACGACTTAACGGCTGCATACGCTCTGACCATCTCACTGTTCCCAGGGAGATGAAGAACCAGATGATCAGAGCTCAGCCTGAGACCCTGGCTAAAGCCAGAAAAATTGTCGAGGGCTTCATATTGCAGGAAAAATTCCACAGCCTGCCGGATACCCCCGCAGGGCCAACCAGGCCGCAGGGGGGACCGCAGGATGGACGTGGCAGGAACAAGCAGAACAGACAGAAAGATGAGGGGGGAGATACCCCAAGAAAAGAACGCACAACGTACCAACCCATATTCGATAGCTACACAGCCCTTAACAAATCCAGGGCGGAGATTTTCGAACTGGAGAAAGCGACGGCTAAATGGAATTTCCCCAATAAGCCTCGCAGCCCAAAAGGAGATCCGAAATTTTTTTGCACGTTCCACGATTGTGTGGGGCACACCACCGAGGAGTGCTGCCACCTGAAAGACGAAATCGAGAAGCTTATCAGGAACGGCTGGCTGAGCAATTACGCAGCAAGAAACAAAGGCCAGAAAGACGTAGCAGATAAGCCTGAAGGCTCGGCGCAGACTCGCATGATAATCCATGTGATATCAGGAGATGCAGAGGGCCAAGCAAACAGGAGAAGCCAAAAGAGGCAAATCCGAGAATTGCGAAATCAAATCTACTATGCTGAGAAGGCAGGAAGTCCCAAGGGCACAACCCTAAGCATCACCCCCGAGGATGCAGGGCGGGTAATATACCCCCACAACGACCCTCTGGTACTATCCCTGGAAATCAGCAACCATATCGTAAAAAGATGCATGGTAGATACAGGAGCGTACACCAATCTACTGTACAAAGATGCATTTGAAAGGATGGGCCTGGAAAAAAGGCACCTGAGGCCAGCCCTTGGATCCCTATATGGGTTTAGCGAGGAAGGATTACTCCCCATGGGTATCATTGACCTGCCGGTAACATTTGGGGAAGGAGCCTCCGCCAGGAATGTCAGGGCTTCATTTGTTGTAGTAGACGCGAGGTCTGCATACAACGCCCTGATAGGCAGAGCTACCTTGGACGAAATCGAAGCAGCCATATCGATCAGGGCTCTGACTGTAGCCTATATAACAAATTTTGGCATGGAAGGGAAAATTCATGGGGACCAGGAGTCAACTAGGCAATGCTACTCTGTGGCCCTGCAAACCCATGAAACCGAGAGAAAGGGAAAAAGAAAAGCCGACAGTTCCCCCAGCAGGGAGGATGAGATCCCAGCCAGCCAGCAGGTAGCTGACCACCTGGAACCTAGGGGGAGAGTATGCTGGTGGACCTAGAGCCCGGCAGACAAGTTCTCATAGGAACCGATCTAGAGGCGTCCTACCAGACAGAATTAATCAGGGTCCTGAGGGATAATAGGGACGTGTTCTCCTACTCGGCAGACGAAATGCCGGGGGTCGACCCGGCTTATATCGTTCACAGGCTGAACGTAAATCCGGAGGCCCGCCCTGTAAAACAAAAAAAAGAAACATGTCTGCAGAGAAGGACCTAGCCATAGGAGGAAATAGAAAAACTTTTAAAGGCAGATTTCATTGAAATCTGTGATTACCCTGAATGGCTGGCAAATGTGGTAATGGTGAAGAAATCCTCAGGCGCATGGAGAATGTGCGTGGACTTCACGAATCTCAATAAGGCCTGCCCAAAAGACTGTTATCCCCTTCCCAGAATAGACCAGCTGGTAGACGCCACCAGTGGGTACTCCACGCTAAGCTTTCTGGATGCCTTTTCAGGGTACCATCAGGTGTATTTGTGGCAGCCTGACAGGGTGAGGTGTGCCTTCATCACCAACCATGGCACTTATGTGTACAAAATGATGCCTTTCGGACTGAAGAATGCAGACGCCACCTACCAGCGATTAATGGACAAGGTTTTTGAAAAGCAAAAGGGTAGGAATTTGGAGGCCTACGTCGACGACGCAATCGTAAAAAGCAAGGGGGATAATCAACACTTGACAGACTTGCAAGAAACCTTCTCCTCCCTGCGTGCTTACAAGATGAAGCTCAACCCCAAGAAATGCACATTCGGAGTTCGCTCCGGAAAATTCCTGGGTTTTCTGGTCAGCGAAAGGGGAATAGACGGCAACCCTGAAAAGGTTCAGGCAGTCTTGGACCTTCCAGAACCGAAGACCATTAGAGATATCTAGCGCCTAACTGGCAGAATGGCTGCCCTGGCGCGCTTCATCGCCAGGTCAGCAGACAAATCAACGCTGTTCTTCAAAGTCTTGAAAGGCAACAAACAGTTTAAGTGGGAGGACGAGCAAAAGGAAGCCTTTAGACAACTAAAGGAACATTTGAAAAAGCTCCCTACCTTGGCAAGGCCAGTGGCAGGGGAAAAACTTTTCCTTTACATCGCTGTGACCAACTCGACAGTAAGTGCAGTTATCTTAAGAGAGGAAGCAGGCTCTCAACAACCCATATACTTTGTGAGTCATGCCCTGGGGGCAGCCGAGAAAAATTACCCAGTGGTTGAGAAGGCAGCATACGCAGTCGTCGTTGCAGCCCGAAAGCTCAGACAATACTTCGAAGAACACCCTGTTGTAGTGCTAACAGATCAACCATTGGAAAAAGTCTTAGAAAAGTTTGAGAAATCAGGAAGGTTGCTGAAATGGGTCGTCGAGTTAAGCAGGCTCAGAATATCCTATCAGCCCAGGGCAGCCATAAAAGCGCAAGCCCTGGCAGATATCCTTGCCGAATGCTCCCATTCAGAGGAGGATGATCCCCCCACCGGAGAATGGGTAGTGTACACGGACGGATCTTCCACGAACAACGGTGCAGGGGTAGGGGTCGTGTTGACCAGCCCTGAAGGAACGGACTTTGAGCATGCTCTCATATTCACCTTCCCAGCATCTAACAACGAGGCCGAGTACGAGGCCGTCCTTGCAGGCATAAAATTGGCCAGAGCAGCCGGGGCAGAGCGGGTAGTTCTGGCGACAGACTCCCAGCTCATCGCCAACCAAATCAATGGAGAATATGAAGCAAGAGACCAAGCTATGGCCGCGTATTTGGAAAGGGTGAAGCAAGAGCTGTTAGGACTTAAGTCCTACGAAATCAGGCAGATTCCCCGGTCCCAGAATAACAGGGCAGATGCTATGTCAAAACTTGCCAGCTCCAGCTTACAAGACATACGAAGATCGGTCTGGGTGGACGTGGTCCAAGAAAAATCTACCACCCCCTGCCAACCAGTCAGTATCGTTGAGGAAGATGGCCCTGAAAATTGGATGACTCCAATCATCCAATTCAAAAAAACATGGAATCTTACCGCTTGACCCCGCTCAAAAGAGAAAAACACTGACAAGGACCGCATGGTTTGTACTAATAGGAGATGACCTGTACAAAAAGTCGTTTTCCTCACCCTTGCTCAAGTGTTTAGGGGCAGGGCAGGTGGAGGAAGTTCTAGACGACATTCATTCAGGAATCTGCGGGCATCACATAGGAGGAAGGTCCCTGGCCCACAAAGCCCTGAGGGCAGGGTACTACTGGCCGACCCTGCTAGCAGACGCAAAAGATCTGACTCGAAAATGCAGAAAGTGCCAACTCTTTACCCCGTCAATCCATGCTCCAGCCCAGGAGCTCAGGCCAATCCTTTCCCCCATTCCTTTCGCTCAATGGGGAATGGACATACTGGGCCCCTTCACTGCAGCCACAGGAGGTCGAAAGTTCTTAATAGTGGGGATTGACTACTTTACAAAATGGGTCGAAGCTGAAGCAGTCCCTAACATCACTGAACCTGCAGTTAGAAAAGTCATCTGGAGGAATATCATAACCAGATTTGGCCTACCAAAGATGCTGGTGTTCGACCATGGAAGGCAGTTTGACAATGACCCCCTGAAAGTCTGGCTGGAAGGACACGAAATAGCAGTCGCCTACTCCGCTGTCTGCCACCCACAAACTAATGGGCAGGCTGAAGCTGCCAACAAGCAGATCCTGAATTGGTTAAAGAAAATGGTAGACGACCTCAAGGGCAGGTGGGCAGACGAATTGCCAAGTATTCTATGGTCAATCAAAACCACACGCAAGGAGTCTACAGGCCAGACACCCTTCGGCCTGGTCTATGGGGCAGAGGCCTTGCTACCCATAGAAGCCCGAATACCAATCCTGAGGTCCCAACAATATAACCAGGCAGATAACGAAGCATCAATGGCTGAAGCCTTGGACTTAGTCCACGAGGTCAGGGAGGAGGCCAACATTAACATAGCTGCCTACCAGCAAAAAATGAGAAGGGTGTACAACAGAAGGGTAAATGAGAGAAGCTTCCAGGTGGGAGACTTAGTCCTAAGGAAAATGCAGGCGGTAGGGAAATCGCGTGAACATGAAAAGCTGAGCGCCAACTAGGAGGGCCGATACGAGGTAACCCAGATTAAAGGGCCATGCACCTACAAGATCGCCAACCTTGAAGGCCAGGAGTTAACCGCCCACTGGAATGCAGACACTTTAAAGAAGTACTATGTTTAAAAATAGGAAGCTAGATAGCTATTTTTTACTTTTCAAAGAAAAAGCCGGCGGGGGACGGTCAAAACAGAAATGTCGACGACTCCGACCACAAATGATTGTAGCAAATTCCGGAGAAATGAAAAGTTTGCAGTCCATACTCGTTGTCTGTCCAAAATTAGCAGTTTTTTATACACAAACGAGCAGGGGGCAATAGGGGGAGGCCCCCCTGTTGCTGAAACCAAGGAAAATAGGCCCCCAACAAAAATTTCAGTCCCTCTGCCTACCTCCGGGAAGACAGGGGGCAGGCCCCCTGGACTTCGACCAGAAGCCAGGGTCAGGGCGGGTCCCATAAACCAAAACAAACAAGGACTGGGGGCAATCCCCCCAACCTTGTATAAAAAACGCCAAAAACCCCTCCCTGCCTCTGGGCAGGCAGGGGGCAGGCCCCCTGGACTTCGAACAAGAAGCCAGGGCCAGGCCAGGCTTCGCACGCCAAAACAAGGACTGGGGGCAATCCCCCCAACCTTGTATAAAAAACGCCAAAACCCCTCCCTGCCTCTGGGCAAGCAGGGGGCAGGCCCCCTGGACTTTGAACAAGAAGCCAGGGCCAGGCCAGGTTTCGCACGCCAAAACAAGGACTGGGGGCAATCCCCCCAACCTTGTATAAAAAACGCCAAGAAAACCCTCCCTACCTCTGGGCAGGCAGGGGGCAGGCCCCCTGGACTTCGAACAGAAGTCAGGGCCAGGCCAGGCTTCGCACACCAAAAACAAACAAGGACTGAGGGCAATCCCCCCAACCTTGTATAAAAAAAACACCAAAAACCCCTCCCTGCCTCTGGGCAGGCAGAGGGCAAGCCCCCTGAGCTTCGAACAGAAGCCAGGGTCAGGTCGTATCTTTGGAAAGGAAAAAGCAGACTGAAATAAAAAGAAGGTCATTCATAACAGATTAAGTGTTTTTACAAAAGAACATTAGAAAGATCCAAGAACAAGGGGACTAAAATATTACAAGACAGTCGGCCCATCAGAGCTCAGGCGCAAAAGTTAAAAGATATCGAAGGATAAAAGCACAGCAGGATCAGTACAAGAGAAAAGATGGTAAAACCCCTGCACATTAAACGTTGGGGGCATCCTTACTAGGACTAGCAGCCTCCTCAGCCGGCCTGTTAGCCCGAGCTTCATTCTTGATAGAGTAAAGGCTTCTGAAGGCTTCCTCGTTGAAATCAGGGAACATCTCCCTGATTACTTCCACGACGAGTTCCAGCGAAGAGTTGGCCCCATCCTGAAAACTCGTATCCACCGCGATTTCAGTTTCCTCCAGGATGTCTTTTGCCATTCTTCGCCTTTGACCTTCAGATCAGCCTGGGCCTACTTAAGCTCTGAGTTAGCCTTGGACAAACGCTCCTCCAAGTCGACCGCTCTTCTTTTTGCATGCTCCATTTCAGCCAAGGACTTTTTTACCTGCTCCACCGCCAGCCTGCTCTCTTTCAAGTCCGCCTCCAGCTTTGACACTTCTCTCACAGCCTTCTCCCCCTGAAGTTTCCATCGAGTCGCCTGACCCTTCACTTCCTCCATCTCACCTTCCTGCTTTGCCAACTTATCCTTCAAGTTGCTGATCAAGGCGACATCCGTCTCAACCATGGCCAGACGATCAGAAGGGGGAACCCCAGGAGTGACAACCAGCTCCTCATCGCTAAGGCGGCTGAGAGCCGCCAGCTCAGCAGAGGCTTGCAGCACCCTGGAGGTGCGCTGAATATATTGAATCACTTGGTTGGAGGTAGAAGTCACAGACTTGGTGAGGCGGTCTGCCAAGACGGCCCCAGAGTCTGAAAGCAAGGCAGACACATCCACACTATCGCCCGCGGTATAGTGGAATTCCGTGTTCTCCTCCGAGAAGAGAGTACCTGGAATGTCACGGGCAGGGGGCTTAGGCTCAGAGGTCTCAACATCGGTCTCCAGGTCGACCACATGTGTAGCCCCAGAAGGTTCCCTATCTCTCTTCCTCCTGCATTCCAGGGGGACACTCTCCCCAGTTCCTTCAGAATCAGCAGGGCGTGATCCCTGGGGGATGTGGGTCCCAGCAAGGGAATCACCCCGCTTGCCAGCAGGGGAAGGGGTGGCCTCTGAGGTAATCTCCGCCTCTGCACCCTGAACATCAGAGGGAGGAGTCGTCGGCTTTGCAGGCGGCAGTCTTGGAGGAAGGGGAAGCCTTCGACTGGCTGAAAGACTCTTCACGAACCTCATTAGATTCTTCTCACCCTTCTTGTAGCTCGAAGGAAGGGAGGGGCGCTTTGAAACAATCAAGAAATCCTCGTTCAAGCCAAGTCTCCTTACCTCCTTCCTCGACCAGAGGCGAGAATTGGAATCTGCAGGGCAAAAGAATAACCAGTTAAGAGGAAACATAGGAAAATAGAGCTTCAGAGCAACAAGGCCAATGAAAATCCCTGAACTACCTTCTTCAAGGCCAGGAATCAGGCCCACGCGGCCCAAATAGTTATCTGTGGCAATGAGCTCTGCATGAGGGAGCCAGAAGCCAGGGCCGCAAACGCCGGACGTATCAATAACAGCCACAAATTTCTTGATCACTTTCTCGTCCAGCCTGTTCAATTTTACCTCCAAGGTTTTCCCCCCGACGCCTGGATGGTACTCCTCACGAGTTTCCAGGCGAGTATGGACGTGATTCCTAAAGTGCCTAGGGATCTTCCACCCGGAAGCGCTGTGTACATATAAAAAATTGTTCTTCCAGTCTTTCAGACTGTTCAAAGCCGGCCAGACTAAAGTGTATCCCTTCTGCCTCTGAAGGGACCAGTACCCAGGGGAGCCATCTCCCCCGATGAGGACACCATCTGCAGCCCCACCATATAACGCAGGGCATCAATGGTGGGCCCTTCCCCATGAAAGATGCAGGTCCAGGTATAGGATATTAACGACCTGATCGCAGTAGCAGTTAACTGGGCTATGGCCACATTCATCCTCTTGAAGGCCTCCTCCAGGAAGGGGTGCAGGGGGAATCGCAGGCCGAACTCTAAACTTTTATGATAGACGGCTATGCAGCCGTCAGGGGGACAACATACTGTGTCTTTTTCCCCCGGGATTACAACCATATACCCCTCCCCGAAATTGTAAAAACCCTCAATAGCCTCAGCAGCCTTAAGTGCTAAAATTAAATCTCGATTTTTGGCTTCAGGGCAAGTCCTCAAAGGGATACGGTACTTGGCCTTATCTAGAAGGGTTTATCTCCATGGCCTCGTCGTCGGAATCAACGACATCAAAGGGGGCAGGTTCAGGGGAGTTGGCATCCTCTCCCTCAAAGTAATCCTCCCCAGTAGACCTAACCCCAGAGGAGGAGGCCAGGTTAGTCCTACCCTCCTCCCCACCCTCCGTCCTCTCAAACGACGGATCGACAAATGTGAGAATACGAGCGCGAGACATTGATTCAGGAAGGGAAGATATGAAGAAGTTAAAAAGACGATGATATAAAGTGAGATTCTAACCTAGAACGATGATCGCCGCTTGAAAATCTGAAGGGAGAAGCTTCTTAGTCTTAAGAAAAGTTCTCAACAATGGAGGAGTGAAGAAGATTTTTTGAGTTTGAAAAGTGTGAAAGAGGGAAATAGGGGGAGGAGAGAGACTTATATAATCCCAGACAGCTGAGGGGTCGTCCCTCTAACAGTACATCCCCAAGAACTACCCCACGTGTCGCACTTTGAACACCAACCGCCCACCTCCTCCCAAGAAGAGCCTCGAAAAGGCAAAGGGTGTTTGAGGATTAATCATCCGGTAACGTCATCCCCGCATTCATTCAAAAAAAAAACGCATAAAAACAGCATGATCTTTCATTCATTGAAAAGGCCCAAAAATGGGCAAGTTACATTCAAACGCAAATGAAAAAGTACAAAAAGAGCCCGACTTTCTGGCTCAATTAACCAGCCTGCGAATCCTGAGCAGGCCTAGTCATCATCAGGGCCCGAGTAATTCCTTGGGCTGTAGTCATCCAGAGCTGACCCCCAGTCCCAATCATCAGAGTCTTTGAAAGGATCAGTAGGGAAATCACCCTCGCCACCGCCGGAGGAGTAGCCTTGACCTTCACTATCCCCGGAATCACGGCTGCTGATGTCCCAGTCCCTGCCGTAAGGAACCGTCCTGACGTCATCGCAGGAACCACAACCCACCTTCTTCACAGGGGAAGAAGGGCCCGACTCAGGGGAAGAGTTACACTCAGGACAGTTGGGAACGACCTGCTCTGAGTGCAGCCAGGGGAAGCACGTATAGCACCCCCGATCAAAGCAGCCAGAGCAGCGCCCAATCATGGGCCCAGGAGGGGATGAAGATTGGATAGGACGCTTGCCTACCCTAGCAGCTCTTCTTCTAGCAGCTCTCCTCCTGGCATTCCGAGAAGAGCGAAGCCGAAGTCGCCTACTACGACGCAGGGCCAGAAAAGCCGCCCTTGGATATCTCAATCTCCAGAATCCTTTAAAGTGAAAAGTACTCACACGAACTCCACAGCGAAGAACTGTTTTCTTAACCCAAGACATTGTTCTTTTTAAAAAAATGAAGCTAGAAGAAGAATTGAGGATGGAACGTAAAAATGGTGAAGACTAGAATTTATACAAAGGCGAGACCCACCATTTATGGCGCCCCAACCACTTCAGTAAAGAGAGGAGCCAATCACTGAGAGGGCACGCTGCCCAAAAATCCTCTTTGCAAAAGAGGTAATCATGAGCCAAAAAACATTCCAACTCTTTGCATGCCCAATGCAGTTTAGTTTCTTTCCTCGGGAACACGCAGCGCATTAAATGCTAAGGAGTCAAAACCTCCCATCCCAGAGATCGCCTGCCAAGGGGATCCCTGCCTCCCCTTAGCCGGCGAGGGCCAATTGATGAGGGTCGGTAGCCTGCGATGGGTCGCCCGCCATTTGGGTCCCAGGACGGCCCGACCCAGGAATGAAGAAGAGCCTGCCCGGCAGGCCATTAAGCGAGGAGTCATCACTCCAAGGCACCCACCTGTCCGGCAGGGCAATACCGCCCGCCAAGCAAGGCAACCAAGACCCCCTGCCTTCTGGGCCTCGGGACGTTCACATGCCCAGCAGGGGCAGGGGAGACCAGGGGCCCTCCCGTCATTTTGCCTAAGGTAAAGGGGGATGAGTGGATGAGGTGAAGCCACTTGTCACCCTCTCGTCCACCCATTCTCCCCCCCTCTCTCTCTCTCTCTCTCTCTTCCTTCCTCTCTCTTGTGGGAAGGTATAAATACTCTTCCATTTCCCACAAGAAAGGGGTTGGATTTTCTCTCTCTAGACTCTCACTCTATAACCGCCGTCTAGTTCCTCACGAGCTAGGTTTCTAAAGGCTATTCACAAACTGACTTAGGCATCGGAGAGGGTTCCCCTGGACACCTCCGGGCCCCTATGCGTTCATTGTGCAGGGACAGACCGTCTCCGCCGGGGAAGTTCGATCATCGGAGTGAGGAGAAGGGGAGATCAAAGGAAGACTAGCATTGATCGCTTTAAACATCAATTACACTCGTTAAGATCCGAACTCAAAGTCGGGTTTAATTGTTTCAATACCAAAACAGAACCGATAGTACAGTTCACCACGGAGATTCTACGAAGTCCGATCCTAATAAAATATTATATACTTAGATTAATACCAATCCTAACATATATAATATGAAATCAACTCTAGTTAAATTATAAAAATATAAACATACTACGTAGACCCTAGTCCCCAACTAATTCCACCAAATATAACATACTACGTATACTCTCTTTTAACAACAGCCTATAGGCTGCGCAACACCTACCTCACAGCCTACACGGCTGAATTACACCGACAACAATACAACGGACAACACAACACACAACATCAGCCCGCTGACACACCACAATACCACCAACCCGACACAGCCACACAGCCTAATCTGGTCGTGATAAATTCACGACCCGAAGCCGTCAAACCTACTATGTTAAAACGGAATTGACAACGTAAAGTTACCTAAATTGCGTGCACCGTAGATGTCTACGCAAGGGTGCAATGGAAGCGTCAAAATCGGCAATGGTGTGTGTGAAACGACGGCAACAACATGCTGACGACGAGGAACGACGGTGGACGGCCAGAATAGGCGTCGGTGATCAATAAGACAACATGACTGTGATGGGTAGTTCCGACAAGGTTGAGGACAAAGACAAAACCGACGGAGACGATGGAGGAATATGAAAGGGAAGGGAGGGAGTAAATTGGGATGAGAAGATGAAGGAGGCGTGGGTGACGAAGACCACGAAAGAAAACCGCAAGGTTTAGGGTTGGTTATGATAAGAATGTAAAATCAAACCCAAATTCATAAGTTACTTTATTATTATATATTATTATTATAATTATTATTATTATTATTATTATTGCTGAGGTTCGCTATAGTTGGGCTCGGGAACGGGTTACACAATAACGTATACTACTATTCATAAAATACGAGTATTACAATGAGTTTGGTTTCTATATAAATTACGGGTATTACTAAAGGGTAAAAAAACGGGTCAAACAATAATACATACTATTACCATACAAGAGACCCGAGATAATCTAGAATACGAGTATGAAAAATACGGTGATTACAAAAACTCGGAGGGAGTATATGATTCTTAAGAAAAATGAATAAATAATATGAAAATGAGAGAGAAGTTGATACAAGTGGATCATAGTAGAAAATATTAAAAAATGAAGATGTGAGGGTCTAATTTGGATAAAATAGAAATGAGAAGAACAATAAAAAAAGTGCCAAATAAGAAAATGGGTAGAACATTAATAGATGGAGGGAGTAAAACTTTTGACTTCTATTTCGCTTCTGTTTTTGACACTATAAAGATATTCTTTGATTCGTTTTTAGGAGGTACTCCCTCTATTCAACTCCAATTTACCCATTTGGATTTTGGACACTATTCCTAAACCAAAAGAATCATCAAAATTCTACACGATTTATAAGACAAAATATTATCATGTAAGATCTTGTTTGATTCGTATTGATGAGTAGAACAAGAATATATAAAAAAATATAATTTTTACAAATACGTAGTGAAAGATATTAACGATTTAAAATGCATCTCGACAAATCTACAAAAGAAAATGGGTAAATTGGAGTTGAATGAAGGGAGTATATATTAATAATAGCAAACTTTTATACTCCCTCCGTCTCAATGAATTCTTTACATTTATTTTTTTCACACTTGTCGAGGTACATTTCATTTCGTTCATATCTTTATTTACGTGTTATTAAAAATTCTAAAAATTTGATAGTTTTAATGTACTTATTAAGACCATTCAAAAAAGATCTCACATGACTATGTTTTACGTTATATATTAGAAATTATATTCGAGATCATTCCACCTCATGAATAGTGCCAAAAAGCAAACGTAAAAAAATTCACTGGTACGGTGGGAGTATTTTACTAATGTAAAATGAAAAATATTGATGCTGTAAAATGCATTGTCTCGCCAATGGTGTAAAGCAGGATAGGAATGGAGGGACCATGGAGTAACTCCAAATGTCCACTACAATCTAAGTACTCCCTCCATCTTATTCATTTGTTATTATTATTACTTTTGGAACAAAGTTCAACGAAAGAACCATGAGTAAATTTGGACCACGCAAAATTCACTTGCCTAACTATAACAAGAATAAATCTCTCTTATGATGAATATCAAATTGACGATGGGTCAAATAAAATCACATTAGTAGATACACCAAACCTATAAAGTAGCCACTTGTTTGTCTTTATCTATCCAAGTGAATATTATTTAATCGTTACGGTTCTATAACAAAAAAAAAACTTATCAAAAAAGAAAATAGAAAACTATTGAATAATACATTCAAAAGAGAAAATAGATACTCTCGTTCAGGTTACCATGAGTAACAATTAAGGTAGGATGTTGGTCCTAAATTAACGGATTATTTCAGGTTCAAGCGAAACCGTTATGGGTCAAAATTTTAGGGTCCGATTTACGAGTCAAAATATGACATGTTTGTTTTCTAAATTCCACCACTAATCATAATCTCTTAAAAGTTAGAAACAAACTAATTCCCTAAAATTCTTTATTCTCTATATATTTACTAAAAAATTTCCTACAAAATGCATTCATTTTTAAATAAGTAAGAAAAATGAACATTTCATGAATAAATTCACAACTTATACATAATCATTAATGTGAAAGGGAGAAAAATGACAAAAAAAATATTTTTATGAAAATAATTTGAGAAATTTTATAATACGATGTCACTAACTTTGTAGCAAAAAAAAAAATTCTTATGAATTGCAATTTTATTTCCGAGATAATTTTTTATTTAGTTTAATTTTTTTTAAAAATATACAAATTACAGAGTATACCATTAAACTCCATGAGACTTTTTTTTAACAAATTATAGTGTAGACAGTCTCACACGTGAGAGTTTCTATTTTATAAAAAGATCCTTTATTTATTTTTGAAAAGTAAGAGTTTTTTATACACAAAGATTGTTTCACGCAATAAGTACGTAATAAAAAAGTTTTCATTATTACACATTTCCTGCTAAACACTCAGCTATTATATATTTACAATCCTTTATTTATTAAAGCAGGCACCACGCATAGTGACGTGGCGCTGCTCTTTGATGAGTATTTTCAAATACTCAACCCTCATTCATTCAAGCTTAGAATGGGAAGTCTTGCGTTGGAAGCTAAAATAAAATCATTCGGGCTTTACAATATGGGTCAAGCAATCCGAGCTTATCAGTCCCGCTTCCACACTCAATTAACCTGCCCAAGATTACATCTCATTAATTCTCGATCAAAATCACGGTTTTTCACCCTCATAAAACTATTGCACATATCATTTTTGTCAAACCCTAATCTCAAATATCACACAGTATAATTCAAACCTAATAGAATTAAAACCTATTATAGAATTATAACCTAATATATCGAAAACCCTAATTGTCTATCAAACCCTAATCTCAAATGTCTGTTACCATTAATCCTACCATTGCTACTCTAATTCAAGGTGTGAGACTATCGAATATGGATGTTAGGGTCATATATAGATGGCAGAGACCTGATTTCAATGACAAGTCAAAGATCGATGGTGTCGAGTTGCTACTGATTGATTCAGAGGTAATATGAACAATACATATATATTAGTATATATACATAAGCATTTATACGAACAATACAATTTCATAATTATAGGTAATGTAATTTGTATACGATTGTAATTTCATATAACATTAATATACGATTCTGAATATAATTTATTGTAAGCATTCAAATACTATTTTTCGAAATTTAATCAACTGTGAATGAAATTCTGTAAGATCTATATCATTTGATATGTATAAGAACCCTTCCAAAATTTCTTCATATTTATGTTTCAAGCATCACGAGCATTCATATGAACAATACATATTAGTTTATATACATAAGCATTTTATATGAACATTCGTATTTGCCATAAACATTTATATGTACATACGCATATATGTATATAAATATTCTGGATAATCGTTGAATTACGTACAATCTGAATTTCCTATCACATCTTACAATATATATTCATCATATTTAGCATCCTACTATAGGCACGAATATATATATATATATATATATATATATATATCAATATATGCATAAACTGTATATTCATATATGCTTATACCTTCAATCTTATATGAACTGTTTAATTTTATTTTCCTGTCGTACAGTTCAACGTGTATCAAAATGTTTATATATGCATCATGAGAAAAAACACAAACCCTCATTGAATGTTCTTATATATGCATCATGAGAACTAGAATTAATTTTAATACCTTTCAATTTGTAGTGCCTTTATATTTCATATCAACTTCGCTTCCATGTATATCTTCGTTCGTCCAGAATGAATGAGGTTGACATATTTATGAATATACATAGTGACGAAAAAGGGTGTTTTTGTTTAATACCTTGATTTCCTGTACATGACTTGTGGCTCTTAAACAAGAGTTACTGTACATGACCATCATTTTTTAATACCTTTCAATTTGTAGTGCCTTTATATTTCATATAAACTTCGCTTCCATGTATATCTTCTTCGCTTCCATGTATAGCTTCGTTCGTCCTGAATCAAAAAAATATTCCAATTTAACACCTTATTTTATTGTGTTTCATTACTCAGAATGATATCATACAAGCGAGCATTAGGAAGCCTATTCTTAATAGGTTCAAAGACAAATTTGTTCTCGGTGAGTTATACAACATTCGCAGCCTTTCGGTTGCTGCTAATACTGGAAAGGACAAAGCTACTACTCATACATGCAGGCTACAAGTCGAATGTAAGGTGTATTAAAAGACGTATTGCTTTCGGTCTTGATTTCATGAAACTGCCAATTACTTATTTTTGGTTTTTCATATTTTTTGTTGTGTTCTAATTTACATATGAACCAGTATTTATAGCAAAAATATAGCACAATAACCAGCTAATAAACTTTGTATCAGATTCAATGTCAAACGCCAGTGTTTCATGCGTTGGTCAATCTATCTTTCAACATGTTTTGAGTCTTCTTTACCTCCTTCCCAGTAAATGAGAATCAAGTAACCCAAAATTCTCCCCCAAATCACTGTGTATTGTCTAATCAATTCAGGAATCTATAAAAAAACAGTGGCTGCTACAGTATTGCACAGATTAGATGAAATAAAAAAACTCAATGGTTATGTGAACACACAATCCGTGAAACAAATACACTTTTTTGAAATTAGGATTGCGTAAAACATCACAGCACAGTAGAAATTGATAGATCAATACCTCTTTTTTCAAATTTGATTTTGCCCAAAATCATTCACCGATCAGTGTTAATGAACACTCCCTAATTGCATCTCCAGGCTTCTGTCGATTCCGAAAATCGACTCTTTAGGCATACTATTTCGTTAAACATATTAAATCAATTGCATACCTCTTCCTCAGATGAACTTCAATCGGTGTTCATTTTAGAAATCGTAGGTGATGATTGATCTTGATGTTTCTTCGTAAAAATGAATTGAAGAAGATTTAGTGTCTCAGTGAAGTTGCCTCAATCTATTAGTTTTTGTTGTCATAAAATATGAAAGGTTAGTTGGTTAATATGTTCATCCTATTTGGAGTACGAAGTAATATATTTTACGTTGTATCTAAATTTGTGTCAAGTTTTCGGTGATATGAGATAGAATAAATGTTGTTTCGTTACTTAATTTTTGTTAACTTAATCGAACAATAAATCCTTACGCTTAATATTACGTTATACTACGTATTTCACTACATTTTCAAACAATAGGCTAATGGGATGTATAATCATCTGAGATATTATTTTTCCCGTCTCTTAAGTGTAATATATTGAAATTACCGACTACAACTATCGTGTATATTTCTGTTTCCTACTAAAAGTCGTTCAAAACCACACGCATTATTCGGTCATAGTGAAATAGTCTTCTTATTACCCATTTAATAATAATATGAAGTTTATTGATGCAAGTGATCTTATGATATTGAAATATATTTAACGTTGAAAATTTACCTTTGACGTGTATTAATATTATTTGTAGATAATATTTTTTCGCTATTTATTTATCACAAAATAAACGTCACAGCCCGTGAATTTTCACGGGCCATCAAACTAGTATATTAAAAAGAGAAGTGTGAATCTCAAAATGCATTTACGGAGTATAAAATATATAGTATTAGTATTGTCCTTAAAATAGGGTGTTGCTTTTCGCAGTACACAATTTACTCGACGCAGTACCACTTTTCCACTTTTACCCCTCTCATTTCCCCTTCCTTAGATTCATCTTCTCTTTTTTATTTTTCTAACGTTATCAAAATGATGGTTGTTAGGGTTTGGGTAGAGAGGGTGAGAGAGAAATAAATTAGGTTTATTTTATGATGAAGGCATGTAATGGAAAAACATGGATAAAAAATACTACGTTGAGTAAAATGCGTACTGCGAAGAGTAACTCCGTTAAAATATACATTTGATAACGTTTCAGGACATTAGAGCAAGCGCAATGGTGAGCTAATGTACCATTAGCTGATAGAAAAGATTTCATTAAAAAATATTCACGTCTAAGATCAACTTTCACCGCTTTCGAAAATAGCAAAAAATGACCGATTCTTAAGGTAATTTTAAGGTATGAAACTTGTTTCGACGGATTTCGACACGTTTCAAAAGATAATTTTACGGCTTTTAAAAGTCTTCATTGAAATCCAAATGACCATGAATTTACACCGGGGCATTGTATTTTGTGTGGATTTTGTCACCGGGAATATGGATCCTTTTTATTCCAGGAACCAAAAGCCCAAAAAAACGAGGATAATAACCTTAAGAATCGGTCATTTTTTGCTATTTTCGAAAGCGGTGAAAGTTGATCTTAGACGTGAATATTTTTTAATGAAATCTTTTCTATCAGCTAATGGTACATTAGCTCACCATTGCGCTTGCTCTAATGTCCTGAAACGTTATCAAATGTATATTTTAACGGAGTTACTCTTCGCAGTACGCATTTTACTCAACGTAGTATTTTTTATCCATGTTTTTCCATTACATGCCTTCATCATAAAATAAACCTAATTTATTTCTCTCTCACCCTCTCTACCCAAACCCTAACAACCATCATTTTGATAACGTTAGAAAAATAAAAAAGAGAAGATGAATCTAAGGAAGGGGAAATGAGAGGGGTAAAAGTGGAAAAGTGGTACTGCGTCGAGTAAATTGTGTACTGCGAAAAGCAACACCCTATTTTAAGGACAATACTAATACTATATATTTTATACTCCGTAAATGCATTTTGAGATTCACACTTCTCTTTTTAATATACTAGTTTGATGGCCCGTGAAAATTCACGGGCTGTGACGTTTATTTTGTGATAAATAAATAGCGAAAAAATATTATCTACAAATAATATTAATACACGTCAAAGGTAAATTTTCAACGTTAAATATATTTCAATATCATAAGATCACTTGCATCAATAAACTTCATATTATTATTAAATGGGTAATAAGAAGACTATTTCACTATGACCGAATAATGCGTGTGGTTTTGAACGACTTTTAGTAGGAAACAGAAATATACACGATAGTTGTAGTCGGTAATTTCAATATATTACACTTAAGAGACGGGAAAAATAATATCTCAGATGATTATACATCCCATTAGCCTATTGTTTGAAAATGTAGTGAAATACGTAGTATAACGTAATATTAAGCGTAAGGATTTATTGTTCGATTAAGTTAACAAAAATTAAGTAACGAAACAACATTTATTCTATCTCATATCACCGAAAACTTGACACAAATTTAGATACAACGTAAAATATATTACTTCGTACTCCAAATAGGATGAACATATTAACCAACTAACCTTTCATATTTTATGACAACAAAAACTAATAGATTGAGGCAACTTCACTGAGACACTAAATCTTCTTCAATTCATTTTTACGAAGAAACATCAAGATCAATCATCACCTACGATTTCTAAAATGAACACCGATTGAAGTTCATCTGAGGAAGAGGTATGCAATTGATTTAATATGTTTAACGAAATAGTATGCCTAAAGAGTCGATTTTCGGAATCGACAGAAGCCTGGAGATGCAATTAGGGAGTGTTCATTAACACTGATCGGTGAATGATTTTGGGCAAAATCAAATTTGAAAAAAGAGGTATTGATCTATCAATTTCTACTGTGCTGTGATGTTTTACGCAATCCTAATTTCAAAAAAGTGTATTTGTTTCACGGATTGTGTGTTCACATAACCATTGAGTTTTTTTATTTCATCTAATCTGTGCAATACTGTAGCAGCCACTGTTTTTTTATAGATTCCTGAATTGATTAGACAATACACAGTGATTTGGGGGAGAATTTTGGGTTACTTGATTCTCATTTACTGGGAAGGAGGTAAAGAAGACTCAAAACATGTTGAAAGATAGATTGACCAACGCATGAAACACTGGCGTTTGACATTGAATCTGATACAAAGTTTATTAGCTGGTTATTGTGCTATATTTTTGCTATAAATACTGGTTCATATGTAAATTAGAACACAACAAAAAATATGAAAAACCAAAAATAAGTAATTGGCAGTTTCATGAAATCAAGACCGAAAGCAATACGTCTTTTAATACACCTTACATTCGACTTGTAGCCTGCATGTATGAGTAGTAGCTTTGTCCTTTCCAGTATTAGCAGCAACCGAAAGGCTGCGAATGTTGTATAACTCACCGAGAACAAATTTGTCTTTGAACCTATTAAGAATAGGCTTCCTAATGCTCGCTTGTATGATATCATTCTGAGTAATGAAACACAATAAAATAAGGTGTTAAATTGGAATATTTTTTTGATTCAGGACGAACGAAGCTATACATGGAAGCGAAGAAGATATACATGGAAGCGAAGTTTATATGAAATATAAAGGCACTACAAATTGAAAGGTATTAAAAAATGATGGTCATGTACAGTAACTCTTGTTTAAGAGCCACAAGTCATGTACAGGAAATCAAGGTATTAAACAAAAACACCCTTTTTCGTCACTATGTATATTCATAAATATGTCAACCTCATTCATTCTGGACGAACGAAGATATACATGGAAGCGAAGTTGATATGAAATATAAAGGCACTACAAATTGAAAGGTATTAAAATTAATTCTAGTTCTCATGATGCATATATAAGAACATTCAATGAGGGTTTGTGTTTTTTCTCATGATGCATATATAAACATTTTGATACACGTTGAACTGTACGACAGGAAAATAAAATTAAACAGTTCATATAAGATTGAAGGTATAAGCATATATGAATATACAGTTTATGCATATATTGATATATATATATATATATATTCGTGCCTATAGTAGGATGCTAAATATGATGAATATATATTGTAAGATGTGATAGGAAATTCAGATTGTACGTAATTCAACGATTATCCAGAATATTTATATACATATATGCGTATGTACATATAAATGTTTATGGCAAATACGAATGTTCATATAAAATGCTTATGTATATAAACTAATATGTATTGTTCATATGAATGCTCGTGATGCTTGAAACATAAATATGAAGAAATTTTGGAAGGGTTCTTATACATATCAAATGATATAGATCTTACAGAATTTCATTCACAGTTGATTAAATTTCGAAAAATAGTATTTGAATGCTTACAATAAATTATATTCAGAATCGTATATTAATGTTATATGAAATTACAATCGTATACAAATTACATTACCTATAATTATGAAATTGTATTGTTCGTATAAATGCTTATGTATATATACTAATATGTATTGTTCATATTACCTCTGAATCAATCAGTAGCAACTCGACACCATCGATCTTTGACTTGTCATTGAAATCAGGTCTCTGCCATCTATATATGACCCTAACATCCATATTCGATAGTCTCACACCTTGAATTAGAGTAGCAATGGTAGGATTAATGGTAACAGACATTTGAGATTAGGGTTTGATAGACAATTAGGGTTTTCGATATATTAGGTTATAATTCTATAATAGGTTTTAATTCTATTAGGTTTGAATTATACTGTGTGATATTTGAGATTAGGGTTTGACAAAAATGATATGTGCAATAGTTTTATGAGGGTGAAAAACCGTGATTTTGATCGAGAATTAATGAGATGTAATCTTGGGCAGGTTAATTGAGTGTGGAAGCGGGACTGATAAGCTCGGATTGCTTGACCCATATTGTAAAGCCCGAATGATTTTATTTTAGCTTCCAACGCAAGACTTCCCATTCTAAGCTTGAATGAATGAGGGTTGAGTATTTGAAAATACTCATCAAAGAGCAGCGCCACGTCACTATGCGTGGTGCCTGCTTTAATAAATAAAGGATTCTGCACACATTCCTTTGTCTCCAAATGTGGTAGACTGAAGCGTTAATCATCATCCGCAGTACATTGCATTGCAACTTCGATCCTCTCAAACGCGTTGCCCATGCCATACCTCCATTACACGGAAATCTCCTCTTTACCCAATCCCCCAATAGTTCCAAAACACGAGAACTCCAGTGACACCCAAAGAAAAGGTGCTCTAAGCTCTCCTCCTGCGACTCACAAAGAAAACAAAGGTCCGAATCAGCAATTCCAAACCTCACTAATTTTTTCCGCGTGTTTAGAGCTCCCCTAAAAACCAACCAAGAAATGAAACTGTGTTTAGGGATGCTCCATTCGCTCCACACCAGCCGGGCCCACGGAACTTTCGGCATATGACACCGTAATTCCGTATATCCTAAGGATATCGAATAGTTGGTCATCGACCCATGCCAAATTCCATTATCATACAAATGCTTAATCTTCTCCTTTGCCTGACAAATCTTCCTCCACGCCCAAGTAACATCAGTATTTGGCTGATAGTCACCCCAAGAGACCCCTTTCAAGTAGATGCTATTGACCCATCTAACCCACAACCGATCAGGCTAATCAAACACCCACGCAGCAAGCTTAGCCACAGCTGCCTCATTCCAAACAGATAAATCTCTAATACCAAGTCCACCTTCATCCTTAGGATAGCAAATTTTCTCCCAACTCACCAAAGCCCGAGTCGTTCCTTCAACACCACCATCCCAGAGAAAATTGCGACAAATCGAACTAATTCGAGCCATGATATATTTAGGAATAATAAAAACCATAGCCCAATAATTATGCAGCTGCGATAAAACAGCCTGCACCAAAGTCAGCCTACCAGCATATGATAACTTACGGGCTCCAATACTAGATATCCTCGAAATAATTCGTGCTAACAATTTCTCACAATCGTTCTTACCTAATCGAGTACTTTGGATAGGTAGTCCAAGATAACGAAAAGGCATCGTACCTTCCACACAGCCAGAGAACTGCAAAATAGCATCCTTCCTATCCACATCGACACCTGCAAAAAAAGCATGGGATTTTCCCACACTAATGCACAACCCCGATGCACGGCTGAAAGTGGCAAATGCCCTCCACAAGAATTCCATCGAGTCCGTCTCCCCTTTGCAAAAAAGGAGTAAGTCATCAGCAAAGAGTAGATGCGTAAGCTTCATCGGGCCACATTTCGGGTGATACTTGAACTTCTTATCCACCTTGCCATGGATCAAAATACGAGAGAAATACTCCATGCATATTGTAAATAACAATGGAGACATTGGATCTCCCTGTCTCAATCCTCTTTTCCCCTGGAAGAACCCAAAATTATCTCCATTCACACATAGTGAATACGAGACCGATTTGACACACTCCATTATCAGTCCACGAAAATGGTCCGGGAAATCCAACGCACACAGCATTTGATCTACAAAGCACCATTCCATACTATCATATGCCTTATGAATATCTACTTTAAACAGGCACCGGGGAGATATATGACTCCTCTTATACAGTCTGACCAAATCCTGGCAAATTAACACATTCTCCACTATACTCCTACCCTCAATAAAACCTCCTTGAGTCGGAAAATGAATTTTGGGCTTTTGGGTCCTAGAATAAAATGAATCCTGGCAAATTTTGAAGGTTATTATCCACTTTTTTTGGGCTTTTGGGTCCTAGAATAAAATGAATCCATATTCGCGTTGAACGAACACCACACCAAATACAATACCCCAGTGTAATATGAGGGTCATTTGGATTTCAATGGAGTCTTTTAAAAGCCGTAAGATTATCTTTTGAGACATGTCGGAATCCGTCGAAACAAGTCTAATATTCTATTTTTTTAACGTGTCTTATAGTCTGAGGGCTCTAATAATCGTTGTTAGGCATTCTATTCCTATCAACAAGTTTTCATCAAAAAACATTCGCGTTTGAGAACAACTTTCACCGCTTTCGAAAATAGCAAAAAAGGTCGATTTTGAAGGTTATTATCCATGTTTTTTAAGCCGTTTGGGTTACGGAATAAAATGGATCTATATTCGCATTGAACAAACTCTACACTAAATAGAATGCGTCGGTGTAGTATGCGGGTCATCCTTTATATATTAAAACAGACACCGCTGCCAATGACGTGGCATAGCTAAGAATTCATCATTCTGAAATACTTACCTGTGGTGAGTTCAAGTTTATTTTGACAACTCATTCATTTGAATCAAAAAACGGGCTTTCACAAATTTGGGCCTCAATCAATCCATGCACATAATTAGCAAATAGCAAATCAATTAATTTCGCCAACAATATATTTTACCATAATACACATATCACCTAATCAATCAATCACCTAAAAATTTAATACAATTAAAAACTCTAATACAATATCAAAGCAAGTCTTTGATACTGCCTACACGACATAAACGTCGATACAACAATACATCCATCATATCACCTCAACAATTCATCTAAAATGTCTGCAGCCATTAATCTTACCATAACGACACTTTGTCTAAGGCGTCAAGCTAACAAATTTGGATGTAAGGGTCCTATATAGATGACAGAGGCCTGAATTCAATGACCCAAAGATTGATGCCGTTGAGTTGCTATTAACTGATTCAAGAGTATTTTCTGTATCTAAAACTATTACTGTATATTGTTTATATACAGTATTCTGTATAAGAATTCTGTTTGTTTGTATATTTCTGTATAAGCATTCTGTTTGTTCGTATATTTCTGTATACAATTTTTTTATTTTAAACAAATTTTTGTATACTTCTGTATACTGCACAAATTAATATAAGTACGAATAACACTGCAATCCCCACATAAGATTGCAGAATTTGTATAAGTGCGAATATTAATGCAAAATTTGTATATTCTGTATACGGTCTTATTCAGCAAATTTATATACTGCGCAATATATTATATATTTCTATATATTGTTTATATCAAATTTTCAGCATTCTATTTTTTATTGTATATTGTTTACGTTATTAATACTTTATATTTATGTATCAGCATTCCGTTTATTGTACTGCACAAGTTTTCGCACAAAGTAGTAATATTGTGATTGTGGTCTGATTAATAAATTTTTTGTATATTGTTTATATCCAAATTTCAGTATCCAGTTTTTGATTAGTATATTGTTTATGTACTTCAAGCTTTTAGAAATTAATGTAATAATAAATGATCAAAATTCAAAATTGTACAGAAAAACATCTGTTTATATCCAAAAAAATTTAAAACGATTACCTTTTGAAAAGATATTTACAAATCATTTTTAAAACGAAAGTTTCTGTTATTAGCATATTATTTATATCCAAAAATAGTATAAAAAGTATTAATATTGTGATTGTTTGTGATTAATAAAATTTATGAAAAATTATGTATTTGAGAATTAATAATTTAAAAAAATCAGCATTCACAGTATTAATGATGAAGTATGTTTGTAGAGATGAAAACGAGAAGAAATGGGAAAAGATTTCCCTAATTTGTTGTAATAAATTACCAAATTATCTTTTAGTCTAACCATTGATTTATGTTTGTTCGTTTTTGGTTGTTACGGTTTATTTAACGATATAAACTCGATTCAAACGTTTGTTGTCGTTACGGTTTATTTAGCAATATAAACTCGATTATGTTATAAAAGACTGAATATCAATATATGAGTATTAATGTTGGGTTTATTGAAAGAAATTAGTAATTGTTAGTGTTAATATAAATATGTAGGGTCTAACTAATCTATTCAATATATCTCACGTATTATGTTAGATTTACGAAGCAAGAATGTTTTATTATACCAACTCCCATATAAAGATCTCTAAAAATTTAAGCTAATACAATCTCACATCAACATCCGTTAAAATGTCGTCCGCTAAACAAAAAATCGCAACATCACACACGTTAAGCTTTTTTAAGTTAATAGTCGGGTAATAATATTTAAAATTGATTGATATCACATATAGCCGATCAATGAATTAGGACGATAGTAACTTTGTATTCATCGTGAAGATGAAAACAACAACACGGCATGAAAGTGAAATAAATTTCTCAAATACCGTAGAGAGACTTACACAAACACAAAAAAAATGTAACAACCCGTGAATTTTCACGGGCCACTAAACTAGTTTGGTTTCAATGGAGACATTTAAATGCCATTAGATTATCTTTTTAGACGTGTCGAAATCCATCGAAACAAGTTCGATACTCCATTTCATACAGTGTCTGAGAGTTCTAATAATCATTGTTAGGCATTCTATTGCTATCGATAAATTTTCGTCAAAAAAATATTTGTGTTTTAGATCAACTTTCACCGCTTTAAAAAATTGCAAAAACGGTATCCATGTTTTTTCGACCTTTTGGGTCTCGGAATAAAATAGATCCATATTTGCAACAGCGAAATTCCACCCGAAATAAAAGGCCCTGGTACAATATGAGGGTTATTTAGATTTCCATAGAGATATTTGAAAGTCATAAGATTGTGTTTTGAGACATGTCAGAATCTATTCAAACAAGTTCTATACTTCATTTTATATCGTGTGTGAGGGTTCTATAATTCTAACAACTTTTCATCAAAATACATTTGTGCTTTAGAACAACTTCAACATTTTCAAAAATAGTAAAAATGACCGATTTTGAAGGTTATTATCCACGTTTTTTTAAACATTTTGGTTCTCAGAATAAAATAGATCTATATTCGCGCTAAACAAACTTCACCAAACACAATGTCCCAGTGTAATAAGAGAGACATTTGGATTTTAATGTAAAATTTTAAAAGCCATAAGAATATCTATTGAGACGCGTCAGATTCCTTCAAAACAATTTTGATACTCCATTTTAACCATGTTTGAGAGTTCTAATAATCATTTTGAGCATTCTATTACTATTGACAAGTTTTCATCAAAAAACATTTGTGCTTTAGAATAACTTTCGCCCTTTCAAAAATAGCTAAAAATGACCGATTTTGAAGGTTATTATCACATTTTTTCGGGCTTTTGGACCCCGAAATAAAATAGATCCATATTCGCGCTGACTAAACTCTACACCAAATACATTACCCCGCTGTAATATGGGGTCATTTTGATTTCAATGGAGACTTTTAACAGCCATATATAAGATTATCTTTTGAAACATGTCGGAATTAGTCAAAACAAGTTCGACACTCAATTTTTTATCGTGTCCGAGGGCTCTAATAATCATTGTTAGACATTCTATTCCTATCGACAAGTTTTCGTCAACAATTTTTTGTGCTTTAGAACAACTTTCACTGCTTTCAAAAATAGTATAAAACGACCAATTTTGAAGGTTAATTATCCAAGCTTTTTCGGGCTTTTAGGTCCCGGAATAAAATGGATCCATATTCGCGTTGAACAAACTCCCCACCAAATACCATGCGTCTATATAATATAAGGGTCGTTGGCATTTCAAAGGAGACTTTGAAAAGCCATAAGATTATCGTTTTAAACATGTTGAAATCTTTCGAAACAAGTTCAATACTCCATTTTATGCCGTGTCCGAGGGTTCTAATAATCATTGTTAGGCATTCTATTCCTGTAGAAAATATTTTGTCAAAAAGACATCCGCGCTTAAGATCAACTTCCAGCGCTTTCGAAAATAGCAAAAAACCACCGATTTTATTGAAGGTTATTATCCACGTTTAATCGGGCTTTTAGGGTTCCGAAATAAGATGGATCCACATTCACGCTGAACAAACTTTACACAAAGTACAAAGTCCTGGTGTAATATTAGGGTAATTTGGATTTCAATGGAGACTTTTAAAAGCCATTGGATTTAACTTTTGAAACTTGTCGGAATCCGTCGAAACAAGTTCGATTCTCCATTATTTATCGTGTCTGAGGACTCTAATAATCATTGGTAGGCATTCATATCTATCGACAAGTTTTTGTCAAAAAAAAATCGCACTTGAGAATATTTTTCTCCGCTATCAAAAACAAAAAAACGATCGAATAAATGCTCAAGTAACATCCCTCTAATGAAGTATAAGGTGGTGAAATTGGTTACATTGACAACATTTTCGTTTACGGGCGGACGCATCTGTTGCGGTGATGCGTGAAGAATCGGAGCTAAATGAGCGGGTAAGAGACCTGCAGGGCGCGAGGGACCAATTTTGGAGCCAAAAGATGAAACAAAAATGGGTGAAAGAAGGTGACATCAATTCAGCCTACTTTCATGGGATTTTGAGGGCTCGTCGAGTCCAGAATGCTATTGTTAGGATTGCCGATTCTGATGGACAAATGTGTGAGTCGAAGATTGCAATTGAGTAGGCCTTCACTAAGTATTATTCGACGCTGCTGGGTGAGTCACGGAGCGTGGAAAAGGTGAGCATGGGTTTAGTTCGCCGAGGCAAGACTTGTACTGAAGCTCATCGGGCTATGTCGGAGGCCGCTGTTTTACCTGATGAGATCAAGCGCGCGATGTTCAGTATTCCGGGAGACAAAGCCCCAGGGCCGGACGGGTTCTCGAGCCAATTCTTTGTCGACTCTTGGGACAAGACTTCTTCATCTCTGGTAAGCTCCTGAAACAATTAAACTGTTCTAATATATCGCTAATTCCTAAGGTGAGTAAGCCACAGTTGGTGAAAGAGTTTCGTCCGATCTCGTGCTGTAATGTATTGCGAAAATCATTTGTACAAGATTAGCCGGTATTTTACCTCAAATAATATCCCCGACTCAAGGAGGTTTTATTGAAGGGAGAAGTATTGTGGAGAATGTGCTTATTTGTCAGGATTTGGTTAGATTGTATAAAAAGGGGCGTGTATCACCGAGATGTTTGTTTAAAGTCGACATTCACAAGGCGTATGATAGCGTCGAGTGGAGTTTTGTGGATCAAATGTTGATAGCTCTTGAATTCCCGGATCATTTTCGTGAATTGATTATGGAGTGTGTCACAACTGTTTCCTACTCTATTTGCGCTAATGGGGATAACTTTGGCTTTTTGCGGGGAAAGAGGGGTCTGAGGCAGGGTGATCCTATGTCTCCGCTGCTTTTCACGATCTGTATGGAATATTTCTCGCGTATTATGTCCTTTGGCCTTGAGGAAATGAGATTCAAATATCACCCGAAATGTGGGGCGATGAAACTTAGTCATTTGTTATTTGCTGATGATCTTCTCCTTTTTTGTAAGGGAGACTCGGAATCGATGGAGACTTTATGGAGGGCCTTCGCTATGTTTAGTAGAGCGTCTGGACTGAGTATTAGTGTCGGTAAGTCTCATGCTTATTGTGCTGGAGTAGATGATGACAGAAAGGCTGCTATTTTACAGTTTGCAGGATGTGTCGAGGGTTCGATGCCCTTTCGGTACCTCGGATTGCCGATCCAAAGTACTCGATTGGGGAAAAGTGACTGTAATATCCTGCTGGCGCGTATTATTGCTAGAATTTCTAGCATTGGAGCCCGTAAGCTTCCGTATGCCGGTAGACTGACTTTAGTTCAGTCTGTGTTATCTCAACTACACAACTACTGGGCTATGGTTTTTATTATTCTGAAGTATGTAATGGCTCGAATCGGTAATATTTGTCAGAACTTCCTGTGGGATGGGGGTGTGGAGGGCTCTAATCGGGCACTTGTTAGTTGGGAAAAAATTTGTTGCTCGAAGAGGGAAGGGGGGCTCGGACTCAGGGATTTGACCATTTGGAATGAGGTAGCTGTGGCTAAGTTGGCCTCATGGCTGTTCGATCAGCCAGACCGACTATGGGTGAGATGGGTGAGCAATATTTATCTCAGAGGAACACCTTTGCGCGACTATCGGCCGTACGCGGACGTCACGTGGGCGTGGAGGAAGATTTGTCATATGAAGGAAAAGATAAAGGACATGTATGTTGCGGGTGGGTGGCATGGCTCGAATAAGGCCTACTCGATTACTAAAGCTTACGACGAGGTTCGACCTCATCGTCCTGTGGTCACGTGGTGGAGACTGGTTTGGAGTAATTGGAGTGTCCCTAAACATAGCTTCATTTCGTGGTTAGTTTATAGAGGAGCATTGAATACGAGAAGCAAACTTTTGAGAATTGGGGTTACCGATTCGGATCGTTGCTATTTGTGTGATTTGCGGGAGGAGAGTCTAGAACACTTATCCGTTGGGTGTTGTTGGAGCTCCCGGGTTGTGGGCCTGTTGGGGGAATGGGTGGGGAAGAGCATACCTAGCACTATCGGGTTACAGTGGGCGAAGAGAATAAGGGGATCGAAGTTCCAGTGTAACATCTTGCGGGTGATGATCAATGCGACTATCTACATGATTTGGGGCCAACGTAATAAGTGCAGATTTGATGGAACTTTATTACGACCCCAATGTGCTACTGAATTGATTAAAGTGGATGTGAGGAATAGAATATTGTGTAAGATTAAATATCCCGTCTCTGCTAAATATGCTAGATGGATACATAAATTGATGTAGTCATTGGCCTTGTAAATTGGACTATTATTCTTTGATAATATATTATTACCTTTCACCAAAAAAAAAACATCAGTCTACACGGCCCCTTTCAAACATCTTCTTCCACGCCCAAGTAACATAAGTATTTGGGTGATAGTCACTCCACACGACCCCTTTCAAATAAATGCTATTGACCCACCGAACCCACAAGCGATCCGGCTGATCAAACACCCACGAGGCCAACTTAGCTACAGCTGCCTCATTCTAAGTAGAGATATCTCGAAGGCCCAGTCCACTTTCCTCCTTAGGACAACAAAGTTTCTCCCAACTCACTAGAGCTCGATTCGTACCTTCCACACCGTCATCCCACAGGAAATTGCGGCATATAGAACTAATTCGAGCCATAACATATTTCGGGATAATAAAAACATAGCCCAATAATTATGCAGCTGAGATAAAACAGCATGAACCAAGGTCAATCTTCCCGCATAAGATAGCTTTCGGGCACCAATACTACTAGAGATTCTCTAAATAATACGAGCTAGCAATTTTTCACAGTCATTCTTACCTAATCGGGTACTTTGGATAGGCAATCCAAGATAACGAAAAGGCATCGTACCTTCAACACATCCGGAGAACTGTTATATAGCTGCTTTCATATCCTCATCGACTCTTGCAAAATACGCATGGGACTTGCCAACGTTAATACTCAACCCCGAGGCTTGGCTAAAAATGCACGCCATAAAAACTCCATCGACTCCGTCTCCCCTTTGCAAAAAAGAAGCAGATCATCAGCAAAGAGTAAATGGGTAAGCTTCACCGGGCTACATTTTGGATAATATTTGAAATTTTTTTTGGTGAAAGGTAAATTATATTAATGGTAACCAAATATCGTGGGGAGACCCCTTACATGATCAAATTTTCCAACCAGAGTCTATCCTTTTGGTGGATAGCTCCTTTACAACAAACATCAATCCTAACTTTTGTATCACTTTGGATACATTTCAACACATGAGTAGGTCTAAGAATACTATTCTCAACTCTAGCTCGATTCCTTTGCATCCAAATGTAGTATATCGTAGCATTTATCAGGCCATTTAGCACTCCTCTCCTTAGTTTGGACCCTCTTCTAGCCAATCTCCAATTGTTGACATTAGAAACGGGGATAGAAACACCGTTTCATCTGCTCACCAAAGACAATAACTGGCTGCTGTACGGGCAGGAAAAGAACAGGTGGTCCGCGTCCTCCTCGGCCGAACCACAGATGCAGCAGTCTGAATCTTGCGCAACTCCATAGGCATATAATTTCTTCTTTGTTTTGAACGCATCATGTTGATATACCCAATTAATAATATTTGAAATTTCTATCCATCTTGCCACGAGTCAAAATTCGAGAAAAATATTCCATGCATATCGTGAATAGCAACGGAGACATTGGGTCACCTTGTCTCAATCCCCTTTTTCCTCGGAAAAATCCGAAAATATCCCCATTAGCACAAAGAGAATACGAGACCGACTTGACACACTCCATAATCAGCCCGCGGAAATGGTCAGGGAAATCTAACGCACACAACATTTGATCCACAAAACTCCACTCCACACTGTCGTATGCCTTATGAATATCAACTTTAAACAGACAACAAGGCGAGATACGGCCCCTCTTATACATTCTGACCAAGTCCTGACAAATCAGCACATTCTCCACAATACTCCTTCCCTCAATAAATCCTCCTTGAGTAAGAGAAATTAAATCGGGCTAAACCCAGGCTAGCCTCGTACATATTATTTTAGCAATACATTTGTACAAAACATTGCAGCAAGCAATCGGCTAGAATTCTTTGACAGTTTGAGGTCTATTCACCTTGGGGATCAACGTGATATTAGCACAATTTATCTGTTTCAGAAGCTTACCTGAGATAAAAAATCTTGGATAGCTTTAACAATGTCTTCTCCAATAATGTCCCACGAAGCAATAAAAAATTGACTCGGAAAGCCATCAGGACCCGGCGCTTTGTCTCGAGGAATATGTACTACACATCGCACTTTTGATTTCTTCCTCAATTACCCTCGCTTTCATCCAATTCTTGTGCTCTTCGGTACATAACTTGCCCTTACGAACAATGCTCAAATTAATTGGCTCCACGCTCCGAGAGTCACCTAAGAGTGACATGTAGTCGCTAAAAAACGCTCCTTCAATGTCAGTTTTATTCACGCATTCCTGTCCGGCAGCATCTACTATTTTGGCAATTGCATTGTGCGTTCTCCTCTCTCTCAATAGTTCGTGAAAGTATGCCGAATTCACATCTCCGTCCTTGACCCATTTTTGCTTCGCTTTCTGGCTCCAAAAGTCAGCTCTCGCAGCCTGTAACGAGCGCACCTGCTTATGCGTCTCAATTTCTTCCTGCATCACAGCGTGGCTGCTGTCAGTTCTCAGCCAAACCTGTAGCATTTCGAGCCTCATTTCAGCTTGCTTGCACCGATTCTCAATATATGAAAAACAAGTGGCATTCAATTCCTTCAACGGTCTCTTTAAACTTCGAAGTTTGGAGACAACTTAAACTCCCCTGATGTTCGAACTCCAGGCCTTCGAAACACAGTTCTTATACTCCGGCGCTCTACTCCACATATTCATATATTTGAAGCTTCGATTCTTCCTTACCGGAGGTTGCTCAAGCTGCACAATACATGGGCAATGATCAAAAGTGCCCTCCGGCAAGAAATTCGCAAACTCATTCGGAAATAACCTCATCATCTCGTCATTAACCAAACAACGATCAATGCGACTATATACTCTAGTTTCCGCAACTTTGTGCTTATTGTTCCAAGTGAACCACGACCCACTAGCCTTTAAATCACTTACCTCGCAATTAGCCAAACAATCACAAAATTGATTCATATCCTCATCCAAAGATGCACCACCAAGCCGTTCTCGAGCATCAATAACACAGTTAAAGTCACCCAATATCATCCAAGGACCCCTCGAAGCATAGGATTCAAGTTTTCGCCAAAGCTCAACTCTCTCCGAGGCAGAATTAAAAGCATAAACAAACGTAAGCAAATAATCCTTCCTCGAATTTGTTGACACCCTAACATGAATGCTTTGATTACTATACTCCAAAATCGTCAAGTTAACCCTTTCATGTTTCCATAAGAGCCAGACTCGACCTTCTACATGACAGTGATTATTCGTCGTAATGCTCCATTCATAGAATATGTTCTGATGAACTTTGGCATACAATTTATTCTTTATTTTTGTTTCAAGTAGACCAAATATATCTACCTCCTGCTTCCTAATGAAATCGCTTGTTGCACGCTGCTTATTTATATTACACATGTTGCGTACATTCCAATAGCCTATATTATGTACCTCCATGTACAACTAAATCCAAACCGGCCCCTTCCTTTTCATTGACCCTCCCTTTCCGAGGAGAACCCTTCAACACCTCAGCGAAAGGGATCCCCGGATTCACCACATTATTACTCCTCGGAATATGAGTCGAAGCAGCTGCGCCCGTCTTCAGTCTCAGTTTAGCCTGAAAAGCAGCAGGCCTGACAGGCTGAACTGTCTGCTGTCGCGGACCAGGCAGCACTGCCCCTCCCTCATTCCTTTTCTGTTTTGCCTCAACTCTTGCTTTTTTCAACTCCTCTTTTTTACAGTCATTCCAATCATGACCGTAATTTTTGCATTTGGTGCACCGAATGGGTTTCCACTCATATTTAACTAGAATTTCAACCTCATTCCCATGCTCATCCAAAAATTTGACATAGTTCTTAAATTTCTGTCCCACTTTTGCCAGTACCATAACCCTAGCATACCCCAATCTAGTGCGCTCGTCCGTAGCTAAATCAGATTTAACATACGGTCCCACTAAAGAGGCTATCCAGGGTAGGCATCGACCCCAAAATAAACTTCAAAGGTAACTCATGCAATTGTATCCAAACGGGCACTTCTTGCACATCTTCTTTGTCTAATTTAGCATCCGGTGTCCATTCTTTCACAATTAAGGGCTTATTTTCAAACATAAACAAGCCATAATTAAGAATTTTTACCTTAGCTTTCTGTGGAAAATTCCATTAGGGAGGAATGAAATCTTGTCTATTGCATGTTCTTTCCAAATTCGCTTCACGTAACCCTCCACTACTTCCCATGGGGGATTGGCGCCCATGATGAAGCAATAGGCCGCGTTACTCCAATACTCGACCTCTTCCTCAACATCATCTTCCGAGAACCTCATCAATTCCTCTTCCTCCTCGACATCAATCACTTTTTTCCCATCCCTTTGCTTCCACCCAATACTGTCAATGGGTTTTGACTCAGGTATAGGGTTAGTTTCAGAGACATACTCTGAGACTTCCTCCGTAACTTCCTCCTCTTCGGAATCAAATTCATAATTCAGTCCAGGAATCTCGTTAATCATATTGTTTCCCGAAGCATTATCCTCCGCCTCCATCGATTTAGTTTTCATTGCTATTTTACGTAGCATTTCTTCCTTTGCAGCGCGGGTCATCGGTTTAGGACCCTTCGCTGCCGATCGATTCTTTTTCCTCATCAGTTCGTGAACAAAATACGCAAATCAGAAATGTCGTCGTCAGTTGTCAGCCTGCGCCGGAATTCTCCCTATCTAGAAACGCTAGATTTTCGTCGGAAATTGCCAGAGAGAAAATTTTTTGATTTTGATTTTGATTTTGAATTTTGAAAGTTATTATCCACGTTTTATTGGGTTCTAGGTCCCGAAAAAAATGGATCCATATTCGTGTTGAACAAATTTCACATCAAATACACTGCCCCTATGTAATATGAGGGTCATTGACATTTCAAATGAGACTTTAAAAAGACATAAGATTATCTTTTGAAACGTGTCGAAATCCGTCGAAACAAATTCGATACTTCATTTTATGCCGTGTCTGAGGGTTCTAATAATCATTGTTATACATTTATTTCTGTAGAAAATATCTTGTCAAAAAAATATTCGCCCTTAAGATCAACTTTCAGCGTTTTCGAAAATAACAAAGAACGACTGATTTTGAAGTTCATTATCCATGTTTTTTCGGGCTTTTGGGTCCCGAAATAAAATGGATCCACTTTTGCACTGAACAAACACCACACCAAATACCAAGCCATGGTGTAATATTAGGACCATTTGGATTTCAATGGAGACTTTTAAAAGCCATAAGACTTAAATTCTGAAATGTGTCAGAATCCGTCGAAACAAGTTCGATTCTCCATTATTTATCGTGCATGAGGGCTCTAATAAACATTTGTAGGCATTCATACATGTCGACAAGTTTTCGTCAAAAAATATTCGCTCTTGAGAATAACTTTCACCGCTTTCGATAATAGCAAAACACGATCGATTTTAAAGGTTATTTATCCACATTTTTTCGGGCTTTTGGGTCCCGGAAAAAAAAGGGTCTGTATTCGCGTTGAACAAACTTCACACGAAATACAATGCGCCTATGTAATATGTGGGTCATTGACATTTCAAAGGAGACTTTAAAAAGTAATAAGATTATCTTTTGAAACATGTCCAAATCCGTCGAAACAAGTTTGATACTCCATTTTATGTCGTGTCTGGGGGTTAATAATCATTTTAAGCCATTCAATTCCTGTAGAAAATATTTTGTCAAAAAACATTCGCGCTTAAGATTAACTTCCAGCACTTTCGAAAATAGCAAAAAACGACCGATTTTGAAGATTATTATCTAAGTTTTTTCTAGCTTTCGGGTCCGGGAATAAAATACATCCACAGTCATGTTGAACAAACTCCACACCAAATATATAGCCCTGGGGTAATATTAGGGTCATTTAAATTTCAATGTAGACTTTTAAAAGCCATATGATTATCTTTTGAAACGTGTCGGAATGCGTCGACACAAGTTCCATTCTCCATTTTTTATCGTGTTGAGGGCTCTAATTATCATTGTTAGGCAATCTATTACTATCGACATGTTTTCGTTAAAAAACATTCGCGCTTAAGATCAACTTTCACGCTATCGAAAATAGCAAAAAAACAACCGATTTTGAAGGTCATTATCCCCATTTTTTCGGGCTTTTGGATCACGAAATAAAATTGATCCATACTCGCGTTGTACAAACTTCACACCAAATACAATGCCCCTATGATATATGAGGATCATTGGCATTTCAATGGAGACTTTAAAAAGACATAAGATTATCTTTTGAAACGAGTCAAAATCCGTTAAAACAAGTTCGATACTCCATTTTATGTCGTGTCTAGGGGTTCTAATAATTATTGTTAGACATTATATTCCTATAGAAAATATTTTCTCAAGAAAACATTCGCGCTTAAGATCAACTTCCAGCGCTTAAAAAAAGCAAAAACAACCGATTTTGAAGGTTGTTATCCATATTTTTTCGGGCTTTTGGGTCTCGGAATAAAATAGATCTATATTCGTGCTAAACAAACTCCACACCACACCAAATACATAGCCCTGGTGTAATATTAGGGTCATTTGAATTTCAATGGAGGCTTATAAAAAGTGATAAGATTTACCTTTCGAAGCGTGTCGGAATCCCTCAAAACAAGTTCGATTCTCCATTTTTTATCGTGTCTCGGGGCTCTAATAATCATTGTTAGGCATTCTATTACTGTCGACATGTTCGCGCTTAATATCAACTTTCAGTGATATTGAAAATAGCAAAAAACGACCGATTTTGAAGGTTATTATCCATGTTTTTTCGGGCTTTCGGGTCCCGAAATAAAATGGATTCATATTCGCGTTGAAAAAATTACACACCAAATACAATGCCCCTATATAATGTGAGGGTCGTTGGCATTTCAAAGAAGACTTTGAAAAGCCATAAGATTATCTTTTAAAATGTTTCAAAATCCATTAAAACAAGTTCGATACTCCATTTTATGTCATGTCTGGGGGGGTTCTATTAATCATTGTTATGCTTTCTATTCCTGTAGAAAATATTTTGTCAGAAAAACATTCGTGCTTAAGATCAACTTCCAGTGCTTTCGAAAAAAAAAGCAAAAACGACCGACTTTGAAGGTTATTATCCATGTTTTTTCACGTTTTTTGGGTTCCGAAATAAAATGGATCCACATTTGCAATGAAAAAACTCTACATCAAATACAATGTCCCGTTTTAATATGAGGGTCATTTCGATTTCAAAATGCAGACTTTTAAAAGTAATAAGATTATCTTTCGAAACGTGTCGGAATCCCTCGAAATAAGTTTGATTCTCAATTTTTTATCGTGTCTGAGGGCTCTAATATTTATTGTTAGGTATTCTATTACTATCAATATGTTTTCGTCAAAAAACATTCGCGCTTAAGATAAATTTTCAGCGCTATCGAAAATAGCAAAAAAAAACCTATTTTGAAGGTTTTTTTTTTTGGTAAAAGGTAAGTATGTATTAAAAAATGATGTTCACTGTACAAATGGACGGCTACAGCAAATTATGCAGCCATCTCGCATCTCTTGATCGTAATGGGTATTTAATCATAGCCATAATTCTATTCCGAACATCTACCTTAATCATCTTAACAACCTGTATGGGGCGCTGAACGGCGCCATCAATTCGACACAAGTTGCGTTGCCTCCAAACATGATAGATCATGGCGTTAAATAATGCCCGAATAATGTTGCATTGCAACTTAGAACCACGGACCTTGCAGGCCCAATGTAACGCACCCAAGGATGGGATTTTCTTCCTCGTCCACTCGCTCATGCTTTTAACAACCTTGGCACTCCACTCACAATCAAAGAAAAGGTGCTCCAAACTTTCTTCATGTGCTTCACATAAAAAACAACGGTCAGAGTCAGCAACACCAAATCTAACCAGATTAACCCTAGTGTTTAAAGCCCTCCTAAACACAAGCCACGAAATGAAGCTATGTTTAGGAATGCTCCAACCACTCCAGACGAGGCGGGCCCAAGGCATCTTCGGGCTGTGAACCCGAATACCCTCATAACCCTCCGAGATGTTATAACGAGGACGTGACCCATGCCACAGATCGTTCACATACATATGCTTAATTTTTTCCTTAGCCTGACAGATTTTTCTCCAGGCCCAGGTGACATCGGTGTTAGGCTGATACTCTCGCCAATCACGCCCTTTCAGGTAAACAGCATTCACCCACCTAACCCATAAACGATCAGGTTGATCAAACACCCAGGAAGCTAACTTAGCCACCGCAGCCTGATTCCACAAAGTCAGGTCCCTCAGACCCAATCCACCTTCCAATTTAGGACAGCATAACTTCTCCCAACTTACTAGCGCCCGATTATTTCCTTCCACCCCGCCATTCCAAAGGAAATTGCGACATAAAGAAATAATTCTGGACATAACATAAGTCGGGATAATAAACACCATAGCCCAGTAATTGTGGAGCTGAGACAACACAGACTGAACTAAAGTCAGTCTACCTGCATAGGAAAGCTTCCGCGCTCCAATACTCGAAATACGCGAGATGATTCGGGCAACTAGCGATTCACAATCAAGCTTACCAATTCGGGTACATTGGATCGGAAGACCCAAATAACGAAAGGGTAACGTACCTTCAACACAGCCCGAAAATTGAAGAATAGCAGCTTTCTTACCTTCATCCACCCCCGCGAAATAGGCTTGAGATTTGCCTACGCTAATAATCAGCCCCGAGGCTCTGCTAAAACTAGCAAAGGCCCTCCACAGAAACTCCATTGAAGCCGTGTCCCCTTTGCAGAAAAGCAGGAGGTCATCCGCAAACATGAGATGAGTTAACCTCATCGGGGCACACTTCGGATGGTACCTAAACTTCTTGTCAATTTTACCAAATCTAAGGATACGAGAGAAATATTCCATACAAATAGTAAAGAGCAAAGGTGACATAGGATCACCCTGCCTTAACCCTCTCTTCCCCTGAAAAAACCCGAAAGAATCACCATTAACACAGAGCGAGTACGAGACTGAAGTGACACACTCCATGATCAGACGGCGGAAATGATCCGGAAAATCCAAGGCTCGAAGCATCTGATCAAGGAAATCCCATTCCACACTATCATAGGCCTTATGTAAATCAACCTTGAATAAGCATCTAGGAGAAACGCGCCCTCTTCTATACATCTTAACAAGGTCCTGACAGATCAAAACATTCTCAACAATACTCCGGCCCTCAATAAAACCTCCCTGTGTAGGAGAAATTATTTGGGGAAGAACCTTGGCCAATCTCGAACATATTAGTTTAGCGATACATTTGTACACAACATTACAGCACGCGATAGGCCTAAATTCTTTGACAGATTGAGGCCTGCTCACTTTAGGAATTAACGTAATGATAGCACAGTTCAGCTGTTTCAGCAGCTTACCTGAAACGAAGAAGTCCTGAATAGCGCTAACCACATCCCCTCCAACAATGTCCCACGCATCAATAAAAAATTGGCTTGTGAAACCATCCGGACCCGGAGCCTTGTCCCGATGAATATCATGAAGGGCCTTCTTGATTTCCGCCTCAGTCACACATGTCAAGAGCGAGGTTTTATGTTCAGCAGAGCAAATATTCCCCAGCCGAACCGTATCCACACACACAGGTTCAACCGGCCTCGAGTCCCCTAAAAGCGAGTGGTAATACCGCAGGAAAGCTGATTCAATCTCAGGCTTGCTCGAACACTCCAAACCCTCAGCATCAACCAATTTGGAGACCGTATTGTGAGCCCGTCGGGCTCTCAAAATGCCATGGAAGTACGCGAAGTTAACATCGCCTTCTTTAATCCATCTCTGTTTCGACTTTTGGGCCCAGAAATCAGCGCGTGCAGCTTGGAGAACCCGCACAGCCTCATTAGCTTCCGCCTCTTCCCTTAAAAGCGCAGGCGAGCGGTCAGTCCGCAGGCGCAGCTGTAGGTCCGCCAGACCTGTTTCTGCCAGGCTGCAGCGATGCTCAATGTCAGAAAACGATGAAGTATTCAGTAACTTCAAGGGCGCTTTAAGCTTCCTTAGTTTCGACACCAAACGGAACATCTTGGTACCTGCAATAAGGCCATCCCAAGTTGTCCCAACACAGTTTAGAAAATCCGGAGATCGGCTCCACATGTTCATGTACTTGAAGGAACGATTCTTCATACTCGGGGGATTCTCAAGTTGGACGATACACGGACAATGATCAAAGGTCCCTTTCGGAAGGAAATTAGCGAAACCATCCGGAAATAACCTCACCATATCATCATTCACCAAACACCGATCGATTCGGCTAAAAACTCTAGTCTCCACTACTTTGTGTTTATTATTCCAGGTGAACCAAGAGCCACTAGCCCGAAAATCACCAACTTCACAATTCGCAATGCAATCACGAAATTGGTTCATTTCTTCTTCCGACGAGTTTCCCCCGAGTCTCTCCCGGGCATCTATAACACAGTTGAAATCACCCATAATCATCCAAGGACCCATATGAGCATAAGATTCCAGTTTGCGCCAAAGAACACTCCGCTCCGACACCGAATTAAAAGCATACACAAAAGTCAACAAATAATTCTTCCCCGAAGCCGTAGTGACCTTGACATGGATACTTTGCGCGGTATACTCCAAAATCAGCAAATCAACCTTGTCATGCTTCCAAAGAAGCCAAACACGGCCACCCTCACCACAGTGATTATTTGTAGTGATACTCCACTCAGAAAACACATTTTGATACACTTTCGCATACGCCTTATTCTTTATTTTAGTCTCGAGTAAGCCAAACACATCTACTTGTTGCTTCCTAATAAACTCACTAATAGCACGCTGCTTATTTATATTACACATGCCGCGTACATTCCAACACCCAATATTATGTATTTCCATGGACAACTAATTCCAACCCAACCCCTTCATTCCTCATGACCACCTCTTTTCTCGGGGAACCCATTATCATGTCAGCATAAGACACCCCAGGTTCTCTTTCTCTAGAAGGTTTCGACACTTTAGGAACCGGTCCACTCGGTCTTTGTGAAGATGGCAAAACTTTAGCAGCGGACGTGCTACCCTCACCATTATCACCTTGTGGTCTGGTCGCCACAATCAGCCTTGCCGGCTGCTGTTTTGAACCAGCCCCCCTTTCTATTTTCTTCTGTTTCAAGTCTTGCCTCGCCTTTCTCAACTCATCTTTCCTACATTCCTTGCTCTCATGGCCATACCCTCGTGCACCAAATAGGTTTCCACTCATATTTGACACAAATTTCAATAACGTTCTCCTTCTCATCTAGAACTTTGATTTCACTCCTAAATTTTTGGCCAACCTTTGCCAAGACCATGACTCTAGCATACCCAAGCCTAGACCGTTCTTCCGTAGCCAAGTCAGACTTGACATACGGACCCACTAGGGAGGCTATCCTGGGCAAACATCTACCCCAAAATTTCAAAGGTAGGTCATGTAATTGAATCCAAATAGGCACTTCCTGAATATCATTTTTATCTAGCTTGGCATCCGGGGTCCATTCTTTCACAATCAGGGGTTTATTATCAAACATGTAAAGGCCATGGTCAAGAATTTTTACCTTAGCTGCTTTATCCTTGAACCGGACTAGGAAGATACCATTCGGGAGAAAGGATATCTTGTCAATTCCGTGTTCTTTCCAAATCCGTCTCACAAACCCTTCCACCACTTCCCAGGGCGGATTAGCACCCATGATGAAACAGAAAACAGCGGAGCTCCAAAATTCTATCTCGTCATCCACATCGTCCTCAGAAAAGCGTAGCATCTCTTCGTCGTCCTCCATGTCAACTATCCTCTTCCCTTCCCGCTGTTTCCAACCCCCTGCATTCTCTAAAATCTCGGCCCCTGTTTCCGGCACAAAATCCGGCACCTCCTCATCCTCCAGATCAGAGACGTAATTAAGTCCTGGAATTTCGATCACCGTGTTCTGTCTGGTCTTCAGTTCGTCATCCAATTTTGAGTTTTTGACTACCTTTCGCAGAAGCTCCTCTTTTGCCTTCTTTGTAACAGGCTTCATAGCCCTAGCACCTCTCAATATAGCCGTTGCTTTTTTTCTCATCGTTACGTCGTGAGGGAAACGGCGTTGTCCAGCCTAGTCGGAGACAGGGCCAGAACCGCCACGAAATAAAGCCGCCGGAGTTCGCAGAAAATGCTCGTCGGAAATCTCCAGAGGAACTCAAGGGTTTTTTTTTTGAAGGTTATTATCTATTTTGAAGGTTATTATTACTGTTTTTCAGGCTCTTGGTCCCGAAACAAAATGGATCTATATTCGCATTGAACAAAATCCACACCAAATCAATGCGAGGTTCTTTGGCATTTCAAAAGAGACTTTGAAAAGCCATAAGATTATCTTTTGAAACGTGTCAAAATTTATCAAAACAAGTTCGATACTCCATTTTATGTCGTGTCTGGGGGTTCTAATAATCATTGTTAGGCATTTTATTCCTGTAGAAAATATTTGGTCACAAAAACATTCGCGCTTAAGATCAACTTCCATCGCTTTCGAAAATAGTAAAAAATGATCGATTTTGAAGGTTATTATCCACGATTTTTCGGGCTTTTGGGTCCCGGAATAAAGATCTACATTCATGCTGAACAAAATCCACACTAAATACATAGCTCTGTGTAATATTAGGGTTATTTGGATTTCATAGAGACTTTTAAAAGTGACATGTGCTAAATTTAGTCCATTTTTCCTTCTATTTAGACTCACTTTCCTTCGTTTTTTGTGAGATTATAACGCGATTGTCGCTCTATTCTTAGTCTTTCTCACATTAGCGTCTTTTTTGTGTATTTTACGTGTTTTTGGGTAATTTTTCTATTTATTTTGTTAGAGTTCGTCTCCAAGAGCATGCCTGAGTTTTCACGAGCACTAGAGAGTGGAATACTGTCTAGAAGCATCTCATGAAGCCAAAAAGTCCAAGCAACAAGGAGCAAAACAAGGAAAGAGGTCAAAGAATCTATCGGGTGAAGTTTCACCCGATGAGATCTCACCGAGTGAAGTTTCGTTCCGGCGACATATCTGCCTCCCCGAAGATCTTCATTAAGTGAAACCACCGGGCGAAATGACCGGGCGAAACTTTTACCCACTAGGCGTAGTTTCGCCCGACGGTATTTGATGCGTGTCGTAACCGTAGTCAAAATTAAATTTATAATTCACTTACAAGACTCTAACTAACTAATAGTAGGACAAGTAAGGGTCGAACTCATAGGGACTAATGATATTATCTCAGATTAATTTAGTATTATTTATTTAGTTATATAAGTATAAATAGAATAATGGGGGGTTTGTTTAGGTTGGTTTTATACTCAACTAACTAACTAAAATTAAATAAGTAAAACTAATAATACTAATAATCGCAATAAACAGGTGGAAAGTTCTTATAATGAATAAATAGGATATACGCAATTTTCTATAGATGTCGGGTAAAATCATCGATTCTCTTAATCAATTATATTGGATAGATTAGTTAATCGGTTAATCCTTGAACGCAAGTAAATTACCAATTTTATCTTTCTGACTCGTTAAACCCTGTGAACGCACGCAAGTTTAATCATAACCAATTTATCAAATTAACCGTGAACGCATGAATCAAATTAATAAATTAAGTTGCTTTAAGATCACTAATCAGTTGAATAAAATATAACCAGAACGCTGCAATTATATCTGACTCAACTACTACACAAGATTCTAGCAATTAAGATTAGATCAGAACGCTGCAACCTAACCAAAATTACTATTAATTCAACGATCGATTCATGAATACAATTAAGTTGGCCAAACAAAATTAATAAATACGAATCAGATAGTCAAATAACGAATCTTATATAAATATCCAACAAAGTAATTAATCAATCAAAACAATATCATAATCTCATAAACCCTAACATCAATAGTCAATTACATACTCCAATTGAAAATTACTCTAAACTAAACATAATAATAGTAAAAATAAGATAAAGATTAGAAAAGCTCATAAAAATTGAGACGAAATTTGATTAGAATGAAGTTAGCCCGTCGTGTTGTTCTCCGTCTTATGCGTCTGCTTCTGTCTTCCCCTGTTCTCTCCTTCTTTTTTTCCTCTTCTTCTTTTCCTCCTTCCTTTCTGTTCTTCACATGGTTCTTCTTCTTTTTATATATTTTTTTTGTTTTATTTTCTTTCCTTCTTATTCTCTAACTAAATCTTTTATTTTCTTTCTTTGTTTTATTGTTTCCTACACCTTCTTTTGTAATAATGGGTTTCAACCCAATAGTTTGGTGTCAAAATCTACTGGTTTGCTGCCTTGTAACTCGATTTCGATCTAGTAGATGACGAAATTTAATGTTGCTCTCGTCTATAAACTTGTAGGTCTCGAACTCAGTTGTCCAACGCATCTCAAATCACTTAATTCCAATATCGTATGAGTTAGATATCGTCGTCTTAAGATAGACCTACACAATGTATACGAGAATATATTATGTATTATTTGACCTTCAAATTAAATGGGTTATTCTAAATAATTTAAAAATAGATAATAAAACTTATTTTAACATGTAAATAATATTAACATATATATTAACCCGTTAAGTCATAAAAATACATTTTTAGCTCAAATAATATGAAAAATGACATAAAAATGATAATATTAAATGGGTAAAAATATGTATAAATATCGATTTATCAAATTTCCCACACTTAGTCCATTGTCGTCCTCGACAATGATTACTCAAGAGCTAACAAAAAAAATGAAAAATTAACCTTCAAATGTTTTAAACAAGCCCAACTAGGTACAATCGACGACAAACTAAAAATATTTAAGAAAACAATTTTTATAAGTTTGTAAACTTAAGAAAATAATTTCGAGTTAGATTAGCAAGTAATATATACATAAAATTTCTCCTCCCTTAAAGTATTCAATTAACTAATTTAACAACATATAACATGTTAAACCGCTTCTAAATTTAAATTATGAATAAACTCATCATCCTTCACACTCGGTTTAACTACCTTCGAATAATATATTTGTATTGACTCCAAAAGACGGGTTTCAGCAGTTTAAGGTCTTAGGGGAAGGGGATTTACTTTCATGTACATTTCTATTACCAGTTCAGTACGAGGATCATTCTCCCGAACATATAAGTCAAACTAGATACCCGTCTCACCTTTTCCGTACTTATTCTTTTTTCCTTTCTTTCTTGCTTTTTTCTCTTTTCATTTTTTTTTCATTCTTCATTCATTTTTTTCTTATTTTTTTCTTTCGATCAAGTGACCCATGTAGCGAGCTTTCAACCAATGACTCCCGCCCTTCCGGACAAAGCATTAGGCATTCTCCCAATCCCGTTAAGACTAGGTTCCCCTCGGATTTACTAACTCGAGTCACAAGAACGACTCACTCACTCTTGAGGTATCTAATCTTCCTTATCGTCCTAATTAGGAGTCACCTATGAAAGTAAATTAATTAGACAAGACCGGCTTACATCCCGTACCTCTAGAGTCAACGAAAAGTGTAGTTAAGGTAGCTAAAGTAAGTGTTATTCTTTATAATTCACTTATAAATCAGATTTAAAAGACTTAAAATATTATCTGTTATCAAATTAATTAATCCAAGTTCGATCGGGAGGAAAAATAATTGCATATATAACTTCAAAACTTTTTTTTTGTCCTTCATAGAAATCAATTTTTTTGTGACAAAATGTTAGATTAGGATTCGTCGTCAACTTCCCAAGTTTAGGTAGTTCAATAAAAAAAAGGCTAAAACTTTTAAGTTCAAATTTCTATCAAAAAATTTCGACAGCACTTCCCCTAAATATTCACATATCCCAAAATTTTAAAATACCCTGCAAAACACACATTCAATGTAATGACCACCCGCCAACTCCACATTCAGCAATAATCTATCTAATTTTCAATTTACCTCATCCCCACACTTAAATCCGACATTGTCCTCAATGTCAAAAGAGACAACAAAGAGCTAAAAATTTGCACACATAAATATATAAGAGGGATAAAGGTACTTAGCGGGTCTAGCGAAGTAGAAATATATGCATCTCGTCCACGTTGAATTTGAAAACGTCATCCCCTTGTCAGCTAGCACATGTTCAACAACGGATCACTGTTTTCTATTCTGCAAAATTCCAACACTGGACCAAGACAAGTGAAATAGGGGGAATGAAATATAAAGGAAAAATAAAACTAAGTAAAATAATTAGTAACGCATACAAATAAATATACAAGCTCGGGTTGCCTCCCGAGAAGCGCCTTATTTTACGTCGTGGCTCGACATGCTATTTCTCAATTTTCATAGGTTGGATCCTCCAAATCCATAATATCCACCCGATTGGCCTCGAATCCATCATAATATGGCTTAAGTCTATGACCATTCACTTTAAGTATTTTGCCTTACTCGCATCCTTTAATATATACTGCTCCATGATCAAACACCTTAAGAACCTCAAAGGGACCGATCCATCTTGATCTCAATTTTCCAAGAAATAATCTTAACCTAGAATTTTAAAAGAGGACTTTATCACCCACATTAAAGCTTTTTCTAGATAACATTTTATCTGATAAGCCTTAGCTTTCTCTTTGTAGATCCGAGAATTCTTATATGCATCATTCCTTATCTCTTCCAATTCTAGAATTTCTAGTTTTCTATGAGCAACAGACTTTTCATAATTAAAATTACACTTCTTAATTGCCCAAAATGCTCGATGCTCTAATTCAACTGGAAGGTGACAAGCTTTCCCAAATACCAAGCGATAAGGAGACATCCCTATTGGAGTTTTGTATGCAGTTCTATATGCCCATAATGCATCACCTAAACGCTTACTCCAATCCTTCCTATTAAGACTCACAACCTTCTCCAAAATTGATTTTATTTCTCTATTAGAAACCTCAGCTTGTCCATTAGTCTGTGGGTGATAAGCAGTAGAAACCTTATGAGTAACATGATATTTCCTAAATAAAGCCTCAATGATACGATTACAAAAGTGAGTCCCTCTGTCACTAATGATAGCTCTAGGAATATGAAACCTATTAAAAATTTGATTCCTAACAAACTCAGCAACCACCTTAGAATCATTAGTTCTAGTAGCCTTGGCCTCCACCCATTTAGAAACATAATCAACTGCTAAAAGAATGTAAGTATTCCCAAAAGACGATGGAAAAGGTCCCATAAAATCAATACCCCAAACATCAAAAACATCAGCTACAAATATGAAAGTAAGAGGCATTTGATCTCTCCTAGAAATATTACCACTTCTTTGACATTGATCACAAGTTTTCACAAAACTATAAGCATCTTTATGCAGAGAAGGCCAAAAGAATCCACATTCTAAAACTTTATGAGCTGTTCGTTTCGGGCCAAAATGACCCCCACACTCAAATGAGTGACAAAATTCAAGAATAGATTTACTTTCCTCTTCAGGCACACATCTTCTTATAACATTATCGGAACAAATTTTAAATAAATAAGGTTCATCCCAAATACAATATTTAACATCATGCTTAATTTTATCTTTTTGGGCTTTAGTAAGTTCCTTAGGAAACTCCTTTGATACCAAATAATTAACAATATCAGCATACCAAGGATATTTCTGCTAATGCATACAGTTATGTCTTGTTCCTTAACAATCCTACTAAGATGATCAGCAACTAAGTTTTCTGCTCCTTTATTATCTTTTATTTCTAAATCAAATTCTTGTAACAATAACATCCATCGTAACAATCTTGGTTTAGACTCTTTTTTTTTCAGCAAATATTTCAAAGCAGAGTGATCGGAATATACTACAACGTGGGTACCAAGCAAATACGATCTAAATTTTTCAAGAGCAAAAATAACAGCATACAATTCCTTTTCAGTGACAGTATAGTTGCATTGGGCTGGGTCAAGAGTTTTCGATGCATAATATATAACATGAGATTCCTTGCCTACTTTCTGCCCTAATACAGCTCCTACCGCTTTATCACTAGCATCACACATTATCTCAAAAGGTAATGACCAATTAGGAGGTTTAATCACTGATGCAGAAGTTAATTTATTTTTTAATGTGTTAAATGCTTCCTTACACTTATCATCAAACACAAATGGAACATCTTTAGCAAGTAAGTTAGATAAAGGTGATGCAATAGTGGAAAAGTTTTGTATAAATCGTCTATAGAATCCAGCATGCCATAAGAATGATCTAATTTCACGCACACAGCTAGGATAGGGTAACGAACTAATAATATCTATTTTAGCTTGATCAACTTCCAACTCTTTAGCACTAACAACATGGCCTAGGACGACTCCTTTTTCCACCATAAAATGACATTTTTCAAAGTTAAGTACAAGACTAGTCTCGACACATCTTTTTAAAGCAAGAGATAAATTATGGAGACATAAATCAAAATCATCACCAAAAACAGTAAAATCATCCATAAAAACCTCCATGGAATTATCAAGCAAATCTGAAAATATGCTCATCATACAACGCTGAAATGTGCCAGGAGCATTACAAAGTCCAAAAGGCATTCTTCTAAAAGCAAAAGTACCAAAAGGGCAGGTAAAAGTTGTCTTTTCTTGATCCTCGGGTGCTATAGGAACTTGAATATACCCAGAATAACCGTCTAGAAAACAAAAGTAAGAACATCCCGCAAGCTTTTCTAACATTTGATCTATGAATGGTAAAGTAAAGTGGTCTTTTCTAGTGACTTGATTTAACTTTCTATAATCTATGCAAACCCTCCATCCATTTGACACTCTAGTGGGAACTAGTTCTCCTTTACTATTTTCAACAACCGTAATCCCGGTCTTTTTAGGCACTACATGGATAGGACTTACCCATTTTGAATCTGAGATAGGAAATATCACACCCGCATCCCGCCACTTAAGAATTTCTTTTTTCACAACTTCCATCATTGACGGGTTAAGTCTACGTTGAGTTTCTCTAACTGGTTTGGCATCATCCTCAAGAAAAATGTTATGCATACACAATGTAAGAATAATACCCTTAATATTAGCAATGGTCCACCCTATCGCCTCTTTATATTCCTTAAGCACATTTAACAATTTAAACTCTTGCGATTCAGAAAGTGAACTAGAAATAATTACAGGTAAGGTATCATGTTCACCTAAGAAAGCATACTTTAAGTTATTAGGCAAGGGTTTTAATTCCAATTCAGGCGAACATTGAATAGACGGGATCACTTTAGGGGAATCTTTAGGCAATTCAAGGTTAGAAACACACTCAAAATTAGTGGTTAGACGACCATCATGAATGGAATCAAACTTTTTTTTTCCTCAAAAGATAATATAGGATCCAAATCATTATCATCATCAAGAGTAGGGATGGCAACGGGTCCAGGACCCGGTCCAGACCCGGCGGGTCGGACCCATATGGATCGGGTCTGGGTCTCATTTTTTCAGATCCGACGGATCCGGGTCGGGTCTGGATCTTATTTTTGAAAACCGGGTCCGGGTCCGGGTCTGAAATACTGGACCCAGACCCGACCCGTGGACCCGACACTTTAATTAAAAAAACAAAAATCTACCAACATACATACGCAGAACTGCTAGCAAACAACTAAATTACTAAAATAACTCACTCTCTCACTTCTTTCCTCACCATTTCAATGTTCATTCAAGGTTTCCTAAGACCGTTATGAATGAGTTTGTAAGAGTGTTTAATTTCTTAGTACAATATATGTCGTAGATAATTTTGTACGTGATAAAAAATATCGGCAAAATTTGAAATTTGGAAGAAATGAAGAATGTAGGACAAAATAAAATAAAAAAGTGAGACCCGCGGGTAGACCCGGACCGGCGGGTCTGAATCCGGGTCTTAAAATTTTGGACCCGGCTGGGTCCGGGTCTAGGGTAATTTTGACGGGTCCGGGTCCGGATCCTAGTGGACCCGGTCCAGATCCGGTCCATTGCCATCTCTAATCAAGAGTATTAAATTCAGTTTTCCTATCAAGTTTTTCTTGTGTAATTATATCTATCACATCAATAGTCTCTATAGAACTCACATCATCAGTAGTATCAAATGGGTGTTTCATAGCAACATAAATATTAAGCTTAATCGTTTCACCATCAAATTCAAAAGAAAGAGTTCCCTGATAGACATCAATTTTAGTTCTAGCTGTTTTAAGAAAGGGTCTTCCTAGTAATAATGAAACATCCTTAGCATCGAAAGAATTACCCATATCAAGCACATAAAAATCAACGGGAAATACTAACTCATCAACTTGAACTAAAACATTTTCTAAAACTCCTATAGGATAAGCATGTGATCTATCTGCTAGCTGAATCACTACATTAGTTTGAGAAAGAGGTCCTAACTTAAGTGATTCATATATGGATGTAGGCATAACACTAATAGATGCTCCTAAGTCAAGCATGCATCCATCTAATTTACTATTTCCTATTTTACAAGGAATACTAAACATTCCTGGGTCTTTACATTTAGGAGGTATTTTCTTTTGAATTATTGCAGATACGTTCTCTCCTATCAACACTTTTTCCCTACTCTTAATCTTTCTTTTATTAGTGCATAACTCTTTTAAAAATTTAGCATACTTTGGCATCTGTTTAATAGCATCTAAGAGGAGTATATTTACTTCAACTTTTCTAAATATTCCTAGAATTTCATTATCTTTCTCTTCTTTCTTAGACTGAGCAAATCTGGAGGGAAATGAAACATTGGTCTTAAAAGTAGGTGCATCGGGGGTAGAATTAGCTATAACTTTCTCCTTTTCTAATTCTGGATCATTTTCCTTAATTTCCGTTTCACTCTCACTATTACGAGGTTCATCTCGACTATCTTCAACGTCATTTTGTTTTGTAGCTCTTGGTATAACCTCAATTTCTTTCTCAACATCAAATCTATTTTTAAGCTCCTTACCACTCCTTAAGGTTATTGCTTTAGACTCATCCAACAAATTAGGTTCAGGTTGTCTAACAAAATTATTCTCAATGTTGGCAAGGGTGGAACAAATCAATTTCATTTGATTATCCAAGTGACACAAGTTATTATCAGTTTGTTCTTGACGACTAAGGCTCTGAGACTGAACTTGTCCTACTTGAACTACCAATTGTTTTACCATATTTTCTAAAGATTGATGTTGGTTATCCATAACTTTAAGTTGATTATTCACAACATCTCTCAATTCTTTCATCTGCTCAGCTTGTTCTTTTAATTGCTTTTGCAATTTCAAATCACATTCATTCTTGGTTCCATATTGTTGACTGCTAATGGCCATATTATTAATCAATTTTCTAGCTTCCGTCGGAGTTTTATCCATTAAAGAGCCACCACTAGCAGTGTCTATCAACCTCTTTTGATCATCTAGCAAACCATCATACAAACATTCAATCAAGATTTTTTCACTTAGTTCATGTTGTGGGCAGAAATTACATAATCGGTTAAATCTATCCCAATAATCATTTAAAGATTCATTGTCATCTTGTTGAATATTCATAATTTGTTTTCTTATTGCCCTTGTAATACTCACAGGTTGATATTTATCAAGAAAAACTTTTCTTAAACAATTCCAAGATGTAATAGATCCACTGGGTAAATTAAACATCCAATCTTTAGCTAATTCATGCAAAGTAAATGGGAAAGCTCAGAATTTAATACAATCATCATCAATACCATCCAAAGATAACGTGGAACAAGCAAGATAAAATTCTTGTATATGTTGTAGAGCATCCTCATTAGATCGACCATAAAAGTTAGGGAGAATTTGGATAAAACCTGGACTTAACTTAAATGATTTTTCCAAAGTAGGAAAAATAATGCTAGTAGGTGTCTCCGCGGAAAATAATTGCCTCCTTAAACTCTTCTCCGCTCCAGCAGACATCTCAAATATTTCAATAAGTAACTGAAATAAAAACTAAAAAGTATATAAAATAAAATAAATAAATAACTAATTTACTAGCTAACTAATATCTAATCAAAGATAATAAACAAATCAGTCCCCGGCAACGGCGCCAAAAATTTGATGCGTGTCATAACCGCAGTCAAAATTAAATTTATAATTCACTTACAAGACTCTAACTAACTAGTAGTAGGACAAGTATGGGTCGAACCCACAGGGACTAATGATACTATCTCAGATTAATTTAGTATTATTTATTTAGTTATATAAGTATAAATAGAATAATGGGGGGTTTGTTTAGGTTGGTTTTATACTCAACTAACTAACTAAAATTAAATAAATAAAACTAATAATACTAATACTCGCAATAAACAGATAGAAAGTTCTTATAATGAATAAATAGGAGATATGCAATTTAACAAATATACTTACAACCTTTGAAAAAGAAATAGAAAAATGAAAGCAATTGGGTTGTAGAAGTTTATAAGTATAAGCTTACCAGAAAATCCTCTGTTAGTGTGTCTTTCACAAAGGTTTCATCTTTCCTCATATGAGTTTGCTTAAATATCTCCAATTCACTTGGGTCTCTCTTATTCTTCTCTTCCTGTTCATTGTCAAAACTCAAATTAGTTATAGCACATCAGTTATTATACACACCCAACTAATTAGTATATAAAGAGTGACAAATGGTAGAATAAATACAAAATCAGCTCGTATATTCGCATAGTTTGTTGACCTAGTTGTATGGACATGGTTATGTGATGCTCGTGCCTCTTTCCCACATTGAGCGAATTTTTGCATAAGTAAACATACTTTTAATCACCCTTATTTAATCACAACCCTTATTTAATCACCATTATAGATGGTAGATTATTATTACCTCTCCCTTTTCAGAATACCAATAATCAACCAACTGGATCCAACTATCAAGAGTATGTCCATCAGGCCTTGTTTGATAAATTTCCTCTTTTTTCTTTTTGGGTTGAAAAAATGTCTTCTTCAAGTAATGCCTACATTGTCTCACACTTTTACCCGTGCGCTTGAGAATCCCTTGGTCGTAAGGAAAACCATCAGGAATTACAAAACGGTCCTTAAATGGGAAAACAACAAATAAGTAACTTTATAATCTAAATAGATTTATAACTCCACCCGAAGGCTATTTTTTTTTAAAAAACGTACCCGAATCAGCTTGATGATATCAGCTTTATATTTTGCATTGACAAGACGCCAATCTGTTTCTCTAATGGGGCAAAATCTTTCCTTCTTAGCAACATCTCCGATAAATCGTACAAGAATATGCCCTCCTTTTTTAAGTGGTTGATAAAACTCATTGAAGGTAACAAAATATTTCACTCCATTATCAATCCATATATCATGTGGTTGAACTAAATCATGAACCATGTTGTAATTTCCTTCTGCATCTGCCAAAGCACACATGTAAAACAAAATTAAGACAACTAATACATCACCCAAACGCAAGGGTCACTACTAAAAACAGCGGAAATAGCGTCGGATGGGTTGCCAATCCGACGCAACTGGCGCAACTGTGTCGTGTTGCGTCGGCTAATCCGATGCAATTACATTGCGTGGGACTAGCCGACGCTATCCGACTCCATAATACAGGCGCCAATGATTTTGGGTTGGCGCCACTATGTCAAAGGTTTTGCGTCGGATTAGCCGACGCAATCAGACGCAATATTATAATTTGCGTCGGCTAATCCGATGCAGCCTGCGTCAAAATAAAAAAATTTAGTCAACAGAATTAATAGCTTTGCATCGGATTAGCCGACGCAACTTTTAATATTGCGTCTGATTGCGTCGGCTAATCCGATGCAGAGTGTGTCTAAATTTAAAAAATTTAGTCAACAGAATTAATAGCGTTGCATCGGATTAGCCGACGCAACGTTTAATATTGCGTCTGATTGCGTCGGCTAATCCGATGCAGAGTGTGTCAAAATTTTAAAATTTTAGTCAACAGAATTAATTGCGTTGCATCGGATTAGCCGACGCAACTTTTAATATTGCGTCTGATTGCGTCGGCTAATCCGATGCACAGTGTGTCAAATTTTAAAATTTTAGTCAACAGAATTAATTGCGTTGCATCGGATTAGCCGACGCCGACTTGAAAATTGCGTCTGATTGCGTCGGCTAATCCGATGCAGTATGTGTTAAAAAAAAAAAAAACAGAATTAGGTGCGTTGCATCGGATTAGCCGACGCAAAGTTGAAAATTGCGTCTGATTGCGTCGGCTAATCCGATGCAGTATGTGTTAAAATTAAAAAAAAAACCCAGAATTAGGTGCCATCGGATTAGCCGACGCAAATTGGAAAATTGCGTCTACCTGCGTCGGCTAATCCCACGCAATGTATGTTAAAATAAAAAAAAACGCGACAAACAGACACAATAACCCAACCCTCCTATCTCTCTAAAATCGAGCGACCGACCCAATCCCCAACCCCGAACCCGTACAACCCTTTACCCACCTCCGGCGACCTTACCCCGGCGACCAACACAACACCAAGATCCGGCGACCACCCAGGTTAAATCGACCCCAACAACCAAACCCTAGGTCTCCCTCCTACCCATTTCCGGCGACCTCCTCCGCCCTACCCTTTTCCGGCGACATCCTCCTCTTCCGGCAACTCCAGAAACCCCATTAACCCTACCCTTTCCGGCACACCCAAACCCGTCCCCGAACCAACCGAACCCGGCCCCGAAATCCCCGGCGACCCGAAACCCCCGGCGACCCGAAACCCCCGGCGACCCGAAACCCCCGGCGTACTCTAACCCAACCTAGCCCCGAAAAACCCTAACCCGACCCCCAAATCTCAGGTATGGTGATTACTGTTTATGTTTTTTTGATTAGTTTAATTTTTACTTAATTAGTTCAATTAGTTTACTGTTATTTGTTAGTTTACTGTTTAATTTTAATTTTTACTCAATTAGTTTAGGGTGATTATGTTAATTTTTACTTAATTAGTTTAATTTTTACTCAATTAGTTTAGGGTGATTATGTTAATTAGGTTAGTTAGGGTGATTATTACTGTTTACTGTATAATTTTTTACTCAATTAGTTTAATTTTGATTGTAGGGTGATTATGTTAATTAGGTTAGTTAGTTTACTAATTAGGTTAATTAGGTTAATTAGTATATTAATTAGGTTAATTAGTATGTGAATAAGGTTAATTAGTATGTGAATTAGGCTAGATTTCGTTTTATTGTTAGACGGTAATTGTAGTTTGTGAATTAGGTTAGTTAGTATGTTAATTAGGTATTAGTGATTAGTAGATGGGTAGTAGTATTAGTAGTAGATTAATTAGTAGTGCTAGTAGTAGTATTACTAATCTACTACTAGTATTACATTAAAATACTTCATTACTACTACTAATGCTATTACTAATATTACTAATACTAATAACCTACTACTAATACTATGTACTACTAATACTTTTACTAATCTAGTTCAACAAATCTACTAACACTACTACTACTAATCTAGCTAATACTTTACTAATTTACTACTTGTACTTTTACTACTACTACTAATATTCTACTACCACTACTACGAATTTCCTACTTCTACTTTTACTACTACTAGTACTAATTTTCCACTACTACTACTAATTTTCTACTATTACTACTAACTTACTACTTGTACTTTTACTTCTACTACTAATTTTTCACTACTACTACTAATTTTCTACTACTACTACTACTAATTTATTACTTGTACTTTTACTACTACTACTACTACTAATCTATTACTAATACTAATTTTCTACTAAAATAGCCTATGTGGCACATCCTTTTCACTCCATTCCTCAATCCAGACTCTCTCATCGCATCTGCATATAGCTCCCTGCATAATATTGATATTGCATTCTTGGTCCGTCCAGATTATAATTAATTACTCCTTAAGTCCTCGAAAACAATTATATCAAGCTTAAATATAGCAAACATATATTTCATGTTATTCTCTTATTTTAAACGTATAACATATATTTACGTATAATAATTTCAAATACATATATTTACGTTATTTTCTTATTTGTGTATATATATATATATATTATTTATTATATATAAGTATATATATGTATGTATATATAATATACATATATATACATATACATATACATACATATATATATATATATATATATATATATATATATATATATATATACATATACATATACATACATATATACATATACATATACATACATACATACATACATACATATATATAGAGAGAGAGATGAGTTCTAATAAGGTGACACATAAATTTAAGTCCATAAGTCCTATTGTTAGTCCTTGGATTAACCTTAGATCAAAGGCTAAGATTAGCTTTGCAATTAAGTAATTAAGAGAGTAGTTGATTTGGCATTAAATGAAAAACACACCTACCCTATCACTAACAACTCCTCTCTCCAAAATAAAGACTATACATTTTTTTCTCCCCCACCTCAATTAATTAACCAAGCCAAATCCCAATACTGAAAACATTCATCATGGTCCATCCCTTCTCCATTATTGCTTCGAATAAAAATTATTTAAAGGTAGTACCAGATTCATGATAGATATTGGTTCATCATTTTCTTCATTAAGAGAAATTGTTTTCATTTTTTGGACCTTCTTGATGGCGATAAATCAGAGTAAGATTGTTTTTTAATTGAAGTTTTATGTGTGACCTTATTAGAACTCCTCTCATCAGTGCAATTTGTGGAGGGCGGTAAGTCGGATTTTCTGTTTTCGTCATCAAAGCAACATTGGTTTCCGATCGAAGTTTTTTCTGACAAAATATTCATCTGTACGCTTGAAACTTTAGTTCAATTACTACACAACTTCAACTCTCACTTTCTGAAACTTTAGAACTCGTCGAATACTACAATATTGATAATTTCAACAAACTCCCTTTATAACTTCAACTAATTTACTTTAGAACTTCAAAGCACAACAATTACAACTTTATATATAATTGCTGGAAAGTTGAACATTATTTCTCTGTAAAAATATACAACGACACACTTGGAACTTTAATTCAAATTCTTTACAACTCCAACTCTCAATGTATGAAACATCAACTCTAAGCTTCCGAGACTTCAAAACACGTATACTTGCATCTTCAGTGCATGACTTTCAATATTTAAATAACAGTTTGTTTGGAACTTTAATTCAGCTGCAATGCAACTTCAGAACATTACATTTACAACTTCATAATTAATTGGTGTACATTACATCAGTCAAAACAATCTACCGACCCCCAAATCTCAGGTATGGTGATTACTGTTTATGTTTTTTTTATTAGTTTAATTTTTACTTAATTAGTTCAATTAGTTTACTGTTATTTGTTAGTTTACTGTTTAATTTTAATTTTTACTCAATTAGTTTAGGGTGATTATGTTAATTTTTACTTAATTAGTTTAATTTTTACTCAATTAGTTTAGGGTGATTATGTTAATTAGGTTAGTTAGGGTGATTATTACTGTTTACTGTATAATTTTTTACTCAATTAGTTTAATTTTGATTGTAGGGTGATTATGTTAATTAGGTTAGTTAGTTTACTAATTAGGTTAATTAGGTTAATTAGTATATTAATTAGGTTAATTAGTATGTGAATAAGGTTAATTAGTATGTGAATTAGGCTAGATTTCGTTTTATTGTTAGACGGTAATTGTAGTTTGTGAATTAGGTTAGTTAGTATGTTAATTAGGTATTAGTGATTAGTAGATGGGTAGTAGTATTAGTAGTAGATTAATTAGTAGTGCTAGTAGTAGTATTACTAATCTACTACTAGTATTACATTAAAATACTTCATTACTACTACTAATGCTATTACTAATATTACTAATACTAATAACCTACTACTAATACTATGTACTACTAATACTTTTACTAATCTAGTTCAACAAATCTACTAACACTACTACTACTAATCTAGCTAATACTTTACTAATTTACTACTTGTACTTTTACTACTACTACTAATATTCTACTACCACTACTACGAATTTCCTACTTCTACTTTTACTACTACTAGTACTAATTTTCCACTACTACTACTAATTTTCTACTATTACTACTAACTTACTACTTGTACTTTTACTTCTACTACTAATTTTTCACTACTACTACTAATTTTCTACTACTACTACTACTAATTTATTACTTGTACTTTTACTACTACTACTACTACTAATCTATTACTAATACTAATTTTCTACTACTACTACTACTAATTTTCTACTACTACTACTACTACTAATTTTCTACTAATACTACTACTAATTTTCTACTTCTACTTTTAATACTACCACTACTACTAATTTTCTACTACTACTACTACTAATTTTCTACTACTACTACTACTAATTTTCCACTAATACTACTACCAATTTTTCTACTACTACTAATTTACTACTTGTACTACTACTAATTTTCTACTACTACTAATTTTCCACTAATACTACTACCAATTTTTATACTACTACTACTAATTTTCTACTACTACTACTACTAATTTTCTACTAATACTACTACTAATTTTCTACTTCTACTTTTAATACTACCACTACTACTAATTTTCTACTACTACTACTACTAATTTTCTACTACTACTACTACTACTAATTTTCTACTACTACTACTACTACTACTAATTTTCTACTACTACTACTACTACTACTAATTTTCTACTACTACTACTACTAATTTACTACTACTACTACTACTACTACTACTACTAATTTACTACTTGTACTTTTACTACTACTACTACTAATCTATTACTAATACTAATTGTCTACTACTACTACTAATTTCCTACTTCTACTTTTACTACTACCACTACTACTAATTTTCTACTACTACCACTACTACTAATTTTCTACTACTACCACTACTACTAATTTTCTACTACTACTACTACTACTAATTTTCTACTAATACTACTACTAATTTTCTACTTCTACTTTTAATACTACCACTACTACTAATTTTCTACTACTACCACTACTACTAATTTTCTACTACTACTACTAATTTTCTACTACTACTACTACTAATTTTCCACTAATACTACTACAGTTTAACTAAACTAACTGACTCTACAGTTTAACTTTGCGCAAACATATTTTGTAGACGTGATTATGGCAGGTAGCAGTGAGATGCTGACGGGGGCCACCAGCCATGGTGACCATATGGAGGAGGACACACCTAGGACTCCTGTCATCCTAGGTGTGGACGCTGTCCAGGAAGTCGGGGCGACGGTCTACGTTGCCACGCCTGGGAAAGCGTACCTATCACGGCAGAAAGTGTCTTCTGCTACTTGGTGAGTTTTAGTTGTTGTAACCAGTTCTTTTCTAAATTTTCACTCATTTATTTGCTTCACATTATCATAATTGACTTGTGTAGGTGGGACGACAAGAAGTACTCTGAGTATATGCGGGATTCCGTAGTCATGACGTATGCGTCCACCCCTGGCGCCTACCGTAGCTGGACGGAGGCGCCCCCGGAAGCTCGGGAAGCGATGTATATGCACTTCGCGGTAATTACCTCGTCTTTGTTTCTAAGGTTTTCGTTGCACGATTTATACATTCAATTGTAACTAACGAATCCTTTTTTTGACAAACAGAAAAGAGTGCGTATAGACCTGGGGTACGACCTCAGGTCGGATTATGAGAGTCGGATTAAGAAGAGGATAACCGACTTATTCCAGCGAGCTGTCCCGAGGGTCGAGAAGGCGGAATGGATTCCGCAAGAGAAGTGGGAGATATTGAAGAAGAACGCTGCCGACCCAAGCTTCAAGAAGAAATCGGCGATTAAGTCGTCGAACAGGAGAGGTGGGCAGGTGGACGGGGTGGCCAAACCCACGAGCTGCCTTGGAAGTAGGAGTGCAGCAACAGCCTTCGCGCAGTTGGTAAGTGCTTACAACACAAGTAAAAAATTTGAGTATAATTCAATATATACTATTGGTAAATAAATGCTGAAAATTTTAACACTGTTATTTGAAGGGCCCATCTGCAACCCCGGTCCAGCTCTTGGAGAAGACGAAGAAGGAGAAAGACGGCAAGTGGATTGACCCTAGAGGACCGGAGATCGTGGTGAGTAGTAGTAATGTTTTTAAAAAATATACTAGTCATGAAAATTACGATGTGATAGTATGTGTTCCTAAAGTTATAACACTGTTTCATGTTGCTGTTTCAGGAGAGTTACGAGAAAGCGGTGGAGGAGGCACGCGCCTCTGATCAAGCACCCAACACCCTCAAGATCTTCCACGATGTGTCAGGTGGCTACAACTCGAAGAAAAGGTTTTGGGGGATAGGTAACGTGGCGAAAGAGCTCTTTCGCCCATGCTTGAACCGTGGTAAGGAGGTATCTGCGGACACATACCTCCCCACCGCCACCTCGCAGGAACGCACACTCAACGACCGTATGGAAGATAAATTCGAAAGGCAAGAAGAGCGCCTGAAGACATTGGAGAAGAGGTGCGAAGAGCAGGACCAGTTTATTCAGTTCATGAGGGAACGGTTCGCCATGGGGAACGACGGATGCAGTGGAGGACCACGCATGACTAGGCGCGATGATGACGACAACAACGATGGTCATCCCTTTGGGTCGGAGCAGATTGAGTCCCTTTCGTAGGTAGTTCTGCTCTCTTATGTTACTTGTTTAGATTCTGGTTGTATTGTGTGTATATATTTTACCAACTCCTAGATAGAATTCTGAACCTAGCGCTGGTTGTTTTTGTAATATTTTCATTTTCTATAACAGTATACTAGTTTATGTTTGTTTCGTTTTGTGGAGTTTTGAGAAGAAGACATGTACGAGAGCTTTGATTGGAGTTATTGATGGACTTTTGTTTGGGATGTGGTGCTGTTGTCGTATGTTGTAGGAGTGGGTTGGTTAATTGCAGCTTGTTTTATTTCGCGCATACGGGGAGCTGAAAACAAATGAACGGGTTTTTTTGTTAATAAGCTTTGCGTGGGATTAGCCGACGCAAAGTCAACAGAATGTTTGACTTTGCGTCGGCTAATCCCACGCAAACCCATTAGCTGAGAGGCTTTGCGTGGGATTAGCCGACGCAAAGTCAAACATTCTGTTGACTTTGCGTCGGCTTATCCCACGCAAAGCCTCTCAGTCAGATCTCAGTCAATGGGTTTGCGTGGGATTAGCCGACGCAAAGTCAAACATTCTGTTGACTTTGCGTCGGCTAATCCCACGCAAACCCATTGACTGAGATCTGACTGAGAGGCTTTGCGTGGGATTAGCCGACGCAAAGTCAACAGAATGTTTGACTTTGCGTCGGCTAATCCCACGCAAAGCCCGTTGACAGGGTGTTGACCTCCATTTTCTTCGTGTCGTAATAGCCGACGCAAAATGCATGCGTCGGATTAGCCGATGCAAAATAAAAAATTTGCGTCAAATTATAACGGCGGCCGGTTGCGTCGGTTAATCCCACGCAATCTATCATTTGCGTCGGATTTTGTTCATTTGCGTCGGATTTTTCCGACGCAATTCGGGCTCGTTTTTTGTAGTGGGTTATAAATAGTCATTCTATCCTTTTTATTTTATCCTTTCATTCTATCCAGAGGCTATAAACAAGCATGAATAATACATCACCGATTGTATCCCTACTAAATAACTTAACAGTAGAAGTGACCTTGACCAGATTACTACGAACCATAATTACTTATCATTTATATAAAACTGTAAACATTACCTATGGACAATACATTCTCCTTTTCATTGAATGCAACATCATCAAGCCAATCAGGTGCTGTCGTACGTCGCCTTGAGCTTAGAATCGGTGCTTTCTCCGCCGTTTCGATGAGGGACTCGGCCATTTAATTTCTCTTTGGATGCGTCTATCTTTTCGTGTGTCTTCTTTGTTTTATGTGTTTGTGTGTTAGTCGCATCCCCAATTTTGAGCAAGACCCGACTTGCCTTGCATGGAGGTACTCTACCTCATGGGTATCTCGATGTGAGTTTAAGGGACGAAGCGGGCCCGTTAATTGCCTCGTATCGACTTAGCATAGTCTAGCTTAGTAGTAGTAGTTAGTTTCTTTTTGGGTCTTTGCTCGAGGACGAGCAACGGTTTAGTGTGGGGGAATTGATGTGTATAAAATTTGGACCGTTTTTCCTCCCATTTAGACCCATTTTTCCTCCGTTTTGCGAGACTAGAGTGCGATTATTGCCATATTTTTAGTATTTCTCGCATTAGCATCTCTCATTTGCATTTTACGTTTTTTTGGTAGTTTTTCTATCTATTTTGATAGGATTTGTGACCAAAGGCGTATTTGAGCTTCCATGAGCACGAGAGGAAGGAATATCGTCCGAAGAGCAGTGCACAAAACCAAAGTTCAAGCAATCCGATCAATCAACAAAGAAAGAGACCAGAAACGAGGGCAGAAAACCATCGGGTGAAGTTTTACCCGATGAGATATCAACTGGCGAAGTTTCGCCCGACGACATTTTTACCTCCCTGAAGATCATCAAGAAACGTTCACCACTGGGCGAAATGATCGGGCGAAACTTTCACCACCGGGTGAAATTTTGCCCGACGGTAAAGGAGCCCCGAAATGTGCAAATGGAAAAGAGTTTCACCGGGTGAAGTTTCACCGGGTGAAGTTTCACCGGGTGAAGTTTCACCGGGTGAAGTTTCACCCGGCGGTACTAGCTCGTGGATGCCCTTTAATCGCAGAGTGAAGTTTTGCCATGAGAAGATGCATAGGGTGAAAGTCTCATTAAGGAAGGATGATTGGATTTGGGCCTTAATTTATGTGATCCATTAAGACTATGTATATATAATTAACCCTAGTTTCTTACATTGAGGACTTAGACAATGCCTCATTAGTTAGATCTCCATTTTAGTAGTAGCTTCCATTAGAGAAAACTCCATTAGAATTACCATCTTTTCTTAGTTCATTTTCATCTTCTTAGTTCTTAGTGATTCTCTTAAATATATTATTATCTTTTGTAGTAGATCAAGACTACTCTTTCAATTTATGTTAATCTTTCATTTTTGCAATCAAGTTTCTATCTTTGTTGAAGATTTGAGTTTATTTGAAGATTAAAGGGGTTTTGCAAGGATTTAGTGACAAGATTCTTGTTCTTGTTCTTCAAGCTTCATATTTATGTTAATCTTCATCTTCTACCTTTGAGTTTTCTTCCATAGTTGGTACCTTCATTTCTCCTCTCTCCTTCTTAATTAGCTTCCTCTTTAGTTTCTTCTTACACCAACGTTGGTGTTTCCTTGTTTTCCTTCACCTTTGTTTATTCCCATCATTTTCATTTCTAGTATTTGTGTTACTTTCTTCATTTTGCCTTGTTGTTTATCTCTTTCTTGATTGTTGTTTTATTAGTGTTTTCCTCATAATTGTGTTAGATTACTTTTCATTCCCCTTGATCAATATGCATTATATTTCTCTTAGCCTCCTTGTTATTTATTTTGTTATGACTACTGAGTAGATTTTAGTTAGGGGGTTAGGGGAGGAGAAACTTTAGATTTGGGCCTTGGTTTTATGGGGATTATTGCATTTTGTGGCGATTTGTCTAGCACAAGATTGTTGTGTTTTTGTTGACTTAGCCTGATCAACTAGGTTACCTTTGACTCACTCGAATCAATATGGGGAAACTCGGGGTTTGGGTAATCTTGTCTTGAGACCTAAGCTTCCTCGTCGCGAAAGCGGGTTTAGGCTAGGTTGGGTAGGGAAACCGAAAGGTGGATCCTCCCTTTATCGACCTTGTGATGATTTTTGTGATTCCCGTGTCCTTATCTTCAGTTTTGACTTCCCGACTTTCCCTAACGCCTTTCTTTATCATTGTTTCTCGTTTCCAGTCATTTAATTCGTTTAATTAGTTTACTCTACCTTGTCCCAAACCCTTTTTTTAGACCCCAATCGCAATTACTCCTAGACTTGACCGACTTCAATTCACCGCTTTCCTGAGGTTCGACCCCGACTTACCACTGCTATATAGTAGCTAGTTGGGACTATAAATATTGTTTGCATGCGTGTCAGTGACAGCGCGCATCATTAATCTATAAGTACCTCCTCTATCAAATTTTATTAGGTTAAACGGTGGGGTATTATTAGGATGGTAACTTAATGCCACCAAAAAGAAACCGTTTTGCATTGCCAACTCTTTACAATATCTAAAAGCGTCTTCAAACGTCTCAAAGGTGAAGTTAAACCGAAATCGATCACTGTAGTCTACCCCATCACCCATGGACAGAGGTGGAACATATGGGGCCTGATTATATGTTTAAAAACGATAAAAAAATTATACTACGCATCATGGCAATTTCATGTAAATATACATGAAACACTCTTTAGAGTTCATGTGCATTGACATGAAACAACCCTGGGAGTTTCATGTGGATCTACATGAAACAGCCCTGATAGTTTCATGTGGATCTACATGAAACTGCCCAGGGAGTTTCATGTGAATCTACATAAAACTCCCAAGGCAGTTTCATGTAAATTTACATGAAACATGTTGTTTTAAAAAAATGAAATAAAACATACTTCCGACGATTGGTTCGTGGGAATCGTATTTTCACCATCGTTAACGTCATCGTCACCATTGTTGGATTCACTATAACCATCATTGTCACCGTCATCACTTCTGTCGTCCTCGTCGTCGTCACCTCTATCTTCCCCCATCGTCGTTGCCTCCGTTGTCCCCGCCTCCGTCATCGTCCCCAACAACAAAGGAACTCGTGCATTATTGTTGATGACAATCATTATCGAAATTAAATACTCATATATCATTATAGTATGAATTTGGATTATATTTAAATAAGGCGTCAAAAAATTCATCACCGGGACCCATTTATATATGGTAAAATGTGGAATATGGTAAAAATGGTTAGTTAAAAATGGTAAAAATGGAATAGTGTAGATGGTGACAAGTGAAAATGGTTTAAAAAAACATCCATATATAGATGGTAAAAATTACAGTATTAATTACTATAACTCTCAACAATCAATAACCTTTCACTACCTATAATTAAATACGAGTTGTGTGGTAAAAAATACGTCTTTTGCATTAATAATCGACGTTCTTCGTAATACATGAAGGACGGATAATATTTCTACCAGGGCGATAATATTTTCTAACTTAACAGAAAATAAGTTAAGTTAGAAAAGGGTATAAATGGAATTAACGAAAAAAAAGTGTGTGATATAGTAAAAGTTAGGTACGTGATATCGTAATAGTGGGTGAAAAATGAGGTGAATGATATATTGGTGAGAGAAATCAAGAGATTAGACCATGCACATTGGTTGAAAATGAAGAAGTTGAAATGAGGAAAATGGAGAGAGGGATGAAGAGGAAGATGAAATCCTTGGTGCAACCGATGAAGAAGAAGAAGAAGAAGAAGAAGAAGAAAAGAGGAAGGGATTTCAAGAACATGAAAAGATGAAATGGGAGGAGAGAGATGAGGATGTCAGTGCATTTGTCAGACAATTTATGGTTTAAAGAAGAAACGTTGCCCTTGTGGGCCAAACCCACAATTTGTTTTAGTTTTAATCTTGTTTTCTTAATTTGTTTCGGTTCCAACGTCCGTATTTACTCTATCTCGAAGATTATATTTCCGTACGTATATTTTTTTTCTTTAACTTTTTTTTATTAAAAAATTGTCATTAACCCGGGCCGTACGTATATTGTCAGTTTAACATTTACAATTTAACCTGAACATTTTGTAACCTAAAATTGATCCTACCCAAACCTTGTGCAAAATGACCCGAACCCGACCCAGTGACCGATATTTTAAAAATGCCGCCGGTGCCAAATATGTAAAAAAGTTGTACCGAAGTGACGAATTGGTAAACAAAATATAATCGTGGCACGGATTAAAAAAATTAATCAATACGACACTATTTACAAATTATTGTTCGTAAAATAAATTACTAGCGTTTTTTGTTGGTTAAGTTTTTTGTTTTCAAAGTGTGTCGTACTATATTTCCGAACTCACTACGTTTGTGTTGTAATTTTTTTTTATTAACAATTTATCATTTCCCGAGCCGTACTTTTATTTCCATATTCATTCGAACCTAAATAACCCGAAACTTACGGCCCGAACACAATATTACCCAACCCGAGTATACCCGGCCCCAACCCGATCCGACTGACCCTATTTCCACCTCTATAAATATACTCCATTATTTACCTCTTTTCACACAACTCTTCCCTACTCATTCTCACAATTATATAATATTATTTAAATACTAATTATAATTATGAGTTATAATAATAATAACAATTCATCAAATTATCATTACAATTTTGATATCAATTCAGAATATTTAGATGAATATCAAGACACACAACAATTTCCAGATAATACAATATTACCTACACGAAATTCAAGTCAATCAACATATGATAATACTAACCATTTTCCTATATTCTCTACCCAAACTCTTGCAAATTTTCAGAGTCAATATCATGTTGATGATGATGTTGATGAAAATGTAGTCGAAAATTTATCGACCCCAACATCACAAAACTCGAACAGGGCTACTTTCTCCGTAAAGGAGGATGAGACACTAATTTCCTCTTTTATTACTATTTTTGAAGAATGTGTTGGTACTAACCAAAACAAGAATGTTTTCTGAAAGTGTGTACTTGAAAAATATGAATTGGCAAGAGCTTACAATCCTGCACTACGACAACGCTCTATTGGAATGCTCGATAATCGATTTAGAAGAATATCTACCATAATCATGAAATGGAGTTCTTGCTATGAGACGGCTTGTAGAAGAAGGGCCGGTGGGTGGAATAAAGAACGCGTCTTAGCAGAGACCAGAGCTTTATATAAATCCAGATTCAGCTTGGATCATGCTTGGGATATGTTAAAAGGGCATCCGAAATGGAAAGTTTATTTACCTCCCTTCACTGCCAACGCTTCCAAAACGGGTGTCATTGGAGGGACATCTATCGGCGGTGTAAATGAAGACAACACCAGTAGTGGTAAAAGAGTACGACTTGATGATTAGGAGTCAAATCCTACCTCTAATGATATTGAGAGTGCAAGCACTCAACGTCCTGAGGGTCGACAACGAGCAAAGAGAAATAAAGGTAAGAAAAAAGTCAGTAATGTTGAGTTAGATGAAATAAACTTGCAGTTTGCAGCGATGAATGAATCAACTGCAGTTGATCTAGCTTTGAAGAGGGAGAAATTGCAATTTAAGAAGACAAATGCGGAGGTTGCTTTGCAACAATTGGCATTGCATAACAAAAGAGAAGAAAGAAAGAGAAAGGACCAAGACTGGCAAATGCTTCAACAATTGCTGCAAGCTCCATCGCTACCACCACAGCTAGAAACTTTGAAGATTAATTTGTTTAATAAGTTTGGCAGTCTTTGAATGTTACTTTATTATTTTTTCAAATTCGTAGTAGTTATTATGTACTCAAGTTTTTACTTATTTGTATTCAAGTTGTGCTTTCAATTGAATGTAGTCGTTGGAGTATTTGAATTTGAGCCGTCGGTTGATTTGTATTTGAAAAATAGAGTCGTTGGATTTTCCTTATCTGTATTAAAGTCGTTAGAGTATCTTGAGTGTGTGGACATCCTTATCCTTATCTGAAGAATATCCATATAGATTTCAATTTCTTATCCATATTCCTTATAAAAAAAATGACTATATATATGGATGATTCCACTTCAAAATAATCCACACCAATTTCAATCATTCAAACATCATGTCTAATTCTTCATCCCCACCATCTTCTCCACCACCTTCCCCACCATCTTCAACACATTCTTCTTCTTCCTCAGAAGGCTACAATAGACGTCGAGCTCAAAGGATTCAATTAAGAAATTTACTGAGTACTCGACTATTACAAATACAAGCACAAAATACTCACCATCAAAACCAACCACCACTTCGGAAACGAAGGAAATTCATTGAAAGAAACCGAGAAGATGGTCATCGTAGGCTCTACAGCGACTACTCGCTGATGAACCTGTGTACGATGATAGGATGTTTCGACGTAGATTTCGGATGCGAAGACATTTGTTTCTACGTTTGGTACATGCTGCTGAGTCCACTCACGAATTTTTTCGACAAAGACGTGATGCTACCGGAAGACCAGGTTTATCAGCCTTGCAAAAATGTACTACCGCTATTCGTATGTTAGCATACGGAGAGGCCGCTGATAGGGTCAACAAATACTTAAGACTTGGTGCATCAACAACACGGAAATGTCTTTTAATGTTTGTCGAAGTTATCATTGCTCAATTTGGTGAACAGTATCTCAGAACTCCAACAGTTGCAGATGTTCAAAGGCTACTTCGAATCAATGAAACACGAGGATTTCCAGGTGTGTTGGGGAGTATTGATTGTATGCACTGGACTTGGAAAAATTGTCCAGTGGCCTGGCAAGGCCAATATCAAGGACGGTCAACAAAATCGTCGATAATTCTTGAGGCTATAGCTTATCAAGATTTGTGGATATGGCATTCTTATTTTGGCACGCCCAGATCAGCTAATTAACGATCTAAACGTGCTTCATCGTTCCCCCGTCTTTGATGATCTCTTGAACGGGCAAGCTCCACGTGTTAGTTATTGGGTAAACGGTAATCACCACAATATTGCTTATTACTTAACAGATGGGATATACCCAAGGTGGTCTACTTTTATCTCGTTTATAAGACATCCACAAACACCTAAATATATGTGCTTTTCAAAAAGACAAGAGAGTGTAAGAAAGGATGTGGAGCGTGCGTTCGGTGTCCTACAAACTAGGTTTGCGGTAATTCGTAGACCAGCACTATCGTGGGATACAATAACTTTGCGAAAAGTTATGACAACATGTATAATATTACATAACATGATTGTGGAAGATGAACGTGATACATATGTTGGATACGACATTGCAAATGAGTATATGGAAGAAGACAATGAGGAAGCATCTACTAGTGTTGAACAACCTGAGTACTATGTAGGATACATTCTTGATATACATCAACTTTTGTCTAATCGAGATCGTATGGAAGATTCAGCTCGACATTTATCTCTTAGAAATGATCTTATTGAGAATCTTTGACAAAGGTTTCACCCTTAGGTTAAGTTTTATTCAATGTATTCGTAACCTGTTTTATTTAATTAGATCTTAATCTTCCTTCTACGTACTTGTAAACTTATGTTTAATTATTCTGAAAACTTTTGTTTAATTATTCTGAAAACGAAATGACTACACGCTGCACCATTCCGACATACACTATTCTGATAAGACAATACAAAATAAATGTGGTAAAAATTGACAACTCCATTATTTATTATGTCAGATACTTTAATTGATACGATTCTCAAAAACGAAGTGACTACACACTGCACCATTTCGACATACACTATTCTGATAAGACAATACAAAATCAATGTGGTAAAAATTGACAACTCTAGTATTTATTAAGGCAGATGCTTTAATTGATACGATTCTCAAAAACGAAGTGATGACTACACACTGCACCATTCCGACATACACTATTCTGATAAGACAATACAAAATCAATGGGGTCAAAATTGACAACTCCATTATTTATTATGTCAGATGCTTTAATTGATAAGATTTTCAAAAACGAAGTGACTACACACTGCACCAAAATATATTTTTCAATTGTATTTTTTGACGGATGCTGTAATTAATAAAATACCAAAAAAGAAAAAGAAAATATATGGAAAAAAAATAGCTCTATATAAGAGCATCTTCATCCAAGAATGGTTTTTTCATTCTTGGATGAGACCCACCTCATCCACCTCATTACTTTTATCCATTTTTTCCATCCTAAAAGAACTACTCCACCCATGAATGAAATTTTTATTTTCCAGTGGGTCTCAACACATTTCATTACTCTACTCATTCGTTTACACATCTCTTTAATTTATTTTAAGGTTATTTCATGGGAATAATACCAATTATGCGTGTGCTTCTTAAATTAATACAAACTATATGTAATCCCATTTTAATACGAACTATGCCTTCATTAATCTCGCTTTGTTATGGGTGACCGGCTACCTGTTCAACCTCCATTATTCAACTCTTTCTCTGACTCTTATTCTTCTGATTCACATTTCGTATTCATTTTCGGCCCTTGAAAAAAATAATTAAATTTTTCGAAAATTCATCTTTCATTTCTTTTTCAATTAGTCTTATAGAAGCTATGAAAAAAATGATTTTATTATTATTTTGGCTTTCACGATGACTGCAGCGGACCTAATAAAACCCTAGAAAGTTACAACAAGTCACTATGACCTGTAATAGCAAGTCATAATTTCATACATAACAAAGAGAGATTAATGAATGCGTAGTTCATATTAAAATGAGATTACGTATAGTTTGTATTAATTTAAGAAGCACGCACATAGTTGGTATTATTCCCATGAAATAACCCTTTATTTTAATATTAATATTTTTATTATGGGGACACACGATTTTCATTCTCCAATTCATTCTTGCAAAAGAATGAATATCTTCTATTCTTCATGAAGAATGGTTTCTCCATGGATAGAGGAACCATTTTTCTCCATTCTCCTCCAAGAATGGAGAATAGATGATGGATGGGGATGCTCTAAGTTATGACTTCGTTTTACATCTCCTCACAACTCTTTCACTCCTACATAAAATTAACTAAAATATATAATATGTCTGCCCACTATGATGAGGAAGTTGAAAAAACTCAGTGGAAAATCAATAAGATTAGGGATGAAGCTCCCAACTTTTTTACTCGTGTTAACTTAATCGTAATAAAAAGCATGTATATGTTATTATTAAATAGTTCACCGACCCTAACCAAACTCCACGGTATAATTACTGGAAATGCAGAAGCTCTACTTAGTCCTCCAATGGCAGTCAATAATACTTATGGTATGATTCTTACTATTACTATATATGAAATTTTATGATATATGCAGATTTTGATTGTATTATCTCTGATATTTCAGAGACATGGATGGTTAAAAACGAAGAACTTACCTCCCTAGAAAGTGAAGTTGTTTTGATGATTCGTAGACTGTTGAAAATAGTTGATAAAAATGTTTTAAGTGATCTTTTGTCCGGTCGTGGAGGAACATTTGTTCAACGTGAAGAGATTTACTATTGGACTATTTATGACCAAATTACAACGGAGGAGGACCGACTCCATGAAATTGAACTTCTGGGAGACGAAAACTCAGACGATTGGATGGACAATTCATATGATTACGATGGGGATCATGAGCCTATTAGAAAATAATGGATTTTGTCCAATATTAACCGTCGAGTCTTTCTGTTTGTAAGAGTCTTTAAGTGCTATCGTTGTCGTCCTCCCTTTAAATTTAGTAATTAAATTAGGTTTTACAATGTATTAAGTGTTAAGTCTTCGCCTGTTTTCATTTTAATTTATTTAACTTTAAGCGATTACATCCGTGTGTTTTATTTTCATTTCTTACTTTCATTTTTTTAGAAACGATAATATTCAAAAAAAAAATGTAAGCAAATTAAGAGTAAAAATTAATAATAGTATGAAAATAAATGATAGGATTAAGGTAAATTTGATGTGTAAATGTGTGGGGTATAATAAAATAGGAGAGAGAATGAAAGTAGAAGATGAAATGAATGTGGGGTGTTTTTTTGTAAAATGAAAAATAAGAAGATGGTGAGTGGAAAAATGAGGTGGATGATTGAAATGAAGAGAGAAGGTAAGATGAAAAAGAAGAAGATGAAAACCAATGTGCATGGTCTTAGACCATCCACAACTAGGGATGGCAACGGATCCGGGATCCTACCCAGACCCTGCGGAACTTACCCTAATGGGTCGGGTACGGGTCCTAATTTTTTTGGACCCTATATACGGGTACGGGTCGGGTATGGGCCCTTCAAAAATATTTCGGGTCCGGGTCCTAAGTGTCAGACCCGGACCCGACCAGTGGACCCGTTAACAAAAAAATTAATAATATATATATATATATATATAATGATGAATCTTCTTTATGTAAAAGAAGACATTAAGCATAATGAGGTGTCACAACCACAAAGCTCAAATGGGAATAAGTCCATTTTTTTAGTGTTTTAAATTGCTTAAGTATATAGTGTTAGTAGAATGGAAATGAGGTTGTTTAGGGGAGAAGTAATCTCCACCATCATTAAAGCCTACTTTTCGTAAATCGCAATTGTGCACCGGAGAATGTGTTGTTCTTAGTAATTGTTGCACCAGAAATCGCATAGTTTAAATGATACGTCAAAAATAATGATACCTGCAATAAAAAAATAGTCAAAACTTATATGTACACCGAGGTGTTATACTTAATGCTCCTTAATTTATGAGTATAGTATTGTTAACAGCACCAAAACATTTCCTATAAACCAAATGCAAATCACAATACATAATTTTCAGATTCCCAAAGTAATGCAAATTAACGTTGTCATTATATAAATTGTTCATCTTGGATCCATTTTCTTATTCTTGAGCAATTTTTAACTCATGAATCTAAATTTTCTACATCTGAAATTTCTTCACCTCCTCTTTGTTCTGATAAATTTTGATTTCTTCTTATTGTTAATAGGAGACAGATCGAGATTCATAGAATTAAAGAGAGGAACGCGAAACAGGGATCGACAACGGAAACCACGCACGACAAACAACAACGACATCGACAATGCACCCACAACAACAACCAACCACGCAATAGTAGCAACAGAAATGAAAATACTTTAAACATAACAAATGTAGAAGGTAATATTTCGTTTTAGCACAAATGAGTAATATCTATAAACCTTATTTTATTTTAGAATGACAATATTATTATTATTTTTATTATTATAATTAGAACCGGATTTCAATAGCAGATGCCACGCACGACAAACAACAGCGACATCAATAACTCTAGAGACTCATTCACGCACGACGAACAACAATATGAAAGAGAACCGAACGAACGAACAAACAAACAGCAGCAATATGACGAACCGAAACCGCATACAACAACAACAACAGAAGAGAAAGAACTAAGAAAGAAGAAATGAACATAACTATAACCAAATTCAACGACCATGTATGAACAGAAGAGGCAGTGGCCAAGGATGATAGTGATAATGAATATGATGATTTTATTTCGTGGCTGGGAAATGTGATTTGGGTGTTTAGGGATTTCTAATTTAGGGTTTTTCTGATTTGGGTAATTTGAGAATTGTTCTCCGTACAAATTAGATCTACGTTTTACAAGTTTGACATAAACAATTGCTTTGGGCCAAATATTTGATTTGAGAAGGTTGGATGGTCCAGTTATGTGGATCGAGTTACTGTTATAATACAGGTAAGGAATTGTTTATTGTGTCTTCTCCTTTTCGTTTTTTATGATCATACTATAATACGGATAGAAAATGGAGGAATATTGTACCACGGAGTATATATCGGTAAGGTAAAAAAATATTGATTAATAACATTTAATACATTAATATATAAATTTTAAGATTACCAAATCACTTTTCTTAATATTTTTATAATTAAAGTGAACACTCTCATATGTCTTTTTTAAATCGAGTTTATAGTTTGAGTAATTAAGCATTGATCGAGAATATGGTGATTTTTCAAATTATTAATCATGTGGAGTTCGAGTTTGGGTCATAATTAATAAAGTGTAGCGGTAGGCAATTCTAAAACAGGTTGAATCAGACCTGTCAAATGGGTCGGGTGAATAAGGTCACGATC